>CM035845.1:326039124-326639124 GCA_020510985.1 Pholidichthys leucotaenia
ATCAACAGCAGCTGGTGCTCCGATGTAACTGTGATCTCCCAACACTGTTCTCCCGCTCTGGAATATTTATTCATCAATTGCAAGCCATTTTATTCCCCGCGTGAGTTTGCTTCATTCATCCTGGCCGCTGTTTACGTCCCGCCCGACGCGGACGTGCGCGAGGCTCAGCGCGCGCTCGCGGATCACATTCAGCAAGTGGAGCGGACTTTCCCGGACTCTCTGGTTATTGTGGTTGGCGACTTTAACCAGAGCAACCTGAGCCACAAACTCCCCCGGTACAAACAGTTTATTAAATGCCCCACCAGAGGAGAGAACACGCTGGATCACTGTTACACTACAGTTAAGGACGCGTATCGCGCTGTTCCCCGCGCTGCGCTTGGACTATCTGATCACGTGATGGTCCACCTGATTCCCACATACAGACAGAGGCTGAAGCTCACAAAACCTGTTGTGAGCACTACGAGGAAATGGACCAGTGAAGCTGGGGAGGAGCTGTGCACGTGTTTGGAAATAACTGACTGGGACATGTTTAAAGGAGCCACGCATGATCTGGATGAGTACACGGACACTGTTACCTCATATATCCACTTTTGTGAGGAGAGCATTCTTCCATCGCGCACCAGGGTGAGTTACTCCAACGACAAGCCCTGGTTCACAGCTAGGCTCAGACAGATCAGGAAGGAGAAGGAAGCAGCGTTGAAAAGTGGAGACAGGGACTGCTACAGGGAGGTCAAATACTGGTTTAGCAGAGAGCTGAGGAGAGCTAAATCTGTGTATTCTGAGAGACTCCAGCAACAGTTTACTGCTAACGACTCTGCTTCTGTGTGGAGAGGACTGAGGCATATCACCAACTATCGGCCTCAGGCTTCTAAGGGACAGGATGACAAAGCCCTTTGCCAAAGACTGTCCCAACACTATGCCCGTTTTGACACCTCGTCAGCTGTGTCCAACTCACCCCCTCCCCCCAGCGCCACTGCCTCCATGGTCCCCACTTCAACAAAGGCGGCCCCCCTCCTCCCCCCCTGCCCTTGCCATCAGTGAGCAGGACGTGCACAGACAGTTCTCCAGACTGAACCCGCGCAAGGCCCCCGGTCCGGACGGCGTGTCTCCCTCCACCCTGAGACACTGTGCGGAGGAGCTGACTCCTGTCTTCACGGACATTTTTAACACCTCCCTGAAGTCATGCCATGTGCCGGCCTGCGTCAAAACCTCTACCATCGTCCCTGTCCCCAAGAAGCCACAGATCACTGGACTTAACGACTACAGACCTGTAACGCTCACCTCTGTAGTCATGAAGTCCTTTGAGCGGCCTGGTCCTGCCCAACCTCAAGACCATCACCTCCCCTCCTGGACCCGCTTGCAATTTGCCTACAGAGCCAACAGATCTGTGGACGACGCAAGTCTACCTGGCCCTCCACTCCACCTGCAGACCTGGCACTCCCCGGGGAACCTACATCAGGATCCTGTTTGTGGACTTCAGCTCTGCATTCAATACGATCCGCCCTGCCTCTGCTCCAGGACAAGCTGTCCCTGCTCAGCGTGCCTGACTCCCTCTGCAGGTGGATCAACCGACTTCCTGACGGGACCGAGGCAGCATGTGCGGCTGGGAAAGACTGTCTCAGGCTCTGTTAGCATCAGCACCGGATCACCCCAGGGCTGTGTACTTTAACCCCTGCTCTTCTCCCTGTACACCAACTCCTGCACCTCCAGCCATCATCGGGCTCATCTCCAACGGTGACGAGCCCGTCTACAGGAGAGAGGTGGCCCAGCTGGCGTCCTGGTGCAGCCACAACAACCTGCAGCTGAACGCTTTGAAGACAGTGGAGATGATCGTGGACTTCAAAAAAGTCACAGCCCCTCTGCCCCCCTTACCCTCACAGACTCTCCCATCACCACTGCGGATTCCTTCCGCTTCCTGGGCACCACCATCACCCGGGACCTCAAGTGGGAGCCGACATCAGCTCACTCATCAAAAAGGCCCAGCAGAGGATGTTCTTCCCTGCGCAGCTGAGGAAGCTCAAGCTACCCACCAAGATGTTGGTGCAGTTCTACACGGCCATCATCGAGTCCATCCTCACCACCTCCATCACCGTGTGGTACGCAGGAGCCACCGCCAGGGACAGACTAAGACTGCAGCGCATTGTGCGCGCTGCTGAGAAGGTGATCGGCTGCAAGCTCCCCATCCCTCCAGGACCTGTACATCTCCAGGACCCGAGGCGTGCAGGTCGGATCATAGCTGACCCTTCACAACCCTGGACACGCACTGTTTGCCCCCCCTCCCCTCAGGCAGGAAGACTTCGGTCCATTCAGACTAAAACCTCCCGCTACATGAACAGCTTCTTCCCTTCTGCCATCAGACTGCTGAACACTAAGTGACTTATTAGACTATCGTGCACTACGTACAGCAGCTCAACCGGATTCATGACAATTATCACTGTTTTCTTTTGCACTACCGACTGCAGAATCAGAATCAGAATCAGAATCAGAATCAGATTTATTGCCATTGTTCATGTAGTACACAAACTAGGAATTTGTCTCGGTGCAATGCTGCAACATTAAACATGATAAAATAAAAGAAATAAACTATACATGCAAATAAAGTGTAGAATAGAGTGAGTGATACTGGTCAGCAGTTAAAAATATATTAGCGAGCAGCAGATACTGTGGAGAACCATATAGTGCAGTCGGTTATGCAGGAAGAAAACAGTGATGATTGACATGAGACTGGTTGAGCTGCTGTACATAGTGCACGAGAGTCAATAAGTCACTTAGTGTTCAGCAGTCTGATGGCAGAGGGGAAGAAGCTGTTCATGTGACGGGAGGTTTTAGTCTGGATGGACCGAAGTCTTCTACCTGAGGGGAGGGGGGGCAAACAGTACGTGACCAGGGTGTGAGGGATCGGCTTATGATCCGGGCCAGCAACGCCTTACGGGGTCCTGGAGATGTACAGATCCTGGAGAGATGGGAGCTTGCAGGCCGATCACCTTCTTCAGCAGTGCGCACAACGCGCTGCAGCCTTAGTCTGTCCCTGGCAGTGGCCTCTGCGTACCACACGGTTATGGAGGGTGGTGAGGTATGGACTCGATGATGGTTGTGTAGACATGCACTAAACATCCTTGGTGGTAGCTTGAGCTTCCTCAGCTGCCCGCAGGAAGAAGCATCCTCTGCTGGCTTTTTTGATAGGAGTGAGCTTGATGGTCGGCTCCCACTTGAGGTCCCTGGTGATGGGTGGTGGTGCCTAGGAAGCGGAAGGAATCAGCAGTGGTGATGGGAGAGCCTGTGAGGGTGAGGGGGGGCAGAGGGGTTGTGACTTTACTGAAGTCCACAATCATCTCCACTGTCTTCAGAGCGTTCAGCTGCAGGTTGTTGTTGTTGCACCAGGACGCCAGCTGGGCCACCTCTCTCCTGTAGGCGGACTCGTCGCTGTTGGAGATGAGCCCGATGAGGGTGGTGTCGTCCGCAAACTTGATCAACTTGACAGACTGGTGGCTGGAGGTGCAGGAGTTGGTATAAAGGGAGAAGAGTAGGGGGGAAAGTACACAGCCCTGGGGTGATCCGGTGCTGATGCTAGTAGAGTCTGAGACAGTCTTTCCCAGCCGCACATGCTGCCTCCGGTCCGTCAGGAAGTCGGTGATCCACCTGCAGAGGGAGTCAGGCACGTTGAGCAGGGACAGCTTGTCCCGGAGCAGAGCGGGGCGGATGGTGTTGAATGCGGAGCTGAAGTCCACAAACAGGATCCTGGCGTAGGTTCCCGGGGAGTCCAGGTGCTGCACGATGGAGTGGAGGGCCAGGTTGACTGCGTCGTCTACAGACCTGTTGGCTCCGGTAGGCATACCGCAGCGTTCCGGGAGAGGGGTGGTGATGGACTTGAGGAGGGGCAGGACCAGGCGCTCAAAGGACATCATGACTACAGAGGTGGAGCGCTACAGTCTGTAGTCATTAAGTCCAGTGATCCGTGGCTTCTTGGGGACAGGGATGATGGTGGAGGATTTGAGGCAGGTCGGCACGTGGCATAGCTTAAGGGAGGAATTAAAAAATGTCTGTGAAGACAGAGCCAGCTGTTTCGCACAGTGTCTCAGGGTGGAGGGAGACACTATGCACTATGTGGAACTCCACAATATCTGCTGCTTGTTAATATATTTAAAAATTGCATAGATTAGTATTACTTATTCATATTCTACCTTTTATTACATGCATAGTTTTTTATTTTTATCTTTAGTGCTACTCCATGTTTAATGTTGCAGCATTGCACCGAGACAAATTCCTAGTTTGTGTACTACATGAACAATGGCATTAAATCTCATTCTGATTCTGATTCTGATTCTTTGGACCACCAGACCAAGGAGCATGATGCGTTGAGTGGCCTCCCAGCATTCCTGGGCTACCAGACCAGAGAGTGTGATGTGTCAGGTAGTCTCCCAGACTCCCTGAACCACAAGACCAAGGAGCATGATGTGTTGAGTGGTCTCCCAGCATCCCTGGAGCACCAAACCAGAGACCGTGATGTGTTGGGTTGCCTCCCAGCGTCTCTGGGCCACCAGACCAAAGAGCAAGATGTGTCAGATGGTCTCCCGACATCCCTGGACCACCAGACCATGGTGTGTGATGTGTCAGGTGGTCTCCCAGAGCCCCTGTACCAACACTTGTACTAACCCTCTATTGTAAAGGCTTATAGGAGACAGATACCTAGGGACAATTTAGAATGACCATTTAACCCAACATGCATCTCTTTGGATTGTGGGAGGAAACTGGAGCTCCCGGAGTAAACCCACACAACACAGGGAGAACATGCAAACTCCACACAGAAAGGTTCCTACCCCTGCCAGCTTGGGGATTCAAACCTGAAACGTTCTAGCTGTGAGGCAACAGTGCTAACTACTATACCACCGTACTGCCAAAGGAGGTGGAGCATGTGCAATACAGTTTGAAGCCACAGGATCACTTATACAAGCACTGAAGGGCCAGCTCCATGTGAAGTGAAACAGCATTATTTAGTAGTCCTGACTTTTATGCAAGAAATATAGTGAGATATTTGGGCTGTATAACAGTGCTGCTATTATCACGTGTAATAAAGGCAGAAAACTATTTGTTGATTGTGAAGAAAAATATTTATTTTCTCAAACAGGTTCATTTTGTCTTCTTAATGATAAAACTGATATTGTTCTTCTATTAAGACAAAGCAAAGAGATGTCTCATACCTCTGACATGTTTCAACTGTCATCTGCAGTCTTCTTCAGAAAGTGTCCTGGAATAAAAAAGCAAAACATGCACACACACAAAAACTTACAGACCACCTGAAGACCATAGACAGCACTGGGAACATCAAATTCACACATGAAGAAGAAAAAAAACAGACCATAAACTTTCTAGACATAAAAATTCACCATAAGGATGACGGCAGTATCAAAATCACAGTATACAGGAAACCAAGGTTGTCATAGCCTGGAGCGGCACTGGGGTTAAGCTCCCAGTGCTCATAAAATGCTCCTACGGCGTGCGTCTCGAAAAGCCTCTGACAACTAAGTCCAACTCCTAGCCTGCCCGTGTGGTTTAGTCTCTAAGCCCGGCAGAACTGCTTTTACTCATAGGAGAAGGGGCGAGGGCGGATCTCTGGCGCCTTAAAAAACCAGATGCTTCGGGTAGATGGTGGCTCGTCAACCTGGGAAGGTAGCCCATCTAGGGGAAGGTAAACCCTGATTTCAAACCTCCGCTGCCTTGCGGCACACCAGGTCACGGGAAAGGCTTCGGGAGTCAACCCTGAGGAAAAATCCGGAGTTGGAGCCCCTAAGGCAGTTCTCTGTTGTGCTCAACATCGTTCTGGCAGCTCCTGCGACGGCGCTGGTGCCAAACTATAGCAGCCCTGCTGTTCCTTTGGATTCATCAGTGACATGGAGAGGGGGGACATGCTGCATGGGTAACATCTTGTCCTCCATATCTTCCTGCCCAGGCTTGAATCCTACCAACGCCCAACGCTGGAAGGTAGAACACCGGTGCGCATCAGCCTGTTCAGCCACAGACGGTGCTGTTCCAGCAGAGTAGATGTTTAGGATTCTCTTCCGTGGTCATCATAGACCGATGGAGGCCAATGGATGACAGGAAACCAACACACACGGACCAATACCACACACGGACATTATGTGAATGGACCACTGTCATCATGGACTAAGAGGACAGACAGAAGGAAGAACAATATATACGACATGCACTTATGGACTGTCAATACCCAACATGGGCAATAAACAAAGGAAAATGTCAAGTCCAAAACAAAGACCAAGAACAATAACAAAAAACAAAAACACACACCAAAAACAGAAAACAACAAAAACATAGTGACCCTACCATACATCCAGGAAACAACTGAACCCATACAAAGAATCATGAAAAAACACAGAATAAACACAGCAATAAAACCCCACACAAAACTGCAGCAACTTTTGGTTCACCCCAAGGACAAAATACAACCAAACAAAAAACGCAACGTAATTTATGAAATACCATGCAAATCATGTGGAAAAAACATACATAGGAGAAACGGGGAGGATGTTTGCTACACGGACAAGAGAACACCAAAAAGAATGTGAAAAAGAAACAGCAGGGTGACTCACAAGAACGCAAAAAGAAAAGGCAGAACAGGAAATATCATACCACTACAAGATAAACAACCACATCATGGACTGGAACAACGCGAAAGATAATTGGATCAGAGGACAACAAACACAAACGCTGGATCAAAGGAGCAACTGAAATCAGGAAGCGAGCCCACAACACCATGAACCGAGATGATGGAGCCTTCATGCTCTTGCACACCTGGGACTCTCTCCTCCAGAGACCGTCGCACAGCAGGGGGCGTGACCAACCTGGCAGATCTGTCAGGTGGGTCACGCCTACGGAAGGGATAAAACAGCTGATATGACACGTCACAGACATCAAATGACACTTTCTGAAGAAGACTGCAGATGACAGTCGAAACATGTCAAAGGTATGAGACATCTCTTTGTCTTAATAGAAGAACAATATCAGTTTTAAAAATGTTTATTGTTGAAAATGTTACTTAATGCTAACTGCATAGACTGCGCAGCAGCGACATCTGGTTGGGCCAGATGCCGATGCCGACACCTCCCCAGAGCCATCTTTACGCTTCAGTAGGACGCCTCATATAAGTTACAGCTTTACCCTTTTTCCTTAAAAATGCCATTTTCTGTTTCCTCCATGACTTCACAGAAGAAAAAAAAGTTAAAGGAGGAGGAGGAGGAGGAGGAGGAGGAAAGAAATAACTGATAAAGTATTTATAGGTGTCGACTTTTAAGTTGACGATCATTCTGGTGGATTGATTGGCTACCACAGCATCATCAAAGTGCAAACATGTGAGCGCTCGAGGAGGAAGAAAGACAGAGACGACGGCTGCTGGAAGAGGTTTGACTTTGTGTCCGTAGCATGATTTATTTATTGACTCGACAGCAGTTTTCATGGCCTAGATTGGGGCAATAGGGAAGGGGGTGGGTGGGAGGGCGGGGTGTTTGCTGGGAAGTTAAAAAGGCCGCCATGACCCCAGTTTGACAAGAGGGAATCAAAAAGATCACGATAGCTCTTGTGCCCACAACAATGAAAGGGAACAAATGGCTCTTTAATATTTTCATGCATACCAAAAGGGGGGGGGGGGCATGAGGACGGTGATGAATAAAACAAAAAAGAAGCAACAAGAAAGGAGTGCAGTGGCGGCGGCTTCTGTGAGGCGGAGAGGAGGAAATGTGTCAAAAGCTTTTGTCTTTTTATCTAATGGGTGCGGCGGCTGTAATGCATCCATGTGGCCCCTCGCTTTAATAATTGAACAGACATCGGGGTGGCACCTGCTGGGAGCCCGAATCATTGTCGCAGCTTTGAACAAGCCGCTGTGACATTACGGTGTCGGCACGGCGAGGCGCGGCCCGACAGACAGAGGAGAAGAAGAAGAAGGAGGGAAGAAGTGTGCTCATGAACATGGCCCAGGGCTACAAAGTAATGAGCACATCTCCGCCAACCCCTCCGCAGATTCGCTATTTGAAAATTGTTTCTTGTCTTAATAAATCCTAAATGTGTAATTTACTCCTGAGGAAGGGACAACAAAGCGACCGGCGTGCCCCCTCTCTCCCCGTAAAATCACACCGCTGACACGACGAAGCGTCGTCTCCAGCTCAGGTACAGCCACCGTACACCCTCAGATCCTTCCACTCTCACCCCCTCCCTCCCTCTCCTCCCCTCCCATTCCCAAGTTTGCAAAGTCATTGAAATTCCCATCCCGCCTTTGCGAGAATTATAAAACCTTCTGAATCAATTACAACATCAATCGGCCTAAAATCTGCGGCCGATGAATATGTATAAAAGTGCACACGCATCCGGCTAATTAAACAAGGCTGTCAGAAATCACTTCAGACAGGTCCGGCGAACGCACAGCGAGCATACATTAAAGCGGCGGGAGAGACAGCTGACGCAGGGACAGAATGCTGAACACAAACTGCTGATATTACCATGGATGTAATTTAAATAAGTCATGCTAATTCCTGCTGGAGATCTAATTTCCCTCTAATTTAGCCTTGTTGTTGTTTAGCTGTCTGGCGGATCAGCATTAAACATGTTCTACTGGGCATTTTTTTTCTTGCTTTTCAATAGGAACGTGCTAATAGAGAGCAACCGACTCTCAAATTAACTTGCGGACTGATTTAGACAAGGATGCCGTACCAGAAAGATGGAGGTCACCTATCAGTTTTAGGACTCCGCATTGTTAAGCTAGAGTTTTGTTTATTTTTATGGAACCCAATAAAACATTAATGCGCTACATTAGCTGCAGCATTTAGCTAGATGAGTCCATGGTGAATGGGACCATCACAAAGATATGGATACTTCATAATTAATGTTAAATAAGATATTAATACATTCGTGGAATTTTGCTCATCAGAACTAAGTAGCATCAGTGACTCCAGATCACGCGTCCACAATAATTCAATTAAAAATGTTCTAAAAGACAGTTGGCTGAGTTTTGGGAGACAAATGGCTGTCAGTTGATGGTTTTATCAAACTTTTTCATATTATAATGTGCGTTTAAAAAAATCATATTCATTTCCATCAACAGCACTATACAAATTATTTATTAGGCAGATCATAGGCCAAAAGTGCGTGTCCATTTTGCTAATACAGAGACTGAAAACACAGCTCCGTCCCGGGCTGTCCACCACCGAGCCCGCGTCAGCCAGAGGCTCAGACAGCAGCAGTGGCTGGTGAGTGTGCATGGATCCTTCTGACTGTGAAAAGTGACATTTTCTCACTGAAAAAATACATGAATAAATGCCAAATCTATAAGCTATACTTCCCCTGTAAGTTTGTGATTAAAATGAAAATGTAAATTAAAAACAAAAACTATTCATTGTCTTGTTAGTTTTCATCTCGCTGCTCAATTTAGAGGTCTCCACAGTGGAGACTACATCCATGAATCTTCTCTGTGATCTTCCTCTTTTCCTCCTGCCTGGCAGCTCCATCTTCAATTCCTGTGTCCAATATATCCACTATCCCTCCTCTGCACATGTCCAAACCATCTCAGCCTTGCATCTCCAGTCTCCAAACCGCTCAACCTGAGCTGTCCCTCTGACATCCTCATTTTTTTAATCCTGTCCCTCCCAGTAACTCTCAATGAGAATCTTAGCATCTTCAACACTGCCATCTCCAGCTCCGCCTCCATTTTTTTTTGTCAGTGCCACTGTCTCCAAACCATACATCATAGCATATCTCACTACCGTCTTGTAAATCTTCCCTTTCACTCTAGATGCTATCCTTCTGTCACAAATCATTCCTGACACTCATCTCCACACAGCCTGCACTCTCTCCTTCACCTCTTTTGTGCATTTTCCATTGCTGTGAATGGTTGATCCCAGGTATTTAAACTCATTACCGCTACTCCTTGCATCTTCACCATTACACCTGCCTCCCTCTCATTCACACTCAAGTATTCTGTCTCTCTTCTCTCCAGAGAATACCTCCATCTCCCCAGGTTCCCTTCCACCTGCTCCCTACGCTCACTACAGATTACAATGTCATCTGTGAACATGATGGTCCCATGGCGAATCATGCCTGACCTCATCTGTCGATCTGTCCATCACCATGGAAAACAGAAGAGGCTCAGAGCTGATCCCTGATGTAATTCCACCCTCACCTTGAACCCATCTGTCACTTTTACAGCACACCTCACCACCATCTCACTGTCCTCATACGTGTCCTGCACAGCCCTCACAGACTTTTCTGCCACCCCTTGCTCATACAGCACCACACTTCCTCTCTTTCTTTCCCTTGATCCACAAAGACGCAGAGCGGCTGCTTTTTGCTGTGCAGTCAGAGGTCATCAACCATCAAGCAACCAGTTAAAATAAAAAAAAATAATTCTAAAAAATAGATCAAACACGCTGAGATAAAAATCCAGAATTAAAAACTGTTTTTTAAATTTTAAAAAATTGTCTCATTTATCTTGGCTGCCTATTAAATTCAAAATCTACATTGAAAAGGCAGCCAAGACAAATGAGTTTCTGAGTTTATTTGTCCTAGACATCAACATGCTGGATCTGCAGCCAGACACAAGCAACTTGAACTCTTTAAAAACAAGGAATGGCTAGAATTTGCCAGAAATGAATTGGGCTGACTTTTTTTTCTTCAATGCACTAATTTTAATTTGCAGGTCTGTGTTGTCTGTTGAGACATATTTCTTAAAACCTCATTTGTAGTGATGCAGATTAATTTTTTTAATCAACAAATGCCTCGTGTAGCTTCATCCTATTCTCTCGCCTCTCCTAAAAGCCAGAAAATTAACAAAAAAATCTCCCCTCAGCTTGGATGAAGATCATCCTGCCCTGACTCTCCCCACTCTCCATTTCACTTGGCTCAGCGTTACTCGAGCATCTCAACAGTGGAGGAGCGAGTTTCGTGGGTTAATTTTTTATCATCCTCTCCTCGGCCAGTTTGTCCCCGGGCCTTTGCTGTCTCTGCCCATGTCTCCTGTTCCAAGATGAGCTGAGGGAAAGGGAAGGCAAACTTGGGGGTGGTGGAGGGCTGAGTGTGGGGGGCCCAGCCAAGAGGCCCCGGAGCCGTGGCCCTCTCTGGACCCCACAACCCCGGGTCACGAAGCACCTCGGGTCAGCCGGGCCCGCTCAGCCTCCTTATGAAGGAATCGCCCGACAACCGGATCGAGAAGGAAGGAGGGAGGAGGCTCCCCCGGTGTCTTGTGTAATCAACATTTAGAGAACAGCTGGAAGGAGGAGGAGGAGGAGTGTGTGCTTGTTGTAGACGTGTTTTCTCACACTCACATATATTTGATCCGTCTCATGTACGTTTGTGTTTGTGTAGTGTTAGAGGATCGTTTTTGTGCATGTCTGCGTGTGGTCTGCGTGTACCCGCTCCCACCCCGCCGGTCCTCGGTGCTCAAAGCGAGTTCAGCGTCGGGGTCTTTGCCTGCAAATAAAAAAACTCCTCCACTGGGTGCGGAAATGTTCATCTTCAGGCGAAGCTGTCAGAACAAGGAGCTTCAGATGTGGAAAAGACAAAAACGCAAAAGAAAGAAGATTTCAGAGTGCTAAAGATTAGCCGACAATTACTTCACATCATCAGTTACTCTACTGCAAACTACCAGAACTTAAATCAAGCACATTCAATTTATTACTATTAATAAAATGGGTGTAAAAAGGACTCAAATATACTTAAACAAGAGTAGTGCTTAACAAACTTAAGCGTGTCAGTCCTATAAAGCTACGATGGGGTTCACAATTTTTTTCAGATCATACAGCGGGGAAAATAAGTATTGAACACATCAACATTTTTCTCATAAATATTTCTGATGGAGCCATTGACCTGAGATTTTCACTAGATATCAGTAACAACTCAAGTAATCCATACATACAAAGAAATCAAGGCAACTGTGTTCACTAAACAAAAAAGTAAAAAGTTATAACTAAAAAGTTATATTTAATAAAGTGGAATGGCACAGGGAAAAAGTTTTGAACACATGAAGAAAAAGAGGTGCAAAAAGGCATAGAAAGCCGAGAAACCAGCTGAAATCCGTCAGAATTTAGGAAGCCATCCCATCCCCCAAGAGCTTTCTCTAGACCTTTGCAACCTTATTGTTGCAAAACAAAATGATGGCATTGGTTACAGGTGCATTTCTAAACTACTGAATGTTCCAGTGAACACTGTTGAAGCCATCGTTCAGAAGTGCAAAGAACATCATTTTATTATAAACCGGCCACAACCAGGCACTCCTCACAAGATTTCTGACAGATGAGTCAAAAGAATTATCAGAAGAGTTATCCAAGAGCCAAAGACCACTCGTGGAGAGCTCCAGAAAGACCTGGAGTTAGTAGGTACTGCTGTTTCAAAGAAAACAATAAGTAATGCACTCAACCGACATGGGCTCTATGCCCGCTCAATTCGCAAGACTCCATTGCTGAAGAAAAAGCATGTTGAAGCTCATTTAAAGTTTGCTGCACAATATTTGGGCAAGCCAGTAAAATACTGGGAGAATAGAGTCTGGTCAGATGAGACCAAAATTGAACTTTTTGGATGCCACAGCACATAGCATGTTTGGAGGAGAAATGGCACTGCACATCAGCCCAAAAACACCATACCAACAGTGAAGTTTGGAGGTGGGAGCATCATGGTGTGGGGGTGTTTTTCAGCACATGGTACAGGCAGATTTTATATAATTGAAGGAAAGGTGAATGGACAAAAGTACAAAGACATCCTTGATAAGAACTTCTTGACATCTGCCAAGATGCTGAAGATGAAAGGAGGGTGGACATTTCAGCAAGATAATGATCCCAAACACACAGCCAAGGAAACTCTCAATTGGCTCCAGAGAAGGAAAATAAAGCTACTAGAATGGCCCAGTCAGTCACCTGACCTGATTCCAATTGAAAATCTATGGAATGCACTGAAGATCAGAGTTCATAGAAGACACCCATGGAACCTTCAAGATTTGAAGACAGTTTGTGTAGAAGAATGGGCTAAAATTACTCCTGAGCAATACCAGTGATTGATTTATTTCATCCACATCAAATCAACACATCCCAATGACTCCATTAACAATGAACGAAAAGGTTCAGGAAGCAGAAAACCTTATGGGCCTGCCCTTTGTACAAACAAGCAGCTATAGATATGGAGCACATTCATAAAAGTGCATTTGTTCATGAAAATGCAACACTGCAAAGTATTTGTCATTATTATATGTTTTAAATGCTTAAAACAGTGTTTAATAACTAAAAATACACAAAGCGGAATTCAAATGTCCATGAACGATAGTTTTGAGATAGCAAAAATAAAACTGAACCCCTTACACATCTTCCCAAACATTTGTGTTTGCTCAGAACTTACTGTGTCCAATTTACAGGCTGTTTTGTGTGTCCATGTCTAGGCGTTTTCTTACCTCTTTTGTAGTCCAGGAATCAGTTCCTCTCCAGCCACTGGTGGTCCTAGTGGATGACTCGTCATGTGAAGAGTCATCCACTAGGATGAACAACACCTCCATTCTGCGTACAGAATGGAGGTGGACCAGCTAACAACATGGTGCAGATTACATAATCTTCACCTTAATGTGAAGAAGACTAAGGAGATCGTGATCGACTGCAGGAAGGCAAGCAAGTACCATCACACACCGCTGTCTATTGGGGCCACTTTTGTGGAGAGGGTGAACAATGTTAAATTTCTGGGGACTTACCTGGCAGATGACATGACCTTTAACACCAACACCACAGCCATTATTAAAAAGGCTCATCAGTGACTCTACCCTCTCTGGCAGCTAAAAAAAGGCAGGTCTTCCCACTCAGCTCCTCACCACTTTTTACAGAGGCACCCTGGAATCTGTCCTTTCATATGGCCTGACTACCTGGTTTGGGAATTGCACAGCTTTAGAGAAGCACCAGCTGAATAGGGTTGTAAAAACAGCTAGTAAAATCATTGGTGTCCCCCTCCTCTCCTTGGAGGAGATTTACAATAAACGCTGTGCTAACAGGGCTGTTAACATCATTAAAGACTGCTACCATCCTTCCCACAGTTTGTTTTCTCTTCTGCCCTCAGGGAAGAGGTACAGGTGTCTCCAGGCCAGGACAGCCAGAATGCTGAACAGTATTTTCCCACATGCAGTCAGGATTATAAATGGGCTGTGCCCTATTCCCCTGCCAATTGCTTTTCCTACCCCTCACCTCTGCTAAACTTGTACATGTATTCTGTTAGGTTGGTCTGACCATAGTGTTTAACTGATATGTTATTATTGTATTTTATTTTTTTATGCTGTTGTTTTTAAACTTATTCTCTTTGTATATTGTGGTACTGGAATTTCCCCATTGTGGGACTAATAAAGGCTTATCTTATCTTATCTTATCTTATCTTATCTTACTGTGTTATACTGGGGGATCATAACACAGGGTTACAAAAATAATTTTTTTGTAAGTTGTCTGTATTTTTTCAACTGATTTAAGACAATTTTGCACCGTTGAATCCTAAAATGACATCCATTTCTCTCGATCAGGTACCAAGTAAAACCCTGTACTTACTTAGTACTTACTTAGTACTGTGCATGTACTTACCTTTATATAAAGGTAAGTACATGTAAATTGAATGTTATGTCATCATTGTTCAAAATTCAGAGAATTTCAAGACATAAAATTTTTTTGCATCATATAAAGCGAAAATACCCGTACATGTAAACAAAAATGTATAAAACAACATGTAGCCATAATTCAAAAAGTTGATCTGATTAAGCAAAATCAATGTGATTTTTGGATTCAGCACATCAAAATTGTCCTAAATCAGCTAAAAAAAAAACTGAGACAATAAATTTGGTGTTGACCAGTGTAATTTCGTTTTGTACATGCATGCACATACTAAATGACAATAAAGAAATCTTGAATCTTGAATCTTAAAACACCACAAAAAGCTTACTTATGCCACACAGCCGCTCCATGACGGTCTGTTGGTCTGTTTATTATGCATGCTAGTTCCATTAGCTTTGCATTTTCCTGACTAGTAAAACTCTGGTGTGATGTATGACATCAGTTCTGGGATTATTATAAAGACCAACTTCTCAGCTTTCAGGAGCACTTGGAATGAAGTCTGTAGGCTGAATACTCGCGGACTTACGGTCAGTTGAATGAGTGCCTTGCTGGAGAGCGATGCCGGTGCAGTGCCAGCAATGCCAGCATCTGCAGAGGACACAGGCCGAATTTCATCTTCATGGATGACAATGCTCCAGTTCATTGAGGTTGCATCATTAGGGAATGGCTGCTGAAGGCTGGGGTACCTCAAATGGAGTGGCCTGCACTTTCTCCAGACCTGAATCCCATAGAAAACATATGGGATCAGCTGAGTCGCCGTGTAGAGTCTCGTAACCCTGCACCCCACAACCTCAATGATCTGAGGGCCACCCTTTAAGAAGAGTGGAATGCCATGCCTCATCAGACAATAAGTCGAATTGTGAACACTCATTGGGCTTCCCTGTGGGGCAGCCGCCTCCTGGGCCACCTCTTCTGTTTAGGTGGGTAAAGAACTCTGGCCGACCGCCTGACAGACTGTGCCGCAGGGTTGGGTGGCTCACATTCTCTGGCAGGCCACCTGATTCATTCCATCATGCCATCTGCCAGGTCTGGGACTTTAGCCAGCCACCTGAACTGTCCAGCTCTCCGGTCCAGGGGGTCTAGGTGCCTGGTTCCGCATGGGTGTGGGTCCTGAGCAGGGTTTTTGTTTCGTTTCCTCCTAGCCTGTTCCCCCCACCACCCACCCAGGGTGGTTAATTGTTATGCTCCTTTTTGTTGGGGGGGGGGTCTTCTTTTTTGATATTACCCTGGGTGTCTTGTTTCCAACCCTTGAGAGGGGGGGGCTCTGTTATGATCTGAGCACAGGGGATTCCGCCGTGCTCAGTCTCATGTTTTTTTTTTTATATATATATTTGTATATTTGTTGTACTTGGTGTTCTTTGGTTTCTGTATTTTTATTCCATGATTGATTTTCATATATCTTGTATTGTTTCTGATTCTTCTTATTCCCCTTGTTTATATCACCAAAGTTTTGCTACTTCTTTATTTGGTATTTGTTTGTATTTATTCCTCAGTCCTTATTTGTTGGCATTTAGTTCTTTATATTGTACTGTTGTGTTTTCTCTCTCTCCCCCTCTCCGGGGCTGCAGCTGTCAGTGGCACTTCCAGGTTTTTTGCTCTGTTGTGGGCGGTGCTCCTGTCAGCTGTCAGTGCCATCTTCTCTCCTCTCATTAATCCCAGCTGACCCCAGTTGTAATCATCGTTACCTCCTGCCCACTCATGTGATCCACACCTGTTATCACTTGTATCATTTGTTGCTGCCCCTATTTAAGGGCCGTTATTTATCTTCCTCTTTGCTGGAGTCTAACCTACTCATCTCCACCAGAACCCTGCCCCAGTTCTCATGAGCTCTGTATCTTCAACTTATTCTTCCATTCATAAGTTTGCTTTGTTATCAGTTTGGATTTTTGGTTGGTGCACCGTTTGGACTTGTGTGTTTTTGTCAAATATCGCAAACTACAGTTCAGCGCATGGGTCTCCATTCCTGCCTCAAGGGGCAAAACATGACACTCCTGCACTAATTAGCTGATCACCCCTGTGTGTTCCAGGCATCCAGAGAACCCCTTGATGCCCTCTTTTTGTATGGAGGTGTTGATGTAGCCATTATGGATCATATACGATGTCATTCTTTTGGTTAGTATGGAGAAAAAGATTTTACCCTCCACACTAAGCAGGGAGATGGTCCAGAACTGACTGATGTGAGTTGAGTTTTGTTCTTTGGCCACCAAACACCCATCTGCTCTCTTCCAGACTGTCGGTACAATACCTTTTGACCAAATTCCTCGGATAACCTTCTATAGCCTCCTGAGGACCTTAGGGCATTTTTTTGTATACCATATATGGTATACCACTGGGACCTGGGGCAGAAGATGATTTGCCGTGTTTCACAACACAGTTGCTCCTGGTGGACAGGTTAGCACCTGAGTGTGTATAAGATAAGATAAGATATGCCTTTATTAGTCCCACAATGGGGAAATTCTAGGATTGCAACAGCACAGGGATAGCAACAATCAGAAGGCAAGAAAAAACAAGAACAGCTAGTAAACATATGTACATATTACTATATATATATACAGTATATATATATATATGTATATATATATGTATGTGTGTGTGTGTGTGTGTGTGTGTGTGTGTGTGTGTGTGTGTGTGTGTGTGTGATATATATATATAGACAGTGCGGAGCATTATGGTTGGTTAATGTGCAGCAGAAAGTCTAAGCTCTCTCTCCGCGGATGCGGCGGGCCAGCTGGAAGTCTTTGGCCCTGATGGTGACCCTCTTAACGAAGAAGAGACCCACCAGGTAGGCCTTGCTGGCCTCCTGCCGAGCCATGACGGCGAAGCTCAGGAAGCGCAGGTCGGTCTTGAAGTCCTGAGCGATCTCCCTCACCAGGCGCTGGATGGGCAGCTTATGGATGAGCAGCTCCGTGGATTTCTGGTAGTGACGGATCTCTCTCAGAGCCACGGGCCTGTAACGGTGAGGCTTCTTCACTCCGCCGGAGCGCTTTTCCGAGCAGCCTTGGTGGCTAGCTGCTTCCTGGGGGGCTTTTTCCTCCAGTAGATTTTACGGGCGGTCTGCTTGGTTCTTGCCATCGCTCTTTATTATTCTGTCTTATATTTCTTGCACATGTGTATGGTAGCTCTGCCACCATCAGTGTGTGAATGTGTGCGTAAATGGGTGGATAGCAAGATCTGTAAAGTGCTTTGGTCATCCAGAGATGAGAAAAAGCGCTATATAAGTGAACGCCATTTACCATTTACAACATCTTGGACTTCTCTCCATGATGGAAGTTCTGTGCTTAGTATTGAGGTTGGAGGATCCACATTACAGAGGTTTTCATCATCAGCTAAGGCCTTGTCTTTTGAAGAATCACTGAAGATTTCCTTCAAAAATTCCTCCACCTCCTCCCAAGAACTTGCTAGGATCCCAGACTTGGTCTCCCCTCAGAGGGATTTTACAAAGCGGAATGGATGTTTGATGAACCGGGATCTTTCTGCCTTTTATTGTGGCCCTCTGCTCTTCTTGCTCTAATTAGCTGATCTCGGAAGCTTGCTGTTAGTTCTTTTATTCCTTCCTTTTCCCCACTGCTGGCCCTTGTAAAGTGCTTATTTAGGCTCTTGAGCTCCTTCCTCAATTGTTTGATTTTCCTTTCCCTTCTGTTAGGCTGTTTTACACCTCTAGCTTTCTCCTCCCTCCTTGGCAATGTTCCATAATGTTCTTTTTCCAGATTGTAGGTGATAGTGGTCAGGCATACTATCTTCTTTTCAATGGGTCCTGCTTGCACTCTTTCAAGAACTTTGTCCAGATCTTCATCCAGGTTGGTCCACTCCTTGGTGTCACTCCTTTTGGGCCACTTGATTTTCTCCTTCATAGGTTGGGAGTGGCTTTCTGTGGGGGAACTAGGGGTGTTGTGTATGTGCTCTTGGGAATTTACAGGCACTGAGAGATCAATGGAACCGTGGTGTGCTTCCTGTCCGTCATCCTCCTTCGTCTCACCAGACTGTGAGTCTGTGCGTTGTGCATGCCCCTTCCCTCAACCACATTTCGACCTGCTCTGGTGTATTTTGAACCCCACTGCATTTTTGCAGATCTTTCCACAGTGGCATTTTGCCTCCCATGTGTCCCCTTTTAAAGTTGTTTGCACAAGCCTCTTCTGTAACCTGGTCACATTCCTTGTAGTTGTCATAGAATCTGTCCGATTGAGTCTCTCATCCTCCCCCCCTCTCGGGAGACTCTGGGGGTATTGCTCATTTGTCTGTAACATAGCTTGCTTGGTGCCCTCTTACGGGTGCTGCATCAGGGGTTGCTGGCTCCTGATACCCATATCAGACTTTCCTGGAGGTCAGCTGTCTCTCCAGTGTCACCAATCTTCCTTGGTTGCTACCCGGACTTGCCCAGAAGTCACTGGTTGCCCAGAAAGTAAAGTTATAAAATATATCAGAAATGCCATAAAATATCCATTTTAAATGTATATAGCCTTAACTGGGAGGAAGAGGTCTTCAGGTGGTTTCCAGTCATCCTCTCGAGTGTTTCGACCCTTAACTACAACACTCTGACTGGTGGGTCAGCAGTGAGTGGCCAGTTCACTGACCCTCTCCTCCCAGTTTCCAGCTAGTATCCTCCCTCTTATGTCAGAGCCAGCAGGAGGCCCTCTCAGCCGCTTCTCCCAACCTCCGAACAGCAATTTTCCGCTTTGTGCCCTCTAACTCCTACTTTCGTCATCAGGTTCCACACAGATTGGGCTGGGAACCCTTGACACCCCACCTCCACTGTAAATAACCGTGTCATCCACCCTTTGTTTTGGCATTCCTAGGCCAGCTGTTGATATTTGGCCTTTGTCCTCTCTGCTGCCTCCTCAAAATTCTCCTCCCATGGGACTGTTAGTTCCACCAGGATAACCTTCCTACCTTCCTGAGACCAACCATGACAATACCTGGTCTCAGGGTTGTGGAAAGTACTGTATCTCCTCTGGGAAGGAATGGCTATGAAAAGTTGTTCTTTTTGTTACCTGGGTATCATAAAAGAAACATATCATGATGGATAAAAACCAAGAGCTCTCGCCAGACCTTCAAAACCCAATCCAATCCAAATTTATTTATAAAACAATTTAAAACGACAGCTGACACAAAGTGCTGTACATCAACGATAAATAAAATATAAAAACATAAAACATAAAAACAATAAAATACAGCTAAAAAAGTACAAAACAGCACAAACAAAACAGTAGTCATACAATAGAGGGAATAACAACAAATAAAATCAGTGTCTCAAAATGGGTGTAATGTGGTCCCTGTTATGAGTTCCAGTTAAAAGATGTGCAGCTGCATTTTGAACCAACTGGAGACGTGAGAGGGAAGACTGGCTCAAAACCTGATAGTTGCAAAACATGCTGATAGATTTGATTACAGATGTATACCAAAACCTGTAAATCTACTAGTAAGCACCATTGGGGCCACTATCAAGAATTGGAAGGAACATCCCATCAACTGGCCATGTACAGGAGCTCCTTACAAGATATCTGACCAGGGAGTCAGAAGGACAGTCAAGATTAACCCAAAAGCCAAGCACAGCTCAGAAACAGCAGGTGTAATTCTGAGAGAAAACAAGAAGCACTACACTCTACTGTCATGCACACTCACTTCACATGACCCCATTATTAAAGAAAAGGCACAATGAAGTTAATTTAAAGTTTGACAACCGACATTTGGACAAGTCTATGAATTACTGGGAGAATGTAGTGTGGTCAGATGAGATGAAAATACATCTTTTTGGCTGTCATACTTCACGCCATGTTTGAAGGAGAAATAATACTGTACATCACTCCAAAACAACACCACCCCCAACAGTGATGTTTGGAGGTGGAAGCATCATGGCATGGGGTTGTTTCTTTTCTCATGGCACTGGTATAGTTCATTTATATAGTTCATTCACTTGCACTTCCATTTATTAAAGTCAGTGTGTGAAGCCAAATGAAGTCAAGTGAAACTGAAAATTAAACAAAAGTTTTCCATCAAAAAATGTACAATATAGATAAAAATGCACAAACATAGACAAAATGTAAATCCTTATATATAAATTATAAAGTCAACTTACAAACAATGCTTCCAAGGCATACACAGGTGGATGTTTAAGGATACAAGCAGGAGGTCGCAGCTGTGGCTGAGCTCCATGTGTCTGCTTCAGTGAAACATGGCAGGAAAAAAACTATGGTAATGTGATCATGAACAGCAAATAAGAAAAAGACCTCTAAAAGTGACATAAACACAGATCACGAACAACTTGAACACAAAATAAAGATTATGCACGAATATAAGAGCATGTTACATTACACTCTCTGCCTGGTATTGAAGACAATACAAAAGAGCAAACATTCAATGGGAAGTCACCATAACTTTAGGGGGACATTAATAATACAACTTCAGTGATGGGGCATAGAAACGTTCTGGAGGTACCTCCTTTGGTGGCCTTGAGCTCCAACTTCCTGACTTTGCCATCACTTGCAGGAAAGGTTTTGGTGACCAATGCCATCGCCCACTGGTTCCTCTTCACCTGGGAGTCACACAGAAGCACTAAGTGTCCTTCCTTAATGTTTGGATGGCTCTTCTGCCATTTTGAACAACTCTGGAGAGTAAACAGGTATTCATGTCTCCACCTCTCCCAAAAGGTGTTGGCCAGGTGCTGGACACATCTCCATTGCTGGCGGTGTAGAGCAGCTTCAATAAAGCAGCCAGGCGGAGAAGGAGGAGTTCAAACTTTTTGGGTAAGGATCATAGTCAGGGTAAGAAGGGATGGTGCACTGGCATCAGTAATAATGGTTGTCAGGGGTCTGGCATTTATTATAGCTGACACCTCTGCTATCAGCGTGGAGAGGACTTCGTGGGTAAAGCAAGAAGATGGAAGCTGGGACAGCATGGAATCCAAAATCCTTATGGAGACTCCGATCATCCTCTCCCATACACCCCCCGTGTGTGATGAATGGGGTGGGTTAAAGATCCACATGCAGCCTTCTTCACTGAGGAACCTTGAAACACTGGGTTCTTTGTCCTCCTGAAAAAGCATTTTTAGTTCTTTGCCGGCTCCTTTAAAGTTGGTTCCACAATCCGATCATATCAGCTTCACTGGACCATGCATGGCAAAGAATCTGCAAAGAGTGTTTATGAAGCTCGATGTATCCATCCTTTCGATAAGCTCTATCTGTCCTGCATGAACACTGAGACAAGAAAAGATGACTGCCCATCTCTTGCTGCATGCAGCACCTCCTCGGGTACATCTGGTTAAGACACTCCATGAGCCAAATACATCAATTGTCAACATTGGTGAAAGGTGGCTCTGTGCTTAACTGATCTGGAGGAAGCTCTGCCATCTTTTGTTAAGCTGTCTTTCCTCTGCACTTACTGCATGTCACACATTTGTGCAAAAGCCTAGTAATGCATCTCTTGGCTCCAACAATCCAGATACCATCTGAATGTAAAGCACCTTCAGTGAAGATCCACCCTTGGTGCTTTACTCTCTCATGGTAGTGGTGGATAAGCAGAGTGCCAGTGTGGCTTCGCCCAGGGATGATAAGAAGATGTTTCTCATCTTCTGATTGTGAATCGGGCCTCCAATTCTCAGGAGTCCATTTGTATCAAGGAATGGGTCAAACTTCCTCAGTGAACTTGCTTTAGGGATATCTAAACATCACTTTAGGCAAGATATCAGTTTCATATGCTTCATTTTGGGCACAGATGATGATGACCTGCTCTGCCTTTGCCAGACTATCAGCTGTGTGAATTTCCGTACATAGATGCCAACCCTTACATCCAGTGCTATCCTTATCTCTTGCAGCCTGGGTCTTCTTGTTTTCAGCAATGTGGATCAGAGGAGCAGTAGCTCTGATGAAAGACTGCCAGGTGGAGAATCTTGTGAATCGTTGAAAGCCCAGGTTTGTCGTCATACATGCTGTTAGCTTAGTTCGAACCTCTACATCAGAATCTAGATTGACGAGGTCAAAGGATGTTTCCACTGGAACGTCTTCATTTTGAGGTTGCAGAAAAAACTTAGGACCAGAGAGCCATCTTGTGTTTGACAGCAGCACTGCAGGTACTGCTGTGGTTGCCACATGTGCTGGATTCTGACTGGTTGGTACATAGTGCCATTGTTCAGGGCTTGAAAACTTCCTGATACGTTTGACTCTGTTACTAACAAAGAACCCGCGCGTAACATTGTGAATGTAGCCCAACACTACCTTGCTGTCTGTATAAAACACAACCTCATCAATCTTGGCATCCAGTTCTCTGCTCACATGTTCTGCAATCTCAACTGCCAGGAATGCTGCTCCTAACTCAAGCCATGGGACTGTATGGACTGTCATAGGAGCTAATTTGGCCTTTCCCATGAAACCCGACATGCTCTGTGCCATTTTGATGGTAAATGGCATTCACTTATATAGCGCTTTTTCTCATCTCTGGATGACCAAAGCGCTTTACAGATCCTGCTATCCACCCATTCACGCACACATTCACACACTGATGGCGGCAGAGCTGCCATACACACACAGGCGCTAGCCTGGCCACCAGGAACAACTGGGGGTTCAGTGTCTTGCTCAAGGACACTTCGACATGCAGACTGCAGACAGAGCGGGAATTGAACCCATGACCCTCCGATCAGTAGTCAGTCACACTACACCTGCGCCACAGTCGCCCCATTTTGATCTAACACCTTCAAGTAGGCCACCGCAGTGATGGCTTTTACAGAGGCATCTGAAAAGGCATGTAGCTCCACGCGTTGAGCAAGAGAAACAGATGTCCTTGTGGAGCAATGAGAAGTTTCAAGATGTTCAAGGGCCTGTCGCAAATCTCTCCAGGAAATCCACTCTCTTTCCTTTCTGGCAGAAGGGGCTTGTCCCAGTTGGTGGTATCGTTGAGTGAGTTCTCTCAGTAGGAACTTTCCTTGTATGGTGATCAGTACCGCCAACCCAAGTGGATCGAACAAGCTGTTCACTGTAGCAAGCAAACCTCTGCGCGTTAAGGGCTTATCTCTACCTGAGACCTTTAAAGTGAACATGTCATTGCTTAGATTCCCGTTTAAACCTAGACTGTGCTGCAGTGGGGGACAGTCTGTGCCTAAGTTGAGATCTTTCAAGTCCTTGGCATACTCAGATGAAGGAAATACCTGCATGACTGCTGGACAGTTGGATGCGATCTTGTGAAGGTATAAGTTTGACATACTTAACATATCTTGTGCGGCTTGGAGTAAGCCAACTGCTTCAGGTACTGTGGACAAAGATGTGAGGCCTTAGTCCACATAGAACTCTCTATGTACAAACTCTTTTGGTGCAGAGCCAAACTCAGCTTCTCCATATTGTCAAGTGGCCCTCACTCTTGTGAGGTTTGACCAGCAGTTACCCTCACTTGAATGGGAAGCTTACTTTGGAAGATAGAACTGGAAGTCACTCAGTGACCAAGACTCAACTTTTTCCATTTCTTTCCTTTTATTACCTCTGCCAAGGAGGTTATGTTTTTGCCGGCGTTTGTCTGTTTGTTTGTTTGTTAGCAACATAACTCAAAAAGTTATGGATGGATTTTGATGAAATTTTCAGGAAAGGTGTATCATGGCACGGGGAACAGATGATTAGATTTTGGTCATGATCTGAGAGTGCACACCTCCACCAAGGGCTTTGTTTGCATTTGTGCAGCAGGATTACACAAAAACTACTGGATGGATTTAGATGAAATTGTTACCAGAGTTGGTTCTTGGGCTAGAGGGGAAGCCATTACGTTTTCAGAGATGATCTGAGAATGCATACCTCCATCAAGGCTCTTATATCCTCACAGACTGTTAGCAACAATACTCCAAAACTACTGGATGGATTTTGCTGAAATTTTAACCAGAGATGGTCCTTGGCCTGCACACTAACCCATTACATTTTGGAGCTGATCTGTGAGCGCATACCTCTACCAAGGCCCAATCTTGCAATGTATGGTGGGATGGAGGCGAGGAGATAGAAACAGATGGATGGACAAAGGGAGGGAAGGAAGGAGCCTTGGCGGAGGTAAGAACTCTCTGAGTACTTTTCTAGCTTTGAAAAGTCATCAAGGCCAAGCACAGGTGAAAACCTTTACAGTAAATACACAAACAAATAGAAGGTCAAGGAAAATGTAACCCAAGAAACCATAATAAATCAACATAACCCAAAATCAAACACTCAACTTTTAAACTACTAAAAATTAATCTTGAAAATAAATAGAAAATACCCACATCTAAAACACCCCAAATACTAAATACATCTTAAGACACTGATCAATAATGATTTTTAACCTTACAATTTTAGCGGCTTTTAACTTTTAAACTCTTTTAAAATACGCCCCATTTTTAACTATACCTTTAAACCCACATGAAATTAAATATATGACATTTTTAACTTACATTTCAATCACATGATTTTTTTAATATATCACATTTAACCTAAATTTGATCAAATGATTTTCTAAATGCAGCTACAAAACTCATATCACAAATGAACGCTCACTGGCTCCTTCTTCCTTGCTTGAAACAAGCTTTAGTCCTGCAGTCTCCTTTTACCAAGTCCAGACTCTCCAACCATTTCTCTCACACACTGCTTACTCCCCACTGCCCTGTGAGTAACTGCCTCCAAACTCCCTTAATCACCAGGTCATTCCCACCTGGTGCAATCAACCAACTGCCTTCAGGCTGGGAAGCACACCCAGACCTGAAGCACTCAGGCAGAGAGGGCATGGCCTGCAGCTCAGCTCAACACATATAGTAGTAGTAGTAGATTAGTTTATTTGACAGGGACAGTGCAATAAACATAGACAATTAATCAAAGACAATCAATCTGATGTGTTGCACATAGAGTGTATAGCTATTAGCTAATTTGCAACTCTTGTCCCTGGATGGGCTTTAGAAAAAAGAATCAAGATAAAAATATACACAATAACCACATACATCAATGCAGAAAAATTATAAATACACAATTATAAATATTATAAATATTATAAATACACAAATATAACAGCCTGACTCACCTTTAACATAAATATTATAAATACACAAATATAACAGCCTGACTCACATTTAACACATATAACATAACTCACATTTGCCTATTTCAGGCCTTCCTCCCTCCGTCACTCACTATAAACAAACACATTTATTCCTTCCCTTCATTCACTCTCACTTTGCAGACAAATAATTCATACATGAGTACATTCTTGTTTATTTTTCAGCCAGTTTTTTAACATTTTTAGTGAATGTTTTAAAGTCCGTTATTATTTTAATTTCATTTGGCATTGTGTTCCAGATGTGACTGCCCTTTATAGAGAAAAGCTGTTTGTCCAAATGTGGTTCTGCGGTGGAATATTTTACAGTTATTGTTAACAGAACTCCTGGTGGTTCTGCTGCTGTCCTGTCTTTGGACGAAACCAGCAAGTGGCTCGGGTGCTGATTTATGGAAACATTTGAACGTTAATTTCAGAAGACAGAGGTCAATGAAGCTCTCAAACTCAATAGGTTGTATTTTTTTAAAACATTACAGTGATGCCACCTAATGGGCTTTTTGTCCAAGATTTTTAGGGTTTGATTATATAATGAACCTATATGTCTTATTGTGGAAGGGGCTGCTTGAGCCCAGACTGTCAAACAGTATGATATATGAGAAAAAACCATAGAATGCATATACAGTGCAGCTGCTTCGTAAGGTATGTAATATCTAATTAATTTAAAGCAGTTCAGATTTTTTTTTTACTGTTTTTGAAATTTTCTTTATATGAGATTAAATTTGAGTTGAGGATCTAGTACAATGCCAAGGTATTTGAATTCTGTAGCTAAACTGATGTCATGATCATGTATATTAACTTTAAAATGTTGCAGGTTACATTTTTTGATTGAAAAGCACATTGAGACTGTTTTCTGAAGGTTCAGCAATAGATGGTTCTTGAGGAGCCACTCTTGGACATCAACCATACTTGTAGACAGTACATCTGCAGCCTGTGCTGGAGTCTTGGCAGCTGTGTAAATAACTGCATCATCTGCATAAAGTTGGCATGTTGCAGCTGAGCAGTGTAACGGCAAGTCATTAATAAAAATGCTGAAAAGTAAAGGACCAAGAATGGACCCTTGTGGGATACCCATGCGGTTGTTTAAAAATGAGGATTTATCCTGGTGAACTTTTACACACTGTTCTCTATTCTGGAGATAAGATGCAAACCATTCTAATGTATTTGGGGAGAAGTTAAAAGATACATTTTGGATAAAAGCAAACTGTGGTTTACAGTATCGAAAGCCTTTTTGAGATCTAGAAAAACAGCTCCTACCACATTCCCCTGTCCAAGGACTGTTTGACGTTTTCAATAAGGCAACAATTTGCTGTTTCTGTTGAGTATCCTGGTCTAAAACCAAATTGATGTGGATGAAGAAGTTGACTGTCTTGTAAGTAGTCTATCAGCTGTGTAGCTACAACTTTTTCAAGAACCTTAGATAGGACTGGTAAGATAGAGATTGGGCGGTAATTGCATATATCGTCCTTTACTACCTGATTTATGAACTGGTATGACGACAGCTTTTTTCCAGCCAGATGGAAATGTACTAGACCTAATGGAGAGATTAATGAGATGAGTCAGTGGTTTGATTAATATTTTGCTGTGCATTTGAGAAAGGAGGTGCTCATATTGTAGATATCACTAGTTTTTGAGTTTGACAGTGTTTTAACAATACCAGCAATTAACTTCTCATTTACCTCATCGATGTGAAAAGTATCTGTTGGGAGTATGGAATTTGTGTTGTTGAGCACATTTGGCAGCACAAAAATTTTTGTTAAGTCTTCCACAGAGCCCACAAAGTGTGAATTAAATTCATTTGCCAAAGTAGCCTTGTCACTGACGGTCTTGCCATTGATTCTAAGTTCCTTTACCCCCTTCTGATCGTTTTTTTTATTAGTTAAGTTATTTAAATGCCTCCATAGGGAACTGTTGTTACCCTTTGCATGATCTATCAGTTTATTGTAATAAGATATTTTTGATTTTCGCAGCTCATGTACCACTTTATTTCTTAAACTTTTGTACACAAGGTGATCATTTTGTAGTTTGGAGGTTAGTGATGTTTTCAGTGCATAGTCTCGCCTCTTCATAAGTTTTCTTATTTCATTATTTAACCATGGTAGGCTAATCTTCTGTTGTCTACTTTTAATTTGCTTTGAAAATTTTTCTATAGACTTTGTGATTGTTGCAGTTATAAAATTACAACAATCATCTACTTCACATGTTGACATGAGCTGCTCCCAATTTTGATTCTCTAAGTAATGTTCAAACTCCTCATTTTTTGATTTGGGGATAATAAAATTTGATTTGTCAATATCGACTCCCCCAAAATACTGTAGTCGCTTTTTAGTAAGTTTCCTGACAGCAAGAACCATGTTATGATCTGAGAGACCAGTTACAAGATTATAGGTTCTGGTTATTCGTTCTGGTTTATTAGTAAATACCATGTCAATAAGTGTTCTGGATTGTTTGGTTATCCTGGTGGGTCCTTTGATGATTTGCTGGTAATTAAATTTAGTCATGAGGCTTTTCAGTTTTTGTTTGTCTTTTTTATCAGACCAGTTGATATTAAAGTCACCATGAATTATTGTTTCTCTGTTCTTCTCAAGTTGTTTAACCAGATCACTTAATTCATTATAAAAGGAAGAGTTGTGTGACGGTGGGTTGTACACTACTGCAATGTTGAAATTCATTACCGGAGAGAGACATACATTAACAGCTAAACATTAACATAGTGCAGCTCGTTGGGGACCATAGGTTGCTACAGCTGGAGACGGGCTGTTGCCAAATACATGAAACTGCATACGATACTCCACAACTTCATCCATAGGATCGTTACTCCTGAACCACACAAACCGAAGGAAGTTTCCGTGATCTTTTCTCACAACAAAACTGTGAAACATCTGTTCAATGTCTGCAGTAACCACTACCTGCTCATGTCAAAACCGTAGCAGAACCCCAATTAAGTTGTTGTTCAGATCTGGTCCAGTCAGCAACACATCGTTGAGACACTCCAAGGTGCTGTGCACTGGAATCGAAAACAGCTCTAATCTGGCCTGGCTTGCGGGGATGGTATACTCTAAATGTGGGAAGATACTAGCACTCTTCTCCTTCTTTCAATGGTGGGGCCAGCTCTGCATGCTCTTTGTCAAAGATCTGCTGCATGAAGGTGAAAAAGTGTTGCTTCATCTCAGGTTCCCTTTCAAAGGAACGACAAAGCACTTTAAAATGATTCTCAGCTTGCTCCCTATTGTTTGGCAGACGAGGTCTTGATGTGCGAAAGGGAAGTGGGGCTACCCAGCTGTTTCCTTCATCAGTGAACATCTCCCTATCCATGAGCTCAATGAATTGCTTGTCCTCGATAGAAGGGGCAATATGACTGGCACCTAGCGGCTGCCCCGGCCTTGGATGCGCTCTGCACAGCGTGCCCAAATGCCAAGTCACGTTTCGTTACCTTGTATTCATACATGTGTAATGACAGTAAAGTTGAATCTCAATCTCTCAATCTCAATTTTATTGTCATCTTTGGTGTGCTGGAAGATCTTGTTTCCCAATGAGTCATCCTCCATGTATCGAGCAAGGACATAAGTGAGCTGCAAATCTTGCATGTCACGAGAACTGGGAGATGTTACACTCTTCTCTGTGAGCTTCTCTTTATTGTAAGATGGTTTGGACAGGGTATGAAGTAAGAGGTGTGCCCATTTTCAAGAATGTGAGTGTGAAAAACCCTTACATGCATAGGTTTGTGTGCAGCACCAAGAAAAGCTTCTCCAATGATGACCCAACCGAGGTCCAAGTGTTGGGCATATAGAGCATTACTGGGTCCATTGCGCTGGTCACTTGCTTTGTGCACCTCCAGGATGTCACGTCCAAGGAGCAAAAGTATCTGAGCATCTATGGACAGCACGGTGGTGCAGTGGTTAGCACTGTTGCCTAACAGCTAGAAGGTTCCAGGTTTGAATCCCCAGGCTGGCAGGGGAAAGAACCTTTCTGTGTGGAGTTTGTATGTTATCCCTGTGCTGCGTGGGTTTACTCCGGGGGCTCCAGTTTCCTCCCACAATCCAAAGACATGCATGTTAGGTTAATTGGTTGTTCTAAATTGTCCCTAAATATCTGTCTCTTATAGGCCCTTAGAATTGAGGGTTAGTACTAGTGAAGCGCTTTGAGTGGTCTTTGAGACTAGAAAAGCACTATATAAGTACAGGTCCTCCCTTATCCCCCTATGTCGAGTGGAGGGATATGTTCTGCAATGGAGTTGAGGGTGTGTTTGGTACTCTGCCACTTCTGGAGTAGATTACAGTATCTCTGACCTGTCAATTGGGTTTGTAGTTGCACTCCATCAGAGTCGGTAGGTTTACGCTGAGACTCTTATCCAAAGGTTGTGCGATGAAGCCCATGGCTCTCCTCCCAGACATCTCAGTGAGACCTGCACATGTCTGGAGTGTGTAGTGTGCTTCTTTACTTTCAATGCCAAAGACGTTGAAGAACTCTGATCTGGCAAGTGACCAGTTACTCTGGTCATCCAGAATAGCATAGAGTCTAACAGACCTGTCTGGACTTCCCATCGGATGCACTGTGATGAGACAGATTTTCGAGCAAGACCGTGGAGCAATACCTTCACCGCATATCTCTGTACATTTAGAGTTCACTGTGGGAGATAACTTGTCTTCTTCCTCCCAGCCATTCTCTGACTTGGGGGTCTGAGCAGGAGCAGGATCAGGTTCAGGGTGGAAAGCTGTTATATGCTTGTCACTTTTGCACTCTTTACATTGCGGTGCAATTTTACAATCGTTGGCAAAGTGTTTGCTTGAAGAACAGCATCTTTAACATATTCCAGCATCTTGGAGAAATGCCTTTCATTCTTAATGGTTTTTGCTCTAAAACCTCTGCAGTGTTTGAGGGGGTGAGGCTTTTTGTGGATGGGGCAAATCTTGCTGACATCTGGCCTTGCAGCAGGTGTCTATGTATTATAAGAAACAGGCATATAAGTGACCTCTGTCTTGTCTGAAGAAATTAAGTTTTTCGAAGTGTTCTTTTTTTTTTTTTTTTTTTTTTTGCTGTGTTGTCTGTACAAGCTGAGGAAGACAGAGAAAAGCTTGAATAGTTACAGATGTAAGCTTCTCGGCAGACAAAGTCAGCAAAGTAGGTGAATGATAGAAAATGGACCTTGAATTGTACTTTGTAGTTGCTACCATGAGTGATCCCTTTTTCTTGAAGAGTAAATGGCAGCTTCTCCCCAATAGGATTCAGTCCTCTTGGGGTATCTAGGCAAGCTAGCCCTGGCAAGGTGCCTTCACACTGTGTTGATACTAGCTCTTGCAGCAAGTCTCCAAACCCTCTTAGCTTTAGAGGATCCTCCACTCTGTCAAAGACAGCCTTCTCAATCCTTTCTGGTGACCCATAACACTCCTGAAGACAAGACCATGCCATTTTGAAGACCTTGTGCCATGTTGTTGATGTGTACAGCTCTAATCCTCTTAACTTGTGCTGGAGACTGTGGACCTAACCATTTAATTTGCAGCTCTAGCTCTTCACCACAGGTGAGTTCTGCTCCTTCAATAGAATTCAAAAAGCTTGACCTTCATCCCCAGCAGCTTTCGGGACAATCATCAAATTTCGTGAGACGGGAACCGAGCAGCTCTCGTCTTGCAAGGAATTTAGCGATGTCACCAAAGCCCATATGGTCAGCAGGGGGAGCCCACTGTGGTTGCTTTAGAGGAGGTAAGGGGGAAGGATGAGGTAAGTGTTGTATAGTTATTTATATGGTTCTTGTAATTTTTGTTATTGTGTGCTTTTATTTGTGAGGCATGGTGTGGTGGCTCTTGGTTCCAGTTCCACCACCATCCGTGCCTATAAGAGGGCTGCAGGCAGGAGGGGCGGTCTCTTGGCCACCTGCTCTGCAGAGCGGTTAGGTGTGGTTTGGTTGCACTGCCATATTAATAACTCCTGATGCTAGCCCACTTCTCCTTGTCTTTTGGACAGTTTTGCTTTGGAATGAGATAGGGGTCCTGCTTCTCAATTAAAACTAATTTGTCGTCATACTGCTATCTGTCATTATCAACAGTTTCATAATAAATTTCAGATGTTTTCACTTTTTTTTTTGTTCCATTTTACTACATGATTATCCCCACCATAATGGCCGGTGATCCCGCCGGAAGTCACCTGATTGAAAACTATGAATAATGTCCGCTGTAAGCTGTTTTTTCACTATTCCGGTACTTACGTGCATAGCAAGGCACAAATCACCGGATAGCTAAATGTTTTCATTTGACTATAAAGCTGCTGAACTTCAATGATGAGGAAACGTTCCGTGAATTTGAAAGGACACTTGCACTTCCATTTATTAAAGTACGTGTGTGAAGCCAAATGAAGTCATGTGAAACTGAAAATTAAACAATAAAAGTTTTCCATCAAAAAATGTACAATATAGATAAAAATGCACAAACATAGACAAAATGTAAGTCCTTATATATAAATTATAAAGTCAACTTACGAACAATGCTTCTCCAAGGCATACACAGGTGGATGTTTAAGGATACAAGCAGGAGCCCGCAGCTGTGTCTGAGCTCCATGTGTCTGCTTCAACGAAACATGGCAGGAAAACAAAAAACTATAGTCATGTTACCATGAACAGCGAATAAGAAAAAGACCACTAAAAGTGACGTAAATACAGATAACAAACAACCTGAACACAAAATAAAGATTATGCATGAATATATGAGTATGCTACATTACATCAACCATGCCTCCCTGTCCTCTGTCCTCCCTACTTTTACCGAGTATGTGAAATGTCATACCAGAGCCAATAAAACTTTGGACTTACTATAGAGGGGTTGCACGTGACGTCAGTGATCACGTGCTATATTGTTTGTCTGCCATATTGGACGGCAAATAGTGTGGGCCCTGTGTTGAGAATAATAATAATTCAACTTGCACCTACTCAACCCGACTCAACACGGTATTGTTCGTTTTCCACTACGACTGAATACCACCTCAAATGATTGAGATCTTTACAGCAAGGTGGCCTGACACTCCCATGACATCATTTGTATATGACAAGCAAAACACAAGATGGATATCGAGGTGAGCCTGCTGCTCACTGGCTTTTTGTCATTGTAAATTCGAAAAAGGAGAGCCAGAGAAGGCTACAGATGACAAGACGAAACACTCTGGAAAAGTACTGGAGAGTTTAGGAAGCCATGGAGCAGTTTAAGCTGAACATGTGAGGATTCAAACTAGATCACATGTGAGGGTAAGCTAATGATTGCTAATGCTAGTTTACTACAGTCATTAATAAGTCCTTCATACCTCATTGTAATCACGGCAAGTTATCGCTATTAGGTATGAAAATATGTATGCTCTGTGTGGGTGTGTATGAGTTTGAGATTGCTCTGTTGTGGCAAAATTATTGCTTCAAACCATTGGTCTGGTCGTTTAGTCGAGTCTCCCAGCGGTGGGATGTCACCCCAGCTTCCCAAATACGCCGTGGTAGCAGAGCTTCAGAATGTCTGAAGAAACGTTTAGCTTCCTGCGCTACAAACTGCTCTGATCTGTGTGAAAATCATGGAGACACTTTTGAGACATCATGGGATGTAACTGCTCCAGCAGCACTCCAGCTGGTGGTGTTGTGGCAAAAAGTGATCAGCTGCTAAAAATTGATCGCCAGGTGCCATATTTTAGTCATGGGGTTTTATTAGCCGTAAAATAACAGGTTTCAACAGGTAAACAGTACTGAGTTAGGAATAATAAAATATATTTAACAATGGTGATGCATTTTTAACCCAAAACAAACTTAATCTAGGATTAAAAGCTATTAAAATAATGCAGTCACAAGATCACATGGAGAAATACATGGATTTACTGTATATATACATGTAGATACTGTATAAATATATATTGTATGTGTGAATAATGTACTATGTACTCCTTTTGTATTGCACTAGGAATTTTTACAATAAACTTTTGTGTCTTTTGCAAATGTGTCTCCACTTTTATGTTTTATTTGTAAAGGTTACCAAGATTTAGTGACATAAATTAAATGCTAAAAGACTGGAAAGCTAGCTAAATAATCCAGCAGTTTGGGAAATCACTTTTGGTTTGGTGTAAGTCTGTCAACAGAATTATGAACCATAAAGTAGTTTGTGTTAAAACATGTCAAATTCCATTAAACCTTGACTCATTATAAGGAAATACAGATGCTAATATGGCCGAGAATTCCTCCATATACTAAAGTGTGCAGTGTCTTCTGCACTAGCACATCCAACAATACAGTCTTCAGTAAATAAAATAATTGTTTTGGTTATTTTTCTTAAAAATGAGCCATTATTTTCAATGTCACTGATAAATGTTTGGTTTGTACTGCTGACTCTTTTCCCACCAGTGTCTTAACAGACAAATAGAAAATCATGACGCAAACACATAAGTCACTAAATTGTTTATTACATGGAAAAGATGTGTGTGTGTGTGTGTGTGTGTGTGGGGGGGGGGGGGTTAGTGGCAGTAAGGGGTAGGCAAATGAGCTGAATTTATTTTTTAACAGGTTTGACTCAGATCCCACTCCCACCCCTACCCACATCAGCCATTCTGCCTCTTCTTCACACCATCTGGGGCCGCTTCCTGCACTGGGTATATCTCCCACTCCCCTCTCCTTGTCTATTCATCAGGTGAGGACGAAGCTTAGGAAGATCAAGGCCAGAAAAGTGACGGGCCCAGATGGCATTAGCTCCAGATAATTGGCATCAAACTTGGGATTCTAAATTGTCCTTAGGTATCAATGTAAGAGTGAATGGTTGGTTGTCTCTCTGTGTTGGCCCTGCGATGGACTGGTGATCTGTTCAGGGTGTACCCTGCCTCTCGGCCAAAGATGCTGGGATAGGCTCTAGCCACCCCCCACCCCCCCACGACCCAAAAAGGATTAAGCGGAAGAAAATGGATGGATGGATGGATGCTGAGAAAATGTGCAGACCAGCTATGTGGGGTGGTCATGCGCATGTTTAAACTGAGTCTTAGTTTGGGGAAGGTTCCTGTTTTGTGGAAGACCTCCTGTGTGGTTCCAGTGCCAAGATTGTGCATCCTAGGGAGCCTAACCACTATAGACCTGTGGCCTTAACTTCCCATCTGATGAAGACTCTGGAGATGATCATCCTCAGCTACCTCCAACCCCTGGTGAGCACACTGCTGGATCCCCTGCAGTTTGCTTACCGACCCAGGATTGGAGTGGAGGATGCCATTATATATCTTCTGCACAGGTCACTGGCTCACCTGGAGAATATTGGAAGCTCTGTGAGAGTCATGTTTTTCAACTTCTCTAGTGCTTTCAATAAAATTCAACCAACATTACTGAGGGAAAAATTGGAGGGAGCAGGAGTTGACTGTCACCTTACTGCATGGACTATTGACTGTCTCACCAACAAACCGCAGTACGTGAGGTTGCATGACTGTGTGTCTAAGGTGGTGGTATGCAGTACAGGGGCCTTTCAGGGAACAGTGCTCTCCCCTTTCTTCTTTACACATCAGATTTCAGATGTAATTCCACTAGCTGTCACCTTCAGAAGTTCAACGGCAATACAGCTATTGTTGGATGTGTGTCAGCGCCCCTCATAGGTGGGCGCTGTGTAGACGGCTGCCTTTCCAGTAGCTCGGTATTTAGCTCCTTTTAACCTCTTTTTCCCACTTTTTTTACTCTTCTTGCGAAGAGATTGTGTGTCTACTGTAGATATCCTATGGATACTTATAACTTTGAAATGCAACCAAGAGCCAATCTTTTCACTTATTCACGGGAGGAACTGCTGGCTCTGCGAACAAAGGGATGAGACGGGATACGACATCCTATCCCGGCGGAGCTGAGGAGGAGACCACGGGGCTGCAAGGCCGGGGCTAAGCTAAAGGCTGAGCTAGCGAAAAAACGGAGGTGCTTCAAACCGTCGATTCCCTCCGTCATCATGGGCAATGTGAACTCATTGCCGAACAAGATCGATGAGTTGTCCGCATTGAGCAACCAGCGGATTTACCGGGAGAGCAGCTTGTTCATTTTTACGGAGACATGGCTGAACCACCAAGTACCGGATGCTAACGTGGACCTGCTAGGATTCACTGCTGTGAGAGCCGACAGAGACACTTATGCCACATTTCCACTATATAGTTCTGCTCGACTCTTTTCTTTTCTTTACTACTTGTTCTCTCCCGCGGGTTGTGCCTCCATCACAACCGTATAAAGCCGAGTATTGCTGGGGGTGGGCGAGATTGAGGCGGCGCCACACTCTGCTGACGTAAAGGACGCAACCGAATCCTCCACAACAAAGAAAAAAAATGGCGGATTACGAGCGGAGGATTTCCACGGTGGTCACTATTCTTCTCTTCTTCATGTGCATACATATGTCAAAGATGTGTTTTTTAAATAAAATGTTGTGCACTTTTCATCTACGTCGCCTCTGTTGTTCAAAACGGTTAACTGTTAAGGGACGGGTAATTAAATGCTCAAACACCGGAGTAATTTAAAATAATGCAGAAGCTTAATCCTAAACCCCTTTAACTTCTCAAATAATTTATAATATTATAAAAGCCAATCCAAATCTAGGCCCATTTTTGTGTATTGTGTATCATTTGAGTATCATTTTCCAATCTATTGTTGTTGTTAATGGATATCTCTTCAGTGGTGGGTAATTACACGCTGAAACACCGTAAAAACTGACTTCCAAAAAAAGCAGCAGCTAGACAACGCACTTTTGGTTTGATGGAATTGCCAATTGACCTTGGAATTATATGTGGAAACTTGTTATACTTCCAGTTAACTTTAACTTACAAAATAATTAAAAATATTATAAAAAAGCCAATCCAAATCTAGGCCCATTTTTTTATTGTGTATCATTTGAGTATCATTTTCCAATCTATTGTTATTTATAAGGGTTATCTGTTCAGTGATGGCTAATTACACGCTAAAACAATGTAGAAAATGACTGCAAAGAAAATGCTGCAGCTAGCCAACTCACTTTTGGTTTGATGAAATTGCCAATTGACCTTGTAATTGTATGTGGAAACTTGTTATACTTCCAGTTAACTTTAACTTACAAAATAATTTATAACATTATAAAAAAGCCAATCCTGAATCTAGTATTTTTATAAACGTACAAAGACATTTTAAATTCCTTATTATGCATCTATAGAAAATAACAATCAAATATAAAAACAACCGGGTGGTAATTTTCAGTTGTTGTGCCTTACCAGCACTTGACCGGGACATGCAGGATGGTGATGGACCTGGCGATGTGGCAGACAATGGTGTCGGCTCCGATTCGCCACCCCCCCCCGCCCCCTACAGACACCGGAGTCTCCAGCCGGTCCATTGAGGCGGACCACTGGGATGTGAAAACTGAGTCTAGAAGGAAAAAACACACAATAAAGCTCACAAACAAAGTGCAACATGTACCACAAACACAAAACTTTTTAACCAAAATACAATAAGCTTACTTCAGCGTTTTCTTCACGTGAATACTGAAATAAAAGCGTGATTCCGCAGCTTGATGCGAGGTAGCAGCAAGGTACGTAGGTAGCTAGCTGTTAGCGGGCTAGCCATCACCACTAACAATTGCCCACAATCAAACAACTTTCTTTATTGCTTAAATAAAGTGCGCTTTTGACCGAAAGGCGAGAAGACGGACAATAACAAAACAACACTCACCGTTTTCCAATTGCATGGCCGTGTCGAGCCCAAATTCTCTGCCATTGCTAGCAGGCCGATGTCCATATATGGCGTCCATCTGCTCGTCCCATTACCACTCCTTCCTACTCGCACCACCCGCACCTCCTCGTTTGTCCATGGAATAAACTTGCGCGTGGACATCGTTAGAACACAATTGTGAAGCCGGTCACCGCGGTTACTCGCTGAAATTACAAATGGCGGTCGTGTAGCTTCAACAGAAAACAGAAAACGGACGCTTTTGTGACGTTACGCCCTGACCAATCAGAGGTTAGCAGTCGATTGACGTCAAATCACACCTCGCTTTTCGCTCGGTTGTACCCTGCCTCTTAACAGGCACGAAAATAGTGTCGGTTAAACCGCGAGGACTTAGGTGGAAATGGCGAGAAAGAGAACCAAGTAGAAAAAGTACAGCCAAGGTGATACTGGTGGAAATGGCCCTTAAGGCTTGTGGGAAAAGAAAGGGTGGGGGACTCATCATGTATGTTAACAATCGCTGGTGTAACCCAGGTCATATCTCTGTAAAGACAGTCTCATGTTGCCGGGATCTCGAGCAGCTAGCTGTTAGCATGCAGCCATATTATAGTACATATATAGTATATATTATAGTACATAGTACATATAGTATATATTATAGTACATTTATAGTAATATGGACATATGTTTACTAGATGTTGTTTTTTCTTGCCTTCTGATTGTTGCTCTGAGTGTTGCTATCCCTATGCTGTTGCAATCCTGGAATTTCCCCATTGTGGGACTAATAAAGGCTTATCTTATCTTATCTTATCTTATTACTTGCCCGAGAGAGTTCAGGTCACGTGATCACTGTCTGTGTTTACATCCCTCCGAGAGTGGACGCAGCCACTGTCTGTGAAAAAATCCATTCAGTCACAGCAAGGCTGCAGACACAGCACCCTGAGGCACTCATGATCATCTCTGGGGACTTTAACCATGTAACTTTTGATGCTACTTTGGCTGTTTTAAATCAAGTTGTAGACTGTCCAACTAGAAACAACAAGACAATTGATCTGCTGTATGTTAATGTACGGGATGCATATAGAGCGACCCCCTTCCCCCACTAGGGAAGTCTGATAACAACCTGGTTTATCTACAGCCACTGTATATTCCCCTGGTTCAAAAGCAACCTGTGACAACTCGATCAGTAAGGAGATGGTCCCCTGAGAAGGAGAGCGCCTTGAGAGACTGTTTTAACACCACAGCCTGGGATGTGCTGATGGACTTGCATAGTGAGGACATAGAGGGGCTGACACACTGTTTGATGTATTACCTGAACTTTTGTACAGACGAGGTTGTCCCTGTCAAGACTGTCCGTTGCTACTCTAATAACAAGCCATGGGTAACACGGTAAGTCAAAATAGTCCTCAACAAGAAGAAGGCTGCTTTTAGGAGCAGAGACAGGGAGGCCATGAAGACAGCACAACAGGAGGTGAAACACTGTGTGAAGGAAGCCAAGGACAGCTATAGGAGAAAGGTGGAGCAGAAGCTGAGGGAAAACAACATGAGGGAGGTCTGGGAAGGTGTGAGGACCATCACAGGTCTCAACACAAAGACCAGAGTTGTTGAGGGGACAATAGAGAGGGCAAATGAACTGAACAATTTTTTCAACAGGTTCAACCAGCCTTTGCCCTTGCCCCTCCCACCCCCACCCTCATTACAGCCACGCCCCCCTCCACACACCTTCCCCCAAATATTGCAACCCCCCCCTCCTCTACATCAGTACGACCCTTGCCATTTATTACCACAGAACAGGTCAGAGGGCAGCTGAAGAAGGTCCGACTCAGGAAAGCTGCAGGCCTGGACAAAGTGTGTCCAAGAGTATTGAAGACCTGCGCTGCAGAATTGGGGGAACCACTACAATGGATCTTCAACCTCAGCCTGCAGATTGGGAGAGTGCCCACTCTTTGGAACACATCCCGCATCGTTCCAGTTCCGAAAAAGAACCGGCACAGCGAGCTGAATGACTACCAACCAGTGGCACTCACCTCACATCTGATGAAGACGCTGGAGCGGCTCTTCCTCAGCCTCCTCAGACCCCCAGGTGCAACACGCCCAGGACCGCCTGCAGTTTGCGTACCAACCAGGTGTCGGTGTGGAGGATGCCCATCCTCTACCTGCTCATCGAGCCCACTCCCCATCTGGATAAGGGAAGTGGCACAGTGAGGATCCTCTTTTTGGATTTCTCCAGTGCCCTTCAAGTACCATTCGGCCCCCCTTGCTTTGGGATAAATTAAGCAAGATGGGAGTGGACACCCACCTGGTCGGACTGGATCTCGGACTACCTCACTGGCAGACCACAATATGTCGGGCTGAAGGATATTACATCTGACACCATTGTCTGCAGCACTGGAGCCCCCCAGGGCACAGTATTGGCCCCTCTTCTCTTTCACCCTGTACACCTCGGACTTCTGCTACAACTCGGAGCTGTGTCATATTCAGAAGTATGCCGACCGACACAGCCATTGTTGGGTAGTATCAGGGATGACAGAGAGGAGGAGTTATCGGAGACTAGTAGGCACTTTGCTGCATGGTGCCACACTAGATAGATAGATAGATTAGTTTATTTGACAGGGACAGTGCAATAAACATAGACAATTAATCAATGACAATCAATCTGATGTGTTGCACATAGAGTGTATAGCTATTAGCTAATTTGCAACTCTTGTCCCTGGATGGGCTTTAGAAAAAGAGAATCAAGTAAAGAAAAAAAAAATAACAATAAACCACATACATCAAATGCAAAAAAGATTAAATACACAATTATAAATATTATAAATATTATAAAATACACAAATATAACTAACTCTTGTCCCTGGATGGGCTTTAGAAAAGAGAATCAAGTAAAGAAAAAAAATACACAATACCACATACATCAATGCAAAAAAGATTATAAATAACAAGTATAACAATTATAAATACACAAATATACACAACCTGACTCACATTTGCCTATTTCAGGCCTCCCTCCCTTCGTCACTCACTATAAACAAAACATTCATTCCTTCCCTTCATTCACTCTCACCTTGCAGACAATCAATTATACATGAGTACATTCTTGTTTATTTTTCAGCCAGTTTTTAACCTTTTTAGTGAATGTTTTAAAGTCCGTTTATTATTTTAATTACATTTGCATTGTGTTCCAGATGTGACTGCCCTTTATAGAGAAAGCTGTTTTGTCCAACTGTGATGTTCTGCGGTGGGAATATTTTACAGTTATTGTTAACAGACTTCTGGTGGCTCTGCTGCTGTCCTGTCTTTAGACGAAACCAGCAAGTGGCTCGGGTGCTGATTTATGGAAACATTTGAACGTTAATTTCAGAAAACAGAGGGTCAATGAAACTCTCAAAACTCAATAGGTTGTATTTTTTTAAAACATACAGTGATGCCACCTAATGGGCTTTTGTCCAAGATTTTTAGGGTTTGATTATATAATGAAACCTATATGTCTTATTGTGGAAGGGGCTGCTTGAGCCCAGACTGTCAAACAGTATGATATATGAGAAAAAAACCATAGAATGCATATACAGTACAGCTGCTTCGTAAGGTATGTAATATCTAATTAATTTAAAGCAGTTCAGATTTTTTTTTTTATGTTTTTGTAATTTTCTTTATATGAAGATTAAATTTGAGTTGTGGATCTAGTACAATGCCAAGGTATTTGAATTCTGTAGCTAAACTGATGTCATGATCATGTACTATTAACTTTAAAACGTTGCAGGTTACATTTTTGATTGAAAAGCACATTGAGACTGTTTTTGAAGGTTCAGCAATAGATGGTTCTTGAGGAAGCCCACTCTTGGACATCAACCATACTTGTAGACAGTACATCTGCAGCCTGTGCTGGATTCTTGGCAGCTGTGTAAATAACTGCATCATCTGCATAAAGTTGGCTGTTGCAGCTGAGCAGTAGTAACGGCAAGTCATTAATAAAAATGCTGAAAAGTAAAGGACCCAAGAATGGACCCTTGTGGGATACCCATGCGGTTGTTTAAAAATGAGGATTTATCCTGGTGAACTTTTACACACTGTTCTCTATCTGGAGATAAGATGCAAACCATTCTAATGTATCTGGGGAGAAGTTAAAAGATACCATTTTGGATAAAAGCAAACTGTGGTTTACAGTATCGAAAGCCTTTTTGAGATCTAGAAAAACAGCTCCTACCACATTACCCCTGTCCAAGGACTGTTTGACGTTATCAATAAGGCAACAATTTGCTGTTTCTGTTGAGTATCCTGGTCTAAAACCAAATTGATGTGGATGAAGAAGTTGACTGTCTTGTAAATATTCAATCAGCTGTGTAGCTACAACTTTTTCAAGAACCTTAGACAGGACTGGTAAAATAGAGATTGGGCGGTAATTGCATATATCGTCTTTACTGCCTGTTTTATAAAATATTTAGACAGGTCCGTGAGGAGTCGGCACACAGGAAAGAAAGTTCACACTGAGACAGACTGCTAGAATAAACTGTATCTTTTATTCCCCACAGATCACATCTCCTTCACACACACAGAGATCAATGCATTTCATGTCACACATCTCCTTCACACACAAAGGATTAATGCATTTCATGTCATTTCACCAGCTCTTACCGATGATACAGCAGACTGGAGAGCCGAGCAGTCTTAGGAAGAGCGTATTGATCTCTCAGCTGGGCATTTGCGCGAAAATCCACAGCAGACTCTGCCGTATTGAGGGAAAACCCCTGTTTTAAAGGGAAGGCTATGTACAGAACAGAGTGGCCATCTCTGCTCTGAGGGAAGCCCTCCTCTCACATTCTCAGAGTTGCATGAGGAGCGGGAGGGCCAGTCCCCGCTCCCAAAACAACTCCTTGCCCGGCTCCCAAAAACATACACGAACATCTGCTTCATTTCATTGCACACACACACATGAGGAATAAAGGAATGCCTTTGTTTCATAAGCATAGTTGAAGGAGTAACAGCTGTGCTAAGGAGTAACAGTTTCTTAGGTCATACTGCCCAGGTCATGGTGTGCCTTAAGATAAATCCACCCCATGAGAAGAGAACTGGATTGTAAAAGCAACTGAGAAACAAATCAGGCACACATTAAAAATACATTTATATTACATTCCACCTCTTTACCTTATTTGTGATCATTGGTAATGATAATTGCCTTTCTTCCCCAACCAAAGTGCTTTCTTCCCCCAACTGAAAAACAAATCAGGGCACACATTAAAAATATTTATATCACATTTTCCACCCTTTGACCTTATTTGTTCTATCAGTTGGTTGAAGAACATTGGTAATTACTGTCTTCTTGGGATACTCTCATCCTCCTAAGGTATGCCGACATGATTATGGTGAGATAATTCCACCCAATTGATGTCCCAAATGCATGTTACAACATGCCACAATAGCTCACTTCTTGTATTGAAATGTCTAGTTGTAGTAAATTCCACCCATTAGTCATACCTACAGCATAATCATAACATATCCAGTGACCAGGAGGGTCAGCACTCACCTCTACTTTGCAAGATGTGGTACCATATCCTCCATCTCGAAAGATAACTTTGATTTTCATATTGCCAGAGAATTATATATTCTTTTACTTAAAACCTTTTTTACTCTTCTAATATAGCAGAAAGCACTGAAATTGCATAGTGTTAAGACAGATAGAACAGCAACTAATATAGCTAGGGGAGGCACCAGTGTTGTACGAGCAGTAACTGACATGCCTGAGAATATATCCCACCAGTGATGAGCAGAAGCTTGCTCTATCTGATGGGCTGCATGCAATACCTTTCCTTGGGCCACCACAGTGGATATCACCGCAGCACGCACATCCGACATATGATCACCAATGAGCTTTTGTATTTCCGTGGATCCATTCAGTGCGCCTCTGAATCGATCCAGGGACACCTGCCATGGAACTTCCAGCACCCGCCATTGCAGGGCGGTCAGGTGAACCTCACTGGAAAAGTTGGTAAGACGATATGTCCGATTATGCCATTGCCACATGTGAACACCATGCAGACACCCAGTGAAAGGTACCCTAGGCAACATTGGATGGGAGTTTAGGTGGCTACACATAGAGTATGGGGCCCTATTTGCCACATCATGTCACGAGGTTTTTTCTATTCTCCATTCACACAGTGCCTCTGTCATGGTTAAGCATGGTTCAGTATATATTTCTCGACTTAGGCATGCATATCCTTGGTCAGTCAAATCAATTCTGATAAATCATATGTATTATTTGCCCTGGATCAAACCATCCCCTTTTAATTGAATAAACCAAAATGCCGTGGCAGTAATTACTGGTAACACATGATATTTGCACACGTCAACAGCTCTTGTGACATTTAATTGAGTCCATTGCCCGCTACACATCGTGCTATTGCAGATGGTTTTTTCAGATGTGGAATTATCCACCATCTTCAGTAATGTTCCACACTTCTCGCCATTGTCGAGTGTGATTGGTAGTGACAATGCGAGTGAAACGTTCCAACTGCGTGCGAATATCCAAAACTTGAATGTTGCACACAGTCCAATTGAAAGCTCGAGTGATGTTCGTCATCAATTCACTCGTAGCATTCCACATGGTCAAATCCCAATTCAGACGTTTTTGAAACAGATTGGCGGCCTCCATTTGAGGCCCCACCACCGTAGGCATCCAAAATCCAACTTGTTGAATGCCTAAAGACGTTTGATGTCCAGTATCTGCCAACATTGATCGAGTTACCTCGTTGTTGATGGTGTTGGAGATTCCCAAAACTGTGCCAAATCCTCCCAGCAATGTGTCATACCATGCTCTCTTCTTCTTGGTTGAACATTTGGGAATGGGTGGTATCCTTACCATCCAATTGACGGTGATATGGCTGGTTTGTGTGGCCACCGTTGTACAGGTCGACAGTATGGGTGCCAGGTTCGTTGGGGATATATGCTTCGGGTTTTTGTCGACCACTACAATAGGGTACACAAAGGGGATTTGTCGCCCCTTTATGACTGTTCCATTCATCAAATACACTTCCTTATCTCCTGTTATATTGATGGATAGCTTTGTACCATTTAAGGTAGTATCACATTTCAGTGAATCATTAGTCGCTTTGGCCACGCATATGGTTACATTGGCAGTTAAGTTCACCATGCACCCCTTCTCCACCGCAGGCACATTATATTGATTTTTGACACATTTGGGGCATATGTAGATAGGACAGTGGCTGGTTAAGTTCAGTATCTTGCACTTTTGGTTTGATAAACAATAGAAACCGTCTTGACTCCGATTGGCACCGATTCGACTTTCCTTCCATTCCAACGAAACAGATTGGTCCACCTCAAACATTTCTTGGCCTGGTGTGGCGTGGATCTGGATCCAGCAACCGGCGATACTCATCCACAGGATCACAATGAGGGCAGGATGGCACATGTCCCAGCAGACGACATAGCCATGTCCTCGGTGCTTGTGGGGGTGTTGAAGAAGACCTATGACGTGGCGGGTGTCCAATCACCAGTCTCCACCCGAACATTCCTGCAAAGCAAGCACATACTTAGGAGAAGAGAAAGCACAGAATTAGTTCTCCCTTAGATAACATTTTGATACTGGTACATTTATCCAGGTTTCCTCTCCTGGATACAAAATGGTCACCACCTGATCCGTCCCTTGAGCTATGATCTCAGCCGGGCGGGGGGGACCATTTTCTTGCCTCACCCATACTTTGGCCCCAGATTTATCTGTGGAACCAAAGCCTTTTTCGCCCCTTTGCGTCATCACAGCCGGCTTAGCAATTTCTTCAGGGTTAGTCATTAGACATGGTTTAATGACCAATTGGGCCACTTTATCCCCCTTATTCAGGGTTATGGGCTCTGATCCCAGTACTTAGCACACCACTCCCAATTCCCCTTGATAATCACTGTCAATCACACCTGCCAGAGTCGTTAAACCTTTTAGGGATAATCCAGACTTTGGCAATATGTGACCATACATTCCATTCGGACATTGCAACCCTAGCCCTGTTTTTACCACAGTAGGTGTTCCTGGTACCAAGGTAAGGGTTTCCATAGTTCTTAGATCTAATCCAGCCGAGCCTTTCGTCGCTCACACTGGTAGTGTTGCTTCTGGGTTAATCTTCCACATTTTAATAATTTGTCCTTCAGAATGTTCAAGATTGACAGTGATCATTCGGTTCAGTGGTGTTGTACCAGGTGCAATGGGTCTATTGTTTAGCTGTTTCAGCGCTTGTGGTAAGCGTTTTTTCCACCCTTCCAAGCTATTGTTTATCCCTCCTTTCTTCAAGGTGGCTTTCAACAACCCATTCATTCTTTCAATTAAACCCGCAGCTTGGGGATGATATGGAACGTGATAGATCCATTCCACATGATTGTGTTTGGCCCAATCTTTCACCAGGTTTCCGGTGAAATGGGTCCCGTTGTCAGTTTGAATCTGTACAGGTAGCCCATAGAACCTTTCAATTAGTTCCACACAGGCCAGCGTGGCCTTCTGATTAGCCACTTTGGCTGGGTGTGCCACTACCACACCCGAAAATGTATCCACAGCCGTGCATACATATTTACATCGTTGTGACTCTGGAAGAGGACCAATAAAATCCATTTGCCAGATTTGTCCTGGACTCTTTCCCCTTTGTATATGTCCAGTGAGATGTTGTGGGACACCTCTTCTGTGATGCTGACAGGCCTCACACTGTTCAATGGCTGTCTTTACATCATCAGTTTTTAAGTCGATGCCTCTATCCCTGGCCCATTGGGTGGTAGCTTGTATTCCCCAATGTCCACTCTTTTCATGGGCCCACCGGGCCAAATCCGCAGTGGATTGCCTCTCCACTGACATTGCTCTAACCACTCCATCAATATAACGATTGTGGAGGGCTTCTGAGTCCATATTTTGGGTATGGGCATCGACATGGGTGACATGGATAGTGACCCCTTGGACCTTTTGCCAGATTTCCTCCCACAACTCTTTACCCCACACCTCTTTCTTTTGAATCCGCCATTGATTGGACTGCCATGTAGGCATCCATGTGGTTAACCCATTAACCACTGACCAGGAGTCAGAGTAGATATATGCTCCTGACACACCCGCGTGTTGTATTACCATGTGCACGGCCTTCAACTCGGCCCATTGGCTGCTTTTTCCTTCACCCATTTCTTCCAAAATTTGCCCCAGATGAGGGTTGAAAGCCCCAGCTTTCCACCTTCGTTTTCCCGCTACCTACTGAGAAGAACCATCTACAAACCACGCCCTGCTCTTTTGCTCGTCTGTGAGTTCATCATAGCGGGGCCCTGTTAACACAGGAGATTCTTGCAGCTGCTCAACTTCAAAACAAGACTCATCTGTCTCTGGGATATCAGCAACTTGTTCATGCAAGACCGAAACTCCTTTTTGTCCAGATTTCACTCTTTCAGACACGTACCATTTCCACTTAATGATGCTACTCTCCTGGGCGGTACCTACCCGATGTGTGGTGGGGTTACTCATTACCCACGTCAGAATAGGTATCAATGGCCTCATAATCACCTCATGCCCTGCAGTCAATGCCTCCGTCTCCACCAAACTCCAATAACACGCCAATAGTTGTTTTTCAAAAGGCGTGTAACGAATTCCTGCACTTGGCAACTTCCTTGACCAGAAACCTAAAGGTTTCCGTTGCTTGCCTTGTTTTTGCCATAAGCTCCAATTTGCATAATCATTCCGAGCCGACACCTGCAACTCGACCGGACCAGACTGCAGTTTTCCTAGTGATAGGGCTTGCTGTATGGCCTCTTTGGCCATGTCAAAAGCCACTTGCTGTTTTTCTGTCCATTCAAATTGCTCTTTTTTCCTTGTCACTTGATGTAAAGGTTGCAAAATTTGCCCCAAATGAGGAATGTGACTCCTCCAATAGCCGAACAACCCAATAAACCGCTGCACATCCTTTTTGGTGTGCGGGGTGGCAAAAGCCATTATCTTTTCTCGGGCTTTGTCCGTGATTTCTCTTTCTCCCTTATTCCAGCAAATTCCCAGAAATTTCACTCTCTGTGAAGGTCCTTGCACCTTAGCTGGATTAATCTCCCAACCATGACCTTTCATGTGCTGGATCAGCCGATCCAGTACCTGCTGGACTTCTTTTTCAGAGGTCCCTTGTACCATGATGTCATCAATATAGTGGGATATCAATACCCCAGGGGGCGTTGTTAGCCCGTCCAAATTTTCTGCCACCGTCCGGTGACAGATGGTAGGACTATGTAGATAGCCCTGCGGGAGTCTAGTAAACGTATACTGTCGTTCCTCCCAAGTAAACGCAAACTGCTCCTGTCTATCTTCTGGAATTGGAATCGTAAAGAAGGCGTTAGCCAGGTCAATCACCCCATACCATATTCCCGGATGGTGCTGCACCCGGTCAATTATGGTAGGAGAATCAGGTACTGCCGCTGTCAATGGAGGAGTGTGTTTGTTTAGTTCCCGATAATCAACCGTCATTCGCCAGGAGCCGTCAGACTTTCGGACTGGCCAAATGGGGTTGTTCCACGCGGTGGTACATGTTCTCGACACTCCAGCCTCCACATAGTCTTTTATGGTAGCAGTGATCTCATCATGTCCTCCAGGGATTCGATACTGCTTTATGCTCACCACCTTATCTGCCAATGGGATGGGAAAGGGTTCCATATGTACCTTCCCCACCGTGACTGCTTTACAGTCTGCCGTCGGTGGAGGAGTTACTCCGAATTCGAACCGTCCCTGTTTCAAATGCAGGGTTAAACCTGCCAAAATGTCCATGCCAATTATCCACTCTTTAATGGGTGTGATAATTACGGGGTAATATTTTACGGGCATACTCCCAACTTTTAATGGGAGCTGCACGCTTTTTCCAATCACAACATTTCCTCCCAAACCTGTGAGAGAGACCGTAGGACCAACAAATTTGGCCGGATTACCATGAATCAAAGTGGCCTCCGCCCCTGTGTCTACTAGAGCCACCACATTTTGGACAGACTTTTTCCAATAAATTTCTACTTTTACATGGGGCCGTATGTCTGTCATTGACCAATTTAAATTACCAATCTGTGGGGCTCGGCCTCCATCCTATAAATCCAGGAGGAGATCATGATGCTTATACTTGTTTCTCCCCTTTCTCTTTTTCCCTCTCCCCTTTTTCACCGCCCTCACATGCACTTCCTCCCCCTCTTCTTGGGATTCTGAATTATCCGAATCCTCTGCTGGAGGAGCGCTAGGCAAAACCGTCGCTCCTAATACATGATCCTTGAGAGCTGACAGCAGCGATGACAATTCATCAACCCGTCCAGCCCTCACCTTTAACCCTTTTTTGGCACACATGTCCCTCAGGACACTGGTGGGCTGACCATCAATGCTGTTAGCAGGCACCCCAGCTGCAATCAGCGCGTTCCATAAATCTTTCCTAGAGGGCCCACTGGATCCCTTGGAATCCAGGGGCAGATCCCTCCTGGGAGGTCGTGGGGGCGCCTGGGGCTTAGCTGCCTGGGTTCCCCAGTCACCCAAATTTCTTAGCTCCGCCATTAGTGACTTAGTTTCTGACATAGACCGTTGAGTGTCACCCAAAAACATGGATAGCACCAATGCTTTATATTGGGGCGGAGCCGTTCTTATAACCGTATCCCTAACAGTCTTAGGAACAGGCATGTCAGTGTATTCATCAGCGGCACCGACGTAGAGCGCATCTCTCATACATAACTGAGTCAGCCGCTGTATTCCCTCTTTTAGAGTGTTCCATTGTTTATCCAACACAGGCCAATCAGTAGGTTGGCGGTAAACATGGCTTACTGCCTCAGCATATAATTCAAATAGGCTCTTCCCCTCTGGGTTGTTAATATCTGGGGCCTGTGCCCGATATGCTGAATTTACCCTAGACATTTTGGATAATCCTGAGAACCGCATTGCATCCTGTGGATCCACCATAGTCCGTGCTGCCCCCTCCTCTAGCAACCTGGCGACCCACAGGTCCAACGGTTCACCGTCCCGTTGACGATGCCGGGTTGTCAAACTAGCTACTTCCTCGGCAGTGTAATCTTCAAGGATAGTCACTGCCAAGGGGGCCGGTTGGACCTGAGGCACCATGGCATATAGCCTCTGTCCATGCTCATCATATACCGCCTGTCCGGCATCATCCACCACCGCCTCTCAGACGGGTGGAACAAACTGCTGCTCCTCCCGCCGTCTCCGGACAGGGGCAGCCTGATAATTCCCCGGTAGTTTGGGGTACAACGGAGAGATCGGTGGAGGAGTTTCCTCCTCTTCACCCCATTCATCCCAGTTGTCGGGGTTCCAATCCCCATCTCCATCCACCATCCCAGCCACATACGACCGCACTTTAACAGCGGAGGTAGCATGGGGTCTCTTTTTTCTTCTCTCCCTGTTTAGCTGTGCAACCCGTGCTACACCCTGTTCTGCCATCACTGTCAACCGAGATGAACGGAGTTTTTCCTTTTCCAATTTTTGTTGCAACTTTAGGATTTGCCCTGTCAAATCCTCCTCTTTTTTCTGCCATCCTTCTAATTGCTGAACTAAATCAGCTATTTGTTTTTCCTGTTCCCGTTCTGTATCATAACATCGGCGCCACGCCGCAGCACAACACCACATTCGCCGCTGAATTCCACTCAGCGGAGCTTTCGGGGCAACCTCAATCCCCCGAAGACTCTCAAGCACCACCGAGGGTGACCCGTCCCCCACCAGGTCTCCCCATGGCTCTAATCTTCCACCACCATCAGCTAAACACACACACACCTGTTCCCATGAACCATCCCAGCCTGGGATCACACAATCGCCGGGAGAGCCCCCGGCTACACCTTGTTTATTTCTTTTCTTAAACATGACTTTCCTATGTACAGCTCCTCTTCACCTTTTTTTTTAAAAATTCCAAATCCTGTTCGTGACGCCAAAATGTTTTATAAAATATTTAGACAGGTCCGTGAGGAGTCGGCACACAGGAAAGAAAGTTCACACTGAGACAGACTGCTAGAATAAACTGTATCTTTTATTCCCCACAGATCACATCTCCTTCACACACACAGAGATCAATGCATTTCATGTCACACATCTCCTTCACACACAAAGGATTAATGCATTTCATGTCATTTCACCAGCTCTTACCGATGATACAGCAGACTGGAGAGCCGAGCAGTCTTAGGAAGAGCGTATTGATCTCTCAGCTGGGCATTTGCGCGAAAATCCACAGCAGACTCTGCCATATTGAGGGAAAACCCCTGTTTTTAAAGGGAAGGCTATGTACAGAACAGAGTGGCCATCTCTGCTCTGAGGGAGCCCTCCTCTCACATTCTCAGAGTTGCATGAGGAGCGGGGAGGGCCAGTCCCCGCTCCCAAAACAACTCCTTGCCCGGCTCCCAAAACATACACGAACATCTGCTTCATTTCATTGCACACACACACGAGGAATAAAGGAATGCCTTTGTTTCATAAGCATAGTTGGAAGGAGTAACAGCTGTGCTAAGGAGTAACAGTTTCTTAGGTCATACTGCCCAGGTCATGGTGTGCCTTAAGATAAATCCACCATGAGAAGAGAACTGGATTGTAAAAGCAACTGAGAAACAAATCAGGGCACACATTAAAAATACATTTATATAACACTGCCTGATTTATGAACTGGTATGACGACAGCTTTTTTCCAACCAGATGGAAATGTACTAGACCTAATGGAGAGATTAATGAGATGAGTCAGTGGTTTGATTAATATTTTGCTGTGCATTTTGAGGCAGGAGGTGCTCATATTGTAGATATTAGTTTTTGAGTTTGACAGTGTTTTAACAATACCAGCAATTAACTCCTCATTTACCTCATCAATGTGAAAAGAATCTGTTGGAAGTATTGAATTTGTGTTGTTGAGCACATTTGGCAGCACAAAAATTTTTGTTAAGTCTTCCACAGAGCCCACAAAGTATGAATTAAATTCATTTGCCAATGTAGCCTTGTCACTGACGGTCTTGCCATTGATTCTAAGTTCCTTTACCCCCTTCTGATCGTTTTTTTTTATTAGTTAAGTTATTTAAATGCCTCCATAGGGAACTGTTGTTACCCTTTGCATGATCTATCAGTTTATTGTAATAAGATACTTTTGATTTTCGCAGCTCTTGTACCACTTTATTTCTTAAACTTTTGTACACAAGGTGATCATTTTGTAGTTTAGAGGTTAATGATGTTTTCAATGCATAGTCTCGCCTCTTCATAAGTTTTCTTATTTCATTATTTAACCATGGTAGGTTAATCTTCTGTTGTCTGCTATTAATTTGCTTTGTAAATTTTTCTATGGACTTTGTAATTGTTGCAGTTATGAAATTACAGCAATGATCTACTTCATTTATTGACATGAGCTGCTCCCAATTTTGATTCTCTAAGTGATGTTCAAACTCCTCATTTTTTGATTTGGGAATAATAAAATTTGATTTGTCAATATCGATTCCCCCAAAATACTGTAGTCGCTTTTTAGTGAGTTTTCTGACAGCAAGAACCATGTTATGATCTGAGAGGCCAGTTACAAGATTATAGGTTCTGGTTATTCGTTCTGGTTTATTAGCGAATACCATGTCAATAAGTGTTCTCGATTGTTTGGTTATCCTGGTGGGTCCTTTGATCAATTGTTTGTAATTAAATTTAGTCATGAGGCTTTTCAGTTTCTGTTTTTCCTTATTATCAGACCAGTTGATATTGAAATCACCATAAAATATGGTTTCTCTGCTCCTCTCAAGTTGTTTAACCAGAGCACTTAATTCATTATAAAAAGAAGAATTGTGTGACGGTGGGTTGTACAATACTGCAATTTTGAAATTCATTACCGGTGAGAGGCATACGTTAACAGCTAAACATTCAAGTGAAGTATTCAAATCAACCAATTGACATTTAAATTTTTCTTTGATGTAAATTAAAACACCTCCTCCCCTCCCTGCCCGTCTGTCTTTTCTAAAACACTGATAACCCACAATATCGATCATATTAGTGTCTATGTTCCTGTGTAGCCAGCTTTCTGAGAGACAAAGATAGTCCAGATTTGAATCAGACAGTAACACTGAAATCTCGTCTCTTTTGGGGATTATGCTCCGTATGTTTAGATGTCCGCCGAGGATCCCCTTTGGTTTAGCCTTTGTGTCCCAAAGAACTCGTGCATGATTAACAGTTTGGAAAAATAGATGTTGTTTTTGCTTTCGTACAGCTCGGTTTTCGGATCTCGCCTCATTTGCAATTTGTTTAACCGCTCCTGTTTCCAGAATTTTGGTCGTAGCGCAGCTGTTTACAGCAGGATCAGATATGTGTGTCAGTTCAGTGCAATTCAACTCACCCGACTCGCTATGCCGGGCCGTAGATAGAAACAGCCAATCCGCCGGCTCAGATGTTTGTGCTAACCCAGTGGTCTGCTGTTTAATAGTGGCGGGTTCAGGGTTAAGGTGAATATCCCCTGCCAGAAGTAGCAGTGCTAATAGTACTTTAACTGTATAGCCTCTGCCATATTGCGATATTTGCTTACCCGTCATGTTTGCCTTGTTTTGCCTTTTTCTCAGGGCTTTTGCAGCCCAGATAGAGTACAGGGTGAAATGGCCATGTCCAAATCCATATAAATAAGAACTAACCACCTACAGCTCAATACCTCTAAGACGAAGGAGCTGGTTATTGATTTTGGGAGGTCTAGACCAAGACCTCAACCAGTCCTGTTAGAGGGAGCTGAGGTGGAGGTTGTGGATTCATACAAATATCTCGGGTTGTGGTTTGATAATAAATTGGATTGGACAACATACATTAGCCACTTGTATGGGAAGACACAAAGTAGGATGTACTTCCTAAGGAGATTGCAGTCCTTCAACATCTGCAGCAAACTTCTGCAGATGTTTTACCAGTCGGTGGTTGCCAGCGTCCTCTTTTACTCTGTGGTGTGCTGCGGGGGGGGGGCAGTATATCCAAGAAGGATGCGTCCAGACTGGATAAACTGATCAGGCGGGCCGGTTCTGTGGTCGGCGCGAAGCTGGACACCCTGGTGACGGTTGTAGAGATGAGGACTCTGGATAAACTGTTGGATATAATGGACAACGTCAGCCACCCTCTGCACACCGTCATCAGTGACCAGAGGAGCCTGTTCAGTGAAAGACTGCTCCTTCCCAAGTGTTGGACCAACAGGCTCAAAAACTCTTTTGTCCACCATGCCATCACACTCTATAACTCCTCACTAGGGGGGGGGGGCACATAGAGTACACAGGACAGTAGGGCATTCATAGTGAAATAACCTTAACTTAACCATACTTGTACAAGCCATATTTAGCCTTATATTTATACTGTGTATATTATGTTAAGTGTTTATTAAGAGTTTATTTTTTTTTCTTTTTTGCTTTTCTGATCTGTATGCTCCTTTTATGCGCTGCTGGAAATTTTAAATTTCCCAGAGGGAGTCATCCCAAAGGGATTAATAAAGTTAAGTCTAAGTCTAAGAAGGAAACGATCTGGAGTACAGGAGGGTCATCTTTGACTTCATTATTTGGTGTGAATTCAGCCACCTTCACATCAACTCCAGTAAGACAAAGGAGATGGTGGTTGACTTTAGGAGGAAACCATCAACAACTGTAATGGTAAATATCCATGGTCTGGACATTGAGGTGTGGATAGTTACAAATTCCTGGGTGTTCTCCTCAATAACAAATTGGATTGGTCAGATACAGTGGGGCAAAAAAGTATTTAGTCAGTCACAGTCAAAGTGCCTTTATTGTCATTCCATTGTTAATAAACAATGCAACGAAATTGAGATGCTACTCCCTACTTCCGGTTCCGGCGCCACACGAGTTGGCTGCCTTTTGCAACAGCGGCTCAATTCTGAGTCTTTTTATCTTCCTTCTTCTTTCTGATCAGGTGATAACTTTCTGATCCGGCACACCTTTCACTCTATATATATCACGGACACACAGATCGCCCCAAAGGTCTCCCGAGTCGGCGGACGGAGCCACTGTTTACAGCAGGAGATGATACAGCAGGGAAGAGCTAGCTAGCACTCAACCGCCACCCTGTGCTAACGGAGAAACTCGACATACCAGGGAACTGAAGCGAAAACGACGCGGGTGCCGGGCTGGAATTTAGGCGGCGTGCAAGAAATAAGACAGAATAATAAAGAGCGATGGCAAGAACCAAGCAGACCGCCCATAAATTTACTGGAGGAAAAGCCCTCCAGGAAGCAGCTGGCCACCAAGGCTGCTCGGAAAAGCGCCCCGGCCACCGGCGGAGTGAAGAAGCCTCACCGTTACAGGCCCGGTACCGTGGCTCTGAGAGAGATCCGTTGCTACCAGAAATCCACGGAGCTGCTCATCCGTAAGCTGCCCTTCCAGCGCCTGGTGAGGGAGATTGCTCAGGATTTCAAGACCGACCTGCGCTTCCAGAGTTCCGCCATCATGGCTCTGCAGGAGGCCAGCGAGGCCTACCTGGTGGGTATCTTCGAGGACACCAACCTGTGCGCCATCCACGCCAAGAGGGTCACCATCATGCCCAAAGACATCCAGCTGGCCCGCCGCATCCGCAGAGAGCGAGCTTAGACTTTCTGCTGCACATCCACCAACGACAATGCTCCGCACCGTGTGTCTATATATATATATACAGTCGGGAAAAAAAGTATTTAGTCAGCCACCAATTGTGCAAGTTCTCCCACTTAAAAGATGAGAGAGGTCTCCAATTTTCATCATAGGTATACCTCAACTATGAGAGACAAAATGAGAAAAAAAAAATCCAGATAATCACAATGTCTGATTTTTTAAAGAATTTATTTGCAAATTATGGTGGAAAATAAGTATTTGGTCACCAACAAACAAGCAAGATTTCTGGCTCTCACAGACCTGTAACTTCTTCTTTAAGAGGCTCCTCTGTCCTCCACTCGTTACCTGTATTAATGGCACCTGTTTGAACTCATTATCAGTATAAAAGACACCTGTTCACAACCTCAAACAGTCAGACTCCAAACTCCACTATGGCCAAGACCAAAGAGCTGTCAAAGGACACCAGAAACAAAATTGTAGACCTGCATCAGGCTGGGAAGACTGAATCTGCAATAGGTAAGCAGCTTGGTGTGAAGAAATCAACTGTGGGAGCAATTATTAGAAAATGGAAGACATACAAGACCACTGATAATCCCCCTCGATCTGGGGCTCCACGCAAGATCTCACCTCGTGGGGTCAAAATGATGATGAGAATGGTGAGCAAAAATCCCAGAACCACACGGGGGGACCTAGTGAATGACCTGCAGAGAGCTGGGACCAAAGTAACAAAGGCTACCATCAGTAACACACTACGCCGCCAGGGATTCAAATCCTGCAGTGCCAGATGTGTCCCCCTGCTTAAGCCAGTACATGTTCAGGCCCGTCTGAAGTTTGCTAGAGAGCATTTGGATGATCCAGAAGAGGGTTGGGAGAATGTCATATGATCAGATGAAACCAAAATAGAACTTTTTGGTAAAAACTCAACTTGTTGTGTTTGGAGGAGAAAGAACACCATACCTACTGTGAAGCATGGGAGTGGAAATATCATGCTTTGGGGCTGTTTTTCTGCAAAGGGACCAGGACGACTGATCCGTGTAAAGGAAAGAATGAATGGGGCCATGTATTGTGAGATTTTGAGTGAAAACCTTGAAGATGAAACATGGCTGGGTCTTTCAGCATGACAATGATCCCAAACACACCGCCCGGGCACCAAAGGAGTGGCTTTGTAAGAAGCATTTCAAGGGCCTGGAGTGGCCTAGCCAGTCTCCAGATCTCAACCCCATAGAAAATCTTTGGAGGGAGTTGAAAGTCCGTGTTGCCCAGCGACAGCCCCAAAACATCATTGCTCTAGAGGAGATCTGCATGGAGGAATGGGCCAAAATACCAGCAACAGTGTGTGAAAACCTTGTGAAGACTTACAGAAAAGGTTTGACCTCTGTCATTGCCAACAAAGGGTATATAACAAAGTATTGAGATGAACTTTTGTTATTGACCAAATACTTATTTTACCGAGGAATTTACCAATTAATTCATTAAAAATCCTTCAATGTGATTTTCTGGATTTTTTTTTTCTCATTTTGTCTCTCATAGTTGAGGTATACCTATGATGAAAATTGGAGACCTCCCTCATGGATCGTCCCCCCTCATGGATCGTCACCTTATCGTGGTGGGGGGGTTTGCGTGCCCCAGTGATCCCAGGAGCTATGTTGTCCGGGGCAATTTGCCTCTGATAGGGTCTCCCAAGACAAACTGGTCCTGGGTGAAGGGCCAGACTAAGAACGATCCAACAGACTCTCATGATAAATTGTATATCAAGGATTCAGTGTACCCCGCCTGGTATGGGGTTACCGAGGCCCCACCCTGGAGCCAGGCCTGGGGGAGGGGCTCGAAGGCTAGCGTCTGGTGGCTGGGTTTCCACCCATGGGACCTGGCCGGGCTCAGCCCGAAAGAGTTACATGGGTCCGCCCTCCAGTGGGTTCACCACCTGCAGGAGGGATCATGGGGGTCCGGTGCTATGTGGATTAGGTGGCGGTCAAAGGCGGAGACCTTGGCGGACTGATCCCAAGCTTTCTAAACTGGCTTTTGGTACGTGGAATGTCACCTCTCTGGTGGGGAAGGAGCCTGAGCTGGTGTACGAGGTTGAGCGATACCAGCTAGATATAGTCGGCCTCACCTCAACACACAGCTCCGGTTCCGGAACCAGTCTCCTGGAGAGGGGCTGGAGCTTGGCCTTTTCTGGAGTTGCCCTGGGCGAGAGGCGACAAGCAGGGGTGGGTATTCTTGTATCGCCCCACCTTGCTGCCTCTCGTCGGCCTCCGTCGGTCTATGATGACCATGGAAGAGAATCCTAAACATCTACTCTGCTGGAACAGCACCGCCTGTGGCTGAACAGGCCAATGCGCGAATGACAGTCCCTGTCATTGTCCCCTTGCTGCCTCTATATTGGAGTTTTCCCCGGTGGATGAAAGGGTTGCTTCCCTGCGCCTTCGGGTTGGGAAACGGGTCCTGACCATCATTTGTGCCTATGCACCAAATGATGTTTCAGAGTACCCACCCTTTTTGGAGTCTGTGACTGGGGTGCTGGAGGGTGCTCCTCCTGGAGACTCCATTGTCCTACTGGGGGACTTCAATGCGCACGTGGGCAACGACAGTGAAACCTGGAGAGGGGTGATTGGGAGGAACGGCCTGCCCCATCTGAACCCGAGTGGTGTTCAGTTATTGGACTTCTGTGCTAACCACAGTCTGTCCATAACGAACGCCATGTTCAAGCATAAGGGTGTCCATATGAGCACCTGGCACCAGGACACCCTAGGTCGCAGGTCGATGATCGATTTTGTTATCGTATCATCAGACCTGCGACCGTATGTCTTGGACACCCGAGTAAAGAGAGGTGCAGAGCTGTCAACTGATCACCACCTGGTGGTGAGTTGGATCCGATGGCAGGGGAGGAAGCCATTCAGACCTGGTAGACCCAAACGTATAGTGAGGGTGTGCTGGGAGCGTCTGGCTGAGGCCCCTGTCCGGGAGGTCTTCAACTCCCACCTCCGGAAGAACTTCAACCACATTCCGAGGGTGTCTGGAGACATGGAGTCTGAATGGGCCATGTTCTCCACCTCTGTTGTTGAAGCGGCGGCCCAGAGCTGCGGCCGCAAGGTGGTCGGTGCATCTCGTGGTGGCAACCCCCAAACCAAGTGGTGGACACCAGTGGTGAGGGGGGCCATTAAGCTGAAGAAGGAGTCCTATCAAGCTTGGTTGGCTTGTGGGACTCCCGAAGCAGCTGAGGTGTACCGGCAGGCCAAGCGGATTGCAGCTCGGGTGGTTGCTGAAGCAAAAACCCGGGTATGGGAGGAGTTCGGTGAGGCCATGGAACAAGACTTTCGGTCGGCTTCAAAGAGATTTTGGCAAACTGTTTGGCGGCTCAGGAGGGGAAAGCAGCTCCCCGTCCACACTGTGTATGGTGCGGATGGACACTGTTGACTTCAACTGGGGATATCGTCAGGCAGTAGAAGGAATACTTCGAGGATCTCCTCAATCCCACTGATACGCCTTCCACAGAGGAAGCAGGGTTTGGGGACGAGGGGGATGACTCGCCTATCACAGGGGCTGAGGTCGCCAAGGTGGTTAAAAATCTCCTTGGTGGCCGGGCCCCGGGGGTGGACGAGATTCACCCCGGGTACCTCAAGGCCCTGGATGTTGTTGGGTTGTCATGGTTGACACGCCTCTGCAACATTGCGTGGAGGTCGGGGGCAGTGCCTTTGGCATGGCAAACCGGGGTGGTGGTTCCTCTCTTCAAAAAAGGGGACCGGAGGGTGTGCTCCAACTTTAGAGGGATCACACTTCTCAGCCTCCCTGGGAAGGTCTATGCCAAGGCACTGGAGAGGAGAGTCCGGCTGTTGGTCGAACCTCGGATTCAGGAGAAGCAATGTGGTTTTCGTCCTGGCCGTGCCACATCGGACCAGCTCTTTACCCTCTCGAGAATTCTTGAGGGTTCGTGGGAGTTTTCCCAACCAGTTTACATGTGTTTTGTGGACTTGGAGAAGGCATTTGACCGCGTCCCTCGTGGATTTTTGTGGGGGGTGCTTCGGGAGTATGGGGTATCAGGCTTGTTGTTACGAGCTATTCGGTCTCTGTACGACCGTTGTGAGAGTTTAGTTCGTATTGCCAACACTCGGTCGGAGTCATTCCCAGTGAGAGTTGGACTCCGCCAGGGCTGCCCTTTGTCACCGATCCTGTTCATAATTTTTATGGACAGGATTTCTAGGCGCAGCCAGGGAATGGAGGGTGTCATGCTTGGTGACCACAGGATCTCATCTCTGTTGTTTGCAGATGATGTTGTCCTGTTAGCTTCATCCAGCAATGACCTACAGCTCTTGCTGGGATGGTTTGCCGCTGAGTGTGAAGCGGCTGGGATGAGAATCAGCACCTCCAAGTCCGAGTCCATGGTCCTCAGCCGGAAAAAGGTGGATTGTCCTCTCCGGGTTGGGGACAGGCTCCTGCCCCAAGTGGAGGAGTTTAAGTATCTTGGGGTCTTGTTCACGAGTGAGGGGAAAATGGAGCGAGAGATCGACAGACGGATTGGAGCAGCATCTGCAGTGATGCGGACGTTGTACCGGTCTGTTGTGGTGAAGAGGGAGCTTAGTTCTCAGGCAAAGCTGTCGATTTACCAGCCAATCTACGTTCCTACTCTCACCTATGGTCACGAGCTTTGGGTAATGACCGAAAGAACGAGATCGCGGATACAAGCGGCTGAAATGAGCTTTCTCCGTAGGATTGCTGGACTCACCCTCAGAGATAGGGTGAGGAGCTCAGTCATCCGGGAGAGGCTCAGAGTAGAACCGCTGCGCCTCCACATTGAAAGGAGTCAGTTGAGGTGGTATGGGCATCTGATTAGGATGCCTCCTGGACGCCTCCCACTTGAGGTGTTTCAGGCATGTCCCACTGGGAGGAGACCCCGGGGCAGACCCAGGACTCGGTGGAGAGACTATGTCTCCCAGCTGGTCAGGGAACGCCTTGGTATCCCCTCTGAAGAGCTGGAGCAGGTGGCTGGGGAGAGGGAAGTCTGGGCTTCTCTGCTTGAACTGCTACCTCCGCGACCCGGACCTCCGGAAAAGTGGTAGAAGATGGATGGATGGATGGATATATATATATATATATATATATATATTCACAATTTCCCCATTGTGGGACTAATAAAGGCTTATCTTTTTATTATTATTAAAAACAAACTATCACACTCATAGTTCACTCATGCATTTAACATTCTTATAATTACAACAATAAATAATGCTTGAAACAATATTACCTAAAAGTTGAATACAATATGTACGTAGCAATAATGAAAACATACTGAGCGATAAATATAAAAGACCAGCTTATACACACAGGGCTATTGCCACAAAATAACCTAAAATAACAAAATAATATCAGCAGTCTGTGCGTGTTACATAAATCCGTTCAAAATACGTACTGCTGCTGGGAAAAAACTATGATTAAACCTGGTAGTCCGGGTTTTATGGGATCTGTACCGCTTTCCCGAGGGGAACAAGTGAAAGAAATCATGGCCTGGATGAGCACAGTCTTTAATGATGGCAGTAGCTCTGTTGAGGTACCGAGACCTGGAAATCTCTTCCAGAGAAGGGAGAGAACAGCCAGTGATTTTTTTGCGCAGTCTCGATCACTCTCTGGAAGGCTTTGCGGTCTGCGGCTGAACAGCCCTCATACCAAACCATGATGTCATATGACAAAATGCTCTCAATAGCAGAGCGATAAAATAAAACCATCAACTTCAATGAATTCAGGACAGAATTCAGGCCATTCTTCTTGAGGAGCCTCAGAAAGTGTAGACGTTGTTGAGTCTTTTTTATCGTAGCTATGGTGTTAACTGCCCAGGTAAGGTTGTGAGAAATATGAACACCTAGAAACTTAAAAGCCTCCACCCTCTCCACACGCTCCTTGCCTATATAAAGAGGAGGTGGCTCACTGCTCTGCTTCCTAAAATCAATAATGAGTTCTTTTGGGGGTTTTTTGTATTCAATAGCAGATTATTATCTGAGCACCATCTCACCAGTTTCTGGACCTCATCTCTGTATGAGGACTCATCTCCTCCTGATATGAGCCCCACTACTGTTGTATCATCTGCAAACTTCACTATAATGTTTGTGGGATGAACAGGTATGCAGTCATATGTGTACAATGAATACAAAGTGGGGCTCAACACACAGCCCTGTGGCAAGCCTGCGCTAAGCATGACTGTAGAGGAGGAATGGGGTCCGAGTCTAACAGTCTGTGTTCTGTTTGTTAGGAAGTCCTTAATCCAGCTGCAAGTGTGAGTAGGCAGACCAAGCTGAAGCAATTTGGTGATGAGAATGTTGGGAATAATTGTATTAAATGCCGAGCTATAGTCAACAAACAACATTCTTACATAGCTCCCCTTGTCTTCTAAATGGCTGAATGCCGAGTGGAGAGCTATAGCAATAGCATCTTCTGTGGATCTGCTCCGCCTGTAGGCAAACTGGTACCGATCAAAGTCTGGGGGGAGACTAGGCAAAAGATGTTTCAATACCATTTTCTCAAAGCACTTCATAACAATGGGTGTTAATGCTACTGGTCGATAGTCATTCAGACTGCTAATAGTATGTTTTTTAGGTACAGGAATAATGACTGCAGATTTTAAACACTGTGGAACAATGGCTGCCTTGAGAGACAGGTTAAAAATGTCAGTCAAAACAGAGCATAGCTGATCTGCACATGCTCTGAGTACCTTTCCTGGCACTCCATCGGGACCAGTAGCCTTTCTCGGGTGAACTGCTCTCAGTGTCTGCCTCACCTCATGATCTTGCAGGATAAACGCATCAGAGCTGGCATTCAATAACATCTGTGGGTCCGGGCGAGGTGTATTTGCCTCAAACCGTGCAAAAAAGCAGTTCAGTTCTTCTGCCAGTGAGGCGCTGATGTCACTGGAAATGATGCTGCTGCCCTTATAGTTTGTGATATGGTTAAAGCCTTGCCATACTCATCTCGAATCATTATCAGAAAAATGGTCCTCGACTTTCTTCTTATAGGTCTGTTTAGCCTCCTTAATGCCTTTCTTCAGATTAGCGGTGCTATACAGATCTGTATCCCCTGACCTGAAGGCTGTATCACGAGCTCTGAGGAGTGAATGAATGAATGAATGAATGAATGAATTTATTTATTTCGGATAGTACATTACAGGTTAAAAGAAATTGTATAATATAACAACAAGGTCAAATTAGACAAAGACTCCTTCTACTATACAATTCCACATGAGTTATCCAAAATGGGTGATGGCTGAAGCCGCAGCTTATATTGCCCACCCATATTCCATCCAAGAATTCAAAGGAGAAAAAAGAGAAAACAAGACAAGAGCGATTACAATTTAAAACAAGGCTAAGACAAAATATGACTGAGAGAAAAAGAAAACTGAGCTAGTCTAAGTTAAGCGGTTACTATTCAAAAACAAATCTAAGACATAGTGTCACAGAGAAAAAAGAAAAACTAAGCTATAACACAACACAGGCTGGAAATGTCAATCCTTATGTGAGTTTACATGTCATCTTGTAAATATGTTTGGAGTATTTCTTCCTTTAGTTTTTGTTTAAATTGTCCAAGCTTTGTACATGATTTTAATTCAGGTCCAAAACCGTTCCATAATCTGACACCTTGCACTGAAATACAGTGTTGCTTGGTAGTTGTTCTCACTGTAGGCTTTTGAAATATACATGTTCCTCTGAAGTGATATCGTTTCTCCCTTGTTTGGAACAACTTTTGGATATTTGAAGTGCCTGGACTTCTTTTGTCATCCAAGGCTTCTGGTTAGGAAAAACCCTGATGCGTTTTTCCACAGTCACCTGATTGATACAGTAGGTGATGTAGTGTAATACAGTCTGTGTATACATTTCCAGATCCTCATTCTTGATTAAATCCCATAGAGTGTTTGAAAAACAGTCCTGCAGCTGAGAAAGAGCTCCCTCAGGCCATGTTGTGATGTTCTTTATAGTAGGTCTAGCAGTTTTCCTGAGGGGGGTGTATGCTGGGATGAGGAGCAATGATAGATGGTCTGACAGGCCAAGATGTGGACACGGCACAGCTCTGTAAGCATGCTTCAGGTTCGAATACACCCGATCAAGACATTTCTTTCCCCTAGTGGCACATTTCACATACTGTGTGAAATTAGGCAGCACAGTTCTCAAGCATGCTTGATTAAAATCACCAGCTATGATGTGAACACCCTCGGGATAGGCCTGCTGCTGTTTATTTATTACACTGTACAAATGACTAAGGGCCGCTTTAGTATTTGCATCAGGAGAAATATAGACTGCTGTTATAATAATCACGCTCAGCTCTCTTGGAAGATAAAAAGGCCGACATAAGACTGACATTGTCTCTAGATCAGGAGAACAGTAAGTGTTAATAATACGGCTGTGATTAGTCCAAGTGTTGTGAAGAAAAATGCAGAGACCACCTCCTCATTTTTTAACAGGATTCTGCTGTTTGGTCCATTCGGTGAAGTGTGCGCCCTGGCAGCTGCACTGCAGCATCGGTGATCAGCGGGTGGAGACAGCTTTCCGTTAACAACAGCACACAGCAGTCTCTCACAGTTTTACTAGTTGCCAGCTGTAGCTCTAGATCATCCATCTTGTGGACGATGCTTCTGGCGTTGGAGAGAAAAATGCTGGGTAACAGAGGTCTATGCAGCTGTCTCTTTAGCCTCGTTAGCAGGCCCGACAGTCATCCCCGCTTTTTCTTTCTCTCCCTCCTCCATCTGCGTCGCTTCCCAGGACCGACAACAATCCATGGTGATCCCGCTGGTCTACAGATAGCCTCCGCTATGTTTTGTGTGTTCTCGAAAACTGCTGTAACAGCAGACTTTTGTTGAAGTCCAATGTTTATCAGCTCAGTACGACTAAGATAAGATAAGATAAGATAAGATAAGCCTTTATTAGTCCCACAACGGGGAAATTCCAGGATTGCAACAGCACAGGGATAGCAACACTCAGAGCAACAATCAGAAGGCAAGAAAAAACAAGCAAGCAAGAGCAGCTAATATACATATGTACATATTACTATAAAATATATATATACACACACACACACACACAGACACACAGTGCAGAGCATTGTAGCTGGATGGAATAAATATATGAATATATGAACACACAGTGCAGAGCATTGTAGCTAGATGGAATAAATATGTAAATATATAAACACCCACAGTATGGAGCATTGCAGCTAGGTGGAATAAATATGCAAGTATATAAACACACACAGTGCGGAGCAATGTAGCTAGATGGAATAATATGTAGATATATAAAAACACAGTGCGGAGCATTGTAGCTAGATGGAATAAATATATAGATATATAAATATAAACACACCCAGTGCAGAGCATTGTAGCTAGATGGAATAAATATGTAAATATATAAACACACACAGTGCAGAGCATTGTTGCTAGGTGGGATGAAACAGCATAACCGTCTATTTAGTTATCCTACATGGTATGATTATGTGCCCATACATATTCTCACCCTCCATAGCGACCGGTATGTTCCTAGTTGTATGCCGGAGAGGACCATTGTGTAAGTCTATTGCATCTTTTGCATTCAAAAAAAAAAAAAAAAAAACTATTAGTTTGTTACGTCTTTTTGCTATCTCTGCGAGCAGCCCTGCTTAGGTTGTACAGTCTGACAGCCGTTGGTAGGAAGGACCTACGAAACCTCTCGGTTGTGCACCTGGGATGATGTAGTCTGCTGCTAAATGAGCTCCTCAGTGCATCCAGTATGTCCTGCATAGGGTGGAACTCGGACTCCAGCAGAGATGACAGTTTAGCCACCGTCCTTCTCTCTCTTATCTCCTCCATCGGATCAAGGCGTTGCCCCAGGACAGAGCTAGCTTTCTTAATCAGTTTGTTCAGTCTCTTCCTATCGGCTGCAGTAATGCCACTGCCCCAGCAGACCACTCCAAAAGTGATGGCTGATGCCACCACCGTGTCATAGAATGACTTCAGCAGCGCCCCTTGTACACCAAAAGACCTGAGTCTCCTCAGCAGGAACAGCCTGCGCTGTCCCTTCTTGTAGAGTGCGTCAGTATTGTGTGACCAGTCTAGTTTATTGTTCAGATGAATACCCAGGTACTTGTAGGATGTCACCATCTCGATGTCTGTTCCCTGTATATTTACTGGTGCTGTGAGGGGCTGCCCATGCCTGTGGCAGTCCACCACCAGCTCCTTAGTTTTCCTCGCGTTGATCTGGAGGCAGTTCCGATGGCACCAGTCCACAAAGTCCTGGATAAGCCCTCTGTACTCAGCTTCATCTCCGCTGGAGATGAGACCAACGATCGCAGAGTCATCAGAGAACTTCTGTAGATGGCAATGTGTTGTGTTGTGTGAGAAGTCCGCAGTATAAAGAGTGAACAAGAAGGGAGCCAGCACCGTTCCCTGGGGGGCCCCCGTGCTACTGATGATCGTGTCGGAAACACAGTCCCGGGTTCTCACAAACTGAGGCCGGTTCGTGAGGTAGTCCAGGATCCATGATGACAGGTGCTGGTCCACCCCTGCGCGCAGCAGCTTGTCCTTCAGGATCATCGGTTGGATGGTGTTGAAAGCACTGGAGAAGTCAAAGAACATGATCCTCACCATATTCCCGGGCTTCTCCAGGTGGGACAGAGAACGGTGAAGGAGGAAGATCACCGCATCCTCCACCCCAATGCCATGCTGGTAGGCGAACTGGAGTGGATCCATCGCTGGTTCCACCAGGGGGCGGAGATGAGCAAGGAGCAGTCTCTCCAGGGTCTTCATCAAGTGGGACGTCAAGGCCACCGGTCTGAAGCTGTTCAGGTCTTTGGGGTGGGAAGTTTTTGGTACAGGTACCACACAAGATGTTTTCCACAGCTGTGGTACCCTCCCCAGTTTCAGGCTCATGTTGAAGATATACGTCACAATCCCACACAGCTGGTCTGCACAGGACTTGAGGAGCTTTGCGCTGATGCCGTCCGGTCCCGACGCCTTCCTCGCCTTGATCTTCCTCAGCTCCGTCCTCACCTGGGTCTTGGTCAGGGTCAGGATGGGGGGCTGTGTGTTGGGAGTGGGGGGGGGGTGTCGGTGGAGTGGGGAGTGGGTAGCAGGACTTGATTTCTTAGAGGCAGCAGTGGTTGTTGTGCAGACAGGGGGGAGGGCGGTTGGTCAAATCTATTGAAAAACAGATTCAGGTTGTTCGCCCACTCCCTGCCCCCCGTGGCCTGGGGGGAGGTATTCTGGAGCCCCGAGATGGTTTTGAGGTTTTCTCCAGACCCCCGCTGATGTCGCTCTGTTGCAGCTTGTCCTCCATCTTCTTCCTGAAGCTGTCCTTGCCTTCTCTGATCTTTCTCCTCAGCTCCCTCTGTACGGACTTCAGCATCTCCCTGTTCCCCGACCTGAAGATCCTCTTCTTCTCTCTCAGAAGTGTTTTTATCTCAGGGTTGATCCAGGGTTTGTTGTTTGAGTGACGCCGTATGGTCTTGGTGGGAACGGATTTGTCCACACAGAAGCTGAGGTAGCCCGTGAAGGTGTGAATGAGGCCATCGATGTCCTCACCATGTGGATCGCAGAGCTGCTTCCAGGCAGTGGCTTCAAAACAGTCCTTTAGAGTGTCCATTGTCTCCTCAGACCATAACTCCACAGTGTGCATGGCCGGAGGTTGTCTGTGCACTAGGGGTTTGTACACCGGTCGGAGATGAACCAAGTTGTGATCCGATCTCCCAAGTGGGGGGAGTTGTGATGAGGTGTACACCTCCTTAGTGTTTGCGTAGAACAAATCCAGTGTTTTATTGTCTCTAGTGTGGCATGTGACATACTGGGTGAAAGTGGGCAGAATGGGAGACAGTGAAACGTGGTTGAAATCGCCTGAGATGAGGAGAAGAGCATCTGGGTGTTCTGTCTGCAGCCTGCTGGTTACTGAATGGATGACGTCACGCGCTGTCCCAGCGTTCGCCGTCGGATTTGCATAAACAACAATGCAGATCACGTGTGAGTGTTCTCTCGGGAGATATGTAGGCCTCATGCTAACAGCTAGCAACTCAATGTCTTTGCTGCAGTGTCGTTGTTTAACAGTGATATGTCCCGGTCTGCACCAGTTGTTGTTAACATACATGATCACTCCACCGCCCCTAGTTTTGCCACTCTCTGGTGTTCGGTCAGCTCGTATCGTGTGAAAACCCTGCAGCTCAATGTTAGCATCTGCTGCTAGTTCAGTTAGCCACGTCTCAGTAAACAAAAGGAGAGAGCACTCCCGGTAAGTGCTATCATAACGGGAGATAGCCGCTAGCTCATCTAACTTTCCCAGTATCGACCGTACATTTCCCATGACAACAGATGGAAGGGAGGGTCTGTACCTTATATTTTTTGTCCTCCGCCTTACTCCAGCCCGGCAGCCGCGGCGTTTTCGCCTCAGTTCTCTCGGTATGTCGAGTTTTTCCAGTGGGACCGGGTGGCGGTTAAATGCTAGCAGCTCTTCCCTGTTATATCGTATCCTGCTATAAACAGTGGCTCCGTCCACCGGCTCAGGAGACATTTGGGATGATCTGTGTGTCCGTGATATAAGTGGGGTGAAAAAAAAAAGTGATCAAAAGAGAGAGGAAGGGAAAAAAAACTCGGAATCGAGCCGCTGTTGCAAAAGGCAGCCGACTGGTGTGGCGCCGAGAGGAAAAAAAAAAAAAAAAAAAAAAAAAAAAAAAAACTGTACAAAAAACCAGCTTCACACGGTCCAATATCCAAAAACAGCATACATACACACAAAAATAGGGAGCAAAGAGCCGCTGCACAACCGCGCGCCGCCATCTTGATTAGTCAGCCACCAATTGTGCAAGTTCTCCGACTTAAAAGATGAGAGAGGTCTCCAATTTTCATCATAGGTATACCTCAACTATGAGAGACAAAATGAGAAAAAAAAAATCCAGAAAATCACATTGAAGGATTTTTAATGAATTAATTGGTAAATTCCTCAGTAAAATAAGTATTTGGTCACCTACAAACAAGCAAGATTTCTGGCTCTCACAGACCTGTAACTTCTTCTTTAAGAGGCTCCTCTGTCCTCCACTTGTTACCTGTATTAATGGCACCTGTTTGAACTCGTTATCAGTACAAAAGACACCTGTCCACAACCTCAAACAGTCAGACTCCAAACTCCACTATGGCCAAGACCAAAGAGCTGTCAAAGGACACCAGAAACAAAATTGTAGACCTGCACCAGGCTGGGAAGACTGAATCTCCAATAGGTAAGCAGCTTGATGTGAAGAAATCAACTGTGGGAGCAATTATTAGAAAATGGAAGACATACAAGACCACTGATAATCCCCCTTGATCTGGGGCTCCACACAAGATCTCACCCCGTGGGGTCAAAATGATGATGAGAATGGTGAGCAAAAAACCCAGAACCACACGGGGGGACCTAGTGAATGACCTGCAGAGAGCTGGGACCAAAGTTAACAAAGGCTACATCAGTAACACACTACGCTACCAGGGACTCAAATCCTGCAGTGCCAGATGTGTCCCCCTGCTTAAGCCAGTACATGTCCAGGCCCGTCTGAAGTTTGCTAGACAGCATTTGGATGATCCAGAAGAGGATTGGGAGAATGTCATATGGTCAGATGAAACCAAAATAGAACTTTTTGGTAAAAACTCAACTTGTTGTGTTTGGAGGAGAAAGAACACCATACCTACTGTGAAGCATGGGGTTGGAAACATCATGCTTTGGGGCTATTTTTCTGCAAAGGGACCAGGACGACTGATCCGTGTAAAGGAAAGAATGAATGGGGCCATGTATCGTGAGATTTTGAGTGAAAACCTCCTTCCATCAGTAAGGGCATTGAAGATGAAACATGGCTGGATCTTTCAGCATGACAATGATCCCAAACACACCACCTGGCAACGAAGGAGTGGCTTCGTAAGAAGCATTTCAAGGTCCTGGAGTGGCCTAGCCATTCTCCAGATCTCAACCCCATAGAAAATCTTTGGAGGGAGTTGAAAGTCCGTGTTGCCCAGCGACAGCCCCAGAACATCACTGCTCTAGAGGAGATCTGCATGGAGGAATGGGCCAAAATACCAGCAACAGTGTGTGAAAACCTTGTGAAGACTTACAGAAAACATTTGACCTCTGTCATTGCCAGTGAAGGGTATATAACAAAGTATTGAGGTGAACTTTTGTTATTGACCAAATACTTATTTTACCAAGGAATTTACCAATTAATTCATTAACAATCATTCAATGTGATTTTCTGGATTTTTTTTTTCCTCATTTTGTCTCTCATAGTTGAGGTATACCTATGATGAAAATTGGAGACCTCTCTCATCTTTCAAGTGGGAGAACTTGCACAATTGGTGACTGACTAAACACTTTTTTGCCCCACTGTATCACCCAAGCTCAATACAAAAAGGGCCAAAGTCGGCTCCATCTGTTGGGTAGACTGGGGTCATTTGGGATCTGCAGGTCATTATTAAGGATTTTTTACAACACTGTGGTGGCCTCTGCAATTTTTATGCAGTTGTTTGCTGGGGCAGTGGTATCATGAAGCGGGACAGGAAACATTTGAACAGATTGGTCAAGAGGGCGAGTTCTGCCATGGCTGGTCCCTTGGACTCCGTTGAGGTGGTGGGGCAGAGCAGGATGTTAGCTAAGCTAATGCCTATTATGGCCAACACCTCTCACCCCCTACATGAGTCTGTGGAGGCCCTGAGCAGCTCCTTTAGTAGTAGATTGTTACAGCCACTGTGTAGGACTGAACGTTTCCATAGGTCCTTCATCCCAACAGCAGTTAGACTGTATAATATACACATAGGATAAATACTTGCCATAAATGCGTATGTATGTATGTATATTATTTTTATTGATGTATATAGTACAATTTGTACATATTTTAAGTATTAATGATCTTGTGTTTTTAGTAGGTTTTTATTGTTTTGTTATTTTTGGTTTCTGTTCTTCTTTTCTGACTTTGTGCTGCTGTGGAAAATGAATTTCCCCAGTGTGGGACTAATAAAGTTTTATCTTGTCTTGTCTTGTCTTACCTCAATTACAACATCTATGCTCACGGACTGGGAAGATTCACTGATTCGGACCTTCGTGTTCTGAGTGTTATGTCTGTAATTGAGGGTGAATGACGGGACTTAAGGTGGAACTGAGCAAGACTTTATTATTGACTATGTTCACATTTTTCAGACCACACCCCCATTTCCCAGACCATGCCCAACTTTTTCTTAAGACCACGCCCTCTTCTTCCACCTGTACAGACCTGTGTATATTAGCCCCACCCCTGCTGTGTTTGTTTACATCTGAAGTCTTAATCCCGTCAACATGATGATTGTTTTTATTTTATCAATCATCACTGTGGAGTGTTGCTTTCTGTGGTAAGGTATTGTCACTTCCTGTGCTGCTGGCTGTTGGAGTGGTTTGTGCGGTGGTTAGCTCTCCTCACTATCGCGATGGTTATTGCCTTTAATTGTATTTTCCCCCAATCACTTTTTTCCATCTACCGTCATCTCTCACTTCTGTTTAACAAGCCTCTTGCACCTGTGTGCACACTCAGTGTCACCTAATCACCCTCTTTAGCCTTCTGTTCACCTTTCAACAGTGTTTGTGTTAGCTTCAGGTTACCCACTAGCTATGGCTACTAGCTCTCCTTCCCCTTCTCCTCTGGTGTACTCTCTGTGTCAGATGTTTAGCTATACCTCTGCCTCTTTTTGTGATAATGGTAAATGTAATAAATGTCTTTCTGAGGCACTCGAGGTGAGGTTGTGCAATGTGGAATCCCGTCTCCGCTGCATTGAAACACCATCAGCACCAGTTAATAATGATGGACTCCCCTTAGCTATGGTAGAGCACCCTAGCATAGGGCCTGCTAGCTGTCCCCTGGCTTCCACCTCTCCTGAGCAGCGAGGAGAGAATGGATGGGTGACGGTGAGAAGGAAGCATAGTCACAAGCCCCTGGTTCACCACCAACCTGTTCATGTTTCTAATCGTTTTCCCCGCTCAGCGACACACCCGCTGAGGAAAAAACTTTGATCACTGGTGACTCTATAGTCAGAAACGTGAACCTAGAGACTCCAGCGGCCATAGTCAAATGCATTCCTGGGGCCAGAGCAGGCCACATCGACTCAAATTTGAAAATGCTGGCTAAAAGCGACAGCGCGTGACGTCATCCATTCAGTAACCAGCAGGCTGCAGACAGAACACCCAGATGCTCTTCTCCTCATCTCAGGCGATTTCAACCATGTTTCACTGTCTCCCATTCTACCCACGTTCACCCAGTATGTCACATGCCACACTAGAGACAATAAAACACTGGATTTATTCTACGCAAACACTAAGGAGGCGTACACCTCATCACAACTCCCCCCACTCGGGAGATCGGATCACAACTTGGTTCATCTCCGGCCGGTGTACAAACCCCTAGTGCACAGACAACCTCCGGCCATGCACACTGTGGAGTTATGGTCTGAGGAGACAATGGACACTCTAAAGGACTGTTTTGAAGCCACCGCCTGGAAGCAGCTCTGCGATCCACATGGTGAGGACATCGATGGCCTCATTCACACCTTCACGGGCTACCTCAGCTTCTGTGTGGACAAATCCGTTCCCACCAAGACCATACGGCGTCACTCAAACAACAAACCCTGGATCAACCCTGAGATAAAAACACTTCTGAGAGAGAAGAAGAGGATCTTCAGGTCGGGGAACAGGGAAATGCTGAAGTCCGTACAGAGGGAGCTGAGGAGAAAGATCAGAGAAGGCAAGGACAGCTTCAGGAAGAAGATGGAGGACAAGCTGCAACAGTGCGACATCAGCGGGGTCTGGAGAAACCTCAAAACCATCTCGGGGCTCCAGAATACCTCCCCCCAGGCCACGGGGGGCAGGGAGTGGGCGAACAACCTGAATCTGTTTTTCAATAGATTTGACCAACCGCCCTCCCCCCTGTCTGCACAACAACCACTGCTGCCTCTAAGAAATCAAGTCCTGCTACCCACTCCCCACTCCACCGACACCCCTCCCACTCCCAACACACAGCCCCCCATCCTGACCCTGACCAAGACCCAGGTGAGGACGGAGCTGAGGAAGATCAAGGCGAGGAAGGCGTCGGGACCGGACGGCATCAGCGCAAAGCTCCTCAAGTCCTGTGCAGACCAGCTGTGTGGGATTGTGACGTATATCTTCAACATGAGCCTGAAACTGGGGAGGGTACCACAGCTGTGGAAAACATCTTGTGTGGTACCTGTACCAAAAACTTCCCACCCCAAAGACCTGAACAGCTACAGACCGGTGGCCTTGACGTCCCACTTGATGAAGACCCTGGAGAGACTGCTCCTTGCTCATCTCCGCCCCCTGGTGGAACCAGCGATGGATCCACTCCAGTTCGCCTACCAGCATGGCATTGGGGTGGAGGATGCGGTGATCTTCCTCCTTCACCGTGCTCTGTCCCACCTGGAGAAGCCCGGGAATATGGTGAGGATCATGTTCTTTGACTTCTCCAGTGCTTTCAACACCATCCAACCGATGATCCTGAAGGACAAGCTGCTGCGCGCAGGGGTGGACCAGCACCTGTCATCATGGATCCTGGACTACCTCACGAACCGGCCTCAGTTTGTGAGAACCCGGGACTGTGTTTCCGACACGATCATCAGTAGCACGGGGGCCCCCCCAGGGAACGATGCTGGCTCCCTTCCTGTTCACTCTTTATACTGCGGACTTCTCACACAACACAACACATTGCCATCTACAGAAGTTCTCTGATGACTCTGCGATCGTTGGTCTCATCTCCAACGGAGATGAAGCTGAGTACAGAGGGCTTATCCAGGACTTCGTGGACTGGTGCCATCGGAACTGCCTCCAGATCAACGCGAGGAAAACTAAGGAGCTGGTGGTGGACTGCCGCAGGCATGGGCAGCCCCTCACAGCACCAGTAAATATACAGGGAACAGACATCGAGATGGTGACATCCTATAAGTACCTGGGTGTTCATCTGAACAATAAACTAGACTGGTCACACAATACTGACGCACTCTACAAGAAGGGACAGCGCAGGCTGTTCCTGCTGAGGAGACTCAGGTCTTTTGGTGTACAAGGGGCGCTGCTGAAGTCATTCTATGACACGGTGGTGGCATCAGCCATCACTTTTGGAGTGGTCTGCTGGGGCAGTGGCATTACTGCAGCCGATAGGAAGAGACTGAACAAACTGATTAAGAAAGCTAGCTCTGTCCTGGGGCAGCACCTTGATCCGATGGAGGAGATAGGAGAGAGAAGGACGGTGGCTAAACTGTCATCTCTGCTGGAGTCCGAGTTCCACCCTATGCAGGACATACTGGATGCACTGAGGAGCTCATTTAGCAGCAGACTACATCATCCCAGGTGCACAACCGAGAGGTTTCGTAGGTCCTTCCTACCAACGGCTGTCAGACTGTACAACCTAAGCAGGGCTGCTCGCAGACATAGCAAAAAGACGTAACAAACTAATAGTTTTTTGAATGCAAAAGATGCAATAGACTTACACAATGGTCCTCTCCGGCATACAACTAGGAACATACCGGTCGCTATGGAGGGTGAGAATATGTATGGGCACATAATCATACCATGTAGGATAACTAAGTAGACAGTTATGCTGTTTCATCCCATCTAGCAACAATGCTCTGCACTGTGTGTGTTTATATATTTACATATTTATTCCATCTAGCTACAATGCTCAGCACTGGGTGTGTTTATATTTATATATCTATATATTTATTCCATCTAGCTACAATGCTCCGCACTGTGTTTTTATATATCTACATATTATTCCATCTAGCTACATTGCTCCGCACTGTGTGTGTTTATATACTTGCATATTTATTCCACCTAGCTGCAATGCTCCGTACTGTGGGTGTTTATATATTTACATATTTATTCCACCTAGCTGCAATGCTCCGTACTGTGGGTGTTTATATATTTACATATTTATTCCATCTAGCTACAATGCTCTGCACTGTGTGTTCATATATTCATATATTTATTCCATCCAGCTACAATGCTCTGCACTGTGTGTCTGTGTGTGTGTGTATATATATATATATTTTATAGTAATATGTACATATGTATATTAGCTGTTCTTGCTTGCTTGTTTTTTTTCTTGCCTTCTGATTGTTGCTCTGAGTGTTGCTATCCCTGTGCTGTTGCAATCCTGGAATTTCCCCATTGTGGGACTAATAAAGGCTTATCTTATCTTATCTTATCTTATCTTAAAAGTAACTGTAAATACTCCACAATTGTTATCCACGCTGGCATTAACGACATCCGACTGCGACAGTCGGAAGTCACAAAACTTAGTGTGTAATCGGTGTGTAACTTTGCCAAAACTATGCCTTCCTCTGTAGTATTCTCTGGGCCCCTCCCCAATCTGACCAGTGATGACATATTTAGCTGCATGTCATCCTTCAACCGCTGGCTGTCTGTGTGATGTCCTGCAAACGATGTGGGCTACATAGACAATTGGAACTCATTTGGGGGAAAATCTGGTCTTATTAGACGAGACGGCATTCATCCCACTTTGGATGGTGCTTCTCTTATCTAACAATCTGTCATCATTTTTATCCAAATTTCCAAAACCTTGACAACTCAGAGTTGGGACCAGCAAGCACAGTCGCAGTCTTACACCCCTCTCTGTAGCTCCTCTTCATCTGCCACTCCTCAACTTAGCTCCTGTCTTCTCCATCAGAGAATCACTGTCTGCTCCCTCCAAAGTAAATAAAACTATCCTGTATAAGCATCCCAAAGTGATTAAACAAAAAGTTGGTAAAACTCAAATTAAACATGAAGCCTCTAAATTTAATAACTTGGCCTCTGTTCCTCCTCATAATTTAAAAATTAAATGTAGTTTGTTAAATATTAGGTCTCTAACTCCCAAGTCTCTGCTACACCATGATCTGTTAACTGATCATCAGATTGATTTAATATCACTTTCAGAGACTTGGTTAGGGCAAGAGGATTATGTTGGTTTAAATGAATCAACTCCCTCTGGTAATTTAAACTGTCAAAATCCCAGAAGTTCTGGTCGTGGAGGAGGAGTAGCAACAATTTACCATTCCAAATTACTAGTTAATGTAAAGCAAAAAACATGTTATAATTCCTTTGAGGGCCTGGTCCTGAGTATTGGGCATTTTAGCAATTTTCGGTTAAACCCAATTTTATTTGCCATAGTTTATCGTCCTCCTTCAGCCTACTCATGACATAACGTTCGGCTCAGGAGACGCACACACACAGGCTCAGAGTAGTTCAAATCGTTTGTTAACAACAGGGGTGTATGGGTGTGTGTCTGCGGAATGTTAATGTGTTGGTGGCGGCGTCTGCTTCAGGCACAGAGGCAGGAGACCGTACAGCCGGCAACCCTATGGGAGAGAACACAAAGACACAGGGTGATGGGCACACACCAACACAGGAGGAGAATAGGCGAGGGAGAAGCTTACTTGCTAGGGACAGATGACTGGCACAACAAGGACGGAACCCGGGAGACAGCCACCTGCAGGGCTCGGTGCAGCAGCGAGGAAGGACGAGGGACGGAGTTGTCCGCCGCCGAGGAATCCACCTGTGCACAGGGGAGCAGACTGGAGCAGATGAGGTAAATGTTTCTTACCACACAGCGTCGTGCTGAAGAATAAGTTGCGTCACGTTGACGGGGAATGAAGTCTGACGGCTTCAGGCCGAAGCTCAGGGCGAGGCGGCTTACATCCCTCGCCGCTGACGATGAACAGGTGTGCGAGCAGGTGGCGCCGCTGATGAGCGGCGCGGCGTGACAGTACTCCCCCCTCTAGCAGCGCCTCCTGGCGATGGCCTTCCTGGGTGCGCTCGGTGGAAGTCCGCGATGAGCGATGGGTCCAACACGAACGACGAGGGTACCCACTGTCGATGCTCCGGCCCATAGCCCTCCCAGTCCACCAAGTACTGCAACCCACGACCCCGGCGCCGGGAGTCCAGGATGGAGGCGACAGACCAGGCCGGATGGCCACCAATCATCCGGGGCGCGGGTTGCGCAGCAGGAGGAGGGCAAAGGGGGTTGGTGACTGCCAGCTTCACCTTAGACACGTGGAAGGTGGGATGGATGCAGAGGGAGGGGGGAATAGCCACGCGCACAGCCACCGGGTTGATGATCCGGGTGATGGGGTAGGGACCCATGAATCGCTGTGCCAGCTTTCTCCTCTCGCCTTTTAGAGTTACGTCCTGGGTAGATACGTAGACAAGTTGCCCAACTCTGTACGCCGGGGCAGGTCTTCTGTGCCGGTCCGCCACAGTCCTGTTGCGCTCCGCTGTGCGTAAAAGCGCATTGCGCGCGGCAGCCCAGATGGAGCGGAACTGCCTGAGATGCGCCCTAACTGAGGGGACGGTTACCTCACTCTCCTGCACCGGGAACAGTGGGGGGTCATAACCCAGGGACGCCTTGAAGGGGGACATCCCTGTAGCAGAAGAGCGAGCGGTATTGTGGGCGTACTCAACCCAGGCAAGATGGTTACTCCAGGACGTGGGTTTGGATGCGGTCACACAGCAGAGCGCAGCCTCCAGCTCCTGGTTGGTCCGTTCACACTGCCCGTTGGATTGGGGTGATGGCCGGAGGAGAGGCTCACCTTGGCTCCGATGGCGTTACAAAACGACCTCCAAACCTCAGATAAAAATTGGGGGCCCCGGTCTGAGACCACGTCCACCGGAATCCCGTGCAGCCTGACCACGTGTTGGACGAGGAGATCCGCCGTCTCCAGGGCAGTAGGGAGACCTCGCAGGGGGACGAAGTGCACAGCCTTGGAGAAACGGTCCACAATGGTCAGGATGGTGTCATAGGAGTTGGAGACGGGGAGTCCGGTGATGAAATCCAACGTGATGTGCGACCAGGGCCTGCCAGGGACGGGCAGGGGCTGGAGCAGACCCGCTGGAGGGGCATTTCCCAACTTGCAGGTGGCACAGATTGGGCAGGCCCGGGCGTAGCGGGCTGCGTCCCTCCGCAGGCCTGGCCACCAAAAGGACCGTTGGAGGAGGTCTATCATCCGGGAGGTGCCAGGGTGACAGGTGAGCTTGGAGGTGTGCAGCCAGTGGATGACCTCTCCTCGGACCGCGGATGGCACGAACAGCCACCCCTCCGGTCTGCCGCCAGGGTCAGGTTCCACTTCCTGCGCCTTCCGGATCTTGCTCTCAATGTCCCACGAGATGGCTCCCACGACGCACGACCTGGGCAGGATGGTGTGGGGCGTTTCCTCCGACTCCACGGGGGTAAACTGCCTAGAGAGGGCATCAGGCAGGCCGTTCTTGGAGCCAGGCCTGAAGGTGATGGAGAACTGGAACCTGGCGAAGAACAAGGACCAGCGCGCCTGGCGGGCATTCAGGCGCTTGGCAGATCGTAGGTATTCCAAGTTCTTGTGGTCCGTTAGGACCACGAACGGCAGGTTCGCCCCCTCTAGCCAATGGCGCCACTCCTGCAGGGCAAGTTTGATGGCCAAGAGCTCCCTGTCCCCCACATCGTAGTTCCTCTCCGCCGGGGACAAGCGCCGGGAGAAGAAGGCGCAGGGCCGTTTGGCGCCATCGTCCGGCGACCGCTGGAATAGCACTGCCCCCACTCCCGTGTCTGAGGCGTCTACCTCCACGATGCACTGCAGCGCGGGGTCGACCTGGCGAAGGACCCGGGAGGAGGAGAACTCCGCCTTCAGCGCCTGAAAGGCAGCAGTGACCTCTTCGGTCCACCGGAACGGGACCTTAGGGGACGTGAGGTGGGTCAGTGGTCCGACGATGGAGCTGAAGTTGGGGACAAAGCGGCGGTAGAAATTGGCGAAACCAACGAACTGTTGCACCTGCTTCCGGGACGCAGGTGTAGGCCATTCCACCACCGCCTTCACCTTCTCTGGGTCTGGGAGCACCTTGTCGTGGGCGATGATGAACCCCAGGAAGGATGTAGTCCTGGCGTAAAATTCACATTTTTCAGCCTTCACGTATAGTCGATTCTCCAGCAGTCTTTGGAGGACCCGCCTCACATGGACCTGGTGCTCGTCCCTGGACTTGGAGAAGATGAGAATATCGTCCAGGTAGACGAACACGAAAAGGCCGATGAAGTCCCGGAGGACGTCATTAATGAGGCGCTGAAAGACGGTAGGAGCGTTGGTCAACCCGAACGGCATTACCAGGTATTCAAAGTGGCCGTTCGGGGTACGGAAGGCTGTCTTCCACTCATCTCCCTCCCGGATCCGGACGAGGTGGTATGCGCTGCGTAGATCCAGCTTGGTGAACCAGGTCGCCCCCTGGAGGGAGTGGAAAGCAGTGTCCATGAGGGGCAGGGTGTAACGGTCCTTCTCAGTGATGTCGTTGAGAGCCCGGTAGTCTATGCAAGGGCGGAGGGACCCATCCTTTTTCCCTACGAAGAAGAACCCTGCCCCCACGGGTGACGATGATGGGCGGATTATCCCAGCGCTCAATGACTCTTTTAGGTAGGCGTTCATTGTCTCCTTCTCCGGCGCTGACAGGCTATAGAGCCGACCAGAAGGTAAGGGAGCCCCCTGGCGGAGGTTGATGGCGCAGTCATAGGGCCGATGAGGGGGGAGAGACATAGCTTTAGTCTTGCTGAACACCATACCCAGGTCGTGAAATTCCGGAGGCACCAGAGACAGGTCCGGGGGTGCAGCGTCCGTAGCAGGGGGAGAAGCGGACGGAGAGCAGGCAGCGGACTGAAGGCAGGTGCCCATGCAGAACGTGCTCCATGCCGATACCCCAGCTGACTTCCAATCCAGGACAGGGTTGTGGAGGCGTAGCCAGGCATACCCCAGGATGACGGGCGACACAGAGTTGGGTAGGACATAAAAGGTCATCTCCTCCCGGTGGTTTCCTGAGACGATGACCGGGACGGGGATGGTCTGGTGTGAGACTCTCCCAAGGGAGGCACGGGAGAGGTTGACAAGGGAGATGGGATTCTTGAGTGCCTGACAGCGGATGCCCAAACAGGTTGCCAGGCTTTGAGAAATGAAGCTGCCTTCTGCGCCCGAATCCACCAGTGCGTGGGTGAGGTGCCCAGTGGGGTTGTGGCAGAAACGGATGGGCAGCTTCAATTGGGTGAGTGGATTTAACCGGTTGACGTCCGCGAGGCCCCCTACAGTGACTCGCGGACCCCGCCGACTGGCTTTCCGTGGACAAAGCTTCACCGTGTGTTGGTCATCTCCGCAATACATGCAGAGATCCAACTCGCGGCGGCGTTGTCTCTCCGCAGGGGAAAGCTTTGTCCAGCCCGTCAGCATCGGTTCCGACTCCTCGGGGCACGATGGTGGCGGCGCCGCCAGGGGGCGAGCTTGGAACAGGCGCGGCGAGGCTTCGCGAGGGCGAGAAGAAGACGACTTCCGCCCCGAGGAGCGCTCGCGCAGCCTGTTATCCAAACTGATCGCTAGAGATGTTAGCTCCGTTAGCATCTCAGGGATATCCCGCCCAGCTAGTTCATCCCTCAGATCATCATTGAGACTGCGGAGGAAAAGGCCGCAGAGGGAGCGTTCCTCCCAGCCTAACTCCTCCGCCGCTACCCGGAAGTCGACCGCGTAGTCCGCTGCCAACCGGCTTCCCTGCTGGAGAGCGAGAAGCCGATCGACCTGGACCGTCTCGGTAAGAGTATGGTCAAAGACCTCCAGGAAGCGTCTCACGAACTGGTCATACGTGAGGGTGGCATAACTGGGCCTCGCCATTACGGCGTAGGTCCATGTTAATGCTCGCCCCTCCAGGAGATTCCCGATATAACCAATTCGGCTATGATCTGAGGGAAAGTCCCCGGGCACCCGGTGGAAAACGGACTCACACTGCATAATAAACCCCCGCACTCCGCCGAGCTTACCGCTAAAACGGGCGGGGGTTGGGATGGGCGTGAGCCGAACCGGTGCACCCGGAGCCTGCTGGACGGCCACTGGAGCAGCAGGAGCTGCGCCACCCTGACGAGCCGGGGGGAACGGCTGTTGGGGGTCCAAACGGTCCAACCGGTTAGTTATAGTGATCAACTGATTAAAAATCACCTGTTGCTGATAGACTAACTGATCCACTCGAGCCTCGAGAGTGGAAAACCGGTGTGCAAGCCCGCCGTCTGCCGAGCCGCTCTGCTGAAGCCGTACTGACATAACGTTCAGCTCAGGAGACGCACACACACAGGCTCAGAGTAGTTCAAATCGTTTGTTAACAACAGGGGTGTATGGGTGTGTGTCTGCGGAATGTTAATGTGTTGGTGGCGGCGTCTGCTTCAGGCACAGAGGCAGGAGACCGTACAGCCGGCAACCCTATGGGAGAGAACACAAAGACACAGGGTGATGGGCACACACCAACACAGGAGGAGAATAGGCGAGGGAGAAGCTTACTTGCTAGGGACAGATGACTGGCACAACAAGGACGGAACCCGGGAGACAGCCACCTGCAGGGCTCGGTGCAGCAGCGAGGAAGGATGAGGGACGGAGTTGTCCGCCGCCGAGGAATCCACCTGTGCACAGGGGAGCAGACTGGAGCAGATGAGGTAAATGTTTCTTACCACACAGCGTCGTGCTGAAGAATAAGTTGCGTCACGTTGACGGGGAATGAAGTCTGACGGCTTCAGGCCGAAGCTCAGGGCGAGGCGGCTTATATCCCTTGCTGCTGACGATGAACAGGTGTGCGAGCAGGTGGCGCCGCTGATGAGCGGCGCGGCGTGACAACTCAGAGTTTTTTTCCAAATTTACCTAATTCTTAATCCTTTGAGTGTGAGAATTTGCATGCCCCTAGTGGCAGAGCGCAGCACTGCGCCTGCCTTCTCACTCTGACTTTGTCAAAAGTAAGTGAGAAATTTCTGTTTTTTTAAGTGCACTGATTTCTTGTTCATGTACTTTGAAGATAAGATGATGAGGTACCTCTGTACAAAAAACGGTGTCAAAAGACTGAACCATTTTTTTGTAAATACGTCCAAAGTCCAGTTTTGACTGAGTTATGGAATTTAAAGAGGTGCCGTGACATTATACAAATTAGATGCGTAAATTTACTCCTATCTGAAACTTTGGCTCATATTTTACATCTTTCTAATTGATAGTAAGTCATGATCTCTTACCACTTTCAAGTTATAGCCTTGGAAATCTGAACTATTTTATTGAAAAGAAATATTTACCACTCTTGACCACTGGGGGTATGTCGCAGTTCTGCACCATATACACTCAAAGGGTTAATGGATTTAGTGCTGAAATCAGAATGAATAATTTTAGTAGGGGACTTTAATATACATGTAGAGGTAGACAGTGATTGCCTTAATATGGAAATTAATTCAATATAAGACTCAATGGGGTTTTCTCAGAAAGTAGGAAATTCTACCCATTATCTCCACCACACGTTGGACCTTGTTCTGGCATATGGCATAGAAATAGAAAATCTGGTAGTGTCTCCTCATAACCCTGTACTGTCAGACCATTGTCTGTTAACCTCTGATTTTACTATTTCTGACTATTTGGCTCCTAAAGAAAAGTGTTACTACAGTACATGCCTCTCAGATGATGCTGTTACCAAATTTAAGCAGATTGTTTCCTCTATGCCATGTGTCAACACAATGGAGATAAGCTATGGAGAGCTTGCTCCTTCTGTAATTGATAGCATGGTAGATAGTGTTACAGCTTCTCTGCATCAGACTCTAGACATGGTGGCCCCTTTAAGAAAAGAAAAAGTCTAATCAGAGATTTCTAACTCCTTGGTTCAACACAGAAACTCATAGCTTAAAACAGAAGACTCATCAATTAGAAAGAAAATGGTGCTCCACTAAATTAGATGAAATCTGTTTAGCTTGGAGAAATCATCTTCTATTTTATAAAAAAATTCTGAGGAAAACTAGAACAAGTTATTATTTCACATTAATAGAAGAGAACAAAAATAATCCCAGGTTTCTTTTCAGCACTGTAGCCAGGTTGACAAAGAGTCAGGACTCTGTCAATCCTAGCATTCCCTTAGAGCTTACTAGTCAGGACTTTATGAACTTTTTCAATAATAAAATTTCATCTATCAGAGATAAAATCAATCAGATTCTTCCCACCATTAACTTAAATACAATAACTACTACAACTCGTTCAACTGATTTCTGTTTGGATGAGTTCACGCCAATTGACCTTTTAGAGTTAGATAAAATAATTTCCTCATCCAAGCCTTCAACTTGTCTTTTAGACCCTATTCCTACCAGGCTATTTAAAGAAGTCATTTATTGGTAGCTCTATTCTTCAAATAATCAATTCTTCATTAACATTAGGCCATGTACCACAGGCTTTTAAAGCTGCTGTAATTAAACCCTTACTCAAAAAGCCAACACTGGATCCAGGAGTTTTAGCTCACTACAGACCAGTCTCTAATCTGCCTTTCATTTCAAAAATCTTAGAAAGAGTTGCTGCTATGCAATTATTTGATCACTTGCAAGGAAATGGTTTATTTGAAGAGTGTCAACCTGGGTTTAGAATCCCTCACAGTACTGAAACAGCTTTAGTGAAGGTCACTAATGACCTCCTTATTGCATCCGATAATGGACTTTTTGCAGCTTTTGATGCTGTTGATGATAATATTCTACTTGATAGCTTAGAACACCATATTGGACTTAATAGAACTCCATTGCAGTAGTTTAGCTCTTATTTATCTGATAGGTTCCAGTTTGTTCACATCAATAATGAGTTTTCTTCCAACTCAAAGCTCAGTCACGAAGTTCCACAGGGATCTGTGCTAGGCCCTATTCTTTTTAGTTTATACAATATACGTATGCTTCCACTAGGCAACATTGTTAGAAAACACTGTACACATTTTAATTGTTATGCAGATGACACACAATTATACCTGTCAATGAAGCCAGATGATAGTAATCAATTAGCCAAGTTAGAGGCCTGTCTTAAGGAAATCAAAGCTTGAATGACTTGTAATTTCCTGCTATTAAATTCAGATAAGACTGAAGTCATTCTTGTTGGTCCAAAAAACCTTAGAAATACCTTTCCAAAGCAAACACTTAGTTTGGATGCGGTTATTCTTTCTCTTAATAGTTCTGTGAGGAACCTTGGAGTTATTTTTGATCAAGAGCTGTTTTTTAATTCACATATTCACTGAATATGTGAATTTACATATTCACATATGTGAATTCACTGAATATGTGAATATTTAATTCACATAACCACTGCGCACGGTGGCGCAGTGGTTTAGCACTGTGGCAGCACAGTTTTACCCTTGGCCGGGGGATCGCGGGGATCGTGGGTTCGATTCCAGCCCCCGACCAACAGTGAGCTGTGTGGAGTTTGCATGTTCTCCCCGTGTTGCGTGGGTTTACTCCGGGATTTCTCCGGTTTCCTCCCGCATACCAAAAACATGTAGGTTTAGGGCGCTCGCGCACGCAGCGACCAGCAGCCGGTGGCTTGTCACCAGACTGCAAACCAAATCTACCTACGGGTACAAATAAGTAACCAAAAAATAAATAAATAAAAAAAAATATTAAACTTGTTTCTAAGACTGCCTTCTGTCGTTTGCGTAATATTGCCAAGATTAGGAGCATCTAGTCTCAGAGTGATGCTGAGAAACTAATTCATGCTTTTGTTAGCTGTAGTTTAGATAATTGTAACTCTTTATTATCAGGTTATCCTAAAACATCTTTAAAAGGTCTTCAGCTGATCCGAAATGCTGCAGCAAGAGTTTTAACAGGTACTAGAAAGAGAGATCATATCTCTCCAGTTCTGGCCTCCCTTCATTGGCTTCCCATAGAGTTTAAAATTAAGTTTAAAATCCTTCTCACTTACAAAGCTCTAAATAATCAGGCCCCTTTTTATTTAAAAGATCTGCTACTTCCCTATTATCCTAACCGAGCATTACGCTCCCAAAATGCAGGATTACTAGTAATACCTAGAATCTCCAAAAGTACAATGGGAGGCAGAGCCTTCAGTTATCAAGCTCCTCTCCTGTGGAACCAGCTGCCAATCTGGATTTGGGAGTCAGACTTGATCTCTGTTTTGAAGAATAGGGTTAAAACCTTCCTTTTTGATATTGCCTATAATAAGGGTGGGATCATGTCAAATCAAATCAAATCAAACTTTATTGTCATATTGCTGTACATACAACTGTAGTGCAGGCAAGATGAAATTGCGTTTCTCTCGGCATCCATATAAGTAGAAGCAGCATGATTTAAGACACACTCCCACATAGCTCCACCCCCCACCCCCCCATCCATTCACACATCCCTGAGACATACTTGGGGAGAAAAAACAACAACAACAAAAAAAAATCTAACTAACTATAATATACAAATAATATACAAAATGTCCGTAGGTGCAGTAGTGTGTATGAGAGATTCCGGGTCAACTGTTCAGCATCCTGACAGCTTGTGGAAGGAAGCTGTTGATCAGTCTGGTGGTTCTGCCTCTGATGCTCCGGAATCGTTTACCAGATGGAAGAAGTTCAAAGTGTTTATGCAGAGGGTGAGAACGGTCCTTGACAATGTTCAGTGCCCTGCTCCTACAACGGTTCTGAAAAAGTTCTTGGACAGAGGGGAGGGAGACTCCAATTACCCTCTCAGCCCCCTTGACTATCCTCTGCAGGGCTTTTTTGTCTGACATACTGCAACTGGAGTACCATGTAGCAATGCAGTACATCAGAACACTCTCCACCACACCTCTGTAGAAGGTCCTGAGGATGCAGATGGGGAGAGAGGCCTGTTTGAGTTTCCTCAAGAAGTGCAGTCTCTGCTGAGCCCGCTTCCTGATCTCCAAGGAATTCTTTCTCCAGGTCCGGTCCTGCGAGATCTGCACTTCGAGGAACTTGATGTTCTCTACTCTCTCCACTAAACGGCCGCCGATGCTGAGGGGGACGTGCTCAGGCTGTGACCGCCGGAAGTCGATAATCATCTCCTTCATTTTGTCCACGTTGAGCACCAGATTGTTCTCCCTGCACCAGCCCTCCAGGTCTCTCACTTTTTCCCTGTACATTGATTCCTCATTCCTCATTGATTCCTCATCCCTCTGAATAAGTCCCACCACCGTGGTGTCGTCTGCAAACTTAATAATCTGGTTCCCCTCATGTCTGGATACATAGTCATGTGTTAGAAGTGTAAACAACAGTGGACTGAGTACACAGCCTTGAGGGGATCCGGTGCTCAGCGTGACAGAGTTGGAGATGTTGTTTCCAACCCGGACAGACTGAGGTCTCTCAGTCAGGAAATCCAGGATCCAGAGACGTGGCGGTGTTCAGACCGAGAAGGAGTAATTTCTCCATCAGTTTCTGGGGAATAATGGTGTTGAATGCTGAACTGAAATCAATGTACAGGAGTCTGGCGTAGGTGTCTTTCTGGTCCAGGTGGGTGATGACAGAGTGTAGGGTGGTGACTATAGCATCCTCCGTGGAGCGGTTTGAACGATATGCAAACTGGAGCGGGTCGTGTGATGCAGGGAGACAGGCTGTAATGTGTGGTTTGACAAGCCGTTCAAAACACTTCATCACAATTGGTGTCAGTGCAAGAGGACGATAGTCATTCAAACAGGACACAACTGGTTTCTTTGCCACCGGTACAATGATAGAGGTCTTGAAGCATCTGGGAACGATGGCCTGACTCAGGGAGATGTTATAAATGTCAGTCAGGATATCCGCCAACTCGCTCGCGCAGTCTCGGAGCACACGTCCCGGAATGTTGTCTGGACCTGCAGCTTTGCGTGGGTTGACTCTGGTTAGGGTCCTCCGTGTGTCCGCTGTGTTGATGGTAAAAGCTGGTCCGACTGATGGTGGGGGTGGGTCAGCCCTCCCTCTAATTGTCGAGTTGGATGCTTCAAAACGTGCAAAAAAGTCGTTAAGCCTGTCTGGAAGCGAAGCATCGTTATCATCGACCCCCTGCCTAGACTTATAGCCCGTCAGTGTTCGAACTCCCTGCCACATCTGCTTGGTGTTCCTAGTGTCACAGAGGTGTCCCTGGATTTTCTCCGCATAGGCGCGCTTTGCCACATTAATTCCCTTTGAGAGCGCAGACTTGGCTGAGCGGAGGGCGATCCTGTCCTTCGCTCTGAAGGCTGCATCTCTGGCTGTAAGCAGCGAGTGCACCTCTGCAGTCATCCAGGGCTTATGATTACCCCGCACAGTGATGGTCTTCACTGTAGTGACATCCTCTGTGCGCTTTGCGATGTAGCTGGTGACTGTATCAGCATACTCCTCCACATCTGTCTTGTCTTCCTGGGAGGCTGCTATTTTGAAGACCTCCCAGTCTGTGTGCAGAAAACAGTCTTTCAGTGCAGAGGTTGCACTCTTTGGCCAAATCCTGATTTGTTTCACTGCTGGCCTGCTGCGCTTCAATAAAGGTTTGTAGGCAGGCAGCAGCATCATGGACATGTGATCAGAATGGCCGAGATGGGGGCGGGGTATCGCCTTATATGCATCTGTGTTCGTGTACACTAAGTCCAACATATTCTCTCCTCTGGTCTTAAAGTCTACACATTGTTTAAACTTGGGGAGCACAATCTTTAGGCTGGTGTGGTTAAAATCCCCCGCAACCACCACAAAACTGTCCGGGTGTGAAGTTTGGATTTCACTAATCGCATTGTGCAGTACCCCGAGTGCCTTCTTAGCTTAGGGCTCGGCGCTATGTAAACACCAGCTACATACATGTTGCTGAATTCCCTCGGCAAATAATGTGGCCGACAGTTTACAATAAGAAACTCCGCCAATGGAGAGCAGTGTTTAGACACTAACGTGGCATTGACGCACCAGTTCTTGTTAACATAGATGCATAGCCCACCCACCCCGGCTCTTACCGGAGCTCGCTGTTTCCCTGTCAGCACGGAACATCGCCATATCTTCCAGTTGAATGGCCTCGTCAGGAATGTTGCCGTGGAGCCATGTCTCAGTGAAAACAAACACACAGCAGTCCCTCCACTCTCTCCGGGCTTCTCTCAGCAGACGCAGCTCGTCCACCTTGTTTTCGAGGAAGCGGACGTTAGAGAGAATGAGCGACGGTACCGCTGGTCTGGAGGGGTTAGCCTTTAGCCTAGCATGGATCCCGGCCCTTTTCCCGCGCTTTTGCGGCACACCACGCTTTTTTGAGTGCCCCTGAACCCTCCATTAGTTATGCTGCTAATAGTTTTAGGCAGCCAGGGGACCTCCAACAATGCCCTGGGCTTCACTCCTTTCTTCACTCTCAATGAAATATCTTTGCTGGTCATTAACATATTTGTTCTCTCCCATAGATTGAGTCTCTGTCGTGCTGTTTCTCTCTACATGTCTGTTCTTTTCTTCTTCTTCTCTAACCCCTCACACCCCAGCCAGTCACAGCAGATGGCTGCCCCTCCCTGAGCCTTGTTCTGCTTGAGGATTCTTCCTGTTAAAAGGGAGTTTTTCCTCTCCATTGTCGCCAAGCACTTTCTCACAGGGGATCACCTGATTGCTGGGGTCTTTCTGCAATTGTGGGGGTTTACCCGTGTTACACCATAATATGTCCTACGAACAACACTACACCCCCCCCCCTTCAAAAAATGGGCAAAACACACGCATACCATCGAGACCCTCCCCAAGTTGGAACCCGAATCATGCGCTAAAACTAAACAAAAAAATATATCAAGGCCTATAAGATTCACACAAAGCAACAAAAACTAGGGGGAGACCGGTGGACTACCGTCCTACCCCCACACGGCTAGATGGATTGTTCTTCTGTCTCTGCTAAACATAAAACCGCCATGCTCCTTAAATAAATAACATAAAACAATCCCCATAACAGAACATATATACAAACGGGTTAAACCACCATTAACAAATCCCATAAACAACTTAAATAAGTCTTATTTCCACATCATGCATAACTACTATAACCCGGCCAATTTACATACTAACAACATGCATTGAACTCATTGTACCCCCAGCTACCAGTCAGTCCCAGTAGAGGAACCACCCCCCGGAAAACCATCAGACACTTCCCCTCCGGTGCACCTTCTTCTCTTCACGCTCAGGGATGGCTCACACCGCAGCCCAAACACATCCATCTCCTGCTTGGCGTGTCTCAGCTCATCGAGATGCCACCATAAACCATCAGATAGCTGAAGGTAGCCATCCTCCCTAACAGCCACCACCCGCAGAGGCCCCTGGTCATCTCGTCATTTGCCTCGAACTCCTCTCGACTGGGCCTCCTCTCTGGGTGGAACCACATCAGCGAATCCTAGAGGCGCCCGAATCGGCTTCCAGTGTTCCTGGGTGGCATGTCGTTTTACCATGCCAGCCGGTCCTGCTCTGCTCGCTTTCATTTCAGACGCCGGCAAAGCCGTTGTGACCCCTTGGTTCTCAGTACCACCCAGTCAAACTCTGGAAGGAGAGTGAGTCAGCCACTCGGCACCACCCACCATCACGAGCGTCCCACCGCGTTGCCTAGTTCCCTCAACTAGGGTTACTTGGGCGCTGACACCGGAACCTTTCCGCGATGGCCCTGAATGGAATTGGTCCTGCTCATTGTCCAGATTACTAGGCAAAGGTTTGTCCCACACAGCTCCATCCATTGTTTGTGGAACCAGCCAGTCCCACGGACCACAGCTCGACCGCTCTTCTCCAACCCAAGACTGTGAGAAGGAACTCCACATGGTTTCCCAATCCAACACCAATTTCCCTGCTCCTGTGTCAACCAGCAAAGGCACCGTCACTCCGTCCAGTTCCACCATACAGAAAGAACAGCTGTTGCCACTTAGGGATACACTGCAAACAACTATGGGAGGTGAAATGGGGAGATCCTCTATGTGTCTCGGATCCCCTTGCTCGAACCCGTAACATGCCCTGGCAAAACGATGCAAGAATCCACACGTGCCAAAGCGTTGTCCTCTTACCGGACACTCTCTAGCCTTATAACAGTGCTTGGTGGACCCACAACCCAAACATCTGGGCGATTCTGGGGTGGACCTTACCTTTACAGCATTAATGCATTCTTCATCTTTGGCGTCATCGTTGCTGTTCAGGTCCACTGCTTGCGCCGTCAACTGTGGTTCAAAATGGCGATGTGTCGCTCTCTCACCGAGCTCCTGTGATAGCCTATCTGCTGTTTCACACTGCTGAGCTATCTCGATGGACTTGGATAACATCAGCTCGCCCGAGTATGTAAGGAACTTTGACCTCGTAGCCAGGCAAACAGCATGTTCCGCCAACTGATCGTGGACCATCTCTTCCTCCAACGCTCCAAACTGACAGTCTTGGCCAGCTGGTGTAGGTCTGTTACAAACTGCTGCACTGACTTGCCAGTCCACTGGCGGAGCTGTTGATACTGGATCCTCCAGACGATGACGTTTTCCGGGGTGCAAAAATGTTCCGCCATTAGCTCAACAACATGTTCAAAGCAGCGATTCATCTCACCCAAGGGACCGGTGGCTTGCTGGGAAGCTCCAGAAATAGCCAAATGATAATGACTCCCGCATCCATGTTTTTTTTCTCTTTACCCTCGTCGCCAAACGTTATGTCTGTAATTGAGGGTGAATGACGAGACTTAAGGTGGAACTGAACAAGACTTTATTATAGACCCATGGGTTATACAGAAGCGCTCCCGCTAGGCTGAGAGGTGGTCAAAGAGACCGCCTCTCTTCCGCACAGCCCTCTTATACTCCGGGTGATGTCACCATCTGTGTTACACCATAATATGTCCTACCAACAACATTACACTGAGGAAGAACAACTTGGACCAGAAGCTGCTGCTGGCCTTCTACTGCTACTCAGTAGAGAGCATGCTCATGTACTGCCTGGGTGTGTGGTACACTGGCTCCACTGCTGAGAACAGGAAGGCTGTGCAGAGGGTCATCAACACTGCCCAAAGAAATCACTGGCAGCCCTCTGCCCTCCCTGGATGACATCTCCAGATCCTCCTGTCTCAGAAAGACCAAGGCCATCACCAGGAGACCCCTCACATCACGCCCACCACCTGTTTGACCTGCTTCTTTCTGGACGACGGTTCAGATCGATCAGGTCCCACACCTCCAGACAGACAAACAGTTTCTTCCCCTGGGCCATCCAGACTGCAAACAGTCAGAGGCCCCACCCCTCTCCCTCCAAACGCTCGCATGCAGAACTCAGGGCCTTTTCAGTTATAATAATAAAAACACCTGCCTTTGCACTTCACACTTTCATGTATATTGACCCATCAGGAAAACTATTACCATACCTGTGTATATTTTCCACAATCCTTGGGCCATTTTATTCAGTTGTGTGTCCAATCGTTGTGTGTTTGGCATACCACACTTTTATGTACATTGTTTCATCTGTGAAGCCACTACCACACCTGCGTATATTTCCATAATCCTGGGCCATTTTTTATTTCAGTCATTTGTTTAATCGTGTGTTCTGTAACTGTGTTTTAGCTAATCCTTCTCTTACTTTATTGTGCAGTAGCCTGATGGAGCACCCACAATTTCATTGTGCTGTACAACTGGTCAATGACAATAAAGTCTATTCTATTCCATTCTATTCTGGCCAAATGCCTTAAAAAATCTCTTACCTGTCAGGCAATGCTGACTTGGGGACCCACGTGCAGAAACTGTTGATAGGGACAGGTACGTATATGTTGTAGGAAATAATGTATGGGTAGATCAATGGAAAACCAGGGCTGAATGACAAGGGAATGTGTTTTAGGAACCAGGATAATACAGGCTGGAGGAACACAAAGCTAAGTCACGGCTGGGATAACAAAGTATCAGGGCTGAATAGTCTTTATCTAGATTCAAATTTCAAGAGAGCTAGAAATCAACTAGTTGTGTTGACAATCTGATACAGACTGATGGGAGAGAGCAGGTTTTATAGGAGGAGGACAAACAGATGATTGGGTGAAAAGGGAAACTCAACCCCAGACACACCTGAATCCACTCCTTGGGAATCATTGCTCTCCACTGCTGCCTCTGTAGCAGATAAGATACACCTGAATCTCATGAGTATTCTGTTGCTGAGGCAGCAGCACTGACACTACCCTGCAAAATAAAGAAAAGGAGGAGCAGGTAGAGGATGTCTCAGGTATAGAAGCAATCTCCTGGGAGACATCAACTGAGGATACTTATTCAATACCAGCCAAAAGTAGAAGATAATTGGACTTTGATACTAATTTCAATCTCGCCCTCAGCCCTGTAATTTCACAAGCATCCGAGGTGCAACATCAACTCAAACAATCCAAATACCACTCCCCACTGGATAAACCAATATCCCTGAAAACAGCCACACCCAAAAAAGGAATTTTGACCACACATAAGAAAATGTATATTTGCTGAGTATGTTTTACCACTTAAACATTAATGCTTATTTTAAAAAAATAGCCGAAACTGTATGATTCTCTTTGCAGGTGTTTTCAAGGCCATTTGGGAGAACTGACTAATAAAGGCCTTTGGGAGGACTGTTAAGAACCTGTGTCTGGACTTACCATGCCCCAGGCTCTTATCAGAAGTCAAAAAGGAACAAACTTCTTCAGTTGGCAGAGGAGGAAAACTCAGATGTGATTGGTCAAAAATGTCAAGACTCCCTCTCCATTCATTCATCTTCTTCCGCTTAATCATTTTCGGGTCGCGGGGGGGGGGGGGGGGGGGGGGATGGAGCCTATCCCAGCATCTTTGGGCGAGAGGCAGGGTACACCCTGGACAGATCACCATTCCATCGCAGGGCCAACACAGAGAGACAGACAACCATTCACTCTCACAGTCATACCTAAGGACAATTTAGAATCTCCAGTTTTGATGCCAGTTAACCTAACTTGCATGTTTTTGGCATGTGGGAGGAAACCGGAGAAATCCTGGAGTAAACCGACACAGACACGGGGAGAACATGCAAACTCCACACAGATCACTGTTGGTCGGGGGCTGGGATTGAACCCAGGATCCCCCAGCCAAGGGTGAGTTGCTGTGCTGCAAGACTATAATATCTTATGACTGATTTGTGAAACCTTTGTACAAAATCTTGTGAAAACGGTTCTATACATCTTTGCAAAGATACTAAAGCTTTTTTATAACTGCACCTAATCCTCTCATGTTTTTATTGAGTCAGTGGTCAAAATTGATTATTATATTTTACCTAACACTTAAAGAAAAGAAATTTCTCTCTAACTAACAAGTCACATGCCTAAAAGGGGAAAAGCCCTTCCAGGAAAGATGTTTCTACCTACTACTAAAGATCCACAAACCACCACAAAACTGGACAATATCATATTCCTCCAGGCAAGTCCATTGTATTAGACTGTGGCAGCGAAAGTTACAAAATTTCAGAATACATTGACCACTACCTCAATCTGCTTTCATGCTGCCATCTGAACTATATTAGGGACACACAAGGCTTCATCCAACAAATCAGGAACTGGAATATACAAGAGCCATGCAAACTCTTCACAATGGATGTTAAAAGTTTATATACAAAATGGTTTTACTTAAAACACCCAGATGACAATATACCAGATAAAGAGTTAATTAAACTTTTGGAAATCAGCTTGACAAGAAACGACTTTGAATTTAATGGACAGTATTACCTCCAGACAAGTGGAACAGCTATGGGCAAAAAAATGCCCCTTCCTATGCAAGTATGTACATGGCAGACTGGGAAAAAGGAGCCTTTACCAAGTGCAACAAGCTTCCACTAAAATACTTAAGGTATTTGGATGACATATTTGGAATCTGGACCGAATGCATGAAGGACTTTGAAAACTTCACAAGGACACTCAACAAACACCAAAATCTCATTAAAGTAGAACTAAAAATACAAGAAAAAGAAATCGACTTTTTAGACATCATCTCCAAAGGACTGGACTTTAAAAAAACTGGACAACTAGAAACTAAAGTCTACTTCAAACTGACTGATAAGCAGGCCCTGTTACACAAAGCTACCATCCAAAACATGTATTCAAAGGCATCTTGAAGTCACAATTACGCAGATTCAGAAGAACATGCTAACGACCCACAGATGAATACAGGGCAACTAAAACACTCTTCTCAGTTATTACGAAAAGAAGATACAACAGATACAACTACCTCAGAAAAATAAAAAAGATATTCCTAACAGAAAATCCCAACAGCAACACAGAAATGCAGGGACAACAAATCATACCCCTAATAATCACTTCTGGCGCCACACGAGTTGGCTGCCTTTTGCAACAGCGGCTCAATTCTGAGTCTTTTTTTTCCTTCCTCTCTCTTTTTGATCCGGTTTTTTCACTCCATTTATATCATGGATACACAGATCGTCCCAAATGTCTCCTGAGCTGGTGGATGGAGCCACTGTTTATAGCAGGAGACGGTACAGCAGGGAAGAGCTGCTAGCACTCAACCGCCACCCGGTGCTAACGGAAAAACTCGACATACCGGGAAAACTGAGGCGAAAATGCCGTGGTTGCCGGGCTGGAGTAAGGCGGAAGACAAGAAATATAAGGTACAGACCCTCCCTTCCATCCGTTGTCATGGGGAATGTACGGTCGTTACTGGGAAAGGTAGATGAGCTAGCGGCTATCTCCCGCTACGATAGCATATACCGGGAATGCTCTCTCCTTTTGTTTACGGAGACGTGGTTATCTGAACTAGTAGCAGATGCTAACATTGAGGTAGAGGGTTTCCACGCGATAAGGGCAGACCGAACACCAGACAGTGGCAAAGCAAGGGGTGGTGGAGTGATAATGTATATTAACAACAACTGGTGCAGACCGGGACATATCACTGTTAAACAACGACACTGCAGCAAAGACATCGAGTTGCTAGCTGTTAGCATGCGGCCTACATATCTCCCGAGGGAATACTCACACGTGATCTGCATTGTTAATTATGCAAATCCGACGGCGAACGCTGGGACAGCTCGTGACGTCATCCATTCAGTAACCAGCAGGCTGCAGACAGAACACCCAGATGCTCTTCTCCTCATCTCAGGCGATTTCAACCATGTTTCACTGTCTCCCATTCTACCCACGTTTACCCAGTATGTCACATGCCACACTAGAGACAATAAAACACTGGACTTATTCTACGCAAACACTAAGGAGGCGTACACCTCATTACAACTCCCCCCACTCGGGAGATCGGATCACAACTTGGTTCATCTCCGGCCGGTGTACAAACCTCTAGTGCACAGGCAACCTCCGGCCATGCGCACAGTGAAGTTATGGTCTGAGGAGGCAATGGACACTCTAAAGGGCTGTTTTGAAACCACCGCCTGGGAGCAACTCTGTGATCCACATGGTGAGGACATCGATGGCCTCACTCACACCATCACGGACTACATCAGCTTCTGTGTGGACAACACCGTTCCCACCAAGACCATACGGTGTTGCTCAAACAACAAACCCTGGATCAACCCTGAGATAAAAACACTTCTGAGAGAGAAGAAGAGGATCTTCAGGTCGGGGAACAGGGAGATGCTGAAGTCCGTACAGAGGGAGCTGAGGAGGAAGATCAGAGAAGGCAAGGACAGCTTCAGGAAGAAGATGGAGGACAAGCTGCAACAGAGACATCAGCGGGGTCTGGAGAAACCTTAAAACCATCTCTGGGCTCCAGAATACCTCCCCCCAGGCCACGGGGGGCAGGGAGTGGGCGAACAATCTGAATCTGTTTTTCAATAGGTTTGACCAACCGCCCTCCCCCCTGACTGCACAACAACCACTGCCGCCTCTAAAGACATCAAGTCCTGCTGCCCACTCCCCACTCCACCAACACCCCCCCCACTCCCAACACGCAGCCCCCCAACCTGACTCTGACTAAGGCCCAGGTGAGGATGGAGCTGAGGAAGATCAAGGCGAGGAAGGCGTCGGGACCGGACGGCATCAGCGCAAAGCTCCTCAAGTCCTGTGCAGACCAGCTGTGTGGGATTGTGGAGTACATCTTCAGTCTGAGCCTGAAGCTGGGGAGGGTACCACAGCTGTGGAAAACATCTTGTGTGGTACCTGTACCAAAGACTTCCCACCCCGAATAGCTACAGACCAGTGGCCTTGACGTCCCACATGATGAAGACCCTGGAGAGACTGCTCCTTGCTCACCTCCGCCCCCTGGTGGGATCAGCGATGGATCCACTCCAGTTCGCCTACCAGCATGGCATTGGGGTGATCTTCCTCCTTCACCGTTCCCTGTCCCACCTGGAGAAGCCCGGGAATGCAGTGAGGATCATGTTCTTTGACTTCTCCAGTGCTTTCAACACCATCCAACCGATGATCCTGAAGGACAAGCTGCTGTGCACAGGGGTGGACCAGCACCTGTCATCATGGATCCTGGGCTACCTCACTAACCGGCCTCAGTTTGTGAGAACCCGGGACTGTGTGTCCGACACGATCATCGGTAGCACGGGGGCCCCCCAGGGAACGGTTTTGGCTCCCTTCCTGTTCACCCTTTATACTGCGGACTTCTCACACAACACAGCACACTGCCATCTACAGAAGTTCTCTGATGACTCTGCGATCGTTGGCCTCATCTCCAATGGAGATGAAGCTGAGTACAGAGGGCTTATCCAGGACTTCGTGGACTGGTGCCATCGGAACTGCCTCCAGATCAACGTAAGGAAAACTAAGGAGCTGGTGGTGGACTGCCACAGGCAAGGACAACCCCTCACAGCACCAGTAAATATACAGGGAACAGACATCGAGATGGTGACATCCTATAAGTACCTGGGTGTTCATCTGAACAATAAACTAGACTGGTCACACAATACTGACGCACTCTACAAGAAGGGACGGCACAGGCTGTTCCTACTGAGGAGACTCAGGTCTTTTGGTGTACAAGGGGCGCTGCTGAAGACATTCTATGACACGGTGGTGGCATCAGCCATCACTTTTGGAGTGGTCTGCTGGGGCAGTGGCATTACAGCAGCCGATAGGAAGAGACTGAACAAACTGATCAAGAAAGCTAGCTCTGTCCTGGGGCAGCGCCTTGACCCAGTGGAGGAGATAGGAGAGAGAAGGATGGTGGCTAAACTGTCATCTCTGCTGGAGTCCGAGCTCCACCCTATGCAGGACATACTGAATGCACTGAGGAGCTCATTTAGCAGCAGACTACATCATCCTAGGTGCACAACTGAGAGGTTTCGCAGGTCCTTCCTACCTACGGCTGTCAGACTGTACAACCTAAGCAGGGCTGCTCGCAGAGATAGCAAAAAGACGTGTTTTGAATGCAAAAGACGCAATAGACTTACGCAATGGTCCCCTCCGGCATACAACTAGGAAAATACCGGTCGCTATGGAGGGTGAGAATATGTATGGGTACATAATCATACCATGTAGGATAACTAAGTAGACGGTTGTGCTGTTTCATCCCATCTAGCTGCAATGCTCCCCACTGGGTGTGTTTATATATCTACGTATTTATTCCATCTAGCTACAATGCTCCGCACTGTGTGTGTTTATATATTTACATATTTATTCCATCTAGCTACAATGCTCCGCACTGGGTGTGTTTATATATCTACATATTTATTCTATCTAGCTACAATACTCCGCACTGTGTGTTTATATACTCATATATTTATTCCATCCAGCTACAATGCTCCGCACTGTGTGTCTATATATATATATTTATATGTACATATGTATACTTGCTGCTCTTTTTTTTTCTCTTGCCTTCTGATTATTGCTCTGAGTGTTGCTATCCCTGTGCTGTTGCAATCCTGGAATTTCCCCATTGTGGGACTAATAAAGGCTTATCTTATCTTATCTTATCTTATCTTATCTTATCTTAATATCACCTACTCCAAATACAGCATGCAAGCAAATTTCTAATTAAAATGTTTTGAGAAACCATTTGGGAACACCACTTTGGCAAAGGACTTCAAAATAATCTCAGCCTATAGAGCGAATGAAAACCCGAAGGACCTCCTGGTGAGAGCTCAGCTCAAACCAATACATGAAACACCCAGCAAAACCAGGAGAACATTCACAGTCAAAAACAGAATCACAGGAGAATTCTATTCACTCCCCAACAACATCAGGATGTCAGCCACCAACTGTCTATACCTAATTCAATGCAAGAAATGCAAACTCCTTTTCATAGCCGAAACTAGGGATAGCTGACAGACCTTACCCTCCCATCATGTATATAAAAATATGGTCACAAATACCCTTACAAACAGCTGCGAACATCGTACGAATGATTTTTGGACCATTTCGTACGGCCTTCTTAAGGTGCCCATAATAGAATCCAGCCTTCATACACTGTTGCTATGTTTGTGGCCAGGTTGATGGTCTTTTCCAAGATTTGTACGAATGCCCCACAAAAACCCCTCTTCATAGAGCGGCCGTATAAATGCCATAGGAACAACGTAAGAACTAAGCAAGATGTTGGTCATAAGTATGCTTCAAGAACACCTTAAGTTGTTCTTGAGAGCCCCTTACAGAGGTCGGAGGAAATTCCGTATGAATCCCCGTTCGTACAGAGATTCGTACAGAGGTTCGTACAGTGTGCGTAAGGTGGTAGTGAGGCGCTCATAAGGCGGAAGTACTGTATGTCATTCGTGCTTTATTTGTGTTAATAAAATGTGCTGAAAGCCATAAGATCTTCCTACCAATGACTTGAGAGTGCCATGAGTTGCACAAAAAATTTTTTAAGATGGCAGTAAGTATGCCGTATGAAGATCCCATCCCGGCACCATCTTGGATGCAAGTAAACAGACTTGGACAGACCGGGACGTGTTGACCAATGAGATGCAGCTATCATCTATTGCTGCCAGGGAAGCAGCAAAGACGGACCTAAAGCGGAATTGAAGTTCAGTACCAACATAACAGACGGACATACAGGACCAAAAACAGACAAGAAATGGAAACAGAACATAGCAAGATAACCAAAGACTAAATCCAAAAGCAAACCAAAAGCGTGGACAAGGTTGGAGACCATGTCCAGATATGACAGAGCACTCCTCCTTAAGGGTGAATCCAGATGGCCCAAAAAGAAAAACAAGGGACCCCAAAACGGGTGGGTGGAGGGGGACAAAGGACAGGAGGGAATGAGTCAATACAAAACAGAAAACAAAAAACAGTTTAACAGGTGATCGGCCGGAGTCCAGGGACCACCAAAACAGAGAACAGGGTGGGTGAGAGGGCCAACTAGAGTCCAAGGACCCCCCAACCAGAGAACAGTGTGGGTGGGAGGGCTACCTAGAGTCCAAGGACCCCCCCCCCCCAACCGAAGAGCAGAGTGGATCACAAGGCCACCCAGAGTCCATGGGCCTCCGGACCAAAGAGCAGGATGGGTCGGGGGACTGTCCAAAGTCCATGGGCTCCCAGATCAAAGAACACAGTGAGTCTGGTGGCCTCCCCAAGTCCATAGACCACCAGACAGAAAAACATGGTGCTGCAGAAGCTTTCAGCTCAGGGGACAGTGACGGCGTAGTCTTGAGCTCAGGACCAACCGGCTAGGGAGCACTGACCTCAGACGGTGAAGGCTGAAGAGCGGCCTGCTCGGACAAACCAGGTAGAGCAGTCTGCTCGGATGACAAAGGTGGAGCGGCCTGCTAGGACAACAAAAGTGGAGCATGCTGCTCGGACGACGAAGGTGGAGTGTGGAGCTCGGACAATGAAGGCTGGCTGACGGCGAGCCCTGATGATGATGGAGGTTGGCGAGTGGCATGCTCGGAAGCCTGGAACTCCCTCCCAATACAGCCACCTCATATGGGGAGGGAAAAAAAACACATGTTGGTGTCAGGTCCACACAATAATTGTCAGCAGCAGAGACCGATGGAGAGGGCCCAGAGGCAGATGGAAACTGCACTTGGAGTTAGGCAAGTCTTTTCAAAAATGGATGTTAAAAATAAAAGGAAAAGCACTTGCCTTAACTCCTAGTCCACTGCTGCTGAGATGATTGTCTCTGGCGAAGCTGCTGGAACGATGATTTCTGGAGACTCTGACGGTGCAGCGGATGAGAAGCTCTTGAAAACAGCAGCAGGTGTTGATGGCGTGGAGGTCTGGAGAGCAGCAGCTGTGGAGCAGGGCTGAAGAAGAGCAGTAGCCGCTGGAAAGCTCATCCTCATGGATGTGGAGACCGTGGATGTGGGGATGACCTCGGAATGAAGCGGGAGACCAGCAGTGAAAGGTAGTATTATACTAGAGGCGCCAGCAGAAACAGGTGGCGAGGACCAAGAAACAGCAGACGGCTGTGACTGCCCCCCCCCCCCCCGGAGCAAGGCAGTACACTTCACTAATAGGTGTTAAAATAATTGAAGGTACTTGCCTTGTTCCATCCTCTGCTGCGGTTGCCGGAGCTGCTGCTGGTAATCCGGGGGAGTCCCTCTGGGTTGCAGTTGAAATCTCTCGGGGGGCAGTGACTGTCAAAAACCAACGTGGAACCGGCACTGGAGCTGGTGCGCTGAAGGGGAGATTGGGGAGCGGCAAGAAAGTGTGGGTGCTGGTGCACGGCGTGCAGATAGAGGCGGCGGAACTAGGGGATGCTTTATTGTCGGCACAGGCTTAGGCGCTACTGACAAATACCTCCCCAGCCTGTGAAGTGGCTGCAGGGCTGGTGAGGCTGGCGTTAGTGCTGGAGGGCGAGGAGAAGGGGATGGTGTCAGAGTCAGGGGATGCTGTCTTGTCGGCACAGACTCCGGCTTTCTCAGTGAGCTCCTCCCCCGCCCGCTGAGTGAGTGCTGCAGCTCAGCGACGGAGATTAGCTCTGCACCCTCAGGAAACCTTCCCAGCCACGTATGATGGCAGATAACGGCTGCAGTGTCCTCCAGGTAACCCTATGAGTCTTTCAGGGTAGGAGCAATGCGAGCCACATCAGCAGCTGGTCTATTTGGATGGCCGCGGACAAAGCTACCACCCCATGCACATACTGAAAGACTTCATCTTACTGAGTCCTTTTCTGGTCTTGTCGTACTGTCATGTATCGCTGCCCGAGAGGCAGCAAAGATGGACCCAAAGCGGAGATGAAGTTCAATACATTTAATAAATTCAGAGAGCACCTCGAGGCTGGTTAACCCAAAACTAAACACAGAGATGAAGATAACAGACTAGGTTAGAACAGGACGAGGTTGATGGCACATAACACATGTTTACTGCGCGACCACGAACAACAGACTGAGAGATATATACACACAGATACTGATGAGGGGAAATAACAAACAGCTGGGACTAATTAAGACTAACATATGTGCGGGAGGCTATAGGAAACCTCCAACGTAAGAGACGGACATAGTGTTAGGAACCAGACATTCTGTCCTCGCCTTCTGTTATTTTTGAGAAGTTTGCACTGTTCTGTTATCAAGAGTTTGTTGGGTTATCCTCAGTTAGTTCAGTTATGTTTTTACCCTGATTTGGCTTATCCATGATTATTCTCTGCATTATCTGCCCTCTGTGTTCTCCCAGTGTCCATTGTCTGCACAGCCCTGCCCGTCCTGTTTGTAGCTGCTCCTCTGTTACTTACTAATTTGACCCAGCTGTCTCAGGTCTCATGTTAGTTTCATTATTCTGCTCCCTATATATTTGCCAGCCTGAGTTTTTGTTATTTTGGCGTCATTGTCGGTTCCCTCTTCATTGTCTTGTCTGTTATCGTTGTCAGTTATCGTCTTCATATCGTTGTCATAGTCTTCATCATCTGGTTTGTAAGTGTTTGTTCTCTTTGTTTGACAGTCCCTGAGCTGCTTTTTGTTTTTTTGTTAGTAAATCAGCGTTGCACCAAGTCCTGCCTGCTACCTTGGGTCCCGCTTTAAACACACAACTGCCTTCCAAAGCAGTTCGCTGACATACAGGACCAAAACCAAACAAGAGGTGGAAACAGAACATAGCTAAATAACCAAAGACTAAATACAAAACTAAACCAAAAGTGTGGACAAGATTGGAGACCGTATCCAGATATGACAGCAGGCTGTGTGCTTTGCCAAGCAGTGCATACATGCATACATACAGCACCACTCACGCTCCTGACAGATCACTTTCTTGTAAAATTGTGACTTTTTTTTTTAAAGCAGATTTGTTAACTTTTTCTTGTAATTTTTTTTTAACTTTCTCATAAATTTGTCACTTTTTTTTACTGTAATCTTGCAACTTTTTCTCACAAATCTATTACTTTTTTCCTTGTAAATTTGCTATTTTCTTATAAATTTGTGACATTTCTCATAAATTTGACATTTTTCTCAAATTTTTCTAAATTCTTCCTCTTAAATTTGTGACTTTTTTCTTGTAACTTTGCAAAATCTTTGAAACAATTTTAAAAAATTCTTGTAAATTTGCAACTTTTTTCCGACATTTTCAATTTTTTTTCTCATTAATTTGTGACTTTTTTCTAGTAAATGTGTGACTTTTTTCTCATAAATTTGCTCGTATTTTTTTATTAAATTTGTCCCTTTTTTGTAATTTTTCACATTTTTTCCTCATAAATTTGTGACTTTGTCACCTAATTTTACCGATGGCACCAACGTTACTGAAACTTGCTCACCCACATTAATCAAATGTGGGGCCCAGTTGGGTTTAAAGTGGGTCAACATTTTACTTGCTTACCTGTGCCACACAAAGCCCCGGCGGGCAAACACAGATGGGGCCAACATGGAACCGGCGGACAAAGACACATGGGACCCATAAAACCAGAGGAGGACTTACCATTAGGCAAAGGTAGGCGACTGCCTTCGGCCCCGATCTGCTAAGGGCCCCGTTCTACAAGGAGCACCATATTTTTTTTAAAATGTTTAGCATCTTTAACATGATGTCTGACAAAATAAAGAAACACCAGTATTTACATAAACGGCAAATCAACTCACAAACGTAGCATCCTCCCCCCTTCTCCTCAGCCTGTTGGACTCTTCCATGTTGTCTCTGAGACATGCACATGCACCAATCTTTGGTTACATTGTAAGCAAGCCATAGTGTGTAGAATAGTGGCAAAATGAAACAAAGTTATCCGAGCGGTGCAGAGAAATAGAGAAAAAAGGAAGAGCACAGAAAATTTTTTTATCAAAACAACCTTTTTCATTTCAACCTGGGAGGAGGCTTACCCTCCTGAGGACCATATAGCAACGCTGCTTGTACGAGCACACATAATGCTAATAACGAGCACCTGTTGATGAGGTGGCAGCGGTGACGCTGGTTGCTGACAGTACAGGTAAACAATATTTATTTTTTTTTACTATTTTTTCTAATTGCAAGATTTGCACAAGACTCACAAGGTAAAATTTAAATATGACCAACTGTGCTCCCCAGACATGCACAGGATATCTGCAGCCTCAGCAGATGACATTACATGAATGAATGAATGAATGAATTTATTTATTTCGGATAGTACATTACAGGTTAAAATAAACTGTATAATATAACAACAAGGTCAAATTAGACAAAGACTCCTTCTACTATACAATTCCACGTGAGTTATCCGAAATGGGTGATGGCTGAAGCCGCAGCTTATATTGCCCACCCATATTCCATCCAAGAATTCAAAGGAGAAAAAAGAGAAAACAAGACAAGAGCGATTACAATTTAAAACAAGGCTAAGACAAAATATGACTGAGAGAAAAAGAAAACTGAGCTAGTCTAAGTTAAGCGGTTACTATTCAAAAACAAATCTAAGACATAGTGTCACAGAGAAAAAAGAAAAACTAAGCTATAACACAACACAGGCTGGAAATGTCAATCCTTATGTGAGTTTACATGTCGTCTTGTAAATATGTTTGGAGTATTTCTTCCTTTAGTTTTTGTTTAAATTGTCCAAGCTTTGTACATGATTTTAATTCAGGTCCAAAATCGTTCCATAATCTGACACCTTGCACTGAAATACAGTGTTGCTTGGTGGTTGTTCTCACTGTAGGCTTTTGAAATATACATGTTCCTCTGAAGTGATATCGTTTCTCCCTTGTTTGGAACAACTTTTGGATATTTGCGGGCAGTGATAGATTCTTCACTTTGAACATTATTATTGCGGTTTTAAAGTCGATCAGATCTTTCAACTTGAGAGTTTTTTGTTTAAGAAAAAGTGGGTTTGTTGGTTCCCTGTAAGCTGCTTTGTTGATTATTCTAATAGCTCTCTTTTGAAGCATAAAGAGTGGATATATGTTTGTTTTATATGTATTTCCCCATACTTCATTACAATATGTCATGTATGGGAGTATTAATGAATGATACAAGGTGTATAGTGTGGGTTGATTCAGCAAATTTTTCACTCTGTGTAATATTGCAATTGATTTGGATACTTTACCTTTTATATAATTAATATGTGGCTTCCAACACAGTTTGTTATCAATTATTACTCCAAGGAATTTAGTTTCGGATACCCTTTCAATCTCTACACCATTTACACTGAGTTTGGGTACTGGGTAGTTGTGATGGTTGTTAAAGACTATAAATTTTGTCTTGCTTAAATTGAGCGTTAATTTGTTTGAATCAAACCACAGTTTCAGCTTTCCTAATTCCTTTCCGAGTGTATCCAGAAGTTGTTCCAAATTGTTTCCACTGCATAGCAGGTTAGTGTCATCAGCAAACAATATTAAGTCCATTTTTTCTGAAACTTTACATATATCATTTATATACATATTGAATAATAATGGTCCCAAAACTGAACCCTGTGGGACTCCACAGGTGACCTTCAGTAGCTCTGAGTTTTTGTTGTTAACACATACAAACTGATATCTATTCTTTAAGTAACTTCTTAACCAGGACAGTGCTACCCCTCTAATACCACAATTTTGTAGTTTCTTTAATAATAGATTGTGATCTACTGTATCAAATGCTTTTTTAAGATCCAGGAATACTCCAACTGAATACTCTTTATTTTCAATGGCTGTTGATATTTTTTCTGTAAATTCCATTAAGGCATATGCTGTTGTCCTTTTGTGTCTGAACCCATATTGCTGCTCACACAATAAATCATTCTTCAGTGTGAAGTTGTCAATTCTCTCATAGAATATTTTTTCAAGTATCTTGGAAAATTGCGGTAATAGTGAAATTGGTCTGTAGTTGGAGAGTTCCCCTCTGTCGCCTGTCTTGTAAATCGGAATTACTTTAGCTATTTTCATTGCATTGGGAAATATACCTGATTGGAGAGACAGGTTACAGATATACGTCAGTGGGTTCACTATGCATTCGATAACAGTTTTGACTAGTAGCATATCAATACCATCGCAGTCAGTAGATGTTTTACTTTTGAACGATTTAACAATTTCAATGACCTCTCTTTCGTCTGTGTTCTTTATGAAGATGGTGTCTTTTACAGCAGTGTTATTGCATATTGAATCACCTGTTGGCACCGTAGTGGGTATTTCTCGGGCCAGTTTAGGTCCAATGTTAACAAAAAAATTATTATTATTATTATTACATGAGATTAAATATAGTTTGTTTGTTTTATTAAGATCCCCATTAGCACTTGTATAAAACATTGGCTATTCTTCCTGCGGTCTAACATATATATTCTCTCTGGTGTCTACATTGTACAGAGGAGGGAGCACAATAGATGCCTCTGCAAAATGGACAAGTTAGCAGACCATAAACAGCATCTGGCAAATGTGGGTAATGATTGCTGCAACCTAAAAAGCCTGAATTTGCGGGAGCTTTTTTAGAAAGTTGCCATAAAAGTTGTGATGTTTTGAGAGGTTTTGTTGCACTAAAAGTTGTGGGAAGAATTACAAATTTTAAAGCAGATGCTTTTCTCATAGTTTACTGCAATGATATTCTATATAATACCACAAGAAAAGCACAGGATTGTCAAAAATTTCAGTGATTTCACTGTAATTTCAAAAATACAGTGATTTGTAAATTAAGCAGAAACTTCTGCAATACAGAAAAACTCTTTTGTGCAACAGCAAATACAGACTTTAACACGATAAAGTGAGAATGAAGTAGATGCTCATAAATTTGTCATAAAAATGACCAACACTGTAGGCTACTCTTGCTGAGAACATGAATAAAAAGGATGAAAAAATAATTATCTACTACAACAGCTAAACTGCATTGAATGCATGTTAAAGAGTATAGATTTGGAAATTATCACAGCACCTTCATTTGAGAACTCCCTAACCGCAGCGGTCCCCAACCACTCGGTACCGAGCGCAGAGAAAAAATAAATAATTTATTCTATTGTTCTGTATTGTCTATCAAAGTCTGTGTTTTTCTGAAAAAAATTAATGAATGTTCTCTCTCTTTCTATGCCTGACTCCTACCTGTCTGTCTATCTGCTGACACACACCTGTCTCATCAGATACTCATCTTTCCTTTACCGGGAGTTTTACCTGGAGGAAGAGCTGTGCTTGGGGGTTTGCCGGAGGCGCGCATTCGTCTGTGTCCAGACTGGAGATTCACAGCTTTAAAGCTTATTGACAAGATGTAGTAATGATTTTACCTCTAAAAATGTGTAAAATGTTCAAACACTGGCTGTAGTGTCAGATTTGCTTGTTTGTTTGTGAATTTACGGCATCTCTCCTCACGCACGCTTCTGCAACGGGGCGCGTTTCAGGCAGGTGGACTTTTTTCAACACAAACCCGACACTTCGTACATATGGTCAAAACAAAGAAATGGGGAGATGTCCATCGGCAGGCTGGGGAAGATGGAGGACAGGACGATGTGGAAAAACTTGCGGGTGAGTGTTTTTTTTTTAAATCACACACTGTTTTTACCTCCGCCAAGGAGGTTATGTTTTCATCGGCGTTGGTTTGTCTGTCTGTCTGTCTATCTGTTTGTTAGCAAGATAACTCAAAAAGTTATGGATGGATTTTCATGAAATTTTCACAGATTGTCAGAAATGGGGTATCCTACAGATGATTAGATTTTGGTGGTGATCCGGCTCACCGGCCACAAGAAAACCGCCATTATGCAAAATGCCATTTTCGTGAATAACTACTAAACCACTAATTCTATCACTGTCAATCCAATTGCTTGTCATATGTTTTCATGGTCAAGGAATCTGAAAACGTACACACAAACACTATATGGGGGGAACTGTGGCGCTAAACCGCCATTACAGAAAATGCCATTTTCGTCAATAACTACTGAACCACTAATCCTATCATTGTGAATCCAATTGCTAGTCATATGTTTTCATGGTCAAGGAATCTCAAAATGTACACACAAACACTGTATGGGGGGAACTGTGGCGCTTGGTGGAGGTCTGCGCTCTCCGAGTGCTTTTCTAGTTTTGCTGATGTGTTCCGTCAATACTCACTATAAACACAAAAGTGAGCATGGTGCAGCAATGCATTTGATTGGTTAGAGTGAGTGTTTGACCGCTACTTGGGGAACAATCTGACTGGCGAAATTGGTAGAAGTTGATGAGGACAGGCCAAAATTGCGGGAAAGTTGCAGTGATTAGACAAAGTTGCAAAGTTGCTCAAAAGATGCAGTGATGGCCTGATTTTGCATGAATTAGTGTGATTGCAATATTGTGAAATCCTGGAGGGACTGGTAAGTGTGAACAAACAGCAGATCTTCCACATGAATTGTTGTTGTTTTTTTTATAGTAGACAAGAGTCTACATTGAATTTATTAAACTTCTTTGTTTTTCTACAGATGTAATTCCTGACGCCTGAATGATATCATCATTTGAAGACTTCTGAGTACAATAACTTTCAGGAAGGATTTCAATAAGGCCTGAAAAAAAAGTGTAGAACAAAGAAAAAGTAGGGCCCCATTTCTGTCTTTGCCTTGGGCCGCATATGGACCGAGTCCGCCCCTGCATAAAACAGCCCACATTTAACCTATGGTAGGGCCCACATGGACATGCTGGCTGGGCACTGAAGGCCTAGGTGTCGCATATATGGCCCACCACTCGAGGTATTTACAGATATTCACACACAGGTCAGTGTGACCTAGGGCTGGCATTATGCAAAGCGTTATAATAACAATTTTGGACTGGTTGCTCTTATTTTGATCTTCTTCTCTATAAATAAACATGAAGATGACGCCAGTGTAGATCTCACCATATGTATTTGTTTGTTTTCAATCTCTAAATTCTGTAATCATCTCGGTTGTTGAAAACAACACACAGCTCAGTGTTGCACAACATTTGAATCCCCACTCTGACTAATTGCATGATCAGACGTGGCCCTTGGGAACCTGCGGGGGCGCCGAACGCAGCCTTCCGGTCAGGGAAAGAAAGCAGCCGGCATTGTTGTTGCCACCAGAAATAACAGTTTCAATAATTTTCGATAATTTCCAGCATCTAAACAGAACAAACCAAGTCGGGGGAAACAAAGCGGCGCACTCGCCAAGCTCCACCTCCACACTCACTCCCTCACTCACTCACACAGACAGAGGCCTATGAGAGGATCTCCACAGAAAGCGGCTGCCATCTAAAAACAGCCTTTGCAGCTGGCTGGCCGCTGCGGCGAGAGGCGTGCTTTCAGTGTTCGCACCCGTAGGCGCGGTTTATTCCTGATAAATGTATGGAATCAGACTCTCCCTAAAAACTACAATTACAGGTGATATACAGATTGAAATCATAGGGGCCGCTTTTTTTGTTGAGGAAAATTGTCCTAATGAGCGGTTTGGCGATTTGTTGGGTGGAAGGGAGGGAAGGATCGGTGTGGCTGTTTGAGGAGACTGTGAAAGTCTTTTCTCTTAGTGTGTGTGTGTGTGTGTGTGTGTTTGTGTTGGGGTAGAGGGTGGGTTGGTTGGGGGGTGCACAAACAGCTGCACCTGCTGCTGCTGCGTGCACTGCCACAGCTAATGATATCGGATGATATCATTAGGCAAAGTGCTCATAAACAGATGTTGGAGGCGCTGCCTAAACACTGTCAGCTGAGCTGGTTTGCATTTCTGTGAACGTATTATTTATATAGGGCATTTAAGTTTGTTATGTTAATCACCCCTCTGTTAGCATGCAGGATGTGGCATGGGAAAAAAACAAGAGATGAAGCCAGCATTAGGGTGTGTTCTGGTGGTGGTGGTGGTGGCGGCGGGGGGAGGTTAAGCTGCACCTCTGAGGCTGATCTGAGGTGTGAGGAGTGTGGTGTAGTGAGTGTGGTGTGTGTGTGCTGCCGTACCCGCCCCTGGTGTGATGTCAGGCGGGCACAGCCCTTATGTATAAATAGTTTGGTTCTGATAATAAAGGGTGAACTTGCTGCATGACAGATGAGACTCCTGTCCCTCATTTTACATACATAACATTTGGCGACAAGGATAAAAATTATGGAAGCGTGCGGGCTACCTCCACCACTAGCACTGTTTCTAGAGTACACGGGAGAGCCGGTGATCCTGTGGCCGCAGTGGAGGGCCATGTTCGAGGATTACATCAGGGCGCTGGGCCCTGATGGGCCCTGATGGGGTAGGCTCAACGGGGGATGACGGCGAGCACTCCTGGCCCACAATCTCGGCATGGAGGACCGAAGAATTCTTGGTACGTTGGGTGAAACAGAGTACTATGAGGATGCTGTCGAGCGGCTGGCCGAGTACTTCGATGAGCAGATGAGGACCACGAAGCTGTGGGTAATGGAGCTGTTGGTGCCAGGAACAGCTAAGCTAGTTAGCTGGGGGAAGCCAATGACCCGTTCTGTGCCTATGGACAGGTTAGCCACTAAGCTAACTTCACACCAAAACCAAGCTACAAGCTACCAGCTAGACTTTGAGGTAGGACCGGGGCCACAAATGGAGGAGTCCCCGGTCACTGAAGATGGCGGGCAGGTCAAGGAGCTCAGCATGGTACAGGACCATAGCGCTGATGAGTTGGATGATGTGGTGTGCAGCGACAGCAGAGAGGGAGAGCAGTAGGAGTCATCCCCACAGCTGGAGGCTAGGCAGCGAGTGAGCGGGACCATGGAAACTGAGAGCTCCAGTGAAGAACAGCGACAGCTGGGCGCGGAGACGATGCAGCGGAGCGCCTGGAATGGGGGTACCGAGAGCAGTGACGAAACGCCTGGGCCAGAGAGTGACGTCGATGACAGTGACGCTGAGAGCCCTGAGGAAGAACAACAGCAGCCAGACACGGAGGCAGTACAGCGAAGCGCCTGGAATGAGGGTGCTGGGAGCAGCGGCAAGATGCCGGGGTCGGGAAACGATGCCGGCGAAAGCAGTGCTGTGAGCCCCGGGAATGATCAACAGCAACCGTGTGCCACTGATGTCGGGCAGTGTCTCAGTGCCAGAGCGCATGCCACCCTGGACGAGGGTGCCGGGTATTACGGCAAGGCGCCCGAGGCAGTGAGTGGCACCAACAAGCAGGCTTCAGGTCTCCCCAGAGTTCGGCCACGGGGGGCCAGAGTGTTTGGGATAACGATGGCAGCTGTGGCGGTGTTGAAAGTGGTCGGGAGCGGACCAAGCATGGAGAGATGGTGTGCCGGACATCAGCACGGCAGATCCCGAGGAATGAGGCAGTTGGTGGTAAAGAGTGATATTTTTGCAGGAGAGGTTGGTTTTGATCCCAGATGCACATGGTGGCCAGGGACGTTCATGTCATGGGGCTGCCCGGGACCTCCGAGCTGGTCTTATCTACAGCGGCCAGGGGCGTGCATGATTTGGGGCTGCCCTTTTCCTCCAGGCCGGTGTTACCTCTGGCTGCCGGTGGACATAGGTGTGACTTAAATATCATTGATGTAAATATGTAGATATACTGTATACTCTGCTGGTGTGCATGTGAGTATGTATGTACAGTAGGTTATGGGATTATTTTACTTATTTAGAGACATGGTCCAATTTAGTTATTTTTTGTGTGTATATTTTGAAAAAAAAGGAAAAAAACACTGGATTGAGTTATTTTGTGTGAATGTGATAGGCCATTTTCCTACAGTTCATGATTCCTTGTTCCTTAGTGCACGATTCGGGTCCTAAATTGGGGAGGGTCTTGATTGTGTATGTGGTTTACATTTTTGTAATGGGGAGGGGAATTGTGGTGTCATGAGTGTGGTGTGTGTGCTGCCGTACCCGCTCTTGGTGTGATGTCAGGCGGGTACGGCCCTTGTGTATAAATAGTTCGGTTCTGATAATAAAGGGTGAACTTGCTGCATGACAGATGAGACTCCTGTCCCTCATTTTACATACATAACAAGGAGCCCAACAGCAAGCTGGAGTCAAGAGTGAATCAAATCCAAGATCTGCCTTTTGATTGTGACCTTCCTGTGAAGAGCTGTAGCAAAGACAGAGGCGTGAAGTTGATCTGCCGCACGATGAAAGCCATCAGCAAGCAGCGGTATGGTTTCACGCCAAGAAAGAGTGCTACAGATGCAGTGTTTGCTTTAAGAGTGTTGATGGAAACGTATAGAGGTCAGGAGAAGTTTCACTGTGTCTTTGTGGAACTAGAGAAAGAATATGATATGGTGCCAAGAGAGGAAGTGTGGTACTGTTTGCAGTACAAGTATGCAAGGGTGGTCCAGGACATGCATGAAGGCAGTGAGACAGTGGTAAGTGTGCTGTAGGAGTGCCAAATTGAATCAACCTACCGCAGGGCGACTGGCAATCCCCTCCTCTGGCTCGCCATATGTAGCATAGAATAGGCTTTTATTGTCATTGTACAGTTGTACAGTACAACAAAATTGTGGATGCTCCACCAGGCTACTGCACAATAAAGTAAGAGAGAAGAATTTGAATTAATTGTCGTCAGTGATGAGCTCAACCAAGGTGGTGTCATCCGCATATTTCACGATGACGGTGGTTGGGTGGGTTGGAATACAGTTAAAGGTGTACAAGGGAGTACAGTAGAGGGCTTAGCATGAGCCTTGGAGGGAGCCAGTGCTGAGAGACAGTGTGGAGGAGTGGTGGGGGCCAAGTCTGACTGTTTGTGGGCGGTTACTGAGAAGGTTTTTTATCCAGGAGCAGGTGTGTGTGTGTGTGTGGGGGGGGGGACTCTGGAGGAGATGCAGTTTGTTGTTCAGGATGCCCGGGATGATGGTGTTGAAAGCTCAGCTGTAGTCCACAAAGAGCATCCTTGCGTACCTCCTTGTGTTCTCCAGGTGGCTCAGCGCTCTGTGGAGAGTGGTGGCAATGGCATCTTCAGTAGACCAGTTCTCCATGTAGGCGAACTGGGGGGAGTGGAAGGCGGGGGGAAGAGAGTCCCAGCACATCAGGGATATAACTAACTAACTAACTAACCTACACTTATATAGCGCTTTTCTAGTCACAAAGACCACTCAAAGCACTTTCACTAATACTAACCCTCTATTCTAAGGGCCTATAGGAAACAGATATCTAGGGACAGTTTAGAACAGCCATTTAACCTAACATGCATGTCTTTGGATTGTGGGAGGAAACCAGAGCCCCCGGAGTAAACCCACGCAGCACAGGGAGAACATACAAACTCTACACAGAAAGGTTCCAACTCCTGCCAACCTGGGGATTCGAACCAGGAACCTTCTAGCTGTAAGGCAACAGTGCTAACCACTGCACCACTGTGCTGCCCTTAACATGATAGGGATATAGCACAAACAGGATTCTACCAGCTAAAGAATATAGCCAGAGTCCACCCACTTGTCTCTCGAGCAAACACGGAGATACTGATGCATGCTTTTATCACCAGCCGTATTGATTACTGTAATGTCCTGCTCTCTGGTCTTCCCAAAAAGACAATTTCAAATCTGCAGTTATTACAGAATTCAGCTGCATGTGTTCTGATGAGGACCAGATGGCAGGCTTACATCACGCCAGTCTTAAAGTCACTGCATTGGCTTCCCGTGTCCTTCAGGATCAATTTTAAGGTTCTTTTACTGGTTTATAAATGTCTGCATGATTTTGGGCCTTCTTATTTATCAGAACTACTTTTAACATATGAGCCCCCACGACCCCAGAGGTCCTCTGGCACTGGTCTTTTAATGATTCCTACTGTCAGAACACGCACCCACTGTAAGGCTGCTTTTAACTACTATGGCCCACATCTGTGGGACAGCCTGACGGAGAACATCAGGGCTGCCAAGAATGTTCATGTTTTTAAAAACAGGCTCAAGACCTACTATTTTAACTTAGCTTTTGATCATTTTACTATTTTAATTTTCTTAAGTTCTCAATTTAAACTTATTTTATGTTGATCTTGTTATAATTATTCACTTTGTTTTTAAATACTATTACATTTTAAACTTTGAGTTTAAATGGGGGTGTGTGTTTATGGTTATATTTTTATTAACAAATTATGTATCTTATTATTCCCCCTCATGGATCGTCACCTTATCATGGTGGTGGGGTTTGCGTGCCCCAGTGATCCCAGCAGCTATGTTGTCCGGGGCAGTTTGCCTCTGATAGGGTCACCCAAGACAAACTGGTCCTGGGTGAAAGGCCAGACTAAGAACGATCCAACAGACTCTCATGATAAGATAAGATAAGCCTTTATTAGTCCCACAACGGGGAAATTCCAGGATTGCAACAGCACAGGGATAGCAACACTCAGAGCAATAATCAGAAGGCAAGAACAAAACAAGCAAGCAAGAGCAGCTAATATACAGTACATATGTACATATTACTATAAAATAAATATATACACACACACACAGACACACAGTGCAGAGCATTGTAGCTGGATGGAATAAATATATGAGTATATGAACACACAGTGCAGAGCATTGTAGCTAGATGGAATAAATATGTAAATATATAAACACCCACAGTACGGAGCATTGCAGCTAGGTGGAATAAATATGCAAGTATATAAACACCCACAGTGCGGAGCATTGTAGCTAGATGGGATGAAACAGCATAACCGTCTACTTAGTTATCCTACATGGTATGATTATGTGCCCATACATATTCTCACCCTCCATAGCGACCGGTATGTTCCTAGTTGTATGCCGGAGGGGACCATTGTGTAAGTCTATTGCATCTTTTGCATTCAAAAAACTATTAGTTTGTTACGTCTTTTTGCTATCTCTTTATCTATGATAAATTCTATATCAAGGATTCAGTGTACCCCGCCCAGTATGGGGTTACCGGGGCTCCACCCTGGAGCCAGGCCTGGGGGAGGGGCTCGAAGGCTAGCGTCTGGTGGCCGGGTTTCCACCCATGGGACCCGGCCGGGCTCAGCCCGAAGGAGTTACATGGGTCCGCCCTCCAGTGGGCTTACCACCTGCAGGAGGGATCATGGGGGTCCGGTGCTATGTGGATTAGGTGGCGGTCAAAGGCGGAGACCTTGGCAGACTGATCCCAAGCTTTCTAAACTAGCTTTTGGTACGTGGAATGTCACCTCTCTGGTGGGGAAGGAGCCTGAGCTGGTGTACGAGGTTGAGAGATACCGGCTAGATATAGTCGGCCTCACCTCAACACACAGCTCCAGCTCCAGAACCAGTCTCCTGGAGAGGGGCTGGAGCTTGGCCTTTTCTGGAGTTGCCCCGGGCGAGAGGCGACGAGCAGGGGCGGGTATTCTTGTATGCCCCCACCTTGCTGCCTCTATATTGGAGTTTTCCCCGGTGGACGAAAGGGTTGCTTCCCTGCGCCTTCGGGTTGGGAAACGGGTCCTGACCATCATTTGTGCCTATGCACCAAATGATGTTTCAGAGTACCCACCCTTTTTGGAGTCTGTGACTGGGGTGCTGGAGGGTGCTCCTCTTGGAGACTCCATTGTCCTACTGGGGGACTTCAATGCGCACGTGGGCAATGACAGTGAAACCTGGAGGGGGGTGATTGGGAGGAACGGCCTGCTCGATCTGAACCCGAGTGATGTTCAGTTATTGGATTTCTGTGCTAACCACAGTTTGTCCATAACGAACACCATGTTCAAGCATAAGGGTGTCCATATGTGCACCTGGCACCAGGACACCCTAGGTCGCAGGTCGATGATCAATTTTGTTATTGTGTCATCAGACCTGCGACCATATGTCTTGGACACCCGGGTAAAGAGAGGTGCAGAGCTGTCAACTGATCACCACCTGGTGGTGAGTTGGATCCGATGGCAGGGGAGGAAACCATTCAGACTTGGTAGACCCAAACGTATAGTGAGGGTGTGCTGGGAACGTCTGGTTGAGGCCCCTGTCCGGGAGGTCTTCAACTCCCACCTCCAGAAGAACTTCAACCACATTCCGAGGGAGTGTGGAGACATGGAGTCTGAGTGGGCCATGTTCTCCACCTCTGTTGTGAAGGGACGGCCCAGAGCTGCGGCCGCAAGGTGGTCGGTGCATCTCGTGGTGGCAACTCCCGAACCAAGTGGTGGACACCAGTCATGAGGGGGGCCATTAAGCTGAAGAAGGAGTCCTATCAGGCTTGGTTGGCTTGTGGGACTCCCGAAGCAGCTGAGGTGTACTGGCAAGCCAAGCGGAGTGCAGCTCGGGTGGTTGCTGAAGCAAAAACCCGGGTATGGGAGGAGTTCGGTCAGGCCATGGAACAAGACTTTTGGTCAGCCTCGAAGAGATTCTGGCAAACTGTCCGGCAGCTCAGGAGGGGAAAGCAGCTACCTGTCCACACTGTGTATGGTGCGGATGGGACACTGTTGACTTCGACTGGGGATATCGTTGGGCGGTGGAAGGAATACTTCGAGGATCTCCTCAATCCCACTGATACGCCTTCCACAGAGGAAGCAGGGTTTGGGGACGGGGGGGGGGGGATGACTCGCCCATCACAGGGGCTGATGTCGCCAAGGTGGTTAAAAATCTCCTTGGTGGCCGGGCCCAGCGGGTGGATGAGATTTGCCCTGAGTACCTCAAGGCCCTGGATGTTGTAGGGCTGTCATGGTTGACACGCCTCTGAAACATTGCGTGGAGGTCGGGAGCAGTGCCTTTGGCATGGCAAACCGGGGTGATGGTTCCTCTCTTCAAAAAAGGGGACCAGAGGGTGTGCTCCAACTTTAGAGGGATCACACTCCTCAGCCTCCCTGGGAAGGTCTATGCCAAGGTACTGGAGAGGAGAGTCCGGTCGTTGGTCGAACCTCGGATTCAGGAGGAGCAATGTGGTTTTTGTCCTGGCCGTGGCACATCGGACCAGCTCTTTACCCCCTTGAGAATTCTCGAGGGTTCGTGGGAGTTTTCCCAACCAGTTTACATGTGTTTTGTGGACTTGGAGAAGGCATTTGACCGTGTCCCTAGTGGTTTTTTGTGGGGGGTGCTTCAGGAGTATGGACTATCGGGCTTGTTGTTACAAGCTATTCGGTCTCTGTACGACCATTGTGAGAGTTTGGTTCACATTGTCAACACTCGGTCGGACTCATTCCCAGTGAGAGTTGGACTCCGCCAGGGCTGCCCTTTGTCACCAATCCTGTTCATAATTTTTATGGACAGGATTTCTAGGTGCAGCCAGGGAATGGAGGGTGTCATGCTTGGTGACCACAGGATCTCATCTCTGTTGTTTGCAGATGATGTTGTCCTGTTGGCTTCATCCAGCAATGACCTACAGCTCTTGCTGGGACGGTTTGCCGCTGAGTGTGAAGCGGCTGGGATTAGAATCAGCACCTCCAAGTCCGAGTCCATGGTCCTCAGCCGGAAAAAGGTGGATTGTCCTCTCTGGGTTGGGGACAGGCTCCTGCCCCAAGTGGAGGAGTTTAAATATCTTGGGGTCTTGTTCACGAGTGAGGGGAAAATGGAGCGAGAGATTGACAGACGGATTGGAGCAGCATCTGCAGTGATGTGGACGTTGTACCGGTCTGTTGTGGTGAAGAGGGAGCTTAGTTCTAAGGCAAAACTGTTGATTTACCAGTCAATCTACGTTCCTACTCTTACCTATGGTCACGAGCTTTGGGTAATGACCGAAAGAACAAGATCGCGGATACAAGCGGCTGAAATGAGCTTTCTCCATAGGATTGCTGGACTCACCCTCAGAGATAGGGTGAGGAGCTCAGTCATCCGGGAGAGGCTCAGAGTAGAACCGCTGCTCCTCCACATTGAAAGGAGTCAGTTGAGGTGGTATGGGTATCTGATTAGGATGCCTCCTGGACGCCTCCCACTTGAGGTGTTTCAGGCATGTCCCACTGGGAGGAGACCCCGGGGCAGACCCAGGACTCGGTGGAGAGACTATGTCTCCCAGCTGGTCTGGGAACGCCTTGGTATCCTCTCTGAAGAGCTTGAGCAGGTGGCTGGGGAGAGGGAAGTCTGGGCTTCTCTGCTTGAACTGCTGCCTCCGCGACCCGGACCTCCGGAAAAGCTGTAGAAGATGGATGGATGGATGGTATCTTATTATTATTATTATTATTATTATTATTATTATTATTATTTATCATTGATGGTTTTATTTATCAGGACAACATCATCTGCAAACAACAGAGATGAGATCCTGTGGTCACCAAGCATGACACCCTCCATTCCCTGGCTGCGCCTAGAAATCCTGTCCATAAAAATTCTGAACAGGATCGGTGACAAAGGGCAGCCCTGGCGGAGTCCAACTCTCACTGGGAATGACTCCGACCAAGTGTTGGCAATACGAACCAAACTCTCACAACGGTCGTACAGAGACCGAATAGCTCGTAACAACAAGCTCGATACCCCATACTCCCGAAGCACCCCCCACAAAAATCCACGAGGGACGCAGTCAAATGCCTTCTCCAAGTCCACAAAACACATGTAAACTGGTTGGGAAAACTCCCACGAACCCTCAAGAATTCTCGAGAGGGTAAAGAGCTGGTCCGATGTGCCACGGCCAGGACGAAAACCACATTGCTCCTCCTGAATCCGAGGTTCGACCAACGGCCGGACTCTCCTCTCCAGTACCTTTGCATAGACCTTCCCAGGGAGGCTGAGGAGTGTGATCCCTCTAAAGTTGGAGCACATCCTCCGGTCCCCTTTTTTGAAGAGAGGAACCATCACCCCGGTTTGCCATGCCAAAGGCACTGCCCCCGACCTCCACGCAATGTTTCAGAGGCGTGTCAACCATGACAACCCAGCAACATCCAGGGCCTTGAGGTACTCAGGGCGAATCTCGTCCACCCCCGGGGCCCGGCCACCAAGGAGATTTTTAACCACCTTGGCGACCTCAGCCCCTGTGATAGGCGAGTCATCCCCCTCGTCCCCAAACCCTGCTTCCTCTGTGGAAGGCGTATCAGTGGGATTGAGGAGATCCTCGAAGTATTCCTTCCACCGCCCGACGATATCCCCAGTCGAAGTCAACAGTGTCCCATCCGCACCATATACAGTGTGGACGGGGAGCTGCTTTCCCCTCCTGAGCCGCCGAACAGTTTGCCAGAATCTCTTTGAAGCCGACCGAAAGTCTTGTTCCATGGCCTCACCGAACTCCTCCCATACCCGGGTTTTTGCTTCAGCAACCACCCGAGCTGCACTCCGCTTGGCTTCATCCAGCAATGACCTACAGCTCTTGCTGGGACGGTTTGCCGCTGAGTGTGAAGCGGCTGGGATGAGAATCAGCACCTCCAAGTCCGAGTCCATGGTCCTCAGCCGGAAAAAGGTGGATTGTCCTCTCCGGGTTGGGGACAGGCTCCTGCCCCAAGTGGAGGAGTTTAAGTATCTTGGGGTCTTGTTCACGAGTGAGGGGAAAATGGAGCAAGAGATCGACAGACGGATTGGAGCAGCATCTGCAGTGATGCAGACGTTGTACCGGTCTGTTGTGGTGAAGAGGGAGCTTAGTTCTAAGGCAAAGCTGTCAATTTACCAGTCAATCTACGTTCCTACTCTCACCTATGGTCACGAGCTTTGGGTAATGACCGAAAGAACGAGATCGCGGATACAAGCGGCTGAAATGAGCTTTCTCCGTAGGATTGCTGGACTCACCCTCAGAGATAGGGTGAGGAGCTCAGTCATCGGGGAGAGGCTCAGAGTAGAACCGCTGCTCCTCCACTTTGAAAGGAGTCAGTTGAGGTGGTATGGGCATCTGATTAGGATGCCTCCTGGACGCCTCCCACTTGAGATGTTTCAGACACGTCCCACTGGGAGGAGACCCCGGGGCAGACCTAGGACTCGGTGGAGAGACTATGTCTCCCAGCTGGTCTGGGAACGCCTTGGTATCCCCTCTGAAGAGCTGGAGCAGGTGGCTGGGGAGAGGGAAGTCTGGGCTTCTCTGCTTGAACTGCTGCCTCCGCGACCCGGACCTCCGGAAAAGCGGTAGAAGATGGATGGATGGATGGATGGATGAATGGTTTTATTTATCTTATTATCCTGTCCTAACTCCAGTGTTTCCTCATGAGGAGCCCTCTCACGGGGGGTTGCCTGGTTCTGGCTACAGGACACTGGCCTGTGGCTGCCCTGGCCCACCCAATGCCTGGTCTTAGGTGGTGGCAGAGGTGGTGCCCCTGTAGCTGTGGACTTGGGGCTTCCCTTGTGTTGATGGCTCCCTAAGATGGTGCTTCTACACCTGGATCCTCGGCTCTCGGCCATGCCTCACATTGATGAGTGTGTGCATGTGTGTCTGTCTGCTTGTACGGGGTTGGATGGGTGAAGTTGTGGGGTGGGAAGGGGCGTAATTGTGTTTTCTAATTTGTAAAGCACTTTGTGCTACAATTTTTTTGTATGAAAAGTGCTATATAAATAAAGTTTGATTGCTTGATTGACCAGTTGCTCAAAACACTTCATGACTAAACATGTGAGCTCTATGGGTCTGTAGTCATTCAGGCTGTCAGTTGCGGACTTTTGGGGGATGGGGATGATGGTGGAGGCATTGAAGCAGGAGGGGATGGTGGCGTGCGTCAGGGAGAGGTTGAACAACTTGGTGAGGATCCCTGCTAGCTGGTCTGCACATGCTTTGACCACCGCTCCTGGGATGCCGTCTGGACCAGCAGCTCTGCGGGGATTCACTGCTCTCAGTTGCCCCCTCACCTCATGCACCTGTAGAGAGAGGGGGAGGGGAGGGGAGAGAGAGAGGGGGGAGGAGGGGTAGAGAGGGGAGGGGGGGCGAGTTTGGGGGCAGGTGTGTTCAAACCGAGCAAAGAAACTGTTAGGCTCCTCTGCCAGAGTGAGGCTGCAGTCTGATGTTGAGGGACCCTGACCCCTGTAGTTGGTGAAGGCCTGGATGCCTCTCCACATCTGTTGGGGGTTGATGTCCATGAGGAGGCCCCCCACCTTCCTCCTATAGGCGTTTTTAGCGAGTTTTATGCCTCTCCTCAGGTTGGCTCTAGCAGTGCTGTACAGAGAGCTGTCCCTCTGTCTGAAGGCTGAGTTGCGGGCTCTGATCAAAGCTTGGACCTCACTGGTCATCCGTGGTTTGCGGTTTGGAAAGACCTGGATGTGTTTGGTGACTGTCACATTTTCTACACAGCATTTGATGTAGAAAAGGACAGACTCGGTGTAGGAGTCCAGGTTCTGCTGTTCAAAGACGCTCCAATCAGTGCAGGTAGCTGGAGGAGAGCATTTTAAGGCCAGGTTTTAATTGTTTGTTTGTTTGGGGGGGGGGCTCTTCCTAAGGAAGGTGTATGCAGGTATTAGAAGCAGAGAGAAGTCATCTGATTGTCCAAGGTGGGGGAGGGGGTGGCTCTTTAGGCGTATTTAATGTTGCTATAAACATGATCCAGTATTCTTTCCCTTCTTGTGGGACACTTAGCATGTTGGTGGAATTTGGGTAGCAGTCTTTAAACATGCTTTGTTAAAATCTCCTGCAATAATGTGGACTGCATTGGGGTGATCTCTTTGCTGCCTGCTGACAATGTGCTGGAGGTGATTGAGTGCTAAGCTAACAATAGCATCTGGAGGAATGTAAACAGCTGTTAAAATTAAAGCATCCCACATCATGCACAGCCAGCGCACCCGAGACAAGGTATGTGATTGAGATTTAAAATTAAGATGAATAGAATGTAGTCAGCTACGGTAATTATGCTTATATGACCAAAGAACATATCGCCACTACCGTTAGCATCTGGATGCTAATGGATGCTAACGGATGTTCACGGCATCCACTAGCAGATGCTAACTGCTAGCAAAAGGAACTTTATGGTGTAACATACGTTAAATTTACATTCTGTGCAATAAACATTGCAATAAGCATTGCAATAAATGAGTACCTGTGTTATTGAGTGTTTCTACAATTACTACAGCTCTTCAGGAAAGAAAGTTCCACAAATGTTGGTCAATGCAAGTTTCGTCAGGGTTGTTAAAAGGTTGTCAAACAGTTTGCCAACAGTTTTTCTTGTCGCCAAAAACATTTTGAACATGTTCAACAAACATGTTTTGAACATCTATTTTCCTGCAAACAGTTTCAAAATAGTCCTAAATGTTTGCAAACTGTTGTAACACATGGCGCCTAGTAGTGACCACTAACAACTGTTTAAGACCCTTTACAACAAAACTGTTGGCATCCTTAAATTTTGTTTATTTTTTATTCAACCTTTATTTAGCAAGGTAAGTCAACTGAGAACCAGTTCTCATTTACAGTGACAACCTGGGCCAGAAGCAACAAAGACAACATAAAACATACACTGGTACAGATATGGCAATGAATTAAGTACACACAATTTTTTAACAATTTAAATAGCATCATGTAAAGAATGTAAAATTAGAATATCTACTGTATAACAGGTTCTGATTCTGAAAGGCAATTAGTAGCAGGATTCAGGAACAACGATTAGACAATTGTTTGCAACAAGTTTGTAAAAGAGAAAAAGAGAATGAGCAAACTGAATTTGAGGGGTTTTTTTGCAACTGGTTCCAGTCACTAGAAGCTGCAAACTGATATGAGAAATAGCCAAAGGAGGTACAGGCTCTTGGGATGATTAAGTTAATGTAATTATTAGAGCATAAGTTAAGTTCACTGTTATGATATTGAGTAGAGAAAATGTTAGTGAACCGTTTTGCAACCGTTTACGAATCCTGACGAAACCCAAAAGCAAAGCATTTGTGAATGTTCGTTAGCATTCATCGCTCAATGAAATACTGCCTTGATTCAGTCAGAAAAGCTGGCGAATCCAAAAATCGCCACATTTGTCAGCATTAGCCTTGAGATACTCGTTTTATTACTTTTGATGATACTCGAGATATTTGTGAGATACCATCCTAGCAAAACAGGAAATTCTCTCCCACAAAGTGGTGGCCTAGTTGGTAGAGCATCTGCCCCACAACTGAGAGGCCAGGGTTCAAATCCCAGCTGGGCCATACCAAAGACCATATAAAAATGGTACTTTTCACCTTCTAGCTTGGTGCTCAGCATAATGGAACGGGGAAAGGAAAGTTAACGCACAGAGCTACCAGAGGACTGACTCCCCCCCCCCCCCCCCACTGTAGCTTTCATTACTCACAGTAGCTGTGTGGCCTAGGGTCAGAGAAACAGAGATAGGCGCCACCCCTATACACCACAGGTGTGAAAGGGATTAACTTGCCATGAAGTGAAAAAAACTAAAAATACTCAATTTAATTAGAGTAGGACCTCAACAGCTTTTAAAGTTGGTGGCAAAATGACTTACAGTAGGGAAAATAAGTATTGAACATGTCAACATTTTTCTCATTAAACAGATTTCTGATGGAGCCATTGACCTAAGATTTTCACCAGATATCAGTGACAACCCAAGTAATCCATACATACAAAGAAATCAAGGCAACTGTGTTCACAAAAAAAGTCATATTTAATAAAGTGTAATAACACAGGGAATAAGTATTGAACACACTTGGTGAAATTCATTTATGCCTCTGTCTGTATGTCTGCACCTTACTGCAACCATCTGCACAAATGCCATACCTGCTGCTGTCTGTTACTGCAATATTGATCATGTGCAGTCCAGTCTTTCACTGTCTGCACCTACACTACCACATTCAGCTTGCAATTATGGGTATTACAGCTCCATTTTTATATAGAATTGCTGGGTTTTATATCTTTATTTGCACTATGTATCAGGTCGTGGGCTGGAACCCACGTCCTTACCTTGAGTTGTATGATTTTCTGTGTTTTTAGTTCTTGCTCATTATTATTATTGTTATGATCTCTGTGTTCATTACTGTCTCTGCCACTAACTGTTGTTTCTGTTTTGGTCATCATGCTTGGTAGGATTATCCTGGTCTTTTCTAATTTTCATTATGTGATTGTTATCCCTGCCTCAGTTTTGTTTGTGGGTCATTGTTAGTATTATTATTGTCATGGTCTTCTCTCCCCTCTCATCCTCTGTTCATGTGTCCTCCATCTGCGGTTGTGTGTGCAGCCCCGCCCCTCCTGTCAACTCTGTGTTCCTCATGTGTCAGCTGTTAGTCATGATTGCTCTCCCCACCTGTGCCGTGATGTCTTGATTGTCCCCTTGGTTATTTAAGTTTTGTCCCACTTCTGTTCTGTCGGGTTCCTCTAGTCATATGGAATGAACAACACGCTTCTTGTTCTTGTCTGTATCCTGCCTTACCTAGGGCAGATTTACTAACGTGCTGCACCACTGCAAAACCTTGTTTTGGTGTTAAAAAACTACTGTTGAGATTTACTAAAGGGTGCAAGGCAAAATTAGCGGTGGAAAGGCATGGACTATGTTAATTTTGCACCTGCTCTCATTGCATATATATTTGTGGGAGTTGTTATGTCAAAGCGCGAATTTGAGAGAGGGGAGTATTTAAATGACTGGCGCAAGGTGATTTACTAAAGTTTGCGGTTGTCAGTATCTGACTAAATGCGGCAGCATTTAACACCCCAAAAAAGCTTGTCTTAATTAGTCTGCGCTTGATGACAGTAATCATTGGTGCCAGGAGACACCAGCGAGAACTGAGGGCACATGGCTGAAGAGTGAGAAGCTTCTCCCTGCACATAATTTGATTTGGCTTGACAGAATAGATTAATATGAACAGAAATGATCTTACAGAGATCGGTGTTGTTGTTGTTGTTGTTGTTTTTTTAAAATCTCATTTCTTTATATATAGCCTAATAATAATAATAATAATAAAAACAATAATAATTTATTTCATTTATAACACACTTTATAACTCGGGGCAAAATCGCTACACAAATAGGATTAAGAACAAGAATAAAAGCAAACATGAAGTACATACGATGACACACCAGGACATCCCTGGTGAAATAAAGGCCAAATAAATAAAATGAAAATGCTTTCCATCCATCCATCCATCCATCTATTTTCTACTGCTTTTCCGGAGGTCCGGGTCGCGGAGGCAGAAGTTCAAGCAGAGAAGCCCAGACTTCCCTCTCCCCAGCCACCTGCTCCAGCTCTTCAGAGGGGATACCAAGGCGTTCCCAGACCAGCTGGGAGACATAGTCTCTCCACCGTGTCCTGGGTCTGCCCCAGGGTCTCCTCCCAGTGGGACGTGCCTGAAACACCTCAAGTGGGAGGCGTCCAGGAGGCATCCTAATCAGATGCCCATACCACCTCAACTGACTCCTTTCAATGTGGAGGAGCAGCGGTTCTACTCTGAGCCTTTCCTGGATGACTGAGCTCCTCACCCTATCTCTGAGGGTGAGTCCAGCAATCCTACAGAGAAAGCTCATTTCAGCCGCTTGTATCCGCGATCTCGTTCTTTCTGTCATTACCCAAAGCTCGTGACCATAGGTGAGAGTAGGAATGTAGATTGACTGGTAAATCGACAGCTTTGCCTTAGAACTAAGCTCCCTCTTCACCACATCAGACCAGTACAACGTCCACATCACTGCAGATGCTGCTCCAATCCGTCTGTCGATCTCTTGCTCCATTTTCCCCTCACTCGTGAACAAGACCCCAAGATACTTAAACTCCTCCACTTGGTGCAGGAGCCTGTCCCTAACCCGGAGAGGGCAATCCACCTTTTTCCGGCTGAGGACCATGGACTCGGACTTGGAGGTGCTGATTCTCATCCCAGCCGCTTCACACTCAGCGGCAAACCATCCCACCAAGAGCTGTAGGTCATTGCTGGATGAAGCCAACAGGACAACATCATCTGCAAACAACAGAGATGAGATCCTGTGGTCACCAAGCATGACACCCTCCATTCCCTGGCTGCACCTAGAAATCCTGTCCATAAAAATTCTGAACAGGATCGGTGACAAAGGGCAGCCCTGGCGGAGTCCAACTCTCACTGGGAATGACTCCGACCGAATGTTGGCAATACGAACCAAACTCTCACAACGGTCTTACAGAGACCGAATAGCTCGTAACAACAAGCCCGATACCCCATACTCCCGAAGCACCCCCCACAAAAATCCACAAGGGACGCGGTCAAATGCCTTCTCCAAGTCCACAAAACACATGTAAACTGGTTGGGAAAACTCCCACGAACCCTCAAGAATTCTCGAGAGGGTAAAGAGCTGGTCCGATGTGCCACGGCCAGGACGAAAACCACATTGCTCCTCCTGAATCCGAGGTTCGACCAACGGCCGGACTCTCCTCTCCAGTACCTTGGCATAGACCTTCCCAGGGAGGCTGAGGAGTGTGATCCCTCTAAAGTTGGAGCACATCCTCCGGTCCCCTTTTTTGAAGAGAGGAACCATCACCCCGGTTTGCCATGCCAAAGGCACTGCCCCCGACCTCCACGCAATGTTTCAGAGGCGTGTCAACCATGACAACCCAGCAACATCCAGGGCCTTGAGGTACTCAGGGCGAATCTCGTCCACCCCCGGGGCCCAGCCACCAAGGAGATTTTTAACCACCTTGGCGACCTCAGCCCCTGTGATAGGCGAGTCATCCCCCTTGTCCCCAAACTCTGCTTCCTCTGTGGAAGGCGTATCAGTGGGATTGAGGAGATCCTCGAAGTATTCCTTCCACCGCCCGACGATATCCCCAGTCGAAGTCAACAGTGTCCCATCCGCACCATACACAGTGTGGACGGGGAGCTGCTTTCCCCTCCTGAGCTGCCAGACAGTTTGCCAGAATCTCTTTGAGGCCGACCGAAAGACTTTTGTATCCATAAAACAGTACAGCCCTTCTTACCTGGAGTGGACAGAAGGAGCACAGATCCGTCCCCCGGCATTGCAACATTGTAGTAACTCAGTGACAGTAGTCTCTGCTGTGGCTGTCTGAGGAATAAGTGAAATTGTGTGTGTTTAATATTATTATGTTCCAGAGTTCAGAAAAGATAAAACGCACATACAGTATTTATGAAAAGTCATGGACTGGGAGGCCAGTAGATTTTGTTAAAACAAAGTTATTCACATAATAAAACCCCAGAATCTCCATCAGACCATCTTGATGGTTCTTGTGTTAATAAAATTAACAAGTTGGTCAATAACACAGGGTTATAAAAATAATTTTTTTGTAAGTTGTCTGTGTTTTTTCAACTGATTTAAGACAGTTTTGCACCGCTGAATCCGAAAATGACATCCGTTTCTCTCGATCAAGTGCTAAGTAAAAACCTGTACTTAGTACTGTGCATGTACTTACCTTTATATAAAGGTAAGTACATGTAAATTGAATGCTACGTCATCATTGTTCAAAATTCAGAGAATTTCAAGACATAAAAAAGAATTTTGCATCATCTAAAGCAAAAATACCCACACATGTAAACAAAAATGTATAAAACAACATAAGATAAGATAAGATAAGATAAGCCTTTATTAGTCCCACAATGGGGAAATTCCAGGATTGCAACAGCACAGGGATAGCAATAATTAAGAAGATACGAAAAATAAAAATAAGAACAGTGAATATACATACGTACACATAAATATATAAATATACAGTATATACAAAGTGCGGAGCATTGTAGCAAGATGGAATAAACAACATAACCGTCTACTTAGTTATCCTACATAGTATGAATATGTACCCATACATATTGTCACCCTCCGTAGCGACTGATATTGTCCTAGTTGTATACTGGAGGGGACCATTTGTGTAAGTCTGTTGCGTCCTTTGCATTCAATACTATTAGGTCGTCACGTTTTTTTGCTATCTCTGCGAGCAGCCCTGCTTAGGTTATACAGTCTGACAGCCATAGGTAGGAAGGACCTGCGGAACCTCTCGGTTGCGCACCTAGGATGATGTAGTCTACTGCTAAATGAGCTCCTCAGTGCATTCAGTATGTCCTGCATAGGGTGGGACTCGGACTCCAGCAGAGATGACAATTTAACCACCATCCTTCTCTCACCCATCTCCTCCACTGGGTCAAGGCGTTGCCCCAGGACAGATCTAGCTTTCTTGATCAGTTTGTTCAGTCTCTTCCTACCGGCTGCTGTAATGCCACTGCCCCAGCAGACCACTCCAAAAGTGATGGCTGATGTCACCACCGTGTCGTAGAATGTCTTCAAGAGCACCCCTTGTACACCAAAAGACCTGAGCCCCCTCAGTAGGAACAGCCTGCGCTGTCCCTTCTTGTAGAGTGCGTCGGTATTGTGTAACCAGTCCAGTTTATTGTTCAGATGAACACCAAGGTACTTGTAGGATGTCACCATCCCAATGTCCATTCCCTGTATGTTTACTGGTGCTGTGAGGGGTTGTCCTTGCCTGCGGTAGTCCACCACCAGCTCCTTAGTTTTCCTCGCGTTGATCTGGAGACAGTTCTGATGGCACCAGTCCACGAAGTCCTGGATAAGTCCTCTGTACTTAGCTTCATCTCCGTTGGAGATGAGGCCGACGATTGCAGAGTTGTCAGAGAACTTCTGTAGATGGCAGTGTGTTGTGTTGTGTGAGAAGTCTGCAGTATAAAGGGTGAACAGGAAGGGAGCCAAAACTGTTCCTTGGGGGGCCCCCGTGCTAACGATGATCGTGTCGGACACACAATCTCAGGTTCTCACAAAGTGTGGCCGGTTAGTGAGATAGTCCAGGATCCATGATGACAGGTGCTGGTCCACCCCTGCGCACAGCAGCTTGTCCTTCAGAATCATCAGTTGGATGGTGTTGAAAGCACTGGAGAAGTCAAAGAACATGATCCTCACCACATTCCCGGGCTTCTCCAGGTGGGACAGAGAACGGTGAAGGAGGAAGATCACTGCATCCTCCACCCCAATGCCATGCTGGTAGGTGAACTGGAGTGGATCCATTGCTGGTCCCACCAGGGGGCGGAGGTGAGCAAGCAGCAGTCTCTCCAGGGTCTTCATCATGTGAGACATCAGAGCCACTGGTCTGTAGCTGTTCAGATCTTTGGGGTGGGAAGTCTTTGGTACAGATACCACACAAGATGTTTTCCACCACTGTGGTACCCTCCCCAGCTTCAGGCTCAGGTTGAAGATGTGCTCCACAATCCCACACAGCTGGTCTGCACAGGACTTGAGGAGCTTCGTGCTGATGCCGTCCGGTCCCGAGGCCTTCCTCGCCTTGATCTTCCTCAGCGCCGTCCTCACCTGGGTCTTAGTGAGGGTCAGGTTAGGGGGCTGTGTGCTAGGAGTGGGGGGGGGGGTGTTGGTGGAGTGGGGTGTGGACAGCAGGTCTCAATGACTTTAGAGGCGGCAGTGGTTGTTGTGCAGTCGGGGAGGAGGGCGGTTGGTCAAACCTATTGAAAAACAGGTTCAGATTGTTCGCCCACTCCCTGCCCCCCGTGGCCTGGGGGGAGGTATTCTGGAGCCCAGAGATGGTTTTAAGGTTTCTCCAGACCCCGAAGATGTCGCTCTGTTGCAGCTTGTCCTCCATCTTCTTCCTGAAGCTGTCCTTGCCTTCTCTGATCTTCCTCCTCAGCTCCCTCTGTACGGACTTCAGCATCTCCCTGTTCCCTGACCTGAAGATCCTCTTCTTCTCTCTCAGAAGTGTTTTTTATCTCAGGGTTGATCCAGGGTTTGTTGTTCGAGCAACACTGTATGGTCTTGGTGGGTACGGTGTTGTCCACACAGAAGCTGATGTAGTCAGTGATGGTGTGAGTGAGGCCATCGATGTTCTCACCATGTGGCTCGCAGAGCTGCTTCCAGGCAATGGTTTCAAAACAGTCCTTTAGAGCGTCCATTGCCTCCTCAGACCATAACTTCACTGTGCGCATGACCGGAGGTTGTCTGTGTACTAAGGGTTTGTACACCTGCAGGAGATGTGGCCATAATTCAAAAAATTGACCTGATTGAGCAAAACCAATGGGATTTTTGGATTCAGCACATCAAACTTGTCCTAAATCAGCTAAAAATACTTAGACAATAAATTTGGTGTTGACCAGTGTTATCAGTCTATTCATGAGTAGTCCTTAATTTACTAGGGATGAGCCGATTCGATCCGCCGTATCGGGTTCGATCTAGGCAAAATGGTTGGATCGGTATCGGTAAGGAATAAAAGTACCAGGGGGTGGGGTCGCTGGTCTCCTGGTGCCTGGGGCCCCGGGGCTGGCGTTGGCCCCACTGGGGGGGTGGGGGGTTGGCAGGCCCGGGGGTGTGGGCCCGCCACGCCGGTGGCCTGGCCTCCCTCAATCATCCCTCCGGGGTGGATTCCTGGCTTTCCTGGAGCTCACTGACCTCGGGCATTTGTGCCCTGTGGTGGTTGGTGGCGCTGCCTTGCCTGCTCAGGGTTCCCGGGGGGAGAGCTGCTGTGACCAGCCCCTCTCATCATATGTTTCCTGACAAACCACTCACATGCACACACTTATTTTGCGCGCTTTCTCATATATACGCACACAGACGCACATGCACAAATGTCTCTCCTTTAACAGGTGCGGAAACCAGACTCCTGTTAAGACATTTTTGGTGGAAGAAGCAGTTTGTCTTTTGTTTGTTTTAGTTGTTGGTTTGTTTGTCTTTTTGTCTGTTCCCCTCCCTTTTCTTTCTCCATCCACATACTTCCTTTCCTTATTTCCCATCCTGTCGGGTCTTCCATGGGTAAAATAATTAAAATAAAGTATTAAAAGTTATTACAGGAGGAGTTTACAACAATATACAGTACATAGTTAGGTACTGTATAAAGCTCCTTTTGGCAAAGTAAATCTGTTTTGGCACAATAAGGGTGACAGATCCCTGTTCTGCTTACCTAGCTGCCTGACAGGACAAAGGGAAAAAAGAGGAATAAAAGTAATTTACTGATCTGATACATTAATAATAATAAAATGAAGGTGATCATGTTCTCAGCCCCACTGCACGCGACTCGCCTCAGTATGTGGTACCAGCCTTTACAATTTTAACACCACCAACTTGATAAAACACTTGCAAAAGTATCATGATAAAGGAGTATGCCGAATTCTGTCAAGAACCGAGCAGAAGGACGTGTGTCCAGCAGCCACTGTTTTTTCAGCTCGAGGCTGGAATATGCTAAAAGTAAAAGTAAAAGAACGAAACTGAAAGTAAAAACTAGATGAGCAGGAATGAAGACAACATGGGCTTACCTTTAGAAGGAGAGTTACAGCTGATGAGAGGTAGGTGACAGAAACTTAAATAGTAGGGATGTAACGATAATGACGTTATCGCGATATTGCGGTAGTAAAAGTGTCTCGATACCGTCGTGGTCGTGTTACGATATTAAGAGGGCGGGTATCTGTCAAAAAACAACAAGAAATAAGCAGGCTCCCGCGCAACAAAGCATTGTAAACTACACAGACCATGATCCTTTGCGCTGCATCGTCACAAGAACTGTTGTTGAGCCAATAGGAGTGCATGCTGCACGCTGTCCACACAACAAACATGGCGGCGGACAGCGGCGGACAAAGTTTGGCTCACGTAAATACTGAAGAAAACACCCCCAAAGTTGAGATTGTGCAAGCCCCAGCAACTTTTAAATCAGATGTGTGGAGGCATTTTGGTTTTGCCGTGTCTAAAAACACTAAAGGAGAGAGGGTGGCGGACAGACAATGGCCTCATTAGCAAAGATAATGTCCTCATTAGCAAAGACCTACCTATGTGTACCCGCTACCACAGTGCCCAGTGAGAGAGTATTTTCTACAGCAGGGGATATTGTAAATGCCCAGAGGTCTCTTCTCCTCCCTTGCAATGTAGATGTTTTGATCTTTCTGAAGAAAAACTTGAACATAAGCTAAAGGATAGGTCAGTGTTTTCCAGTAGGCTTTTTGCCTGACTTAATTGTTTCAACAGGCTGTTTTTATTTGCCTAGCACATTTATGATTAATTTTACTTTACACATTGAACCTGGCTTAACTTGATCTTCGTTTGCTCTTAAAGGGAATTCCCTATTGTTGTTTACAGTTGTTCTAGTTGCTGCTTAGTATGATCCTTGCACATAAGAAGAATCAGCTATGTGACCAATATTACCAAATGGTATATTGATGTTCCTGACTTGAACTTGCACTTTAAAAGCACTAAATGATCAGCATTTTATGTTGTCATGATCCATAAATATAAAAATAAATGGCCTGGTGACTGGCAAAAACAGATTTAATGGCAGTTTTTGGTTATTATCATCACAAACACAATATTATGAGCTATTTTACAATACCGTCAGCCTCTCCACAATATCGCAACAAATATCATACCGTGAGATCAATATCTAAATCGTATCGTACCGTGAGATTTTGATATCGTTACATCCCTATTAAATAGCAAATTATAACAGTGAACTGGAAGCAGGACTATACAAGGACTAACAAGGCTACATGAAATGAAACAGGAATGACTTCAAAATAAGAGCAAACCAAAAAACTATGGACAGAGAATAATATCAGAAACTACTAAATAAACCGAGGACCAGGAGAATGCTTATGATAATAATAATGGAAGACAAAAATACAGCTTTAAGGATTAGTTCCTTTATTTTCAGATCTACAGCATTTTTTACTTCATGCATAAAGTGGCACTGTGAATTTCATCTGAATATTTACCTAAATACTCAGCTTTAAAGTTTTGCATAAGCTTGCTCTTAAAACTTCAGAATGCATGTTTACATAGTGCTGACCAGTGAAATGCTGCCAGTTTTGCAAAGTTTGAAATAAAAAAAGCAGCCGTTTTGCTGAAAAGAGTCAAATTAGTCAAATTAGTAATATATTCTTTAACTTTTGTATATCTGTTTTTATATGTGTACAAAATGCAACCACTCTTTGCCAAAGTATGTTCTGTACTTTTGTGGTTTTAAATAAGAGAGATGGTATCGGGTTTGGCTCAGTATCAGCCGATACTCAAAGTCACATTATCGGTATCGGAAAAAGTGGTATCGGCTCATCCCCTAATTTATACAGTGGTACCTCTACTTACGAATTTAATTCGTTCCGGAAGAATTCTCGTAACGTGAAAAATTCGTAAGTAGAGGCGCGTTTTACATGTAAATGCCGTAATCCGTTCCAAGCCCCCAAAATTCGGGCATAAATTTTTTATAAATCGTAAAAACGCATCAAAACATGTAACAAATACATGTTACAATTAGATTACTGCACAATAAACATAAAATGAGAGTTTAAAATGAGAGAAAGAATAATAAAAGAGAAAGAATAATAAAAATTATGTTCATTTACCCTTTAACTGCTATCGTCGTCGACGTCGTCACCTTTTGCCTTCTTTGGTTCATGTTCTGATCCAAGGACGTTTGTTTTTTTCGGCTTGTAAGTGCTTCGTTTTGTTTTAATACCGTGCTGATCGTTGATGTATTACGGCCATATTCTTTGGCGAGATCAACCAAATGCATCCCCTTTTCATACCTTTCGATTATCTCCTTTCTTTGTTTGTATGGACAAAAAAACTCTCTTCTTTTCTCCTTTTCCACTTATCTCCGTCACTTTCTTGGGGCCCATAGCGAATAAATGTTAATTCTGTACTGTAGACACACGTAAAACTTTCACCTTGTTCTTAATAAAGTTTTGGAAAAAAAAAAAACCTTTGTGGCCAATGGGATACCAGGAAGATGCTAGGCGATAGCCAATGGCAGAGCAGCTACAGGTATGTTTACGTTCGGTAAACTACGGAAGCTGCGAGGAGCGCGTACTTTTTTGCCTTTCGTATCCTGAAATTTCGTTCGTAACTAGAGGCAATATTTTCCCGTTGAGGCGTCTCGTAACCTGAAAATTCCGTATGTAGAGACGTTCGTAAGTAGAGGTACCACTGTACATATTAAACAAAGGAGTCTACCATGTGAAATGAAAATCAAAACTTTGATATATTATGAGCAAAAATAAACTATTTTATTGGGGTTTGCACTTAAACAATAGCTTTAAAAAACTATATTATGCTCCTCCACACTGGCTGTGCCTTTGTTGTTGACCCGCTTCCTCATCAGGTATGCCTGTGCGCAATTTTGCGGTGCTTTTGGTGGATGGGTGGTCATTATTGAAATGAAGTGACTGTGTCTGTGTTCATAATTTTGCGTGCTGTTAGTAAATCACTGGCAAAAATTGGTCACTCCCTTAGATGCTCTGTCTAATTTGCACACTCGCTAATTTGCATTGCCTTAGTAAATCTGCCCCTAGTCTGTTTTGCCTCAGCTTTTTGTTGTAGCTTCCAAGCTGCATACTATTTTCTGTTAAAAGCCCTCGAGCTGTGTCTTGGTGACCAGCTCACAATAAAAACAGTTTAAACTCACGTCCAGGGTTTGGGTTTGGTTTACCCCACTGTGACATTACGGGTAGCATTACTGTACATAGACTGCTGTTGTTGTTTTTCATCCTTATTCCTTCTTTTCTTATAAATTGTGCACACCATTAAAAGAGAGAGAAGTGGTATCTCAATTCTCCTGTATGTCCTGTACCTATAGAAGTATTCACAAATAATCACAAACAATAATTCACAAACAATCTTTGAGTCTTTAAATTGATTTAATATTTAGTAGAAAAGCCTTTGTTGGTAATAACAGCTTCCGGATGCCTCCTGTAAGGAGAAACTAGGCACAGGCATTGCTCAGGAGTGATTTTAGCTCATTCTTCCACACAAACTGTCTTCAAATCTTGAAGGTTCCGTGGGTGTCTTCTATGAACTCTGATCTTCAGTTCATTCCATAGATTTTCAATTGGATTCAGGTCAGGTGACTGATTGGGCTATTCTGTTAGCTTTATTTTCCTTGTCTGGAACCAGTTGAGCGTTTCCCTCGCTGTGTGTTTGGGATCATTATCCTGCTGAACTGGCCACCCTCGTTTTATCTTCAGCATCTTGGCAGATGGCAACAAATTCTTATCAAGGATGTCACTGTACATTTGTCCATTCATCTTTCCTTCAATTATATGAAGTCTGCCTGTACCATGTGCTGAAAAACACCCCCACACCATGATGGGATGTGCAGTGCCATTTCTCTTCCAAATATGCTATGTGTTGTGGCAAGTTCAGTTTTGATCTCATCTGACCAGACTATATTCTCAGAAATCAAGACCACACTCGCCAGCTGTGAGTTTGCATATTTAATAATAAGGAACAGGAATAAACCACAAAGGACAACTGACAGATTACAAAGAAACAACAGAAAACCACGAAGGGAAACTTACAGAAAAAGGTAATCAATGAAAAACACAAAGGGTAACTTACGGGTAACAGACGAGAATGAATACTGAGCAGAAAATAAAAAGGAATCAGACAGGGGGATTCCTGTCAGAATCAGAATCAGAATCAGATTTATTGCCATTGTTCATGTAGTACACAAACTAGGAATTTGTCTCGGTGCAATGCTGCAACATTAAACATGATAAAAATAGAAGATAGAAATAAAAAAACTATACATGCAATAAAATGTAGAATATGAATGAGTAATACTAGTCAAGCAATTTAAATATATTAGCGAGCAGCAGATATTGTGGAGTACCACATAGTGCAGTCGATAATGCAAAAAGAAAACAGTGATGATTGTCATGAGTCTGGTTGAGCTGCTGTACATAGTGCACGAGAGTCTAATAAGTCACATAGTGTTCAGCAGTCTGATGGCAGAGGGGAAGAAGCTGTTCATGTGACGGGAGGTTTTAGTCTGAATGGACCGAAGTCTTCTACCTGAGGGAAGGGGGGCAAACAGTACGTGACCAGGGTGTGAAGGATCGGCTATGATCCGGCCTGCACGCCTCCAGGTCCTGGAGATGTACAGATCCTGGAGGGATGGGAGCTTGCAGCTGATCACCTTCTCAGCAGCGCGCACGACACGCTGCAGCCTTAGTCTGTCCCTGGCAGTGGCTCCTGCGTACCACACGGTTATGGAGGTGGTGAGGATGGACTCGATGATGGCCGTGTAGAACTGCACCAACATCTTGGTGGGTAGCTTGAGCTTTCTCAGCTGCCACAGGAAGAACATCCTCAGCTGGGCCTTTTTGATGAGATAGCTGATGGTCGGCTCCCACTTGAGGTCCCGGGTGATGGTGGTGCCCAGGAAGCGGAAGGAATCCGCAGTGGTGATGGGAGAGGCTGTGAGGGTGAGGGGGGGGGCAGAGGGGTTGTGACTTTCCTGAAGTCCACGATCATCTCCACTGTCTTCAGAGCGTTCAGCTGCAGATTGTTGTGGCTGCACCAGGACGCCAGCTGGGCCACCTCTCTCCTGTAGACGGATTTGTCGCCGTTGGAGATGAGCCCGATGAGGGTGGTGTCGTCCGCAAACTTGATCAGCTTGACAGACTGGTGGCTGGAGGTGCAGGAGTTGGTATAAAGGGAGAAGAGTAGGGGGGGGAAGTACACAGCCTTGGGGTGATCCGGTGCTGATGCTAACAGAGTCTGAGACAGTCTTTCCCAGCCGCACATGCTGCCTCCGGTCTGTCAGGAAGTCGGTGATCCACCTGCAGAGGGAGTCAGGCACGTTGAGCAGGGACAGCTTGTCCCGGAGCAGAGCGGGGCGGATGGTGTTGAATGCAGAGCTGAAGTCCACAAACAGGATCCTGGCGTAGGTTCCCAGGGAGTCCAGGTGCTGCAGGATGGAGTGGAGGGCCAGGTTGACTGCGTCGTCCACAGACCTGTTGGCTCGGTAGGCAAACTGCAGCGGGTCCAGGAGGGGAGTGGTGATGGACTTGAGGTGGGGCAGGACCAGGCGCTCAAAGGACTTCATGACTACAGAGGTGAGCGCTACAGGTCTGTAGTCGTTAAGTCCAGTGATCCGTGGCTTCTTGGGGACAGGGATGATGGTGGAGGTTTTGAGGCAGGTCGGCACGTGGCATAACTTCAGGGAGGTGTTAAAAGTGTCTGTGAAGACAGGAGTCTGCTCTTCCGCACAGTGTCTCTAGGGTGGAGGGAGACACGCCGTCCGGACCGGGGGCCTTGCGCGGGTTCAGTCTGGAGAACTGTCTGTGCACGTCCTGCTTACTGATGACAAGGGCAGGGGGGGAGGAGGGGGGCCGCCTTTGATGAAGTGGGGACCGTGGAGGCAGTGGCGCTGGGGGGAGGGGGGAGATGGACACAGCTGACGAGGTGTCAAAACGGGCATGATGTTGGGACAGTCTTTGACAAAGGGCTTTGTCATCCTGACCTTTAGAAGCCTGAGGCTGATAGTTGGTGATTTGCCTCAGTCCTCTCCACACAGAAGCAGAGTCCTTAGCAGTGAACTGCTGCTGGAGTCTCTCAGAATACACAGATTTAGCTCTCCTCAGCTCTCTGCTAAACCGATATTTGACCTCCCTGTAGCAGTCCCTGTCTCCACTTTTCAACGCTGCTTCCTTCTCTTTCCTGATCTGTCTGAGCTTAGCAGTGAACCAGGGCTTGTCAACTGAGTACCTCACCCTGGTGCGCGATGGAAGAATGCTCTCCTCAGAAAAGTGGATATATGAGTTCACAGTGTCCGTGTACTCATCCAGATCATGCGTGGCTCCTTTAAACATGCCCCAGTCGGTTAATTCCTTGCATGTGCTCAGCTTCTCCCCAGCTTCACTGGTCCATTTCTTCGTAGTGCTCACAACAGGTTTAGTGAGCTTTAGTCTCTGTTTGTATGTGGGAATGAGGTGGACCATCACGTGATCAGATAGTCCGAGCGCAGCGCGGGGAACAGTGCGATACGTGTCCTTCACTGTAGTGTAACAGTGATCCAGCGTGTTCTTTCCTCTGGTGGGGCATTTAATAAACTGTTTGTATCGGGGGAGATCGTGGCTCAGGTTACTGTGGTTAAAGTCGCCAACCACAATAACCAACGAGTCCGGGAAACTCCGCTCCGTTTGTTGAATGTGATCAGCGAGCGCGCGCTGAGCCTCGCGCGCGTCCGCGTCGGGCGGGACGTAAACAGTGGCCAGGGTGAATGAAGCGAACTCCCGCGGGGAATAAAATGGCTTGCAGTTAATGAAAAGATATTCCAGAGCGGGAGAACAGTGTTGGGAGATCACAGTTACATCAGAGCACCAGCTGCTGTTGATGTAAAAGCAGACTCCTCCTCCTGTGGTCTTGCCAGAGAGCTCTGTGTCACGATCAGCATGAAACAGCTGAAATCCCTCGAGGAGGAGCGCGTTGTCCGGAATTGATTCCTTAAGCCAGGTCTCAGTAAAACAGAGGACAGACGAGGTAGAGAGGTCCTTAAATCGCATCAGCAGTATCAGTTCATCTACCTTGTTAAAGAGACAATTGGTATTGGACAGAAATATGCCAGGCAAGGCCGTGCGCGTGCCTCTCCTACGAAGCCGCACGAGAGCGCCCGCTCGCCTTCCTCTCTTTTGCCGCCTCACTTTTTGGGCTAAAAAGTGAACCAGATCGGCTGCTGGAGCCAAAAAAACTGGGAGTAGGTCCGTGGGAGTGAAAGTCCTGATGTTTAGTAGCTCTTCACGGGTGTAAGAGCTGGCAGACACACAATTGATGAACAAAAACATATAATGAAAAATGCAGTGAAGCACCATGGCAACCACTGTGGGCGCCATCAGCACAAGGTGAGGTTGCAGCGAGGAATAAAGCCTGCAAGCAAGCTTAAATAAAAAGACAGGGAAAACCCAAATATGGATAAGGTTTGGATGCATGAGTGAGAAAGTAATCGAGATAACAAAACAGCTGGGAAAACCCACAAACGGATTTGACAGGAGGAAGTAACATAATGGCGCTGTCAAAATAAACGCACAAACCATAATGGAAGAAAATCAAGAACAAATACATATACAGAAAATGAGCAGCAACCAGGAGATCCAAGCACAACACTGACCCACACTCAGCATCATGACAGTGCCCCTGCCTTAAGGGGTGGATTCCAGACACCCTGGCATAACATCACAAAGGAAAGAAAGTACCCCTCCCAACAGGAATAATATCAAAAACAAACCCCAGGAGGGTGGTGGGGGGATCCAGGCCTGGAGGGAGAGATACAAAAAACAAACAAAACAAAACACACATGACCCATAACACTGATCAAATAAAGTGTAAAGAAAACCTTGTAATACTGGGTGACTGAGGAAACAGTTCAGGTGGGCTTCCAGAGTCCTGGCTCCACCCGACCATCAGGTGGAAGAGGTTGGGTGGCCAACCAGGTCTCTCGAGCCATCAAAATGGAGGACAGCGTTCATCGGGTGGTCTTCCAGAATTCTGAAGCCACCCAAGCAACCCAGAGAGTTCATCAGGTGGTCTCCTCGCATCTCTGGGCCAACAGGTGGCGAAGCACCACACACCTCCCCCCAGAGGCTGCAGTTGAAACCTGTGCTTATCGCAGACCATGGACACCAGGAGATGGCCACCCGATGAAGGGGATGGCGGAGAAGGAACCGCGATGGAATCATATGAAGATTGAAGACCCGCAGCGACCTTGGGCATAGGTGCAGCACCCCCTTTGGCCCCGGACTGGGGCAAAGCAGCACCCCCGGTGGCCCTGGACTGAAGCATAGCAGCATCCCCGGTAGCCCCAGACTAGCGGCATAGCATAGAAAGATGTCTTTACCTTCTTTACATGTTTCAACTGCACTGCAGCCTTCATCAGAAGAGTCAGCTGATTGCTGCCAGGTGACATTTATCAGCTGATTTTCGTAAATGTCACCTGGCAGCAATCAGCTGACTCTTCTGATGAAGGCTGCAGTGCAGTTGAAACATGTAAAGAAGGTAAAGACATCTTTCTATTTTACTTTTGTCTTTCAAAGGAAAAAAAAAAAAAAAAAAAAAAAAAAAAAAAAAAAAAAAAAGGAAAAATAATTGAAAGAAGACAAAATGAACCTGTTTGACGTATAGCGGCATAGCAGCACCCCAGATGGCCCCAGACTGAGGTGTAGCAGCACCCCCAGTGGCCCCGGACTTAGGCGTAGCAGCACCCTCGGTGGCCCGGACTGAGGCGTAGCAGAACCCCAGTGGCCCCGGACTGAGGCAGAGCAGCACCCTCGGTGGACCAGGACTGGAATGCAGCTGCATCCGCGAAGGCCTCAGCTTAAGGGGCAGCACCCACAGAGACCTTGGACGACAAGGCTGGACCCACGGAGATCTCTGGCGATGTTGGTTGACCCACTGTGACCCTGAGGAGAGGCTCCGACAAGAAGGAAAAAAGACACAGAATCAGGATCACCGGCGGCAGTGGAGCCTGGTGAAGTGATCTCAGGTGCAGCTGACAGCTGCACTTGGCCCTCCCCACAAAGAGCCAGGCAAGATCTTTCCAAAACAGAAAAAGGGAAAACAAAGAAAAGCACTTGCCTGAGTTCAAGCTCCACCACTGTCCAGGACTCCGTCAATCCCAGCAGGGACGTCTCGTGCCAGGTCCTCTTGAGGTCCAGCTTGAACTCTGCTGTGGCGGCCCCTACAGCAGGCATGGTGGTTAGTGCAGTCCTAGGGCCTCCAGACAAAGCAACCAATGCAGGTGGCTCATCCAGCATGGCAGCTGGAGGTTGTCTCACCGCTGGCATGGCCTCCCGTGTAGCTGAAACCAGGGGATGCTCAGTCATTGGCACGAGCTTCAGCTCGCAGGCAGTGCTACCCCCCCCGATCCAGGCCATGGCTGTGGGGCTGGGGCCAGATCCTCCAGGACCACAGGCTCCTCCATCGTCCGGCAGCTCGATCCTGGGACCAGCGGACACTCAGGGGAAAGTGGAGGAGACACGGAGGGAGCAGGTGAAGGAAAAATATCTACAGCAGGTGGTGAAGACTCAGTGGACTGCAATGATTGAGCCTCACCACCGGGAATCAGGCAAGGTAATTCATATGTTGGTGATAGGGAATGAAAAAGCACTTGCTTGTGTTCCCGGGGCACGATGGTTTCCGCTGCAGCAGGCCTAGAGTCATCCCTCTCTGTGGCTGCGGTGGTTGAGGGCCCCCCTGGAGAACATGGAAGAGCCGCCCCTGTAGCCTCGATGACGGGCAAAAATGGGGAGGAGACAGCCGGGCTCTCAGCAGCAGGAGGAGACGCCATGGAGGAGCGGGGAACAGCAGCGACGACCCAGGGAGAGGGAGCTGATGAGACAGCCAATGAGGAAAACCTAGAGGCAGAAGCTGCTGTAGTTCCTTTTTGACATGGCGATGAGGAAGCTGCTGGCTGAGAGGTGGAGGATTTCCTCCGGCGGCCTGTAGCTGGATAATGGCGGGAGGTTTGCGGCATCTGAATCCGGTTACTCTCCTCCATCCGCTTCGGTACGGCCGTATCTCGGGGAGGAGTGGAGGTCTGCGCCAGGAGGCAGCGTCTACAGGCTGGTGACAAGCCTATCGCCAACCCAGGGAATGACAGCTGGAGAGTGGAGACGGTTGACAACAGTTCCGCGAACTCAGGATATTTCCTTAAACCAGGACGCGCCTCCACAATCCCGACCGCTGCCACCACGTTCTCCAGGACCTTCTTCGGGCCGTGGGAGGCGAGTGAGCCACCCACTGTTCATCCGCGCTGGGGCCCCCGGCTCCCAACCTCCTTCTGGAAGCTGAATCCCGGCGTGCTGGGGACATACAATCAGCTCTGTCTCCAGCAACGAAAAAGGTGAGTGGGGAAAAAAGAAAAAGTAAACACAGCCGCTGGCGTCTACTGTCTGCAACCTACTGTCATAATTGGCCCTTTCAGGGCAGAAATCAAGCCCCACTCGCCAGCTGTGAGTTTGCATATTTAATAATAAGGGACAGGAATAAACCATGAAGGGCAACTTGCAGATTACAAAGACACAATGGAAAACCACGAAGGGAAACTTACAGAACAAAGCAATCAATGAAAGCCACAAAGGGTAACTTACGGGTAATAGACGAGATTGAATACTGAGCAGAAAATAAACAGGAATCAGATGGGGGGATTCCTGTCAGCACAAGGTGAGGTTACAGCGAGGAATAAACCACGCAAGCAAGCTTAAATAAAAAGACAGGGAAAACTCAAATGTGGATCAGGTGTGGATGCATGAGTGAGAAAGTAATCAGAGATAAAAGAAAAAAATGGCTGGGACAACCCGTGAACAGATTTGACAGGAGGAAGTAACATAATGGCGCTGTCAAAATAAAAGCACAAACCATAATGGAAGAAAATCAAGAACAAATACACATACAGAAAATGAGTAGCAACCAGGAGACCCGAGCATGACACTGACCCGCGCTCAGCATCATGACAGGAGAGACATACGTGTGTGTGCATATGTGTATGTGTGTATAAGAGTGTGTGCAAAATAAGTGTGTGCATGTGAGTGGTTTGTCAGGAAACAAACAAAGAGGGTGGCCAGTCACAATAACTCCCCTCTTCTCCCCCAGAAACCCCGAGCAAGCAAGACAACACCACCAACCCCCACAGACCACAAATGTCCCGAGGCCAACAAGCCCCGGGACAGCCAGGCATCCACCCCAGGAGGGATGGCTGAGGGAGGCCAGGCACGGCGGGCCCACGCCCCTCGGACCGGCCAACCCCTGCCCCCCCAACAGGGCCAACGTCAGCCCCCAGGCCCCAGGAGGCCAGTGTCCCCATCTCCTAGGCCGGAGACTGGTCCATGCCCCCAGCATGAGCCCCCCCCAGACACCACCACAGTGGGCCCACCGCCACCCTAGCGGCACTGCCGCACACCCCAGGGACCCCAATGCCCAAAGAAGGCGGCAGCAAGGTACAGGGCCTACGGGGGGGCCGCCCCCCCCAAGGGAGCCCGACCAGCACACACACTCATTCCCACTCACTCATACCCTCATGCTGTTGTACACACCCACTTGCACCCACACGCACTCACTCACTCTTGCTCGCCTTCTCCCCCACACAATCCTACACTCACACTCCTGGACCTTCCCACTCTGTCACACTCCTGTACCCTCTCAATCTTGCTCCCACTCCCATTCACCCTCAGAGTCACCCACACTCACTCATGTTCGCCCATACACACACTCTCACTCGCACTCTGACCTACTCACATCCATTCGTGCTCTCCCCCTCAGACTCACCCACACTCACTCACCCTCATTACTTAATGAGGCCACTGTGCAGATGCAGTGAGCATGAATGCGCACCAGCGCCCGGCATCAGCCAGGGAGTCCACCAGCGCAGGCCAGCAGCCATACCCCTGCCGATCCGCCCCAGGGTGGCTGTCACCACAGAAGCAGACCACCACCCCCAACGCCCACCCAAGTTACTGATCAGCGGACTACCATCAGCACTGAGATGCCACCCAACATGCAAAGTGCAACACAAAACCGACCAACTATCGCCATCTCCACTCATCACTCCCCCACTCTTGTTTACTCTCTTTTGCAGTCACTCTCTCACTCCCTTGCTCGCACCTATTCATTTGGCAGCACCCAGGGATTTTGACACTATGACGGGTCCCAGGCCTCCCACCGGGCCCCCAGCAGGAAGAGGGCAGCAGGGGTGGGGGAAGACCTCCTCCCCCACGCACTTTGGGTGCATGCGCACGCAGCGACGGGCAGCTGGTGAAAAAAGTCCGTCGTCTGTGTGTCTGTTTTTACACACTTTAATGTGTTTTTAACAAAATTCTCTGTGTCGTTTTTGTCCTGGAATGTTTGTGGACTGTATAGCGAAGAGCTCCCTGGTTCCATCAATATGGATTTACTCCCCATTTTTGAACTGCTGCTTCTTTCCCACCGGCTCTGTGTCTATGAGGTAAGTGCGATCGTGATCATGCCGGGGAGAATACAATATTCCAGGGACATGTTGCTGCATTTAAACACGGATGATGCAGCGTCTGTGATTGAGTCTATGCCGCAACTGCCGGACTTTATTTTGAGAGACGTTCATGGACACAGCGATGAAAAGAGAGACAAGAGAAGGAGGCGCGGAAAGCGTGGAGACGTGAAACTACGCCTGAGGAGACGTCAGTTTGGTAACATTCCTCTTCCTTCCATGATTTTGGGGAATGAACAATCTCTGAGGATCAAGGTGAATGAAATTCAAGGGAATGTACGCCACCAGAAGGACTTCAAGAACTGCTGTGCCATGGCTTACACGGAGACGCGGCTTAATGCACATGACCATGACGTGGACCTGTGGATTGATGGCTTTGGAGCCCCACTCCGCTCGGATCGGCAGGAAGAGGTAACGGGGAAACGTCGGAGGGGCGGCGTATGTTTATACATTAATAAACAGTACTGTACATCTGTCACAGTCAGAGAGTGCATCTGTACACCCAATGTGGAGCTTCTGTCCGTATCGCTACGCCCCTTTTATCTGCCTCGCGAGTTCCCCCAACTTTTCATAACGACTGTGTACATTCACCCGAGGGCGAATGCTGACTCCGCCTCCAGCACTGTCTTTGATGTGGTACAGCGGTTGCAGTCAATATCCCCAGAGGCGCCAAACTTTATTCTTGGGGATTTTAACCATGTTTCTTTAAAGAAGACACTTAAAAACTTTTATCAGTATGTCTCCTGCCCATCCAGGCGAAAAAAGACATTGGACCTGTGCTATGGATCCATTGAGAGGGCTTATAAATCACTCCTCCTTCCTCCTTTAGGATCCTCAGATCACAACTGTTACATTTGCTGACCACATATAAAACTGCTCTCAGAAGAGGCAAGGTGGAGACCAGAGACATTGATGTGTGGACAGAGGATTCAGTGCACTGCCTCCAGGAATGCTTTAACTGTACGGACTGGGAGGTTTTCACACTGTCCTGCGGGGATGATTTGGACTCTTTGGTGGATGTGACATGCTCATACATGGCTTTCTGTAAAAATATGATCGTTCCACATAAACGTGTCAAAATATATCCCAACAACAAGCCATGGGTTACAAAATCAGTTAAATCCTGCTTACAGAGGAAAGCACTTCCCTTTAAACAGGGGTCGGTTTCTGAGCTACAGGTTGCCACAAAAGAGCTGAAGTCCGAAAGTTTAAGAGCAAAACAGTATTATAAATCAGAGTTGGAAAGTAAGATGGCAACAAAGAAACTTGGTTCAGCCTGGGCCAGTATGAAAACTATTGCAGGCCTTCAGAGCACAGAATGCAGTAATCGTGTGTTTTTAGATGGTTTTAATTCAGACACAGAGCTGGCTAATGCTCTTAATTGTTTTTATGGTCGTTTTGACTCCTTTGATTTTAGCACTGAAACCCAAGATTTGAAACAGAAACTCAAAGACAATCAGCACTTTAATATTGAGGTGCAGAATATTAAAAGGGAGTTCTGCGCTGTAAAAGTGAACAAAAGTCTGGGCCCTGATAATATATGTGGGCGCTTGGTAAAGTCCTGTGCACAGAAACTGAATCCTGTATTTCATTACATTTTCAATAAGTCCTTACAGACACAACATGGTCTGACACAACCGTTCCAAAATCCAGCTGTCTAAAAACGGTAAACAACTTTAGACCAGTTGCTTTGACTTCAATTTTAATGAAAATTTTTGAAAAACTGGTCAGATGTGAGGTCCTAAAGCAGACTGAGCATGCATTGGATCCTCTGCAGTTTGCCTATAGGCCTCACAGAGGAGTGGAGGACGCCACTGTCACTCTGTTTAACATGCTTTTTAAACATCAGGATTTTAATGGGACACACGCCAGGCTTTTATTTGTGGACTTTTCCTCCGCCTTTAATACAATCCAACCTCATATTTTAGTTGAAAGGCTCCTGCAACAATTTGATTTGAGCAATAATCTGGTGGGTTGGATTCTGGATTTCTTAACCAACAGGACGCAGAGAGTAAGGGTCAATGGTACATTGTCTGACCTAAAGTGCTCTTCTACTGGCTCTCCTCAGGGGTGTGTGTTGTCACCACTACTCAAATATGTGTCGGAGCAGACATGACAACAGACACATTATAAAGTATGCTGATGATTCAGTTATTGTCAGTCTCCTCCAGGATGGTGAGAGTGGCCACAGCCCAGTAGTTGATGATTTTGTTCACTGGTGTGAGGATTCCTACCTGCAGCTGAATACGACAAAAACTAAAGACATGATTATTGACTTTAGGAGGAAAACTCTCTGGCACAAAGTCACCGTACTAAAAGGCCAGACCACTGAATGTGTACAATCCTAAAAATATCTTGGGACGATTATTGATAGTAATTTAAACTTTGAAGAGAACTGTGAAAGGGTGTGCAAAAAGGGTCAGCAACATTTGCATTGCTTGAGGAAACTTGCACGCTTCCAAATTGACCGAACCATAATGACAATGTTTTACCGGGCTTTTATTGAATCTGTTTTATCCTTTTCTTTAGTGTCATGGTTTGGTCAGATAAAACTGAAACAGAGGAAATCCTTGGATCAGGTAGTTAGATGGTCCTGGAGCGGATGATAAAATAAATGGAGCGTTGTGAAGGTTTTAAGCAGGTCTATTAAATCATACCGCCATCACAGAACTCCGCTCCAGTCTGCTCACACTGCTCCCCCCCAGAGGGCTCGGCAGGGGGCCGAGACCTTGATAGTGTAGCTTGGCAGCGAGCAGGAAAAGCTCTGTGCAGGCGAAGGTGGAGGGGGGTGGGTGGGTGGTAAATGCCGGCCGGGGACGGTGAAATCGTCCGAGCCGCGCAAAAATTGCTTGTTGGTCAGCGACGTCGAGGGGCTGTCCCGTTGAGCGTGCGGAGATCACAAGAAGAAAAATTAGTCTCTGACTCCTCTCGTGGCCATGAAGAAAAACAGGAGCGGCGAGGCTGCGTAGCGGCTGTAAGAAAAAAGAAACAAAAGCAGAGGGACTTGGCGTGTTGACTTTAGGTGCAGGCACAACCTTAAAGCCTTCGGGGACTGCAGACTGCTGAATTCCCGTTGAGCGCCATGGCTAAGACCATAAAATCCAGTGAGCAAGCTGCGTGCCTCAGGTGTACGAGCAAGCCTGAAGGGCCATTGTGCAGCGGCGAAGAAGGAAGGCGGTCAGTGGAGCCGTATGTGTCCCGTGCGTGGTGCGCCGTCCGTGTAACCCCCGGTGCGTGTGCCGGGGCTCCGTGCATGGGTGGGCCAGCTGGAGAGGAGAACCAGGGTCAGGAATCTTGGTGGAGATCGGCGCAGTCGGCGCCGATAAACATCTATGTTGAGCTGTGGCTGCAGATTAGTCATGGTGCGTTGGAGCGTTGAGGGGAAATAGACGATCTTTGTCCCTCAGGTTCGGGTAGATGCGTAGGATCGCTGAGAGGGAGGAGGAGCGGTGAGAGGGAGAAGACGTTCTGTGTCCCTCGGCCGGTCCAACGTGGACGTCCCGATCTCAGGCGAGGGTCGCGCCATGACGTTTTCTGCAGTTTTCCCGGTCGTGGGTGATGTCCGGAGAGTGGCTCGCCTGTGTTGGCTCCGCGTCGAGGTCTCCCTGAAGCAGAAGGGAGGGCAGATCGTTTGCGTCAGGCTGCTGTGTTCGCTGGCAGCGTGTTTTTTTCAGCATCGGGTCGCCAGCGTGGCCGTCCAGACCAGAAGGTTGCGTTGCACAAAGCATGTGCATTCTCGGGGTCACTAGTGAAGCGGATGATAAAATAAAGGGAGTGTTATGAAGGTTTTAAGCAGGTTTATTAAATCATACCGCCATCACAGAACTCCGCTCCAGCCCAAGTGTGAGCAGACTGGAGTGGGGTCCTCAGGCTCTCGTGAGGGGACACAGAGTGTGTGTGTCCAGCAGCAGTTGAAGAGTGAATGAGAGGATGAGTTACAGAATCGTGCAGCATATATACCCAAGAACAGACAATACATCAAAGAGCATTCACAGCAGTTGGTATGGGCATTAGCATATGAGAGACATATATAACAATAGGTAGATTGCTGGCCTCTGCTCCAGCTGCCGGACAAAGAGGTTACAAGGCACATCTACATATTGATCTCAGTCTCTAGGTCACAGTAAGGACAGGACACATGAACACAATGCATGAATGGCACATTAACATCACAATGCATGAATGGCACATTACATCTCAGTAGTGCGGCGGAAAAAACCAGGAGTAGCGAGCTGTCTGCCCTTAGTCCGTTGTGGGGGGTTTTCCAAACCCGCCACAGTCCAGTCGTTTGCTTGGTGAGCCACAGCTGAGCCTGACATCCCTGTACACCAGACAAGTACAGAGGATGGCTACCTCCATTTTAAATGATGACTCCCACCCTTTGCACTGCAACTTTCAGCTTCTTCCCTCCAGACGGAGGTTTGCTGTCCCAAAAAGCAAAACCCAGCGCTACAAAAACAGCTTTGTTCCTGCTGCTGTCAAAGAGTTGAACAAGTTGTAACAATATATTGCACATAATTTAGTTACCTATTTATTAACTCCATTTTATATTTACTTATTTTTGTAGGATTTTATTTGGGTTCTAAATCTTTTATTGGGTTTTAGACCTTTGAGTTTTTAACCTCTTTGACCAGTCTTTAACTTTTTAATATGACCCTTCTTGTTCTGCCCTCAGTAGAGTGAATTTTATAGAGGTTAAAATAGTTCATAAGTTCATAATAAATATCGTAATTCATTTGTAATAATTTATGTTAGAAATAGTTATTAGGTTAAGAGTGACTTTGTACAGTCAGTGGCAATTTGCCCGTATTTTATGTTGAAAGCGCAGCCAGTTGCCGCTATGATTTGTCGGTAGAAGAAACGGACATCGGTAAGAGAGAGAAGAAAAAAAAGGCAGAAGAATATAACCTGCCCGCAAATGTCTGAAACGTTCCTCCTGTGTGTTAAACCCTTTTCCTACACCTTCGAAAGCAATGGCTGTAAGTCCAATTAGTATTTTGTCAGTTTTATAAATTTTGTTATACGTGAACTTGATATCGTTTTTAGAGTGATTGTTTCAGGAATTAGTCTTATCCCAGGGCCCCGCTAGCTTGTTACATGTATTAGGAATGTATTGTTCCAGGAATTAGTCCTATCCCAGGGGCCCGGTAGCATACTAATGTATTTATTTTCTGTTTTATTTTTTAGTTTCACTCAGGCTTTTCATTGAGCTTCGAGCCACAGTTATAAACAACTGTAAGCTGTCTGGAAGACCTGAATAAAGGAGCAGGGCGCTCGGTTTCCTGGCTCGTGAAAAACGAGTTTGGCTTGCTGTTGATCGGCGTTGACATACACTGTGTATATAACACGTAGGGATAACAGTACAGTGAAAAGCCACGTCAGCAGTTGGTGAAGACAAGATTCACGACACAGCGATGGACGACACTCAAGAGAAGAGGGCAGAAGAAAAGGCGAACTCCGAAGCCAAATCATCACACAACGCTAGCTCCAGCTCCAGACGTTCTAGCTCCAGGTTGTCCTCGAGGTCCAGCGTAATGGAAGCAGCCATTATGGCACGAGCCTCTGCTGAAGCTGCGAATGTTAGAGCCTTGTACAGTAAGAGACAATTAGAAATTAAAAAACAAGCAAAGCTAGAACAAGCAGAGCAACAAGCAAGGCTACAACAAGCAGAGCAACAAGCAAAGCTAGAACAAGCAAAGCAACAAGCAAAGCTAGAATAAGCAAAGCAGCAAGCAAAGCTAGAACAAGCAAAGCAACAAGCAAAGCTAGAACTGGATCTAGAGATGCTGGCGATAGAGAAGGAAACAGCGGCCGCCACAGCAAAAGCAGAAGTTCTAGAAGCTGCTGCAGCTGCCGAGCCAGACGAAGGAGAGAGTGTAAGGAGCGCAACTCCATCACAAGTTGTCAGACAGAGAACTATGGAATATGTGCACCACCAAATCCAGCTAAAGTCACAGGCGCAACCAGCTGAAGAAGAAACACCTCAAGTCGAACCTGCACAAAGGGCGCAATTATTCACTCCGAGGAGACCCGAACAAACTCTCTCTCCACCAGAATTCAAGAAAATGTACGTGAAAAATGAATCCATCGACATACCGAGAGACTATGTCAGGCCAAACAGCTACCATGCTTCTCACAATGGTGACCCACCTATGGCAGACTTTGCTAGGTTCCTCACGCGCAGAGAGCTAATCACAACCGGACTCTTTAAGTTTGACGACACCCCCGAAAACTTTAGAGCATGGCAGTCGTCATTCATAAATGCAATTGAAGACGTTGGTCTCACATATAGCCAGGAGTTAGATCTCCTAGTCAAGTGGCTTGGTAAAGAGTCCTCAGAGCACGTTAAAAGAATCAGAGCTGTCTATGCCACTAACCCCAAAGCTGCTCTCCAATTGTCTTGGGACAGGTTAGAAGAGTGTTATGCTACACCAGAAGTAGTAGAAAACGCCTTGTTCAAAAAACTAGATAACTTCCCTCGCCTTACAAACAGAGACAATGTAAAACTCAGAGAACTTGGAAATTTACTCTTAGAGCTGCGGGTCGCTAAAGATGAAGCTTATCTCCCAGGCCTCGCCTACCTCGACACACCCCAAGGGGTTAAGCCCATAGCTGAAAAGTTGCCTCCAAGTTTACAAGATAAATGGCTGCACGCGGGCTCAAAATACAAACAAAAATATGACGTAACCTTCCCTCCCTTCTCATATTTTGTAAAGTTTGTCCAAGACGAGGCTAAAGCAAGAAATGACCCAAGTTTTGCGACATGCAGCAGCCAACCCTTCAGCAAAGGTGAGAGACCACCATTCAAACAAACTAGCTACAGAACACCTCTAACTGTAAACAAAACAGAGGTCGACACAACTGCTCCCGCTAGTACTAAAGAGGACGATTTAACACGCTACTGTCCAGTCCATAAGAAAATGCATCCTCTAGCCAAATGTAGAGCTTTTCAGAATAAACCGCTACAGGAAAGGCAAAGCATACTTAAAGAACACAAACGATGTTTTCGCTGCTGCTCTCCCATGCACGCAATAAAGGACTGTGACACGAAACTCAAGTACGAGGAGTGCCAAAGTGAGAGGCATTGCTCTGCCATGCATCCAGATTCAAGTCAGCAACCCCAGCCAGAACACACACCTGAACCAGAGCCTCAGCCCCGAGACAACACACCACCTGAGGTAACGTCATGGTGCACTGAGATCTGCGGCGAAGATAATCCCCCACGTTCTTGCTCAAAGGTATGTCTAGTTCGAGTTTTTCCTAAAGGCCAACCAGAACGCTCCGTTAAGATGTATGCAATCCTTGACGATCAGAGTAATAAATCGCTGGCCCGTCCTGAATTCTTCGAGCTGTTTGGGATCAAGGGTAACCCTCTGACATACCACATGAGAACATGTGCTGGTTTAACTGAAATGCTTGGCAGGGAAGCAGTGAGGTTCCAAATCGAGCCAGTAGGTGGAGGCCCACGCTTAGACCTCCCTCCTCTCCTTGAATGCGACGAGATAATGTTCAGTAGGGGTGAAATACCTATGCCCGAAGTCGCTCTTGCTCACGCCCACTTGAAACACCTCGCTCCTCTCATTCCCAAGTACGACCCAGATGCTCAGATGGCAATTTTACTGGGCAGAGACATCCTTCGAGTCCACAAAGTAAGACAACAAGTCAACGGACCCCACAATGCTCCCTTTGCTCAACGCCTGGACCTAGGCTGGGTAATTGTGGGGGAGGTGTGCCTTAACGCTCACAAGCCAACCGTCAATGTTTATAAAACTCACATGCTCTCCAACGGACGCCCATCTTTCCTCACTCCTTGTCCTAACGGCATCAACATCAAAGAGAAACCATGCTACGGCGGGGAGCACAAGGACGGCCTCTCTAAACGCAGCTCAAAACCCAATGCAGTGGAAGAAAAGCTTGGGGACAAAGTTTTTGAGTGCACAGAGAACGATAACAACTGTGCCGTGTCCTTCGAGGATGAGACCTTCCTAAAGATAATGGAGGAAGAAGTCCACCAGGATGGAAACAACCCTGAACAGTGGCACTACGTCACATCAGAGCAAAACCCAGCTGATCTAGCCACCAGGTCAATACCTGCATCACAGCTCATGGACACTATGTGGTTTAAGGGACCAGACTTCCTTTACAGACCAACCTGAATCCGGGACATCTGAATCCTTTGAGTTAATCGAGCCTGAAGCAGACTCTGAAATCAGAAAAGTCGCTACCTTTTCTACTCACATTCAGAAGAACGGGCCTTTACCAGAACGCTTCCAGCGCTTTTCAAGTTGGAACTCATTAGTACGTGCCATTGCGTTCCTAATTCACCAAGCTCGTTCTCACTCATCAAGCAACCTGTCAGATCATTCATGCAGGGGCTGGCATCGATGTAGCAAGCCACACACTCCAGAGGAGCTGGATGCTGCCAGTAACCTCATCCTCCAGTCTGTTCAAAAAGACGCTTTTCCCGATGAGTATGCTGCTCTCCATGCCAACCAAACCGTCCACAGTTCAAGTCCCCTCGTGGCTCTTGATCCCTATATGAATGAAAGCCTCATCAAGGTTGGAGGTCGCCTCAAACATGCTTCATTGAACACAGCATCCAAGAATCCAACCATTCTTCCAAACAAGCATCACGTAACTCAACTGCTTGTCCGTCACCATCATGCCAAAGTTGTGCATCAAGGAAGGCAGTTCACGGAAAGCGCAATTAGGCAAGCCGGACTGTGGATTGTAGGTTGCAAAAGACTGGTCTCGTCCATTATCCACCATTGTGTAACGTGCAGGAAACTCAGGGGAAAACTAGAGACTCAGAAAATGGCAGATCTCCCACCTGAGAGACTCAAAACATGCCCTCCATTTTCATACGTCGGGTTGGATGTATTCGGTCCATGGTCAGTAGTCACTCGACACACACGAGGTGGAGCTGCACAAGGAAAAAGGTGGGCAATACTCTTCACGTGTATGACCACAAGAGGCGTGCACATTGAAGTCATTGAATCTATGGACGCTTGCAGCTGCATAAATGCAATACGCAGATTCTTTGCAATACGAGGCCCAGCAAAGCAAATGCGATCTGACAGAGGCACTAACTTCATTGCAGCGAGTGTGGAGTTAGGCATGGCACAACCAAACAAGAACCCTCCCAACATTGTCAACTATCTTCATGCCAACGGTTGCACATGGGAGTTCAATCCCCCACATGCCTCCCACATGGGAGGCGTCTGGGAAAGACTGATTGGGGTCACTCACAGAATACTGGACTCCATGCTTTTGCAAAACAAACACACTCGTTTGACGCATGAGGTGCTTTGTACTTTAATGGCTGAGGTAACGTCCATAATCAACGCAAGGCCCTTAGTTCCCATCTCAACGGACCCTTCCTCACCATTCCTACTTTGTCCCGCAATGATCTTGCCCCAAAGGCAGCACGTTCCCCCTCCACCAGGAGACTTTTGTGGAAAAGACCTGCTCAAAAACCAGTGGAAACAAGTGCAAGCACTCGCCAATGAATTTTGGAGCCGCTGGAGAAACGAATATCTCAACACCCTCCAATCAAGGCGCAAGTGGCATACAACACACCGCAACCTCCAGACAGGTGACATAGTGCTGTTGAAACAGGACCAAGCACCCAGAAACGAATGGACAATGGCCATCATCACATCCACCTTTCCAAGCAGCGACGGGAAGGTCAGAAAGGTCGAAGTGAGGACATCATCCCAGGGTGTTTCAAAGACTTACCTACGTCCTATTTCAGACATTGTTATGCTCTTAGAGAATGAAGTTGTAGTTAAAAAGAAGTAGTGGCATTAGTAATGCCAGGCGGGGAGTGTCTGCCCTCAGTAGAGTGAATTTTATAGAGGTTAAAATAGTTCACAAGTTCATAATAAACATCATAATTCATTTGTAATAATTTATGTTAGAAATAGTTATTAGGTTAAGAGTGACTTTGTACAGTCAGTGGCAATTTGCCCGTATTTTATGTTGAAAGCGCAGCCAGTTGCCGCTATGATTTGTCGGTAGAAGAAACGGACATCAGTAAGAGAGAGAAGAAAAAAAAGGCAGAAGAATATAACCTGCCCGCAAATGTCTGAAACGTTCCTCCTGTGTGTTAAACCCTTTTCCTACACCTTCGAAAGCGATGGCTGTAAGTCCAATCAGTATTTTGTCAGTTTTATAAGTTTTGTTATACGTGAACTTGATATCGTTTTTAGAGTGTGATTGTTTCAGGAATTAGTCTTATCCCAGGGCCCCGCTAGCTTGTTACATGTATTAGGAATGTATTGTTCCAGGAATTAGTCCTATCCCAGGGGCCCGGTAGCATACTAATGTATTTATTTTCTGTTTTATTTTTTAGTTTCACTCGGGCTTTTCATTGAGCTTCGAGCCACAGTTATAAACAACTGTAAGCTGTCTGGAAGACCTGAATAAAGGAGCAGGACGCTCGGTTTCCTGGCTCGTTAAAAACGAGTTTGGCTTGCTGTTGATCTGCGTTGACATACACTGTGTATATAACACGTAGGGATAACAGTACACTTCTCTCTTATCTCTGGTTTTTCTCTCATCTCTTTGTTTTTATACCCTGATTGATGGAGCCTTGAGTATTTTTATCATGTTTATAGTCAGCTTCATGTGTGCCTGTGCTTGTGTTTATGTTGAATGTAATTGTAGTTTGTAAATATGGATGTCACCAGACTGCAAAACAAATCTACCTATGGGTACAAATAAAGTAACCTGAACCTGAACCTGAACCTGATGGGTGTGTGTTAGTTGTGAGATGTGATTGTGTGCAGGTGTGTGAACTTCCAGAGTGTAGTTAAAATTGGGGGATGGTGGTTGGAGCACCGCTAGCCACTGCTATAGGTAACAGGGCTCCCACCTCCCCAAGCCCTCAGTGTCTATAGTGCAATTAAAATTGATGTGCGGGCAGCCCCACTGCACATCAGAGAGAGTGATCCCTTTCACCGACACCGTATGGCACACCCCCACCACAAAACCCTGGGTATCCAATAAGATGTATGTTCCACACAGAATCAGGGGGACGGGGGGAGGTAAGACTGGGAGGGAGGCAGTCCAAAAGGAAGCCCATCCTCCCCCAGAAGCCGGCTCGCAAACTGGTTCAGGAGGCCACCCACTGCCCCCAGATCTCAACTCAGGGTGAGGGCCGCCAGGCTGAGCAACCCAGGACCTGCCAGCGTCATACCCCAGTGCTCCCAGCACCACAGGCGTGATGGAGCAGCCACACCCACACCCACTCCCACACATCTTGCACACACAAACATACACAACAGCAATTATAACAATAATGAACAATGGGCTGGACCCATATGGCGCCCCAGATGCCAAGCGACATCCCAGAGCACCCACCGCAAGCCCACCAACCACCCACCCCAGACACACCCCGACAGCAGCAGGCCATTCCGCAGCCACAGCCGCCCCAGAACAAGCTGACAGCAACACGGCCACCAACACGCACCAACACCCCCGCCCCCCCAGCCACCCCCGAGCACCCACACACACAACCAATGCAATCTTTGTTTTGCAACAATAAGGTTGTGAAAGTCTAGAGAGAGCTCTTTGCTTCTACCCATCATGAGCTCTTTGTGGTGTGACAATCTGATATTCACAGACCTTTTTAAAGGCTATCAGTCAGGATTTAACCAGCTGAAATTAATTTGCACTGATGGAAGATGGGATGACTTCCTAAATTCTGAAGGATTTCAGCTGGTTTCTTGGCTCTCTATGCTTTTGCACCTTTTTTCTTCATGTGTTCAATACTTATTCCCTGGGTTATTCAACTTTATTAAATATAACTTGATTTGTGAATACAATTGCCTTAATTTCTTTGTATGTATGGATTACTTGGGTTGTTAATGATATCTGGTGAAAATCTCAGGTCAATGGCTCCATCAGAAATATGTTTGAGAAAAATGCTGACATGTTCAATACTTATTTTCCCCGCTGTAAATGATCAAACACAGGTGAAGCAGTTTCTTTGTCGTTTTCTTCCACGGCCAACCCTCCTGTGTTGCAGCCATTTTACACACACGAAAAGTCTTCTCTCATCTTTCTTCTAACCTGCCGATTTTAAACATGATGTGTGTGCACAGGTGAGTGAACAAGGCTGCTTGTTTGTGCTTTTGAAGCAAGCCACCCTGCCTCCTTCAAGTGTGTGGTTTGGATTTGTCGCCATGCTCGTGTTTGGGAGCTCTTGCAAAGAAAGGCCAGATGGAAAGGTGCAGCTTACCTTGGTTATGTTTGCCATTCAGCAGAGCACCTGCAGGAATTCGCTCAAAGGTAATCCTTCAGCTGCTGCCGTGCTCAACATTTTCCCACCTCTTGTTTTTCTGTAAGTTTTGAACCTCACGTGGAGGCCGAGGACATTATTTTATGTGGACTACCGCCAGTCTGCGGCTTTTCAAACTAAAGAGTTCAGCTGACCCGAAGGACTGTATGCCTGTTCATAATGTGTATATACAGTAGCTGCATTCACTAAAAAGGTTTTGTGCTTGGTTTAGCTCAGTAGTTAGTGAGCTCAGTTAAAAGGTGTTGAATGGATTGGCATAACAAACCAGAGGTTAACTTTCTCAGAAGGTGATTTGAGAGGGAATGTCATCCCCCCAGTTAACAAACTGACCCCAAATCATCCCCCTTATTAAGCTGCCACCCCCGTCCCCATTGAGTCTAAAAAGAGTACAAGGATGTGATTAGTTACATTTACTACATGTACCCAAGTAGTTTTTTATACAAAATTGTACTTGCGACTTTCACCCGTTTCATAAATTTGCAACTTTTCCCCATCTTGTAAATTTGTGATTTTTTCCAAGTTTAGTAAATGTGCACCCCCTTCCAGTTTTACAAATTTGCAACTTTTTTCCATCTCATAAATTGGTGACACCCCCCCAGTTTAGTAAAGTTGCAACTTCTTCCCATTTTTCTAAGTTTGTGACTTTTTCCTTCTTTCGTAAATTTGCACCCAGTTCCAGTTTTGCAAATTTGCAACTTTATTCCCATATTGTAAATTTCCAACTTTACCCAAGTTTTGTAAATTTGCGATTTTCCCCCCCGTTTCATAATTTTGTGTCTTTCCCCTCCAGTTTGGTAAATTTGCAACGTTTCTCCATTTCATAAATTTGCAACTTTTTCCCATCTTGTAAATTTCCGACTTTACCTCCAGTTTTGAAAAGTTGAGATTTTTTCCCCACAAATTAATACATTTGCAACTTTTTTCCATCTCATAAATTGGCGACCCCCCCCCCCCAGTTTAGTAAAGTTGCAACTTCTTCCCATTTTGTAAGTTTGTGACTTTTTCCTTCTTTCGTAAATTTGCACCCAGTTCCAGTTTTGCAAATATGCAACTTTTTCCCCAGATTGTAAATTTCCAACTTTACCCAAGTTTTGTAAATTTGTGACTTTTCGCCCGTTTCATAATTTTGTGTCTTTCCCCTCCAGTTTGGTAAATTTGCCCCCCCCCCCAGTTTTGTAAATTTGCAACGTGTGTTCGTTTCATAAATTTGCAACTTTTTCCCATCTTGTAAAATTCCGACTTTCCCACCAGTTTTAGATTTTTTCCCCACAGATTAGTAAATTTGCAACTTTTTCTCAGCTTGTAAATTCAGGAATTTCCCCCATTTCATAAATTTGCCCCCCTCCCTTCCCCCCCAGTTTTGGAAATTTCCAACTTTTCCGATCTTGTAAATTTGTGACTTTTCCCTTGTTTCGTAAATTTGTGCCCCCCAGTTTTGTAAATTTGCAACTTTTCCCCATCTTGTAAACTCGAGACTTTTCCCCCATTTCATAAATTTGTTCCCCACCAGTTTAGTAAATTTGTTACTTTTCCCCATCCTGTAAATTTCCGACTTTCCCCCAAGTTTTGTAAATTTGTCCCCCCACCACCATTTTTGTAAATTTGCTACTTTTCCCCCATCATTTAAATTTGTGACTTCTTCCTTGTTTAGTAAATTTGTACGCACTTCCAGTTTTGCAAATTTGCAACTCTTTCCCATCTTGTAAATTTTCAACTTTCCCCCTAGTTTTGCTAATCCCCCCCCCCCCCCCCCGTCAAGTCTCAGAAATTTGTGACTTTCTCACTCTTGTAAATTTGGATCTTATAAATTTGCATTTTTCCACACAGTTTCGTAAATTTGGAACTTTTTCCCAGCTTGTAAATTAACAATTTTCCCCCATTTAGTAAACTTGTGACCCCCCTCCCCGCTGACAGTTTGTACATTTGCAACCCCCCCTCGCCAGTTTAGTAAATTTGCAACTTTCTTCCATCTTGTAAATTTGCAAAATTTTCCTCCATTTAGTAAATTTGTGCCTCCACCCTGTTACATAAATTTGCACCTTTTCCCCCATCTTGCAATTTTGCGACTTCTACTCCATTTTTTCAGTTTGTCACTTTTGCCACCAGTTTTGTAAATTTGCAACTTTTTCCATCAGTGTTGTACATTTTCAACTTTTCCCACACTTTTGTTTAAAAAAAAATCATAAATTTGGGACTTGTGGCAAATTTATGACTTGAACTTGTTTGCAACTTTTATCACATTTTGCACCTTTTCTTCTTTCAAGCATATTGTTATGATCCAGCTCGAGGACCATACCAAATAAAGAGATACAACTGGGGAAACGCTATAATAAAAAGTAGTTTTATTAACGGAAAATTAACTTTAACATAATCAAAAATTAGGGAGCTGGCAGAAAACTATGACACCAGAAAAAAAGATACACACACAGCTTAAACAAAACAAGTCATGATGTCTCAGGCCAGACTGAGATCCACACTGGAACTGCTTTTATAACGAGCGGAGACAGTGGCCAGCTGTCTCCACTTCCTTGATGAAAAAGGTGGGAGCTTCAGTCCAAGCAGATCCTGCAACATACAAACACCAACAGAAAAGAGACAACACAGACAGACCTGAAGGATGACCCTGGAGTCATCACAGTATACAGAATTTATATTCATACATTTGTACTTTATGCTGAATTTACGAATACCTCCCACAACCACCACCAAACTCCCTTGTTAAAAAAATAGCAAATGGCCCACTGAACTTTTTGTTCTGATTCACAAAAGATCTGGGTGGACAAATGCTCAACTAGTACACCAGTTGCTGAATGGGGATCTGGGATTGCTGGGAAAATGTCACTGCCTCCTCTAGAAACTACATCTTGATGTCAACTGTTTTTGAGACTAAACAAGTGGACTGGTGTCCAGTTAGATCTGCTAGCCCTTGTTAGTAGATTAGTAGTAGACTAGCAGGATGTTACGTGTGGATACAAACTACCGACACACTGTCTCAGCTGTGGAGTGTTGGTCCATCTGTCTCTCATCAGTGGTGGTCTCATTTTCAAACTGCCGGTAACAGCGGGATCTCAATGTTGATTGGCTATCGCGACTAAGTATGAAGCAAATTTTTTGCCTGAGATTAACGAAATCCAACTCACCTGTAGCAAACTTGTGTGTGTCCACATCTTTCCATTGACTTTGTTTATAATCGAACTGCATTTCACACTAAGCATAAACTACAAGACTGTACAGTGGGGGAAATAAGGATTTGATCCCCTGCTGAATTTGTAATTTTACCCCCTTACAAAGAAATGAAAAGTCCATAATTTTTATGGTAGGTTTATTTTAACAGTAAGAGATAGAAGAACTACAAAAAAAAAATCCAGAAAAAAACATCAAGTAAGAATTATAAATTAATTTGCATTTGACCGAGGGAAATAAGTATTTGATCCCCTACCAACCAGCAAGAATTCTGACCCACACAGATCGGTTCTGTCATGATTGGCAATAAATTGACAGCTCACGTGTAGGGAATGACAGCAAAGGAAACACACAATGACACAGAGTAGCAAGTTTGGTTTGAATTTATTAATGCAAAGGAACACTTCTGCAAGAGAAAAACGCCACTCACCAGGGGAACACACAGCCTGAAGAGAGAGACGAGAGCAGGTGAAGTAGGAGGGATACTCAAATAAGGGGAAACAGGACTACACTCACGTGGGAGTATAAGAGAGCCTGGCAGAAGAACCCAGCACTTACAGCGAATCTCCCGATGATGCGGGATGGCAGGAGTAGAGCTGGGTGAGGTGTCTGACCGGGTGGTGATGGTCGCTGATGTGGTGATGGAAATGGGGCAGGTGAGCACACAACAACCCTGGAGACGCACCACTAAGGAGGTAGCAACCTGTGAAGAGGAGAGCAGAAGTTTAAAGGGTTTTTCAGGTTAAAGGATAAATAACATTTACTGCTGAGGCAGGTAGTATACCCAATGAGCCAGCGCCAAGGCTTTGAAAAGGAGATCTATTTAAGTGCTGGCGAGTCAGAGGAACAGGTGCGTCTCATCATGCAGGTGGAGATGACTGCCCGCGGAGTAGGTGAAGGTTGAACTGGACAGGCCAGGGGAGGAGTGCGCTCTCAGACCATGACAGGTTATGTGTCCATGAGGCAATTAAATTTGTCCTGTCCCTTTAGGAAAATACTCTTAATCTCAGCTCACTATGTGTACAAAAGACTCGTGTCACAGAACCAGTCTTTTCAATTCAAACTTTTCCACCACCATGTGCAAGACCAAAGAGCTGTTAAAGAATGTCAGAAACAAGACTGTAGAGCAGTACAAGACTAGAATGGGCTACAAGACCATCAGCAAGAAACTTGGTGAGAAAGAGACCATTGATAATTCGAAAATGGAAGAAATACAAGATAACAGTCATTCGCCCTCGTTCTGGAGCACCATGCAAGATCGCACCTCGTGGGGTAAGGATAATTCTGAGAATGGTAAGGGATCAGCTCAGAATTACACAGGAGGAGTTTGTTAATGATCTCAAGGGAGCTGGGACTACAGTCAGCAAGAAAACCATTAGTAACACACTTCGCCATAATGGGTTGAGATCCTACAGTACTTGCAAGGTCCTCCTGCTCAAGAAGGCACATGTACAGACTTGTCTGAAGATTGTCATTGAACACATGAATAATTCAGAGAAAGCTTGAGAGAATGTGGTGTGGTTAGATGAGACCAAAATTGAGCTCTTTAGCATCAACTCGGCTCGCTGTGTTTGGAGGCAGAGAAATGCTGAATATGTCTCCAAGAACACCATCCCCACTGTCAAACATTAGGGATGTGATTCGGGGGTTGGTGAAATTATCTGAAAAATCAGCAGGAGGTCTGGGGGACGGAGTCCCCCAGCGGGGTCCGGGATAGAGCCCCGGTTTGGGGGGGTTTCGGGGGGCTATGCCCCCCAAAGCTCTTGGGTTTTTATGATTTTTAAGTAACAGGACTGTGCTTAAATGACATAAAACAAACAGCTGAATGCCACTTATTACTGTATAATATTGACTTGTGTTCCAAGAAGATAGCATTCCTAAAATATTCCAACAAGCATTATCCATCACATGCTTTAACACTTGATCAAATCAAAATCAGTTAATTTTATCTATTCCATAATAGAAATAAAATTCCAACATACCATTACTTTTTATAATTTCAGCATTTATTTCAGATCATCAGTTTCAATCTCCATTGAGTCTTGAGCAGTTGATTTTGCACAATCATTGATGTATCTAAGTCTTAGAAATATTCATAAGTTATTAGTCAATGTCCACTGTGCACTGTCAATTTCAAACTGTTTGGAATCATAAAAGTAATCTAACTAAATTGTTTTGCTATTTTTTTCTCCTCAATATCAATGTCAACATATCTACAGAAAATATACAAAGTTCCAAGTCTATTTCAGCGTATTTCCCTATATCTACACTACATTTTTTTTTAATTTTGGACTTCAGTGCCTTAATGTGGGTCTTCCTGGCTTGTTTCTGAGCAGCTTGAACCATCCTCCTTGAAGCAGACTTGCTCATTTGGGCATCCATTTTCACTTCAAGCTGCTTCCGCTTTGCCGAGAGCATGGCTGCATCAGCTTCTTTCTCTTCACGGTACCTCTTAGATGATGTTCTCAGATTGAAGCACACTATGGGTTTCACTGGATCTATTAGAATGTCTTTTCTACCAAAGTGTTCTACAGAGGTGGTCTTCCTGGCCCTCAGAGCATATTTCACTGTCTGAATGGAGCTGTAAGTAGAGATGTCCATTCTGCAAGATTTGGCATTCAGGACATCTCCCAACACACTGAAAGCACCCTCTACTTGCGGTCCACGAAAACAGCTCATGAGGGCCTTCACCATCTTGGCAAGAGTAGGGTAATTTCCTCGAGAGAAGACTTGAGCCCACCAACGATCAAGCTCAACAGCCTTTCCATCCTGGTCCAGTGGTGCTGGTAGGTCACTGTCAATTTGGTAGGCTATGATCTCCAAGTCAAACTTCTCAAGCTCTGAATCCTCCAAAACATTGGTGACCAATGCAGGCAGCTTCTTCAGTTGGGTGAGGGTGGTACTGTGTCCTCTGGCAACAGGGTCAAGGGCTGATGTTGCTTTTAACAATTTGTTGTCCAATGGCAACTTCTTCTGAAGATATTTCCCACATGACAGGTATGCTTCTTTGGCTTTGGCTTTGAAGCTGGTGACAACTGAAGACTTGTGCGATGACTGCATGAGCTTGGTGCTCACACCCCCATAGAAGACATCTTTGTCTCTCAGCTGGTTGGCCTTGTTGTCAATCTTGATGTCTGAGAGTTTGACATCTTGCAGAGCCTCTGGCTTCAAGAAACAAGACAAGAATCTTTTGAAAAAAGAAACTTGTTTGTCATTGAGTTTGTGAATCATAGGTGTCTTACACTGTAATGTTGTCACATAGTTCTTCAGCAAGGGCAGAACTGCTGTGTAGAAATTGAGAGTCAATAGAGTGTCCAACCTTGTGAAGAAGAGTTTTTCGAAGATTCTTGTCTTTCTCTTCCTCCCATCTTCGGTCATTTGCTTCTTGCCCAAGGATGTCTGAATCTCCTTCAGCTTGGTCTTGACTTCAAGAGACAGATCTTTCTTGTGATAGATGTTGTGGATGGTTGGGAGATAGAGCTCCTTGTCTTCTGTACCCAGGAAAAAGAAGTAGAAGATAGTAAATGCATCTAGAAGGCGCAAGGTGGACATGGACACATCATAATTTGAGAGCCATCTGTGAGTTGAAAACATCTCTGGCATGGTAAATGGGATACCAGTCAGGAAGCAGATCTCCTGGAGAGATTCCTTCAGATCCACGCTCCATTTGAAGTCGTTGAAGAGGTCAGTGTGAAGTGACTCAATCTTGAACTCAAACGGCTTGCAAAAATGCTTGGAAGCATTGTGAATATGGTGACAGCTGTCTCCATCTATGTCTAGAAGGTGTGGTGCAGGTCCCTCTCGTAGACGGGTCTCCACTCCAGACTTCGAACCTCGCATTACTGCACACGAATCCATCAACACTGACATCAGATTCCTCCAGGGGATACAGTTCTTAGTCATGAGTGCCATCAGTTCATTGTACAGAGACATACTGTCAACTTTAATAACACTTAGACTTGCTAAGTGTTCCACAACAACAGATTTTGTTGAAGGCGAGAAATAGCTCACTAGTACACACAGCACACGATGATGGTTGTGGCTTATGGACTCATCAATGTTCATTGAAAAGTGACAGGATTTGAGATATTCAACTGTGTCGTCATGCATACTTTCAGCCAGGCCATACTTCATTTTGTAGGAGGCGCTTGTCCTGTCCATAGATAATCCATTAAGAGCCTTGGGGTCTCTTGCAAATTCCTTCATCAAGCTGATGAGTTTTGGTGCCATGGTGAATGGAAGAGAATTTTCAGCCAACACTCCCAACAGCATCGCCTGAAAACAGAAATAAACAAAATCAGTACAAAGATAAAACATTGCTCCAACACTGAACATACAAATCAGCATCCTTTTAACTTGAATTTCTTAAAAATACCATACAATGTTATGATTATCATGCAATTTAGTAAGATTTCATAAACATTCATAAACAAGGTAGTTTTCAATAGATGCATTCTATACAATGAGTATTATTTTAAGTATGAATAATAATATAAACACATAAACCTAATTTACAAAGTATTGGAAATGAAATGGCAAAAGATAATGTGTGTGATTACTGTGGTGTTTCTACTCTGTCATAATGGGTCGAAGATATTAATTAATGAAATTCATAAAAAAGAAATACCTCATGCAGTAATTGTAGACATCAGCTTCAATCATGCACTTGACCAATATCATGTCTGAAACTGCATTCACCGAAAGTCAACATACAGAAACCTGAAATGTGCAAACATGCAAAACGTATCTAAAATCTACCACAAAAAAATAGGACATGTTATTAATAAAATTAATATAACAATAAACAAAATACACAATTATATAATTTACTGCATCATCCATAATATTTCCTTTTTTCGAGCAATACAAACGAGACTACAAACATTTAACTGTAGAAGCAAACATATATGTGCATGCAAGCAAGCAATTATCATTCAGTAACATAATAGATGACAAAATCCATATCTGATATATGTGATATTAATCAGGGAAGACAGAAAAGCACAAACATAAACGTAATTCTAAGTACGTGTGGCGTTAAAAATATTTATTAAATAAAGTCCAAAACATCTTCAGCAGGCAAGATGAAGAAAATATTAACTAGATGACATGTATACAAAAATATATCTTCACATACCTCAAAATTCACTATTCTATCCGCAACTGGCACTGGTTGTTGGGATGGATCCTTCCTTTCGATTTCCGGGTCCGATCGTGTCGTTAACAAAGGGTGGAGGCCGTATGGCTTCGATGTTTTTTTCTGAACACCGAAAGTTCCAGCAATTGAATAATTAGTGGACCTCGATTTCACCTGTTGTGCATGTTTTCTGCTCTTAGGATGACTCTCGAGAGACTTAAATCCTCTTCCACCATAGTCACTGGTGTTGTTACACCACATGCATATCGCCTTCCCAGCACGGTCGATTTTCCGTATGAAATCGCTAAATAAATTTGTCACAGTTGTCTTACCAACATCCGTTGCAATCTCCTTTTCTAGCCAATCCCAACGAAATTTGTTTTTAACAATCTTGTCAATTTCTTTGACTCTCGGAGCATCTTTACGTTCCACCACCGACACCACCATCCATCACCGTTTATTTCTCTTATCTTATCATGTTTAATGTTGCAGCATTGTACCGAGACAAATTCCTAGTTTGTGTACTACATGAACAATGGCAATAAACCTGATTCTGATTCTGATTCTGATCACTGCAACACAAGTCCGCTATGGAAGAGCGAGGAAAACAAAGGATTAAGAACAAAATAGGATAAAGATAAGAAACAGCCGCGTTCATTGGTCACTGCAAGGACGATCAGCATCAGCCAATCAGGTGCGTCGTTAGGGGATTACTAAGGGATTTTTTTTTTTTTAAGGGGGATCAGCATCAAATCAGGCGCGCTGTGATTTTTTTTTTTTTTTTTTTTTTTTTTTTTTTAAGGACGATCAGCATCAAGTCAAACGCGCCGTTAGGGGATTACTAAGGGAATTTTTTATTTTATTTTGGAAGATAAAAGAAGCGGAATTCCGCGAATTAGCGGAAGAATCACATCCCTAAAACATGGAGGTGGAAACATTCTGCTCTGGGGCTGTTTCTCTGCTAAGGGTATAGGAAGACTTCACCGCACTGAGGGGTCGATGAATGGAGCCATGTACCATAGAATCTTGGATGAGAACCTCCTGGCCTCAGCCAGAACACTGATGATAGGTCGTGGATGGGTCTTCCAGCATGACAATGACCCAAAACATACAGTCAAGGCAACAAAGGAGTGGCTCAAGAAGAGGCACATTAAGGTCCAGGAGTGGCCTAGCCAATCTCTGGACCTTAATCTCAGAAAATCTGCAGGAAGCTGAAACTTCCGAGTTCACAAGCGGCAGCCTGGAAACCTTCAGGATTTGGAAAGTATCTGTAAAGAGGAGTGGACTAAAATCCCTCCTGAGATGTGAGCAAACCTGGTGACCAACTACAAGAAATGTCTGACCTCTATGCTTGCCAACAGGGGTTTCTCCACCAAGTACTAAGTCAAGTTTTGCTTGGGGATCAAGTACTTATTTCACTTGATCAAATGTAAATTAATTTATAACCCTTATTTATTTTTTTCTGGATTGTTTATTGATCTTCTCTCTCTCTTTCTCTCTCTCTCACTCTCTAAGAATTATGGACTGTTCATTTCTTTGTAAGGAGGTAAACATAAATTCAGCAGGGGATCAAAAACTTATTTCCCCCACTTTATACGCTATAATAGGCTACAATGTGTCATTCTGTAACATTTTTGGTTGGTGGTGTGCCGCTGGATTTTTTCAATGTAAAAATACAGTATGTGCTGTGGCTCTAAAAAAGGTTGAAAACCACTGATGTAATACATGTATTTGAGTCTTCTGCCAGTGGTTTTTGGTAGTTTCTGCTGGTGCATTTGCCCCCTTGTTCAAATAATGATTGACTAAAAGTGTTGCAAAGTTGGCCTGTTGCTGTTTTGCCTGCTTCTGAACTTCTGTCCATTCATTTCCCATCGTTACTGTACACATGGACCTACGTTTGTATGTGTTTACTCTTTGGTCATAATTGAGGGATGTTAATTGTATGGCAGAGATGATTTCATCAGCAGCACTCTGGAAATGAGAAGTGGAACTGATGTGTATTTCCAGCTTTGGTCTTGAATTTATTGCAGATGCAAAAAGTTGTCTTTCAAAGCTGTGTAATAAAAACTGTGTTATAACATGTCTGGAGGATTAAAAAAACAGGCTTGGCCCACCTTGTAGCAGCGGAAGCATCAAGCCTCATTTTTACAGCACTCGTACACGTGTTAACAGTTTCATGTAAAAGGTTAACATCCTTGTGTTATTCTGCTCAGGCACTGCCATTTCTCCCGCCTCCATCACCACCACCTCTTCCCCACCTCCCTGGACAGAAAAAAAAAAGGGGGGGGGGAAACATGCGCCCATTTGCCTGCCACCATTATGCTCATTTGTCCTGTCAAGAGAATGACAGGCCGGTTGACTCTTCCCCAGATACGACCATTAGGTAACGCTCTGTCATCTGACAGCGAGGCATTCTGCCGCTCCCTAAAAAACCCCTAATTATTTCCTTCACCAGAGACAGGCGGTGGCGGGTAGGTAATTTTTAACCTTTCACGTGCACCTGGGGAACCCTCCTCCAGGGAGCCAAGGTGCCTGTGTGGCATTCAGTCATCAAAACATGACCTTTTATGGCCGTTCGGAGAGCAGTTGGCACCGGGTGCCACGCGCCGACTAATGCTAATGTTGATGACTAATTTATGCATCAGCCGACCACATCTGCAGCAACTTTAGGGTAGTGACAACGTGTGATAGACCGGGGGGGCGGGGGGGTGATGGCAGGGCTACAGAGCAGGCAGAGGTGAAAGGCGTTTTGTGGTAAGGGGTGGGGCTTTTGAGACACCCAGTAGCCCGGTACGACGGGGAATTGAGGAGGCTAATTATGTTGCAGGGAATACATTCAGCGTGACCAGCTAGCCTTTTTAGAATTTGTCGAGTGCAATCTGACTAACGTGGCTGACCTTTACTTTTTGCCCAAATTGTGGACGACCACAGAGCATGCAAGATGTGTGCATACTCGATGACCTAATTGCTTTTTTTTTCTTGGAACGATAAATGCTGCCCAGTACCACCTTCCCAACATATAGAGGGATTCTGAAAACCCACAGCGTATATTCTGAGGGTTATTGCGGATGCAAAACCGTTACTGTATGTTTGCATCCTCAGACATTAAAGCATTAGGTGATTTAAGGGGGGATGGGGGGGTGCTATCCCCCTTGTAAGCAAAATGACCCAAAAGCACCCTCCTTGTTAGCCTGTCATCCCATCAATCCCCACTCATAGGTGTACATTATTTATCATCATAAACCCTTTATATATCATATTACAAAACTGGATAAAATGACTTTGAACAACCAATTCTAAATATAAATTTGTAACTTTTTTCACAATTTGTTGCTTTTTTCTCATAAATTTGCAACAGTTTTCTTAAAAAAACTGTGACTAGAGCCAGAAGAAAACAATGAATTTACCTCTGATTTTGGAGAAATCATAAATGTTTAATTCAATAAAATTTATGCAGTCCCTTCTAGAGTAATATTATGTTATACCTAATAATTTTTATGGTTCCCACCTCCGCCCCTCGGTCAAAACCTCCAAAGTTAGCAGCCTATGTATCCTCTCTCTTACAAAATAAATTCAGACAGACCCAAAGATATTCAACATTTTGCACAGTAATCATAAGAGCCAAGGCTGGGATCATAAACGTGTGGATTACTTTTGGGAAGAGCTGCTCAATTGCACATTTTGCCAGTCAGAGAAAACGTACAGAGGCACGTAAAAAGGATTTTTGAGGTGCAGTGGGTACGTGACGTTTACAGCTTTAAGAAAGGTGTGTAACGGGAGTGTTTTTTGTCACTTTTATTGTGTTTGAGGATGGAGCAAGTAACCTAACTGTGGTGTACCAAGATGGCGCCGGGTACACCCTGGGTGTAGTGTCGGTGACGGCCTGCCTTTCCAGTTCTGCCGTCAGCCGGGGTATAAAAGGCTAGGGCGGAAGAGGCTCTGTCTCTTCGCCGTCAACCCCTTGACCTGTACGGCGCACCTGTGAGTTTGGTTCTGTTTATTAATAAAGTGACGTTCAGCTGCACCCTGAGCCTCCTCCTTGAATACCAAGATTACGACATAGCATTTGGCAATGAGGTAAACAGGTATGGAGTGAGCTATTTCTGAATTTCAGCCATTTTTGGAGGTTCTGGGCAAGCCGCCGGTCCCCTGGGCTAGGTGGTATGCGGCTTTCCAGAATTTTCTGGTGGCCCTTAACCTCGGCGAGCTCAAGAAACAGCGTGCAAGGGCAATTCTGGTTCATAATCTTGATATGGAGGGTCAAAGGATCCTGGACATGCTAGGAGAGGCTGATAGTTATGAGGACGTGGTGGAGCTAATGGCACGCTACTTTCGCGCCCCGGAAAATGTCATAATCTAGCAAATCCAGTTTATGCAGCGCCGCCAGTGGACAGGAGAGGCGGTATAATGCTATGTTGTAGATTTACGTCAGCTGGCGGGGGTGTGCCAATTTGGGGCCCTTGAGGAGGAGATGGTCCATGACCAACTGGCGGAGCACACTCTCTGTTCAGCAATATGCTCGAGGCTCCTGACGTTCGCGGGTGAACTAACGCTAGCCACGGCTATTGAGATAGTGCAGCAGTTTGAAGCAGCGGAGAGGCTGTCTAAAGACCTCGGTGAGAGAAACACACTGCGGGATGAAGAACCACAATTGAAGGCGCTGGTTGTGGACTCGGACAGCGAGGACGGCGTGAGTGAAGAAGAGTACACTGCCGCTGCGAAAATTAGGTCCGCCCCGGGAACGCCAAGATGTTATGGCTGTGGGTCCACCAGGCACAGTTACAAGGCAAGAGAGTGTCTGGTGAGGAGCAAACGGTGTGGTAAATGCGGTCTTCTACATCACTTTGCCAGAGACTGCAAAATTTTTGAGCAGGAGGACCAAAGACATGGAGCAGATCCCTGTGCTGTGGAGCCTATGGTTGTTCATACTGTTTGTCCGAGCACAGATGGGCACATTTTCTGCAACATGTTGCTGGACGGCATAGAAGTGCTATTGTTGGTGGATATGGGAGAGATGGCCTCGGTGCTGAGCTTGCCCACTGTGAGGAGCCTGTTCCCACACTACCACTTGAGAGAGTTCACAACGCCGTGCTTTGGCTATGGAGGAAGCAGGATGGCCGTAGTGGGTTCACTGGAGTTGACGGCGAGGTTCAAGTAGGTGGTAATTACTGGCGTCCAGTTTGTGGTGACCGCCTCTGGGTCAAACATTTTAGGATGTGATTTATTTTACGGCCTGGGGTTCAAGATCGCCAACGGTGCTGGAGAAGAGTGGTCGGGCTGTGGATTATGGCACCAACCTGCTCCACATGTGGAGGACGATGCTGTTTGGGGCAGCGATTGGCCTGGTGTTTTGGGAGGTGATGAGGACCGCCGCCGCGACGACCCAGCACGGGAGGGTTCCGATGCCAGTGTCCAAGTGGCCTTGGATGTGGGAGCTGGACGGCACAGCGGAACACCCGGGATGGCTGCTGGTGTCGGGATGACAAAGAGAGGGGCAGGACCAGCTGGCGCGGTTCTATGGCGCGCTAGACATCAACATTCAAGGAGGGCTTCGGACCGGGTGGATGGGACGGCTCGGCCCAGGAGGGAAGCCCGGTCACGACGTGATGGTCATACAAAGCCGAGTCAGGCCCCCTTGCGGATCGGGGACGAGGTCCGGCCCAGGGAGGAGGCCCGGGCAAGAGGACTACATGAAAGACGAAAATGGTGAGATGACCAGGGGTGGCTAGGAGTGGTGGCTACCCAGGAAGATGGCTACTTGGGGCTGTCTGGTGAGTCTTGGAGACACCCCAACGAGCTACGGCGTGTGGATGAGGAGAAACGCCGACGTGGCTCATCCCCGGAGATGAAGAGGAGAAGGCACTCAGGGTGGGATCCGCTAGACAGAAATCCAAGGGGTTTGCCTCCAGGAGGGACTAAGAGGTGACTTTAAAGGGGGCATTATTGGCAATGTTTTGTTGTTGTGGTTATGTGCCATTTTCTCCCTCAAGTCACACTGTTGATATGGACCTATTGCATTTTGCCTGGTGTGTAAAAAAACAAACAAACAAACAAAAAAACCCTCAACACTGTTTGTATTACACTGTTTGTTGTGAGTTGCCCGAGTTTTGGGGTGAGTGTGTTGGGGTGGGGGGCTGGCAATGGATGGAGAGTGTACATATTGACTGTTTATATTTCTAGTTCTGTTTGTATATAATTAAGTGTATTACAGGATTATTTTACTTTTGTAGGAATGGCTAATTTTTGTTTATGGACTTTATGGAATCAAAGATGGCAGAATAATCTGTCTAAGCCATGTAGGGGGGGTTAGTAGTCTACCTGCCCCCTCTAGATAGTTGTGTGTCTGGATAGGCTTATGCATACTGCGTTGTTAGCGTGTGAGTCGGGTTTAAATTTGGGAGGGGCTGATTTGTGTGCTTGCATTTTTCTACGGGGGGGGGGGGGATGTGGTGTACCAAGATGGCGCAGAGTACACCCTGGGTGTAGTGGGGGTGACGGCCCGCCTTTCCGGTTCCGCCGTCAGCCGGGGTATAAAAGGCTAGGGCGGAAGAGGCTCTGTCTCTTCACCGTTGACCCCTTGACCTGTACGCAGCACCTGTGAGTTTGGTTCTGTTTATTAATAAAGTGACGTTCAACTGCACCCTGAGCCTTGTTATGTATGAGGCAGGAGTCCAGTCCTCATGCAGCTAACTCTCTCAACTTTATTACAGAACAGGGGTTTATATACAGAGTGGGCCGTGCCCGCCTGGTGTCATCCAGTGGGTGGGCACGGCTTCACATACACACATTCTCATACACAAAATTCTTCCCCCCTTTAGAAAAATGTGAAACCACACACACAATTGAACCTCCCAAATTTGAAACCTGAACCACGCACTAAGAACCTGTGGAACAATATACTATAATGAAACGACGTATCACATTCACACAAAGAACAACTAAAATTGGACCACATTTCTTAGAAAATACAAAATAATCCCATGTAATTCACAATCACACACATGCACACCAGCATAAACTATATACACAAAATACATGTATTCAAATATATATACACAGATATTTACACAAGAGATACAGTGTCAGGTAAAACCAATGTCTCTGGGCTGCCACCATTTTTACACCGCCATGGAGGCCCAGAGCAGCCCCACGGCATCCGCACACCTGGCCGCTGTCCACCCCCTGGGTTGAAGCCCCCCTCCCTGGCGAAAATATCTTTTCCCACCATAAGACACTTCTTCCCTCTCAGCTCGCCGTGCCGGTTTCCCGTGCGCCATCTCTTCGCACCCGCAGAACTGATCCTGACCGTCGTCCTCACTGCCATCATGGCCCCAGACACTCCGGCCCTCAGTGGCCGCGCTTCGGGAAGAACTGAAGTCTGCTCTTCGGCATCGTCCGCTGCCTCAGGCACCTCGTCATGGCACCTAGCACCCTCCTCCAGGGCGCTCCACTGCACTGCCTCCACATCCAGCTGCTGCTGCTCACCTCCGGTGTTCACCACGATGCCCTCACCAATGTCGTTCTCTGACCCCAGCTGCGGTTGTTGTCCCTCGGGGCTCCCGGGGACACTCCTGTCGGCTCTATCCTCCGATCTGGGCACTTTGTCACTGCTCTCTGTCCCCTCGCTCCAGGTGTCCCGCTGCGCCGTCTCTGCATCCTGCGGCTGCTGCTCTTCCCTGGGGCCCTCAGCCTGCATGGTCTCGCTGTCCCGCTGCTTAGCTTCCAGCAGCGGGGCTCCGGTTTTGGCTGCTCGAGGGGTGAGGGCAATACCAGTTCTTGTTCTTCCACCAATTCATCGTCACTATCTGGGTCCCATTCACGCTCAGTGTCCCATTCGCCCTCTGTGTCACTCTCACTGTCCACAATGCGCTCTCCGGCCGCACCCACGTCCGCAAAGCCTGTGCGAACTGGTTCTGGGCCGCTGACCGTTTGCCCACAGATTTCGAGAGTGAAACCCAGTGCATTGAACAAGTCCCACCCCAGGACATTTTCACCTCGGCATGCCACCTGGAACCAGAACACCGGGATTACTTTTGCGCCATACATACTGCACTGTCAATGTGATGCTCCTGCTGGCACCAGAGCTCCCATCGTCCTGTAGTTCTACCGTGTCCGGGCGTCGGGGAGTGAGCCTCTGAACCATGGCCTCACTCACAATGGACCACGTGGCGGTGGTGGCTATCATCATGGGGACACTTACGCCGTCCAGCTTCACCACACGGTGCAGTCCTGACCAACCTTCGGGGCATGCAAGGTTTATACCGTCCCCGTTATCCTGCTTGCCGCCCGTTTTTAGGTTTTGGTACACTCCCATTGTTCTCCTCGTCACCATTGTTATGTATGAGGAATGAGCAGGCAGGAGTCCAGTCTTCATGCAGCTAACTCTCTCAACTTTATTACAGAACAGGGCTTTATATACAGAGTGGTCCGTGCCCGCCTGGCGTCACCCAGTGGGTGAGGACGGCTTCACATACACACATTCTCATACACAACAAGCTTCCTCCTTGAATACCAAGATTAGGACATAACACTAACCTAACCCATACTTTAATGCCTAACTCTAACCTCACAGGAACGTTTCATTAGAGGAGTGAAAAAGAAAGTAAGGGAAAAAAAACAAGGAAAAAAACAAAGAAAAAGGTGAGTGACAGACGAGTCGAACTCGTGTGTTTTTGCTGAAATGGCTGTGTAAGTAAGTACACATGTAAGTACATGTGTAAGTAACCATCCGCCATGCCCCTACCACCAACCAATGAGCAGTTGGAAAGCAAAAGATGCGTTGTTCTGCGCATGAGCGGTGAGGACTGCGCAGTGAGTGAACTTGTGAAAATGTAGCGAGGCACTTTTTTTTAATTTAACATGGAAATGTACGTTTTTAGAGGGGTGAGAAAATGTTTATTAGATACGTTTTTTACTGAGACCGGGTTGCGGCTGGAATACAGTGATGCTTTGTTCACTCAGGAAACTTGATTAATAAAACTATGGGCTTGGGGGGTGTGGGGGGGCACACAATAACTCATTTGGAATGACCGTCCATAGCGGCGACTCTACCATAGTTGCCTAAGCGACTTGCCAAAGTCTCTTGCAAATCTTGTCAGTCGTGGGTTGCAGGTTTCTGGGCTTGTTTTTTAACGTGTAGTTGCTTATTTCTGCTTGCTTTGCTGTCTGTGTGACAGCTCTCCCAGCTCCCCACTAAACATGAGCACGATAGTTTGTTTACAGGAACCATCCACACCCCGTTTCCTGGTTACCACGCCCGCTCCACTGATCTCTATCCACCTTATTCCTGGGGGTGCCGCTGGAGGAGCGACTGTGGACGGAACTTCCGGTTTCGTTTGACCCAATGTAAAATCAGTCAGTTTGGACTCCCCCACATTCTGTCCCTTAAATACCCCAGGACATCAAAGCACACATTCACATTGTCTTTCATTCTCAAATCACAATGCATCCCCCACCAGGTCTCCTCATCTCCGTCTAAAGTCCTGGTGGTCAGGAAATCCCTCACGGCCGTCTCTTCGCCTACAAAAGGCCAGACTTCACATCCTCCTGTTACCCCTAGGAGGTTCAGTCCCTTTTGTCCTTCTGAGACGTGAAGCATACAACCAGCATACAGTAATTCACATGTGAAGCATATGGAACCCACATATGTGCACCACAATGTTACTTTTTTGAGGCGCAAGAGGCCATGTTCCCGCATTTCTGATGCCGAAGTCATTGTCTTTTAACGAGGAAAAGTGTCCCATTTCAGTGACAACCATATGTTCGAAACTAGTACTGGAAGTTGCTACCACAATTCATGCAAGGCATCATGGGGACTAGGAATAAGGTGGATAGAAAAACTAGACGGATCATTGGCTGCCAGAAGTGAAAGCACCTGGCCGCCATATTAGTACACCCGACTCCACTCGGCTTTGTACTCACTAATGGGGCATGAGATATTCAGATTTTTTTATACAGATCAGTGCATATGGGACCTGAAATCGAAAAAAAAAAAAAATTCTCCATTGAAATGAATGGCAAAAGCAAAATTATCTTTTGATCCTGATCAAATTCTGCCACGAGTTACACATATGATGTTTGTCAATTTAAAATATAATTTTCCACATAACTAAAGCTGTCAGCTGTCATATAATAACAGAGAAATATTTAGTTTTTATTTAAACGACTAGCGGACAACAACTCCCATCATCCCACATCACTAAACTGAAATCATGTTTAATGATGTTACTTATGCAGAATGCACATGTCTTTTCTTTTGATCTGAGTTTAAAAATTTAATTTATTCAAAGTTTTTATGTCGACTGTGTTTACTATAAATTTGCTGTTGCTTATGCAGAATGCATATGGATCTTCCTTTAATTAGAGTTTATAAAATTCTGTTATTCAATGCTGACTGTGTTTACAGTCAATTCACTGCAAACAAAAATAAATGTATATATCGATATATGTTACCAAGCAGCCTCTCTTTTACACAGTGTGGTAGGTTGCCTGTTGGGCTGTTTTGGGGCTTGTTTCCATAGAGCTGGTTGCTTGTTTCTCTCGTGAAACCTGGCAACACTGGTCTCTGCCTGTGCACGGAACAAAACTATTCCTGAACCCAGTAGCCTTCTGGGGGCCGGGCCGTCAGCTGACAGTCACTGTGTTTGTGTTTTATTGTCCCCCACCAGACTTTCTGTGCCAGAGGTGGCACTACTTTTTCATTTTTCACATAGATCTCAGCTTTAAAAAAAGTTGTCAAATCTAATTTTTTTAGTTTTGTTTCCTGTCTATAAAAGTGTTCTCCAGCAACCGTCCCAAGTAAACCTGTAGTGTGTGAGCTGGAGGGGTGGTGGGGGTGGTGGGGAGTTGGACACTGGGGCTTACCGTAGCCGACATCAGATATCAGCATGGATGACGTTGGGCGGCGTTGTTATCCTGTATATATTGCAGAGTGTGAGAGATAATAAAGTGTTTGTTGTTCGCTGTAAGACAACTCACGGCTCGCTCTTTTCAGACATAACATTTGGCGACAAAAGTTAAACCATGGGAGCATGCGTGGGACCACCGCGACTGTTTCTGGAAACTCCAGGTGAGCCACTCATACCGTGGCGCCTCTGGTTCAACTCGTTTATCACCTGTGTCGACGCGGCTTGCCTGGGTGACGCCAATGACGAGAAGCAGAAGAACATACTGATTCACAGTCTAGTCGAAGAAGGACAACGTGTGCTCCGTAATCTGTGCCGGACGGAATTTTTCGGTGACTGTGCGAGCTTAATGGAGAAATTCTACAGCGAAAAGTGCAACGTGATGGCGCAAAGATTCTGATTCTTTGGCCGCTATCAAAGGGCAGGTGAGTCAACTCAGCATTATGCTACGGAGCTCCGAAGCTTAGCCAGCACATGCACCTTCGGGCCTTTGGAGGATGAGCTAGTCCATGACAAGCTAGTGTATGGCATGAACGAGTGGCTAAAGGAAAAGCTATTGCTATCCACGGACAATTTCAAGCTAAGCCAAGTAACAAGGATGGCAAACAGCCACCCAGCTAGCAGAACAACTAACAGCTAATAGCTGACTAGCCTCCCAGACAACCCCATGGGAACAGGCCGATAACAACACCAACAGCCTTGAACAGACATGTCCATGGAGCAGCCCGCGGAAACGGAACAAGGCCAGACAGACGCAGGACAGCGGGCGCTGTGCACTGGCTGCAGATCGTCTAAACACCGAATGAGCTCGCTCACCTGCCCTACTAAAGGGAGGAGATGCTACCGCTGCAAACAAGCTAACCATTTGGCTAGGATTTGTCGCTCAGCTCCCGCGAAGACCAATGCCCACACACTGGACTTGGCCACGATATGTGTAGTGGGCACTAAGAATTGGCTGCTCAAATGGCATGCCGTCCAACTGGATGGAGTTGACATGCCACTTCTGGTGGACTCAGGTGCTGCTTGGTCCCTACTGAGCTTGGCTATGGCAAGAAAACTCTTTCCCAGAAAGACCATTACTGCAAAGGCGGAAGACATGTTTGGTTATGGGCATGTTAAAATCGGCATGGTGGAAACAGTTGACTTTTCAGTGACATAGACCTTCATGGGATCCACTGGACCTTAGTCTGGCCCTTCACCCAGGACCTGTTTGCCTTGGGAGACCCTACCAGGGGCAAGTTGCCCTCGACAACATAGCTTGTGGGATCATTCAGGCACTGAAACCCCTCCACCACAATAGGGTGGCGATCCACGGAGGGGCAACTTTTTACCTGTTTCATAAATTTGTGACACACACACCCCAAACACCCAGTTTTGTAAATTTGCAACTTTTCCTCCACTTTTGTAAATTTGTGCCTTTCCCCCCCAGTTTTGTAAGCTTGAAACTTTACCTCCAGTTTTGCAAATTTATGCCTTTTTCCCCCCAGTTTCGTAAATTTGTGCCTTTCATCTCCAATTTTGTAACCCCCCAGTTTTGTAAATTTGTGCCTTTGCTCCCTAGTTTCAGAAATTTGCAGCTTTTCCCGTAGTTTTGTAAATTTGTGACTTTTCACCCCAGTTTCATAATTTGAAAGTTTAGACACACTTTCATAAATTTGAGACTTTTGTCTACAGTTTCGTAAAAAAAATTTTTAGTATACTTTATTAATCCCAGAGGGAAATTACAGGGTATCCACCTGGATGGATGAGGCAGCCAAGGTGCAAGGCCAATCCATTCGTCGCACACACATTCATACCTAGGGCCACTTTAGAGTCTCTAATTAACCTAATTTGCATGTTTTTGGCCTGTAGGAGGAAAACGGAGTATCCAGGGTAAACCCACGCAGACACGGGGAGAACATGCAAATGCTACACCAGGGGCCCATCCTGTAGCATTTAGGTTTCTGTGGGAAATTTTCTAATTTCCCTTTTTAATTGGTCCAAAGGTTTGCAAATAATTTGTCATTGTTGAGCATGTGTTCTGTAGGCACCCATGCACAACAGCAAATTATTTGCAAATCTTTGGACCAATGAAGAAGATAAATGAGAAAATTTCCCACAGAAACCTGAACGTTCCAGGAGCCCCAGGTTGGGCACCCCTGCGCTACACAGAAGGGTCACCGATAGTCAAATGGGTGGGCTCGACCCCACAATGGTCAGGGGTGGAATCGATCCCAGGACCTTCTTGAATTGAAATTTATTTATTTGGATAAACCCCTTGAGATGTACCATCTCGTTTTCGAGGGGATCCAACAAACAACACTTAACAAAATTCAAACTAGAATACATAAAATACAAGTATTAAATCAAGAACAACACAACAAACAAAACACATAACACCAGCTCATACACACACACAAACACTTGGAAGAATGCAGTAAATACATGTGTGTATACATATGTAACACAAAATTAAATATAAATGCACCTCATAAATAATGACTACAAAAGCCTAAACTTATAATTATACAGTGGCAGTCAGTTAAAACAGACAAAGTCCGTCTCTAAGTGAGTAGACAAGTATTTTTTAAACAAACCAAAATAGGTTATTGCATGAATATGAGATGAGAGACTATTCCAATCAGGTGGAGCTTTAAACATAAAAGCTCTTTTACCAATTGATTTTTTTTACAATAGGAATAACAAAATAAGGCTGAGAGGAGTCTCTGAAATTATATTTTGATAAAAACGGCATAAGATGTTCCTTCAAGTAGATAGGATAATTAAAATGAAAACATTTAAAAATAAAAATGAGCCACTGGATTTGTCTTCTCACAGTTAGAGATGACCATTTCAGTAATTTGTACATAAAACAATGATGAGTAAAAAAGGAACAGCCAAGAACGAATCGACAGAGTATATTATAAGCTACATTAAGTGAAGTCAAGTTTGATTTCACTGCACGTTGATATACAATATCACAGTAGTCAAAACCAGGAAGTATTAGTTGAGATGCAAGTTTCAAACGAGTTCTATGAGAAAAATACATGTGGGAGCGATGAAGGTTGGTGATCCCAAAATTAATTTTTTTGAGAATGTAATCAATATGCGATTTAAACGGCAATTCGGGATCAAACCAAACACCCAGATATTTAAATTTATCACCATTGATGAGTCCACTTCCATCTTTGGTATTTATAATCAAAGGAGAAATTACCTGTTTCAGCTTTTGTTTGGTTCCAAATAACAACACGTGTGTTGTTATTTGTAAGTGCAAGTCGATTATGTTCAAACCATTCTTCTATTAAATTGAAATCTTCCTGTAAAGACTTTTGTACTCTTGTGCTATTTTATCAGATTTATATATGACTGTATCATCAGCGTAAAATTGTATATTACATTTATTTAAGATAGATGGCAAATTATTTATGTAAATAGTAAAAAGAAGTGGTCCTAAAGTTGAGCCTTGTGGCACACCTCTTTGCTGAACATAAAAATCAGATTGAATACCATTAATGACAACACATTGTTTTCTGTTATGGAGATATGAGTTAAACCAGAGAACTGCATTCTGACAGAGGCCAGTAGCATAAAGTTTATCCAGTAAGAGATAGTGATCTACAAGATCAAATGCTTTTGTTAGATCAATAAGTATAGCTCCAGTAATTTCACCTTTATCAGCAGCAGTATAAATATCATTATTAAATTTGAGTATTGTTGTACTGGTAGAGTAGTTGGACCAAAAGCCAGACTGAAATGAAGTTAGAATATTATTAATATTAAGATAGTGTGAGAGCTGATTATAAATTAGTTTTTCCAAAAACCTTTGACAATGAACAAATAATTGAAATAGGTGGATAATTATCAGGATCAAGTTTATCACCTCCTTTATGGAGTGGAGTATTTTGCACACATTTCCAAATGGTAGGAATCTCATAAGAGGACAGGGAAAGATTAAATAAGTTAGTAAGGGGCTACATAAGAATATGATAGGCTACTTTAATGAATCTGTTTTCAATTCCATCAAGTCCTGGGTTACTACTTGAATTTAAGTTAATTGCTTCATAGAATTCAACTGGCAAAATTTTTCTGAAAGGAGAGGATGCATGAGAAGGATGATTATCAGAACTACCATATATTACAGTATGTAAGAGTCAGAAAATCTCGTAGAAAAAACAGAGGAAAAATGTTGACTGAGAGCTTGAGCGATGGAAAAAGAATCCTGTAATATTGCATTACCCACTTTAATGTGTTGTATAGACTGCTTGTCAGTCTTACCAACGCTACGGTAAGAAAACTCTTTCCCAGAAAGACCATTACTGCAAAGGCGGAAGACATGTTTGGTTATGGGCATGTTAAAATCGGTGTGGTGGGAACAGTTTCAGTGACTTAGACCTTCATGGGATCCGCTGGACCTTAGTGTGGCCCTTCACCCAGGACCTGTTTGCCTTGGGAGACCCTACAAGGGGCAAGTTGCTCTCGACAACATAGCTTGTGGGATCATTCAGGCACTGAAACCCCTCCACCATGATAGGGTGGTGATCCACAGAGGGACAACTTTTTACCAGTTTCATAAATTTGTGACACACACACCCCAACTGCCCAGTTTTGTACATTTGCAACTTTTCCTCCCAGTTTTGTAAATTTCCAATGTTTTGTCCTAGTTACGTAAATTTGTAACTTTCCCCCCACTTTTGTAAATTTGTGCCTTTCCCCCCAGTTTTGTAAGTTTGAGACTTTACCTCCAGTTTTGCACATTTATGCCTTTTCCCCAGTTTTGGAAATTTGCGACTTTCCCCCAGTTTCGTAAAGTTGTGACTTTTCCTCCCAGTTTTGTAAATTTGAAAAATTTTCTCCTGGTTCCATAAATCTTCAACAACCCCCCCCCCTTTCCAGTTTCTTAAATCTTTGCCTTTTTCCCCAGCTTTGTAAATTTGTGCCTTTCCCCCCAGTTTTTTAAATTTGTGCCTTTGGGACTTAAAACCTTTCTCTGCAACTGGGTGCTGGATTTTCTCACAGGGAGGCCACAGAATGTGTGGGTTGGCAGCAACACATCCAAGACCATCACAATGAGCACAGGGTCCCCACAAGGGTGCGTGCTCGGCCCACTGCTCTTCACCCTGCTGACCCATGACTGTGTACCAGCCTACAACACCAACCACATCATCAAGCTTGCGGATGACACAACGGTGGTGGGCCTCATCACCAACAATGAGGAGGCCAACTACAGAAATGAGGTGAGCCAACTGGTCCAGTGGTGTAAAGACAATAACCTCTTCCTGAATGTGGGTAAAACCAAGGAGATTGTGGTCGACTTCAGGAGGGGACACACACAGCATCCCCTTCTGATGTAGGAAGATGGCGGCAGCGCGCTCGGACGCAGCGGCCCCTCTTGGCATCAGTGAGTGTGAGAGTTTTGAGTGTTGTGATCATCCCAGACGTACATTCTGTAAAACTTACAACTGTGAGACCTTATTAAACATCAAAGTACTGCACGCTGCAAGATTCGCGGCGATCGGTTGTGATTTGGACATCCTACGTCAGCACGGAATTCTGGTGGCGTCCCCGCTGGAAGCTACCCGTGAGAGGAGGAAGCGGAAGCGGAGGGAACGCAGGAAAAAGCGAGGAAAAAGGGCCGGGATCCATGCTAGGCTAAAGGCTAACCCCTCCAGACCAGCGGTACCGTCGCTTCTTCTCTCAAACGTCCGCGCCCTCGAAAGCAAGGTGGACGAACTGCGTCTGCTGAGAGAAACCCGGAGAGAGTGGAGGGACTGCTGTGTGTTTGTTTTCACCGAGACATGGCTCCACGACAACATTCCTGACGAGGCCATTCAACTGGAAGATATGGCGATGTTCCGTGCCGACAGGGAAACGGCGAGCTCCGGTAAGAGCCGGCGGGGTGGGCTATGCATCTATGTTAACAAGAACTGGTGCGTTAATGCCACGTTAGTGTCTAAACACTGCTCTCCGTTGGCGGAGTTCCTTATTGTAAATTGTCGGCCTTATTATCTGCCTAGGGAATTCAGCAACGTGTTTGTAGTCGGTGTTTACATAGCGCCGAGCGCTAACGCTAAAGCTAATGCTAAGAAGGCACTCGGGGAACTGCACAATGCAATCAGTGAAATCCAAACTTCACACCCGGACAGTTTTGTGGTGGTTGCGGGGGACTTTAACCACACCAGCCTAAAGACTGTGCTCCCCAAGTTTAAACAATGTGTAGACTTTAAGACCAGAGGAGAGAATATGTTGGACTTAGTGTACACAAACACAGATGCATATAAAGCGATACCCCGCCCCCATCTCGGCCGTTCTGATCACATATCCGTGATGCTGGTGCCTGCCTACAAACCTTTATTGAAGCGCAGCAGGCCAGCAGTGAAACAAATCAGGATTTGGCCAGAGAGTGCAACCCCTGCACTGAAAGACTGTTTTCAGCACACAGATTGGAAGGTCTTCAAAATAGCAGCCTCCCAGGAAGACAGGACAGATGTGGAGGAGTATGCTGATTCGGTCACCAGCTACATCGCGAAGTGCACAGAGGATTTCACTACAGTGAAGACCATCACTATGCGGGGTAATCATAAGCCCTGGATGACAGCAGAGGTGCGCTCGCTGCTCACAGCCAGAGATGCAGCCTTCGGAGCGAAGGACAGGATCGCCCTCCGCTCAGCCAGGTCTGCGCTTTCTAAGGGAATTAAGGCGGCAAAGCGCGCCTATGCGGAGAAAATCCAGGGACACCTCTGTGACACTAGGAACACCAAGCAGATATGGCAGGGAGTTCGGACACTGACGGGCTTTAAGCCTAGGCAGGGGGTCGATGATGACGACGCTTCACTTCCAGACAGGCTTAATGACTTCTTTGCACGTTTTGAAGCATCAAACTTGACAATCAGAGGGAGGGCTGGCCCTTCCCCACCATCGGTCGGACCAGCTTTTACCATCAACACAGCGGACACACGGAGGACCCTAACCAGAGTCAACCCACGCAAAGCTGCAGGTCCAGACAACATTCCGGGACGTGTGCTCCGAGACTGTGCGAGCGAGTTGGCGGATGTCCTGACTGACATTTATAACATCTCCCTGAGTCAGGCCATCGTTCCCAGATGCTTCAAGACCTCTATCATTGTACCGGTGGCAAAGAAACCAGTGGTGTCCTGTTTGAATGACTATCGTCCTGTTGCACTGACACCAATTGTGATGAAGTGTTTTGAGCGGCTTGTCAAACCACACATTACAGCCTGCCTCCCTGCATCACACGACCCGCTCCAGTTTGCATATCGTTCAAACCGCTCCACGGAGGATGCTATAGTCACCACCCTACACTCTGTCATCACCCACCTGGACCAGAAAGACACCTACGCCAGACTCCTGTATATTGATTTCAGTTCAGCATTCAACACCATTATTCCCCAGAGACTGATGGAGAAATTACTCCTTCTCAGTCTGAACACAGCCACATGTCTCTGGATCCTGGATTTTCTGACTGAGAGACCTCAGTCTGTCCGGGTTGGAAACAACATCTCCAAGTCTGTCACGCTGAGTACCGGATCCCCTCAAGGCTGTGTACTCAGTCCACTGTTGTTTACACTTCTAACACATGACTGTGTATCCAGACACGAGGGGAACCAGATTATTAAGTTTGCAGATGACACCACGGTGGTGGGACTTATCCAGAGGGATGAGGAATCAATGTACAGGGAAGAAGTGAGAGACCTGGAGGGCTGGTGCAGGGAGAACAATCTGGTGCTCAACGTGGACAAAACGAAGGAGATGATTATCGACTTCCGGCGGTCGCAGCCTGAGCACGCCCCCCTCAGCATCGGTGGCCGTTTAGTGGAGAGAGTAGAGAACATCAAGTTCCTCGGAGTGCAGATCTCGCAGGACCTGACCTGGAGCAAGAATTCCTTGGAGATCAGGAAGCGGGCTCAGCAGAGACTGCACTTCTTGAGGAAACTCAAACAGGCCTCTCTCCCCATCTGCATCCTCAGGACCTTCTACAGAGGTGTGGTGGAGAGTGTTCTGACGTACTGCATTGCTACATGGTACTCCAGCTGCAGTATGTCAGACAAAAAAGCCCTGCAGAGGATAGTCAAGGGGGGGAGAGGGTAATTGGAGTCTCCCTCCCCTCTGTCCAAGAACTTTTTCAGAACCGTTGTAGGAGCAGGGCACTAAACATTGTCAAGGACCGTTCTCACCCTCTGCATAAACACTTTGAACTTCTTCCATCTGGTAAACGATTCCGGAGCATCAGAGGCAGAACCACCAGACTGATCAACAGCTTCCTCCCACAAGCTGTCAGGATGCTGAACAGTTTACCCGGAATCTCTCATACACACTACTGCACCTACGGACATTTTGTATATTATAGTTAGTTATAGTTTTTTTTTTTCCCCAAGTATGTCTCAGGGATGTGTGAATGGATGGGGGGGTGGGGGTGGGGGGGTAGCTATGTGGGAATGTGTCTTAAATCATGCTGCTTCTTATATGGATGCCGAGAGAAACGCAATTTCATCTTGCCTGCACTACAGTTATATGTACAGCAATATGACAATAAAGTTTGATTTGATTTTGATTTGATCATTGATGGAGCAGCAGTGGAGAGGGTGAGCAGCACCAAGTTCCTGGGGGTGAACATCTCTGAGGACCTCACCTGGTCCAACAACACCACATCACTGGCCAAGAAGGCTCAAACTCACCCCCATTTCCTCCGCAAACTGAGAAGAACATGAGTCCCACCCCCCATCATGTGCCCATTCTACCGGGGCACCGTTGAGAGCATCCTCACCAGCTGCATCACGGTGTGGTATGGAAGCTGCACTGCATCCTGCCAGAAGACACTACAACACACAGTGAAAGCAGGCAGCAAGATCATCGGTGCCCCTCTGCCCTCCCCCACTTCCCAGACATGTACTTTGCCTGCAGAGCCATCAACATTACAGGTGACACCTCCCACCCCTCACACTCCCTCTTCACCCCCCTGCCCTTGGGGAAAAGGTACTAGAGCCTCTGGGTCCACTTCACAAGACTGCTAAACAGCTTTGTTCATCAGGCCATCAGGACCCTGAACTCTGTCCACCCCCACCCCCCGGACCGTAATGCACTCACCCACACAATAACTACCTCAGCTGTTGGTGCAGACAGACTGGCGCACCAACAGTAATACATTTGCTGATGTACGTCTCTGCACTTTACTGTAACCATTTGCACAAATGCCTGTCTGCCATTGCAATGTTGATCATGTGCAGTCCTATCTGTCACTGTCTGCACCTACACTACAGCATTGAACTTGGTACTACCAGTATATTATGTATGGGCAGCACGGTGGTGCAGTGGTTAGCACTGTTGCCTTAAAGCTAGAAGGTTCCTGGTTCAAATCCCCAGGTTGGCAGGGGTTGGAACCTTTCTGTGTGGTTTCCTCCCGCAATCCAAAGACATGCATGTTAGGTTAATTGGTTGTTCTAAGTTGTCCCTAGATATCTGTTTCTTATAGGCCCTTAGAATAGAGGGTTAGTATTAGTGAAAGCGCTTTGAGTGGTCTTTGTGACTAGAAAAAGCACTATGTTAGTCAGTGGTATTACTGCTCTACTTTTCTGTATATAACATTGCTGGGTCTCATCGTTTATTGTTTGTCTTTATTTGCACTATGGGAGGTCTCAGTCTATCTTTTGTCACCATTTGCACTACGGGTAGCATTACTGTACGACTGCTGTTGTTGTTTTTCCAGCCTTATTCCTTTTTCTTTTTTATATTGTGCACACCGCTGAAGAGAGGAACACCATTTCAATTCTCATGTATGTCCTGTGCCCATAGTAGTATTGACAAATAAAATCTTTGAATCTTTCCACCCAGTTTTGAAAATTTGCGACTTTTCTCCCAATTTCATAAATTTAGGTCCCCCCCTCCCAGTTTTGTAAATTTGTGGCTTTATACCCCAGTTTAAAAATTTGAAACTTTTGGTACAGTTTCATAAATTTGGGACTTTTGTCTACAGTTTTGGAAATTTGCAACTTTTTTACCAGTTTCATAAATTTGTGAATTTTCTCCCCCACTTTTGTAAATTTGCAACTTTTTCTCCCAGTTTTTGTGAATTTGCAACTTTTTGTCATAGTTCTGTAAATATTCAACTTTTCCCCAGTTTCTTAAATTTGTGACGTTTCCCCAGTTTTGTAAATCTGTGCCTTTTCCCCCCAGTTTTGAAAATTTGTGACTTTTCCCCCGTTTCATAATTTTGTGTCTTTCCCCTCCAGTTTTGTAAATTTGTGCCTTTTTACCCCAGTTTAAAAATTTGAAACTTTTGGCACACTTTTATAAATTTGGGACTTTTGTCTACAGTTTTGGAAATTTGCAACTTTTTACCAGTTTTGTAAATTTGTGCCTTTTCCCTCAGTTTTGTAAATTTGGGACCCCCCCCCCCCCCCCCAGTTTTGAAAGTTTGAGACTTTGCCCCCAGTTTTGGAAATTTATGCCGTTCCCCCTCCCCCCCAATTTGGTGAATTTGTGACTTTTTACCCCAGTTTAATAATTTGAAACTTTCGGCACACTTTCATAAATTTGGGACTTTTGTCTACAGTTTTGGAAATTTTCAACTTTTTCTCCTAGTTCCGTAAATTTTCAACTTTTACCCAGTTTTGTAAATTTTTGACTTCTCTCCAGTTTTGTAAATTTGTGCCTTTTCCGCCAGTTTCAGAAATTTGTGCCTTTCCAGTTTTGGAAATTTGTGACAACTCCCCCCCCCCCCCCCCGTTTCATAAATTTGCTAGTTTCTCTCCAAGTTTCCTAAACTTGTGATCTCAGCTTAAAAAAAAAAAAAAAGTTGCCAATCTTATTTTTAATCCTGTTTCATGTCTATAAACGTGTTCTTCTTGAACCTTCTCAGATATACCTGGCAACATCAGAAGACAGCGGCTGTCTTTTCGCTCAGCATGGCTGTGGACGTGCTCAGGAATCACATCTCTGAGTTTTGTGCACTTTACTCATCCATAATTGGGTTACAAATATGCTGGCGTGTTTCTCATCTCCACGACAAAGAATACGAATGGGCGAGAAGGGGCGACACCTTCTGCCACCGCCACCCCCATGTGAGAGGGATGGGGAAGGTGATGACAGGGACATTTATGAGAGTTGGGTGGGGGTGAGAAATCTGAAATAAATAAATAAATAAAAGACAAAGGGATGGCCTCGGGGCTTTTACAGTTATCTGACAAAAAAATGTTGATAATCTTCCCCAAATCGAGGACAAATCGAGGTGTGAGGGGCTGAAGATGAATTCCGGTGACTCGGAGTAATCGGATCAGAAGTAAGTGATGGCGCTATTTGGCTTGAGAAACATAATTTGTATGAATCAGCGAGGGCGAAAAAGACGCTGATGAACACACATTAGGAAAAATATTATCGTATGTTTTTCTTTGCTTTTTTTTTTTTGCAGCCGGAGTTGCTTGACTTCAGCAGTGAGGGCACGGTGGCGGAGCGTTTCCCTCGGAGCGTCGGAGCGCAATAAAACACAAGTAAACACAAAGCAAGACGGATTCGGCCTGCCGTGTGTCCGCGCCATCATTAGTGATTTATACGCCGTTTCTAATCCCGCCGCTAAGGCCACCCCACCGCCATTAAGCTTCAAAATTACGTGTTCTATCACCAGCGAGCCACTCTCACCTGAATATTGGATTACTGAAATAAAATATGAATAATTAATACTGAGAAATAGGTTCCTGGCAACAGGAACGGCTGCAATTTAATAATGAGCATTATGTTTCTTCTGCTTTTCCTCGTCGTCCTCCTCCTCTTCTGGTGGCGTTTCATCTTCTCGGGTGTCTCCACCAAGGGAGTCACCGCTTTCTCTCCCCCCGCTTCCCCCTTGGACGGGCTCGGTCCTGCGGCCGTCATGGCGAGAGACCCGCCTTTCCTGCCTGTGTTCTTTACTCCTTATCCTCCTCTTCTTCTCCCTCTTTTTCTCTTTTTCTCCGTCTTGTTTCCCCTTTAATAAGTTGCCGTTAAATAAATTAGAAAATACCCACCCAGGGGTGATCAGACGGCCGCAAACCCCTGTCATCTGTCTCCCGGTGCTGCCAGGCAAAAGGGAGCAAGGGAGGGGAGGAAGGAAGAGAGGAAGAGGAGGACAGCCAGGATTTCTTCATCTTCTTCTTTTTCATTCCCTGGCTTGATATTCCGTCAGAGGTAACAGAGAAGAAGAAGAAGACCACCGAAGGCGGAAGGGGGGGGATCCATACATCCATATTTATTTAATGTAGTGAGAGAATACACAAGGAAGGAAGGAGACAGAGGGAGAGAAAACTTTGCTACATATGGAGTGCTTCTTACAACTAATCAGCAGACTGTTGGTGATTGGGGGCCGCGGGCGCCAGGTTGGCTCGAGCCAGAGTTAGCACAGTGCCCAGGTCTTTGCTGCAGGCTGCACAGGTTGGCCTCAACTCTGCTGGGGAGCAGATGGCGAGCCAAAGCTTGTAGTCACACTTACCTTCCCCACTAAATCCCTAATCCCTCCGTGGACGCTCCTCCAAGGCAGGTTTTTGGAGGCAGAAATAGGGGTTACAATCTGGACCGGTGCAGCGGCTGCCAAAACACTCACAACACAGAAATGCAAATTAACTTATTTGTGTTGTCCACCGGCCAAGGCGCCGCTTCTTCTTCTTTTTTTTTTTCCTCCTTCGGTAATTAAGATACCTTGAAAAATATTTGTAAAAGATCAATAATCTGAAATGGACAAATAACAATGAGGGGGAATGAGAGAGGAAGAGGAAGTGAGGGGGGTGTGGATACTGATTTTTTTTTTCCTTGGTTTTCCATCTGTTTATCTTCACCTGCTGGAACCGTCTCGTGGCGTTTCATTGCTTCTAACAAGTGAAATCTTTATAAATTTCCGAGGACATTCCTTTAAAGCCGGTGCAGGAGCAAGAAAAGAAACACCTCCTGAATCAGTAGCTGTTAGAGGAGGCGTAGGAGCCTCGGTGACACCTTTCAGCTGTGCTTGTTGGCTGGTGCTTAACACACACGCACACACACACACACACACACACACTGTTATTAGCCCAGTGTCAGCAGCACTAAATGGGCTGCAGATGTTAATTCACTGTTTTAGATACAGTGGCAGGAAAAGGAGGCAGAGACAAACGCCACATAAAGACATTCATTAGTGAGCAGCACACGGCGGATAATAACTCAGAGGTGATCCGCTGATGAAACGGTGCGTCCACACACTTGGCTCGCAGGTTACACAGAAGATCCGTACCAGTATGTTCATGCGAGTTACGCAAGGTTGCAACTTTTAAAAAGGGGATGTGTGATGAAAATTTCATTTTTTCAGTGCTTTTGCACATCTGTTTAGGTACCTGGAGTGGCTACTAATGGAACAAGAGAACTCTGAGGCGAGTGTTTGTTTTGAGGATCCCAATATGTCACTGATGGAGAACAGTTTTCAACTTTTCCGTATAATTACTGGGCCAGAACCACACTATGACAAGCCTGTCATCCATGAATATACAACAGAAATAGTTGTAAACAACCCATAGTTGTAGGAGAGGATCCTAAGGTGAACCTGTGGAGTAAGTTTGGTGGCTGTAACGTTACTCACAGTTCTATAGAAAGAGTGCAAATGGAATGTTAATCTTGACCTTTAACCATGTGATCTCAAACCCAGTCACATTTCAAAGTCTCAGGGTGAACCTGTGTACCAGCCCATATCTTTACACTGGCTTCCTGTGTGTCAAAGAATCAATTTCAAAATACTGCTGTGGGTTTATAAAGCTCTGAATGGTTTAGGGCCAAAATACATTTCAGATTTTCAAGTCCATTATGAACCACCCAGAGCACTCAGGCCATTAGGGTCAGGCCTACTAACTGTGCCCAGAGTTAGAGCCAAACATAGTGAAGCAGCGTTCAGTTTTGATACTCCTCACATGTGGAACAAACTCTCAGAAAGCATCAGGACTGCTGAAACACTCAGCTGCTTTAAATCCAGGTTAAAAAGTTTCCTATTTGCTGCTGCCTTTTAGTAGAACAATTCTTAATCTCTCACAATGGACTGTAAAGGTACCTTCACACCAAACGAGAGCTGGCGGCACAGATACGTACAAGGTCAATGGCAAGAGGTGAGCTCACACGAATTTCGAGCACTTGCTTTCGGCTTTGAGATTCTGCCGTCACCGGAGTAAAAGTATCAACATTGGAGAGTAAACTAGTTTGAAAATGACACTGACACTCACCTGGAAACAGAAGGACTAGGAGCTCTGCAGCTGAATCAGCGTGTCGGGGAATTTTTATCCATGGACTCCTGCCACAGATGTGCTAACAAGGCTAGCAGGCTAGCAACCCATCATCCAGGTGAAATTTTGGAGGGAGGAACAATTTTTTTTCAGGTGAGACCCGTCGAATAATGTAAACCTAAGCATGACAGCGTTTTGGGAATTTCCATAGCGGGCTGAACACAGCTGCAGAAGTTAGAAAGGGAACCTTGCTTTTGCCCGTTCGTGTTAGGTCTAAATGCACCTGAACTCTTATTTCTTGCACTTTATCTGTCTTATTCTATTTTTACTTGTTTCTGTTTCTCTTTAATTTATTTTTTAGTTTGCTTTTAAGTTCTTATGTATTTCTTTGGCAACTTACTGTAATACTTTAATGTTCTATGTAAAACACTTTGAGTTGTCTTGTACATGAAACGTGGTATACAAATAAACTCACCTTGCCAAATTTGGTGACCCTAGTTTTACTCATTCTATAGTAATAGGGAATGCCAACCTTGACATTTGACCTTTTCCCCCAAATCTCGCACAAAAATAATCCAGTTGGACCCAAATTCCATTATGTCTATAATGTTTATATATTGTATATATTATGTCATTGTGTCTATAGGTAACTACATATCTGAGCGAACAAAAATAACCTCTGGAGTTCCCCAAGGTTCCATTTTGGGACCTTTGTTTTTCAACATCTATATGCTCCCACTAGCTCAAATCATAAAAAACAACAAAATATATTATCATAATTATGTAGATGATACACAAATCTACATAACCGTCTCACCAGGAGACTATGGTCCAATTAAAACCCTGATTAAATGCATTGGTCAAATTATAGACTGGATGTGCGTTAAATGAAGACAAAACTGAAATAATAGTTTTTGGAGCCAAAGAAGAAAGACGCAAAGTTAGTACTCAGCTTCAATCAATGATGCTAAAAACCAACAGCCAAGCCAGAAATCTGGGTGTGGTTCTGGACTCAGACCTGAATTTTAACAGCCATTTTAAGACAGTATTGAAGTCAGCCCATTATAACTTAAAGAACATAGTGAGGATTAAAGGTCTGATGTCTCAGCAGGATCTAGAAAAACTTCTCCATGCATTTATCTTCAGTAAACTGGACTACTGTAACATTGTCCTCACAGAACTTCCTAAAAAGTCCATCAGACAGCTGCAGTTGGTTCAGAACGCTGCAGCTCGAGTCTTCACCAAGACCAAGAAAGTGGATCATATAACTCCAGTCCTCAAATCTTTACGCTTGCTTTCTCTCTGTCAATAGATTTAAAAATATTGCTGTTGGTTTATAATGCTCTGAATGGTTTAGGGCCAAAATACATTTCAGATCTGCTAGTCCATTATGGACCATCCAAAGCCCTCAGGTCATCGGGGTCAGGCCTACTATCTGTGCCCAGAGTTAGAACCAAACATGGTGAGGCAGCATTCAATTTTTATGCCCCTCACATATGGAACACACTCTCAGAAAGCATCAGGGCTGCTGAAACTCTCAGCTGCTTTAAATCAAGGTTAAAAACTCTCCTATTTGCCGTGGCCTTTCAGTAGAACAACTGTTAATCTCCTACAATGTACTGTAACTTTTATTTCTGTCTTATTCTATTTTAGCTTGTTTTTATTTCTCTTAATTTACTTTTTAGTTTGCTTTTAAATTCTTATGTATTCCTTTTGCAACTTGCTGTAATGCTTTATGTAAAGCACTTTGAATTGTCTTGTACACGAAATATGCTATACAAAAAACTTGCCTTATGTGCAGCATCAGTGTATATCAAACCCTAGTACTAACTTTCAAAACAGAACAAAACTGTAGGAGGAGTTGACTTCACAAAAATGGGACTGACGGATGGACCACCCCATGACATAATCCCCCGAAGGTCTTCGCCCTAACCCCTTTGGTCTTTGACATGGACTTTACCTGTGGCACAGGTAAGCAGGTAATTGTAATGTGGAGGGTTGATATGTGATTTATTATTATTATCAGAATCAGAATCAGAATCAGGTTTATTGCCATTGTTCATGTAGTACACAAACTAGGAATTTGTCTCGGTACAATGCTGCAACATTAAACATGATAAGATAAGAGAAATAAACTATACATGTAATAAAGTGTAGGATAAGATTAAGTGATACTGGTCAACAGTTAAAATATATATTAGCCAGCAGCAGATACTGTGGAGAACTATATAGTGCAGTCGGTAATGCAGGAAGAAAACAGTGATGATTGACATGAGTCTGGTTGAGCTGCTGTACATGGTGCACGAGAGTCACTTAGTGTTCAGCAGTCTAATGGCAGAGGGGAAGAAGCTGTTCATGTGACGGGATAATATTATTATTATTATGAACTTTTTATTATTATGATTCAGTTTGTTCTAGTTTCTGGTTATGTTGTAACATTCCTTTCCCAACAGCACACATACGTTGGGCCAACGTCAGCAAGTTTACACCTGGAATAAGCCTTACATAGTCACCTCCAGGTTTTCGCGGGATGTTTTTATGATTGTTGCAGCCCAAAAAGCCTGAATTTATGGGAGCTTTTTTAAAAAAAAAAGTTGTGATAAAAGTTATGATGTTTTAAGAGGGTTTTTTTGCACTAAAAGTTGTGGGAAGAATTACAGTTTTTAAAGCAAATGGTTTTTCCAGTTTACTGCAGTAATTTTGTACAATACAAGAACTTGATTGTCAAAAATTTCCTATTACAGTGATTTGTAAATTAAGCAGAAACTTCTGCTATACAGAAAAACTCTTTTGTACAACAGCAAATACAGACTTTAACACAATATCCATTACAACCGCTAAATTGCATTAAATTCATGTTAAAGAGTATAGACTTGGAAATTATTGCTAGCACCTTCATTTGAAAACTCCCTATGGTCCCCAATCGCTCGGTACTGAGCGGAGAGGAAAAAAAAATAATTTATTCTGTTGCTCTGTATTGGCTATTGGAGTCTGTGTTTTTCTGGAAAAAAAAAATACAGAAAGTATTCTCTTTCCATGCCTAACCCCTACCTGTCTGTCTGTTGCGTGTCTTGACACAAACACTTGTCTCTCCAGACACACATCTTTCATTTATGGGGGGAGTTGTCATCCATGTCCAGACCGGAGAGTCACAGCTTTAAAGTTCATTGACAAGATGTAGTAATTATTTTACCTCTAAAAATGTATAAAATGTTCAAACACTGGCTGTAGTGTTAGATTTGCTCATTTTGATTGTGGTTTTATGGCGTTTGTCCTCACGTGCACTCCCACGATGGGGTGCTTTTGGGGCAGGCGGAAATTTTTCAACACAAACCCACCACTTCATACACACGGTCAGGACGGAGACGTGGCAAGACGTCCACCGGCAGGCTGGGGGAAACGGAGCAAGGGACAGTGTTGGAAACCTCACAGGTGTGTGGGGTTTTTTTTAAATCACACACTCTGTTTTTGCTGATGTCTTCCATTAATACTCACTGTAAACATGGACGTGAACGCGGTGACGTGAACGCGTGAAGCGATGTATTTGATTGGTTAGACTGAGCATTTGTGGACCACTCAGAGGCAAATTTTATTGGTGAAAATGCCAGAAGTTGACAAGGATTCGCCAAAATTGCGGGAAAGTTGCGGTAATTGGACAAAGTTGCAAGGCCGTGCATTAGTCGCGCTGATTGGCTGATTTTGCGTGAATTTACATGATCGAAGCATCGTGAAATCCTGGAGGGACTGCTTATAAATGTTGTTTGCATATTGGCAAGACATTGGCTGGACTTCAACATAGCCGATGTCTTGCCAGTGTGCAAACATCATCTATAAGATGTATCCCTGATGTAAACTTGGTATGTCAAGCCAATGTTGGCGTGATGTATGCATGTTGTTGGGGTTGCGTATTCTAATTGTATCTCCCTTTGTTATCCTCATGATTTTCTTGTCTCGTTTTTGATGTTAGGTTTGTTTTGAAAGTACTCCCTGCCCCTGTTTAGTTTTACTTTATCCTTAGTTTTGATCCTCTGCTTTACCTTTTGTGATTATGTAACCCCTTGCTTTGCCGTTCCTCACGGCAACATAGTTCCTGTTACAGAGTTTTCCTTCTGTGCTAGTGTGGATTTTTCCTTGTTTCCTGGCTCCACTGTTCCACCTGGTTTGTATGCTACTTTAGTTTATTAATTAATCTTATGTTTACGTTTAGGTCTGTTTGCAGCTCCTATGCTGCTGTTTGTTTTCAGTTTGTTTTCAAACTAAATTAGTGTTTAGTTTGACTTGTTTTCCAGTGCTTACTGCAGCCTTTGTTTGCAATTAATAAATCCTCCCTAACTGGACGTTGCCTACATTTGAGTTGTCCTTTTCTGCCTGCACCACAAAACATAACATTGTCATATTATCCTTAATTCATCCTACCAATCTTCATGTCTCTGGCATACAGTCTATAGTCTTTCACAAATGAACAATTTGATGGAATGATTTCACAAATGGAACAAAGCCAGGAGATCAGCAAGGCAAAAGAGTCCGTCTATCGCTATTCTCTGCTAGCAACAGGTGCAGCTAAGCTAACTTCTATCGTACTGCTTCCTGTCCTCCTGTCTCCACAGTGCTGTCCACATCCACAAAAAGGTTTAAAGAAATTCAGTGAAGGTGTCTGTCTTTTTTGGCATTTTCCTTCCTTTCCTACTGGACGCTGAGAGCTAATTCAAACCGCGCACTGTGTCTGAATTGCCCGGTGCTGTCCACACCGTTGCCTTGCTAAAACCCAATTCAAAATGCAGATAAAATAGGTGAGGAATATTTAGTGTAACAAAATAATAAAGACTAATAGCACAGAAAAATATATTGGTACGTTTTTGTCTATCAAAAAATGTATCCCACTGAAGAGGTTTTGGATCTCACGTGGGAGGTGCCGGATCTTGTTCTGGTAGGATCTGGCTCAAATTAAGCCCTGCCCTTGTGCCCAATAATGCTTTACTTGGGCTTTTACATTATCACATTTTGCTGTTTGTTAGTTATGTCATGTGAGTTAGCTCAGTCTCTTGGCAATGCAAAAGCTAACTGCCAAGCAGCCAACATTAGCCTCAAATTGTCACCTATCCCGCCACAACCAAACATCTCCCAAAATATTCATTAGTATTCATGTAGGGGTACCTGTGTAATATTGTGATACTTTGCAGCAGCAAACTTGTATCTATTCTGTACTGGAGTATCAAAAAAAACAAAAAAAAAACAGCTGAATTTCCAGTCCACTAGGTGGTGCCTGAGGCTCACTGTCTGGTTAGGTCAGCACAGCAAAGGAGTGACTTGTGATTCCTAGCTGGGAGCTTGGCAAGACAAAGCTGGGGGATTTGAATTCAGAATATATGATATCACAATAGTCAACATATTGCAAAATCGTGCCAATATTATGTCATGACCCAAGTGTTGCAATAATATTGTATTGTAGCCAAAGTTAAAAAAAAATCAGCATCCAAATATTTCACACATAAACTCATAAATGGTGAGCACATAGCTTTGCATGGATCTCTGTTTTATTTCGCTCCACTCATCTTCAGCATTGTCAGCCACCAGTCGTCCTTCAAAGCAGCTGCAGCGATTGGAAACATGTCACAGAGCATACAGCAAAGCATGCCCATAAAGTCACAGTAAAACATCACAGAGCTGCATTACATCAACATCTAACAGTGGCTCAGTTTTGAAGAGTGGTGGTAGATGTTCAGCTTTTAACAAAGCAGAGATCAGCTATATGACATTTTCATGTGATAAATTATTTTATCCTGATTTTTTAAGTCTCAGTCGAGAAAATTAGAAATAAAATAGGAACATTCATATATTTCTCCACAAAAAAACAACAACAAAAAAACCCAAAACAAAACTGAATTTATTGAGCTGATGATAAATTGTAGTATCTGAGCTTGGCTCCTGGCCATGCCCGGCATGTTTTGAGTTTTTATGTATTCTTGGTTGTTGTTATTATTATTATTATTATTTTTCTCTTCTTAGTTATTCCCAGTTTCCGTGTTTGGTTTTATTTTGAAACCATTCCTGTTCCATTTTCTGTCATCTTATCATTATAGTCCTCCTTCCGGTTTACCGTCATGATTTGCTCTTTACATTTCGTTCCTTAATCCTCATCAGCTGTTTCTCATTGACCCTTAGTGTTTGTATATAGCTCCCCTCATTCCTTTGTTCCCTGCAGAGAGATAACCCTTGCTATGCATCTGTTTTTTCACCATGTTCCAGTCTGGTTTGTACCTTTAGTTGTCATCCTTATTTGTGAGTTTAGTTATGTGTTTTCCAGCCCCTGGGCTGTGCCCTTGGTTTGTTAATAAATTGCTGAACTCATACTTGCACGTGAGTCCGTCTTCTCTGCCTCCCCGGCCGCTAGATATAACAGAAGTGACTTTTTGTTAGTGATATTCATTCATTCATCTTCTTCCGCTTAGTCCTTTTCGGGTTGCGGGGGGGCTGGAGCCTATCCCAGCATCTTTGGGCGAGAGGCAGGGTACACCCTGGACAGATCGCCAGTTAGAACTCAGAACTCAGAAAAGGATTTATTGCCAAGTACATTAACAGTAAACAACTGATAACATACGAGGGATTTGACTTGACACTGAAAATGACCTGCATTTCCGGTGACGCGGCAGCGTCGAAACGTGCCTGTCATCAGATGGGTACAGGAAGCATAGGGAAGAAAAGGGTAACACAATAGGAAAGAGCAAAAAACCATTGATTGTCAGAATACTGGTCATATATGATCAATATTATGATTACAAGAAAAAAAAGCCCTCAATGCACAATTAGCAGACAAGAATGTACACAAAGACACAAAGGGAGCAGTGAGTGAATGATCTTCTCATCAGTTTATTGAGTCAGTGTGGGTGTAGTGTTGAGTGGAGGTGTTTATATCAGTTAAGAACAACAAAGTCTCTTCGGCAGGAGATGTTTTGTCTAGCGGCTGGCATTTTGTCCTTGAGCCAGGCAGCTGGCTGTCCATAGAGTCAATGCAGCTCAAATGTTTTGGAAACAAAAAACTGCAGATAATCTGGAGGACTTGTGTGAGGGCAGGTCAGATTAGTCGAATAGTACTGATCCCAGGGAAAAAGACTTTATATTCTCTTACAGATTCAGTACTTTAATCCTTCAGTGCTGGACGTTGAATTCTTCATGGACGGCTCTCAGCGTGATCATGATGTAATCCATTTTCCTAACAGTTCTCCGCCGCTGTCAGAGTCCTCCCCATTTGTTCAATTTGATGGTTAAGCCTCGCCTGGCCAGCATTTTGATAGGCTACGTCCATCTTCATCAATTTACGGTACACCAGGACAATCCCAGATCCAATCAGAACGATCCCGATGACCATTGCTACGAAGATGTATAAATAAATCTTCGACATCTTTGACAGAGAGATCAGACAGGCACAAGAGTTTCCAATTACTTGTCTCCCTCAAATAGCCTGCAGCCGCAGTTCCTGCGGGGCAAACTACCTCCCCCGGGGCACTTTTCCTCGTTGAAAAAATAGTGACAATTGCATTCAAAGCCCAGCTTATTAAATCCATAATTTCGTTCGATAATCAGCAGTAGAGACACGCAGACAGACGATAGCAAGCTGGGATCCAGTCAGTTAGGGGAGGAAGGAGATAAAAAGTCAGAGCTGGAGAGAAGGAAAAAAAGCGTCTGCTCTCTTTGGGAGGCGGAAGTGAAAAGCAAAAAGTCCATCACAGGGCCAACACAGAGAGACAGACAACCATTGAGAGTAGTGATAATCAGCAGAGGGAAAATGTAGTGATGGCCAGATGAGGCTTTCTAGAGTACTTGAGGCCTTTCATCAAAATGGTTCATATAGATGAGGTCTCATGTGAAACTTCATTTGCTCTACTAGGCCATCTAGTGGACAAAACGTATACAACATGCAGATTTTTTTCAAGGCCATTATCGGTTTAATGTGTATTTTTTCCATTTCAATAAATGCACTGTTTCTGTCTCTCCCAGTACATTCACCTCTGTCCTTATTGTCATGCAGGGCACAATAGTGCCTCAGCATAATGATGTGTTATTGTTGTATCCAAGCTCTTTGAAACACAACAGACATGTCACCGTACAAATAAAAATAAATTATATAAACTAAATAAGAATGGCCTAGCTGGGACTTCAACCCCAGCTTCCCTGTTGTGGGACAGATGCTTTACCTCTAAACTACTACTTAGTGATGGCTGTATGAGGCTTTCTTGAAGGCATGAGGCTTTTCATCAAAATTGTTCATACAGACAAAGCCTCATGTGAAACTTCATTTGCTCTACTAGGCCATGTAGTCGACAAAAAGTATACAACATGCAGATTTTTTCAAGGGCATTAGTGGTTTAATGTGTATTTTTTCCATTTCAATTGATTGATTGATTTTATTTGAACATTCTGAAAATGAAAAAAAAAAGAATTTAAAACAAAACAGAAAAACAAGCCAAAAAAAAAAAAAATTAAATGTTTAAAAGGAGTGGGAAGAAGCCAACGCTTCTATAGTCCCACCCCTTTTCCATACCCAACAAATTACAGTATCACTCTTAATCATCATTCATCCCACAACCACATTCACCATAATACACCCCATAGTCAAATTATACAACAGAAATGACACAACGACAGTCCATATTGACAGCAATACCAACATCCAACAATATTGCAACAACAATAAACAAACACTTCTGGCATGTTCAACACAAACACAGACAACACCATCACCATCACAATCACAATAACACACACAACAACCTTCCCTCACTGAAGACACATTGTAACATCACTGCCTTTCATTTTCATACTGCTCAAAAATCATTTCTTTGTATGTTGATTTAAATATATGGATGTTTGGACATTGCCTGTGTTTCTCCCCCAACCCATTCTACAATTTTACCCCACACACAGACACACAAAAACCCTTCCTAGTAGATCTTACTAAGTGCATTTTAAATTTTGTGTTCCCCCGTAAATTATATTTCCCTTCTCTCTCACTGAAAAGATTTTGTATATTGTGTGGCAAAAGGTTTTTACTGACTTTAAACATTAATTGTGCTGTATAATAATGAACCAAATCCCGTAATTTCAATAACTTTGAATGTAAAAAGAATAAATTAGTATGTTCGAGATACCCGACTTTGTGTATAACACGGACTGCCCTTTTTTGTAATATTAGCAATGAATTAAGTTCCATCCATCCATCCATCCATCCATCTTCTACCGCTTTTCCAGAGGTCCGGGTCGCGGAGGCAGCAGTTCAAGCAGAGAAGCCCAGACTTCCCTCTCCCCAGCCACCTGCTCCAGTTCTTCAGAGGGGATACCAAGACGTTCCCAGACCAGCTGGGAGACATAGTCTCTCCACCGAGTCCTGGGTCTGCCCCGGGGTCTCCTCCCAGTGGGACGTGCCTGAAACACCTCAAGTGGGAGGCGTCCAGGAGGCATCCTAATCAGATGCCCATACCACCTCAACTGACTCCTTTCAATGTGGAGGAGCAGCGGTTCTACTCTGAGCCTCTCCCAGATGACTGAGCTCCTCACCCTATGTGGATTAGGTGGCGGTCAAAGGCGGAGACCTTGGCGGACTGATCCCAAGCTTTCTTTCATGAATTAAGTTTACTTTTATAATTGTTACCCCAGACCTCTATACAATAGGTCAAGTATGGAAGTACTAATGAGCAATACAAGATATGAAGTGATTTGTAATCTAGGACCTGCTTAATTTTATTTATAATCACAATATTTTTTGCAACTTTGTTTTGTGTGTATCTGATGTGTGGTTTCCAACTAATTTTATCATCTAGTATTACACTCAAAAACTTGATCTCCTTAACTTTTTCAATAATCACATTATCTATATGAATATGTATATCTTCTTTATTTTTACAATTACCAAATATCATTACCTTAGTTTAATCTATATTTAGTGATAATTTATTACAATCCATCCATTTTTTAAGCTTATATAATTCATTATTTAGAGTATGGATTAGTTGATTATAATTATTTCCAGAATAAAACATATTAGTATCATCAGCAAATAATATTATTTTTAATAATTTAGAAACTTGGAATATATCATTTATATATATGTTAAATAATTAATCAATAAATGCACTGTTTCTGTCTCTCCCAGTACATTCACCTCTGTCCTTATTGTCATGCAGGGCACAATAGTGCCTCAGCATAATGATGTGTTATTGTTGTATCCAAGCTCTTTGAAACACAACAGACACTTCACCGTACAAATAAAAATAAATTATAGAAGCTACAGTAAATAAGAATGGACTAGCTGGGACTTCAACCCCGGATTCCCTGTTGTGGGACAGATGCTTTACCTCTAAGCTACTACTTAGTGATGGCTAGATGAGGCTTTCTTGAAGGCTTGAGGCTTTTCATCAAATTGTTCATATAGACAGAACTTAATGTGAAACTTCATTTGCTCTACTAGGCCATGTAGTCAACAAAAAGTATACAACATGCAGATTTTTGCAAGGGCATTATTGGTTTAATGTGTAATATCAATGATCAATGGGGACGGCAGTGGCTCAGGAGGTAGAGCAGGTCATCCAATAACCACATGGTTGGCGGTTCAAATCCCGCTCTCCCCAGATATCCTGTGGTTGTGTCCCTGGGCAAGACACTTCACCCCAATTGCTCCTGTTGGGTCTGAAAGCGCCATGTTAGGCAGCATGCTGCCATCAGTGTGTGAATGGGTAGATAGCAGGACCTGTAAAGCGTTTTGGTCATCAAGAGATGAGAATAAAAGTGCTATATAAGTGAATGCCATCTACCATCATAAGGGAAAAAAGAAACAATAAAACCTGTGTGACTACAGTGAATGTGCTTGTGGTACTTATCTATTTTAATTAAGAAATAACTTTTCAACAGTCTTTGGACTAAGGCGAGTTCTTTTTTTTATTATTATTTCTGCAGCTTTGGAGAATACTCTCTCAGAGCACAAAGGATGCAGGTGTGCAAATGAAGGCTACTGCAAGTTTGTTCAGTGTAGGATAGGCATGTTTCTGTTTCTCCCAGTAAATTCACCTCTGTCCTTATTCTCATGTAGAGCACAATAGTGCCTCAGCATAATGATCCAAGCTCTTTGAAACACAACAGACACTTCACCTTGTAAATAAAAATAAAATTACAAGAAGGAGCTAGCTGGGACTTAAACCCCAGCCTCCCAGGTGCGGGGTAGATGCTTTACCACTAGGCCATCACTTCAGTTACAATAAATAGCCGGTCTTTGTGAAAAATGTATTAACAGGAGAAATGAGATCAAACTGTTACCAAATGGGAGAAGTCTGTGTTTTGGTGCTGGCTCCATCTGAAATTGGCTGTGACAAATCACTTACACAGTCAAACACTGATAACACAAAACGTGAGGGACAGGGATTTCCATCGTGTATCGCTGCTCAATTTATTTCATGTTGCATGCCATGCATGAATGGCTTCCTGACCCAGTCACATGGTATGGCATCAGCAATACATGCCTCGAAATGTGCTTTGCCAAATATTTCCTGGACGAGCTCGGAGCACCCTCGATGCTCCAGAGCCTGCCGTCCCATCACTAGGAAAATGACCCAATACTTTTCAGGGAGTGCCGCTGATTCAAACCCAGATGTTACAAATGCAGCATTTATTTAATTCAGGCGTGGTTTCCAAGATTTTTGTCCATTGAGAGCCATATAAGACAAAACTCTGTGAGGCTGTAGTCCACATTTTGAAATTGTTCAGGATTTTTTTTTTTAAAAAGTATTCTTGTCTGTTCATTCTGTCTCCTGTAATCAGAAATTAAATTACACTCCTTACTTTTCCCCATGAGACAGTGAGGATCCAGCGTAGCCCTGAACACTGCTGACTCTGCGTTCTCAAAACAATGTTTATCTGTTTGGTCTATTGTATTAAAGTGACACTCTGCGAAAAACTGTTTTTTTTTCTCCTCTTGTTAACATGTCTGTGACATGTTTTTTATGACTTACTACAAGACATATCAAGAACAAAATCACTCAAATGTCTCATATCTGTTTTTTTGTTTTTTTTGCTATAAAGTTTCACTTAAGCCCCGCCCCCTACATGTTGAGAAGGAACGTTTTTGCCACTGTTGCCACCTTGGCGACTTTCTCGCTAAATCTGGCAACTTTTCAAACTCCCTTGGTGACTTATTTTGTCAAAAGCGACTAGCAACAAATCTAACGACTTTTTCTGGTGTTATCAGAGACTTTTCTGGTGTTTTGTAGACTGACGTGCAGGGCTCGGCGGGTTGTAGTTTCCTTAGACGGCATCTAAAAGAAAACCTATCTGTAATGCAAGACTACGAAACTACAACTCCCAGAAGCACTATCTGCACATAGTGTGTGCTCATTGGTCTCCTGTCCTGCCCCAGTTCACACCACAGCCCTGTGGGAAGAAATGCTGTGTCTGATCGGTGAGTAGCTCCCAGCATCAGCTCCTACCTCCGTGGTTAAGCATGAATATTTTTAGAGCAAGAAGCTGCATTTAATGTCCATAGTTGTGTAAATGTAAGTTTTCTCATCTCACAGAGAAAAAGTAACTGTGATTTGTTGCTGTAAAGAACAAATGAAGCTTCTTGTAAGGTGAACTTTAATTATCTGTGCTTTCTATTTTATTTTATCTTATTCATTTACATGCTGCTGCAATTTGCAACTACTTCATGGAAGTAAATCCTCTAAACATGTATTTTTAATGGGTTGGTCCGGGGTGTCAAAGATATGGCTAGTGGGCCAAAAACTGCTCACCAGGGGGTCCAAACTTTTCTCTGTAAATTTACAGCTTTATTTCTAATACATTTCTGATTTTCTACTGATTGGAATAGTTTGTGTAAATTTGAGACATTTTTCTCTGTAAGATGAGACTTTTTTCTCATCAGTTTTCTTTTTTTTCTGATGAGAACAAGGGCCCCTTGATTTCAAGGGCCAAGGGGCAGGCGAAGGGGAAAGGGTAGAATTTAGAATTGGGGGCGGACTCCAAATTCACCTGTACTTCACTCTCACATTACAAATATTTTTCTCAACTGTTTTACAGTATCTACTGCTGTTAATAACTACTTAAACAGACAGTGTTTCCCTTGCTATTTTTATGTACGTATAAGGGTCATTGCATTTAAAAAGGATGTACATTTAATTCAACAGCATTTTAGCATGTGGAAATCAAATTTGATCATATTAAATATAATTTTCCAACTACAAAATTGTGGCTAGTGAAAAGGCTGAGTGGCTAGTAACTTTGGAAAATCACTAGCCACAGTGGCCAGTGAGCAGAAAAGTTAATGTCAAGCCCTGCTGACGTGAAAGCACTATTGCTCTGCAGTTACTATCCTCAACAAGCAGCAGGTGCTACCGTGAGCTTCTGTCCATCCCAAAGCACTCACACGCGGTCAGTCTCACAGTAACCTCATGCAGCAGTTAGTTGCAGTCAGAGAGGAGACCCACGCCCATGCCACTCACATCCAGACTGCAAATGAATTGTGTGTGTAGAACCCCCCACCAATCGATGTAAATGTTTCTTCGCTGTCAGTGTCACACTAATAAATCACTGCATTTCTTGTTCTTTTTCTTCTTTTATATTTGATTGGTGGTTGGCAACCAGCTTACAGGTGCATTACCGCCACTGAATTGATTATCATCACTCTATATCTTTGTATAAGGACTTCTTATAAGGAGTTCAGAACAACTCCTTATGTGTGGAAAAATGATCTGTCCTTGGACAGGTGCAAGCAGGTATCTTGACTAACAGCCTCAGTCACGTACTCAGTTCATCCACTGTGTGTGTGTGTGTGTGTGTGTCCCTCTCTGACCGCATTGTGTCATAGTCTAAACTGTACGCTCAAAAATATAGAAAGGAGTGGGAATCAAACCCTGAATTCAAAGGCTGGTTGAAGCCATTTACTGGAGATGATACAGAAGTGATGACCTATTTAAATGCCAAATTAAAACAAGCAAACAAACCAAAAATCAGCAGAAGAAAGTTAATTTGTAGTTCTAAACATATTTAGGGTGTTTCTTACTCACTTTTTGTCTCTCCCACGACATTATTCTTCTGTCCTACAGCACCCATTACAATTCCATGCAAATGACCAATTAAGCAAATTGGGTGATGGCATCATTTAGCGACTTCTAGTGACTTTTAGGACAGCCGATAGCTACTTTCCTTATTGAGAAGTTGGCAATAGTGTTGGTGACTTAACTATTCATGGTGCTGGCACGTGGGTAGTATTGAGCCAATCAGGACTCTCTGGCCTAACTGACGTTATCCTACAGGCTAGCTAGCATTTTTTAACAAACTGCTTTGAGAACTTGACCCAAATTAAGATGGGTTTTACCAGTGAACTGCTTTTAAGGACTGATGGAGTTTCAGTCATTATCCTCGGCCACTGTGCATACAACTGGGCATGTCCTTCAACAGGTAAATCTTTTTTTATCACAGGATTTATTCTGATAATGTAGTGCTAGCCATTATTAGCCTTGTTGTATGTGGCTGGGCCTAGTAATCACTGATTCTGGCATTTGATAGTGGGGGGGGGGGCAGTTTTCACATGAAACTGTAAGACAGTGAAAGGTTTTGTTTTTTTGTAGAAAAAAGGGCATCAGGTGCCATTTTAACCAATGTAGATTTGTTTTATCCACCATATTCCTGAGGGTGCTGCTGTAGAAACGATTATGGGCGCAACTTCTGGTTTCGGCTGAAGTAAATCAGTCAGCAAGAGTGGAGTAGTGGGGCATTTAAAATAGCGTTTTTAAAAGTTCTTCAAATTCATTTTAATGTGTAGTCCCCATACAGCTTTGCACTCAAGTGGCAGCTAATTTCAGCACTTATAATTTTTGTATTTTTTGAATGTTTTGGCGTAATTCTGGTACTTGTTGCTGGTGTTCGTGGTCGTGCCATAGACTGTATAAATTGAGGCTTCTTACCGGCGATGCATAGATGATACACTGAAAACTAACAAGGACCGTTGGTGGTACAGACACACCAGCACTAGGTGTGTTTTCACTTGTATGAATGTCACAGATCTGAGGTTTATGCGTCATACTGTATACAGTATGTTACCAGATGCAAGGCTGCATGAAGTAAAATAATAAATAAAAAATAGTAACAGTTTGCTTCCTGAAGCTTAACGATTTAAGAAAGATATCAAATAGTTTTTTAGTTTGATTTTTTTTGGCATTCATTGCACTGCCTTGGAACGATAGGAACTTGATATTAGCAGCTTCAGCATGCATTAATTTTTAAATTATCACAAAATATAGATCAATAACCTTTTGAACAATTGTCAGAAAAGGTCTGTACGTGTTAAATCAAATAACAAGCATTCACAGCATGACAGCAGCATGAGCATTTTAATTTCGGGGTAAAATGAACAGCTGCAGCTGTCTGTTTTACTCCGACATTAAAACAACCAAGCACGGTGTTGTGGTTCTTTGTGGCTCTGACTAGATTCTATGTCTGCTCTGAGGTAAATCTGATTATGTCCAACATCTTTTACCAAAATGTAACTGACTTCATTGTGGTCGAGACATTGATATATCTCGAGTTTTTATTTGTTTACAGCGTTAGCATCTTAGCAGTGGCGCTAACTAATGGAGCTACTGTCTGCAAGGCCACTTTTTAAGGTCATCTCCCATCCCTCCATAGTCGTGGGAAGTGGTACGATTATATTACTGTTTTTGAGGTGCAAAAGGCCGTGTTCCCACATTTTTGATGCCAAAGTCATTGTTTTTTGACAAGGAAATGTGTCTTGTTTCAGTGACAACCATATGTTCTAAACTAGTACCAGAAGTTGCGCCCACAATTGACACTAGGCATCATGGGGCCTAGGAATAAAGTGGATAGGGAGTTTATAGCTACGGGAGTGCGTCTTTAATAAAGTAAGTTGAAACGGCAAAAAAAAAAAATCAGATCATATAAATGAAGTTGTGCTGAAAAAAGACACCAAACATTGATATAGTAAACATTTTTTTTTAATGTGGTACATGAAGGCAAAATCAAAAGTATTAAAAAATGGCCAAAACAAGCTAACAGGGTAATAGGAGCTGTTGGTATTGCTGTGAGGGCTGCTCATTAAAGATTTCCCCTCACCCTCTTCAGGTTATTGTAGGAGGCTGAAAGTGCACATGCATAACAATCCATGTCTCTGAACATCAGCTCTGAACTCCGAAGAGTTTCTCTTTTACAGGTGCAATTGTCCCAGTGAAATGTGAAGAGACGGATTGCATTAATGAACTAAAAAACAGAAAGACTGCATGAGAAGTATTATTAATCTGATACTAAGTTATGAGGCATTTCTATTCTTACTAATTTTGCTTGAATTATGCAGTTTGTAAAAGTATCTGTGATAAACAGTAGATGATTTGTTATTTTTTAACAAGGGGGATGGGGGGTACTCTCCAATTTAGCATGAGGCACTAATGTGTAAATGTAAATTATGTACAAATTTGCAAGCACAAGGTGACAAAAATATGATAAAAGATGCCAATTTAAAAATTCAAAAAGTCAGGAAATTACAATTTAATTACACTGAATAAAAATTTAAACAGCATCCACAAGAGTGTCACATATTCATTCATTCATTCACGATTAATCCTTTTTCAGGTCGCGGGGGGCTGGAGCCTATCCCAGCATCTTTGGGCGAGAGGCAGGGTACACCCTGGACAGATCGCCAGTCCATCACAAGGCAGTCGCAAATTCACAAGAAAAGTTGCAAATTTACCAGAAAACTGCAAAATTTATAGGAAAAAGTTGCAAATTTTTGAGAAAAAGTTGTAAATTTACAAGAAAAAAAAAAGCTAAAATTTTATCAGAAAAAAGTTGCCAATTTATGGAAAAAAGTTGAAAATTTATAAGAAAAAGTTCAAAATTTACAAGAAAAAGTTGCAAACTTATAGGAAAAAAGTTGCAGATTTAGAAGAAAAAAAGCTAAAATTTAACAAGAAAAGAATTGCAAATTTTTGAGAAAAAAGTTGCAAATTTATACAAAAAATAACAAATTTTCAAGAAAAAAAGATGAAAATTTACAAGAAAAAGTAGCAATTTTTTGAGAATAAAGTTTCAGATCTATGAGGAAAAAAAAGCTAAAAATTTTACAAGAAAAAAATTGCCAATTTATGGAAAAACGTTGAAAATTTATAAGAAAAAGTTGAAAAGAGAAAAAATTGCAAACTTATTGGAAAAAAGTTGCAGATTTACAAGAAAAAAGCTAAAATTTTACAAGAAAAAAGTTGCAAATTTGAGAAAAAAGTTGCAAATTTGTAAAAAAAACATGCAAATTTCTGAGAAAAAATTACAAATTTTCAAGAAAAAACATGAAAACTTACAAGAAAAAGTAGCAAATTTTGAGAAAAAAGTTTCAAATCTATGAGGAAAAGTGCTAAAAATTTTACAAGATAAAAGTTGACAATTTATGGAAAAAAGTTGAAAATTTATAAGAAAAAGTTGAAAATTTACAAGAAAAAATTGCAAACTTATAGGAAAAAAAAGTTGCAGATTTACTAGAAAAAAGCTAAAAATTTACAAGAAAAAATTGCAAACTTATAGGAAAAAAAAGTTGCAAATTTACTAGAAAAAAACTAAAATTTTACAAGAAAAAAGTTGCAAATTTGAGAAAAAAAGTTGCAAATTTATAAAAAAAATTGCAAATTTTTGAGAAAAAATTACAAATTTTCAAGAAAAAAAGATGAAAATCTACAAGAAAAAGTAGCAAACTTATAGGAAAAAAGTTGCAGATTTACAAGAAAAAAGCTAAAATTTCACAAGAAAAGAGTTGCAAATTTTGGAGAAAAAAGTTGCAAATTTATACAAAAAATAACAAATTTTCAAGAAAAAAAGATGAAAATTTACAAGAAAAAGTAGCAATTTTTTGAGAATAAAGTTTCAGATCTATGAGGAAAAAAAGCTAAAAATTTTACAAGAAAAAAATTGCCAATTTATGGAAAAACGTTGAAAATTTATAAGAAAAAGTTGAAAAGAGAAAAAATTGCAAACTTATTGGAAAAAAGTTGCAGATTTACAAGAAAAAAAGCTAAAATTTTACAAGAAAAAAGTTGCAAATTTGAGAAAAAAGTTGCAAATTTGTAAAAAAAACATGCAAATTTCTGAGAAAAAATTACAAATTTTCAAGAAAAAACATGAAAACTTACAAGAAAAAGTAGCAAATTTTTGAGAAAAAAGTTTCAAATCTATGAGGAAAAGTGCTAAAAATTTTACAAGATAAAAGTTGACAATTTATGGAAAAAAGTTGAAAATTTATAAGAAAAAGTTGAAAATTTACAAGAAAAAATTGCAAACTTATAGGAAAAAAAAGTTGCAGATTTACTAGAAAAAAGCTAAAAATTTACAAGAAAAAATTGCAAACTTATAGGAAAAAAAGTTGCAAATTTACTAGAAAAAAACTAAAATTTTACAAGAAAAAAGTTGCAAATTTGAGAAAAAAAGTTGCAAATTTATAAAAAAAATTGCTAATTTTTGAGAAAAAATTACAAATTTTCAAGAAAAAAAGATGAAAATCTACAAGAAAAAGTAGCAAACTTATAGGAAAAAAGTTGCAGATTTACAAGAAAAAAGCTAAAATTTCACAAGAAAAGAGTTGCAAATTTTGGAGAAAAAAGTTGCAAATTTATACAAAAAATTACAAATTTTCAAGAAAAAAAGATGAAAATTTACAAGAAAAAAGTTGCAAATTTTTGAGAATAAAGTTTCAGATCTACGAGAAAAAAAGCTAAAAATTTTACAAGAAAAAAATTGCCAATTTATGGAAAAACGAAAATTTATAAGAAAAAGTCGAAAATTTACAAGAAAAAATTGCAAACTTATTGGAAAAAAGTTGCAGATTTACAAGAAAAAAGCTAAAATTTTACAAGAAAAAAGTTGCAAATTTAAGAAAAAAGTTGCAAATTTATAAAAAAAATTGCAAATTTTTGAGAAAAAATTACAAATTTTCAAGAAAAAAGATGAAAACTTACAAGAAAAAGTAGCAAATTTTTGAGAAAAAAGTTACAAATCTATGAGGAAAAGAGCTAAAAATTTTACAAGAAAAAAGTTGCCAATTTATGGAAAAAATTGAAAATTTATAAGAAAAAGTTGAAAATTTACAAGAAAAAATTGCAAACATAGGAAAAAAGTTGCAGATTTACAAGAAAAAAGCTAAAATTTTACAAGAAAAAAGTTGAAAATTTGAGAAAAAAGTTGTAAATTTATACAAAAAAATGCAAATTTTTGAGAAAAATTGAAAATTTTTGAGAAAAATTACAAATTTTCAAGAAAAAAGATCAAAATTTACAAGAAAAAGTAGCAAATTTTTGAGAAAAAAGTTTCAAATCTACGAGAAAAAAAGCTAAAAATTTTACAAGAAAAAGTTGCCAGTTTATGGAAAAAAGTTGAAAATTTATAAGAAAAAGTTGAAAATTTACAAGAAACAGTTGCAAACTTATAGGAAAAAAGTTGCAGATTACAAAGAAAAAAATGAAAATTTTACAAGAAAAGAGTTGCAAATTTTTGAGAAAAAAATTGCAAACTTATACAAAAAATTGCAAATTTTTGAGAGAAAAATTATAAATTTACAAGAAAAAAGATGAAAATTTAAAAGAAAAAGTAGCAAATTTTTGAGAAAAAAGTTTCAAATCTGCGAGAAAAAAAGCTAAAAATTTTACAAGAAAAAAGTTGCCAATTTATGGAAAAAAGTTGAAAATTTGTAAGAAAAAGTTGAAAATTTACAAGAAAAATGGCAAATTATAGGAAAAAAGTTGAAAATTTACAAGAAAAAAATTGCAAACTTATAGGAAAGAAAAGATGCAGATTTACTAGAAAAACTAAAATTTTACCAGAAAAAAGTTGCAAATTTGAGAAAAAAGTTGCAAATTTTTATACAAATTGCAAATTTTCAAGAAAAAAAGATGAAAATCTACAAGAAAAAGTAGCAAACTTATAGGAAAAAAGTTACAGATTTACAAGAAAAAAGCTAAAATTTCACAAGAAAAGAGTTGCAAATTTTTGAGAAAAAAGTTGCAAATTTATACAAAAAAATACAAATTTTCAAGAAAAAAAGATGAAAATTTACAAGAAAAAGTAGCAAATTTTTGAGAATAAAGTTTCAGATCTACAAGAAAAAAAAGCTAAAAATTTTACAAGAAAAAAATTGCCAATTTATGGAAAAACGAAAATTTATAAGAAAAAGTTGAAAATTTACAAGAAAAAATTGCAAACTTATTGGAAAAAAGTTGCAGATTTACAAGAAAAAAGCTAAAATTTTACAAGAAAAAAGTTGCAAATTTGAGAAAAAAGTTGCAAATTTATAAAAAAAATGCAAATTTTTGAGAAAAAATTACAAATTTTCAAGAAAAAAACATGAAAACTTACAAGAAAAAGTAGCAAATTTTTGAAAAAAGTTTCAAATCTATGAGGAAAAGAGCAAAAACTTTTTACAAGAAAAAAGTTGACAATTTATGGAAAAAAGTTGAAAATTTATAAGAAAAAGTTGAAAATTTACAAGAAAAAATTGCAAACTTATAGGAAAAAACGTTGCAGATTTACAATAAAAAAGCTAAAATTTTACAAGAAAAAAGTTGCAAATTTGAGAAAAAAGTTGCAAATTTATAAAAAAAATTGCAAATTTTTGAGAAAAAATTACAAATTTTCAAGAAAAAAGATGAAAACTTACAAGAAAAAGTAGCAAATTTTCGAGAAAAAAGTTTCAAATCTATGAGGAAAAGAGCTAAAAATTTTACAAGAAAAAAGTTGCCAATTTATGGAAAAAAGTTGAAAATTTATAAAAAAAAAAAGTTGAAAATTAACAAGAAAAAATTGCAAACATAGGAAAAAAGTTGCAGATTTACAAGAAAAAAGCTAAAATTTTACAAGAAAAAAGTTGAAAATTTGAGAAAAAAGTTGTAAATTTATACAAAAAATTGAAAATTTTTGAGAAAAATTGAAAATTTTTGAGAAAAATTACAAATTTTCAAGAAAAAAGATCAAAATTTACAAGAAAACATAGCAAATTTTTGAGAAAAAAAGTTTCAAATCTATGAGAAAAAAAGCTAAAAATTTTACAAGAAAAAAGTTGCCAGTTTATGGAAAAAAGTTGAAAATTTGTAAGAAAAAGTTGAAAATTTACAAGAAAAATTGCAAATTATAGGAAAAAAGTTGCAGATTTACAATAAAAAAGCTAAAATTTTACAAGAAAAAAGTTGCAAATTTGAGAAAAAAGTTGCAAATTTATAAAAAAAATTGCAAATTTTTGAGAAAAAATTACAAATTTTCAAGAAAAAAGATGAAAACTTACAAGAAAAAGTAGCAATTTTTTGAGAATAAAGTTTCAGATCTATGAGGAAAAAAAAGCTAAAAATTTTACAAGAAAAAAATTGCCAATTTATGGAAAAAACGTTGAAAATTTATAAGAAAAAGTTGAAAAGAGAAAAAATTGCAAACTTATTGGAAAAAAGTTGCAGATTTACAAGAAAAAAGCTAAAATTTTACAAGAAAAAAGTTGAAAATTTGAGAAAAAAGTTGTAAATTTATACAAAAAATTGAAAATTTTTGAGAAAAATTACAAATTTTCAAGAAAAAAGATCAAAATTTTACAAGAAAACGTAGCAAATTTTTGAGAAAAAAAGTTTCAAATCTATGAGAAAAAAAGCTAAAAATTTTACAAGAAAAAAGTTGCCAGTTTATGGAAAAAAGTTGAAAATTTGTAAGAAAAAGTTGAAAATTTACAAGAAAAATTGCAAATTATAGGAAAAAAGTTGCAGATTTACAAGAAAAAAGCTAAAATTTTACAAGAAAAAAGTTGCAAGTTTGAGAAAAAAGTTGCAAATTTATACAAAAAATTGCAAATTTTTGAGAAAAAAAACTAATTTTCAAGAAAAAAGATGAAAATTTACAAGAAAAAGTAGCAAATTTTTGAGAAAAGAGGTTCAAATCTACGAGAAAAAAAGCTAAAAATTTTACAAGAAAAAAGTAGCCAATTTATGGAAAAAAGTTGAAAATTTATAAGAAAAAGTTGAAAATTTACAAGAAAAAGTTGCAAACTTATAAGAAAAAAGTTGCAGATTTACAAGAGATAAGCTACAATTTTACAAGGAAAAAGTTGCAAATTTGAGAAGAGTTGCAAATTTATACAAAAATTGCAAATTTTTGAGAAAAAACAAATTTTCAAGATAAAAGATGAAAATTTACAAGAAAAAGTAGCAAATTTTTGAGAAAAAACATTCCAAATCTACGAGAAAAAAGCTAAAAATTTTACAAGAAAAAAGTTGCAAATTTTTTTTAAAAAATTACTAATTTTTGAGAAAAAAATATACAAATTTTAAAGAAAAAAGATGAAAATTTACAAGAAAAAGTAACAAATTTTTGAGAAAAAAGTTTCAAATCTACGAGAAAAAAAAATGGCAAATTTATGAGAAAAAAGTTGCAACTTTACAGAAAAAGTTGCAGATTTAAAGCTGAAAATTTACAGGAAAAATGTGCAAATTTATGAGGGAAAAAGGCGGGAGTTTATAACTTTTTTTTCACTCCTGCTTAGAATTGGTGCTTCAAATTCATTTTATTCGGTGATGCAACATGATAAATGATCTCTTGTCTGCAGGTTGGTGGGGAAATGTCCTCCTTATCCCTCCCACCTATGAATGGCAGTGGAGATGGAAGGTCAACAAAGGGGATGATTTTACCTCATCAATAGTTTTCCACATTTACCTTGCAAACCTTGCTTTGAAGTCATTTCACCAAGCACTGGTATAAACTATGAAATTATAAATGATCTGTTCTTTCTTTGAAACAAACGTGGCCTGAAAAAGTGACTGTGAGCCACCGTGTGTCTGTCACTCTCCCCCGCCAGCAGCAGTCAGCGTTGTACAGTAAGTCTGAGACAGTCTGAAGGGCCTCTGGGAGCAGCCGGGCAGATCTAACGACCTCCCCGGTATCCGACCAGATGTCCTTACTGGGACGGGTTCAGATGGTCCCAGCGAGCGGCGAGGGAAAGGTCAGAGTCACACAGTGGGTTAAACTGGACCCATCACGAAAACTGGCCCCGGCCCGCAGGCCCACGCGGCACCGCCCCACTCATCGGCGGGGATTATTTCAATTAAGGCTCACGCTGGCTGAACGCGGGATTACAACGGGGTTTAGAGTGGCAGGGCACATCTGAACACGGCACATGGTCAGACAGTCGGCTCCCAGGGATTACATGGCTGAAATATGACAGACAGGGAGCCATAATTAGCATGAACAGACAGAAGGAGAAGCCGATTTCCAAAATAGAAATAGAAAGAAATAAAGCATGCATTTTGTAAAGTAATTTCTGTACACCTTTACTATTTTTTTGCTACATCAATCATTGTTTTTAAGATCATCCCAGATTGTGTTTCTTATATTATTATTCTTATCATTGTACTCAGTAGGTGATTTGGTATTTTTTAGACAAGGGGTTGTTAGCATGAGGCACAAACAACTAAATGTAAATTATGTACAAATTTGCAAAAATAAAGACACAAAGATGTGATAAACGATGCCAATTTAAAAATTAAAAAAGTCACAAATTACAATTTAATTACACAGAATAAAAACTGAACCAGCATCCAGATGAGTGTTACAAATGTACAAGAAAAAAAAAGATAATTTACAGGGAAAAAATGGTAATTTCTTGAGAAACAAGTTGCAAATTTAGGAGAAAAAGCTGCAAATGTATGACAAAAAAATTTAAGAAAAAAAAGTCAAATTAATGACAAAAAAGATAAAAATTTAGAAGTAAAAAAGTTCAAGATTTACAGGAGAAAAGTTTCAAATCTATGAGCGAAAAGTTGAAAATTTACAGAAAAAAACAGAAAAAATTGCACATTTATGAAAAAATTGTAAATTTATATGAAAAAAGTTGCAAATTTTGATTTAAAAAATTGTAAATTTACAGGAAAAAAGTCAAATTAAGGAGAAAAAAGATGAAAATGAGGAAAAAAGTTCAAGATTTACAGGAATAAAGTTTCAAATCTATGAGAAAAAAAGTTGAAAATTTACAGAAAAAAAGAAAATTTACAAGAAAAAATTTGCAAATTTATCAAAAAAAATTCTAAATTTTGATTTTAAAAAACTGCAAATTTACAGGAAAAAAGTCAAAATAAGGAGAAAAAAATCTGAAAATTTATGAGAAAAAAGTTACAAATCTGAGAAAAAGTTGAAAATTTACAAAAAAAAATGAAATTTACAAGAACAAAACCGCAAATTTATGAAAAAAGTTGAAAACTTGGATTTAAAAATGTTACAAATGTATAGGAAAAAGGTTGCAAATTTTGATTAAAAAAAGTTGAAGATTTTGTTTTTAAAAAGTTGTAAATTTACAAGAAAACATTATGAGGAAAAAGTCCAAAATTTTAAGAAAAAAATTGCTGTTTAGGGGCAATTACTTTTTTCACATAGAACCAGGTAGGTTTGGATAGCTTTTTTCCTTTAATAAAAAGTCCAATTCAGTATGTACTCAGATTATCTTTGTCTAATATTAAAATTTGCTCAATGATCTGAAATGTTTAAATGTGACAAATATGTGACCAGCCATGGGAAAACCAGGAACAAGTCTCCTGAAGGGTATTTTGAGTTATTTACAGATTCTAAAAGTGTGGAATCTAAGCTTTCCGATGATGTCTAACACATGGAAATCCGAAAAGATTAGAAGAAGATATGGCCATTTGAATTTGAATGTTAGCGCCTCTCAAACTACTCTGAGAAAATCAGGTTCAAAGTTTCCAAGGATTGTCACCTTCCAGCAGTGTTGCCAGATGGGAAATGTTGAAGTATTGTACCAGTGGCTTAAAATTACCGTATTTTGAGGAAAATTATCGTACACACCCAGTTTTCATTCTGATGTGGCTCAGGACCATCTGCCTCAGTAACACATTATCACAGATTGTGCATATTATGGCCTATAATGCAGTTTTACATTTAAATAATCTAACAGATCGGTTGAAAAAAGGCACCTCTTGGAGACCAGCGCCTCTACCTGTGTGGAGTACAGGTTGAGCCCCTGGCCTGCACTGAACAGCCCCAGATATCAGTCATAATTAATCTTCAATATGGCTTCTGTTGAATCATCATATATCAAGGTCTTGCCTCATAAATATTTTGAGAAGTAATCTGTTTATACAGAAGAATCCCCCCAAAAAGTATTTCTGTGTTTTTAAGGAATCACGTCAGGCCGACTTCTTGCTGGTTTACTTGTGGCGGGTCGCCTATGCAAAAATATAAGAAATCCGGAAGGGGGCAAATACTTTTTCAAGATGTCTCCCATCGATCTGTGAGTGTTATCATTTAAAATGAGGGCAGTAAGAGTAGGAAGGGGTCCTCTCAGAGGGAAAATTACTTGACCATTTCTTCTTCTTTGTTATTCATAGACATGCTGTATCTATTTTCGGCAGGGATGGAAAGATGAAGGTAAAAGGTGGTAGAACATGCTGAGTGCAGAACCTGCTTCTAATCACCAGTTGATGTTCAGCGGCAGCCTGATGATCCTGAAAGGTAAAACTGGCTCCTCGGAGACCATCCCCCCCACCTCCTCTCAGCGTGATCTGGACATGAATAGCATCACCGCCCAACTGCTTTTAGCATTCATGACAGCGACTGGCAACTCTGTCTGGCATTTCACCTGCGACGGTCCTGGCTGATTGAAATGCACGGTGTAGGATCGCCTAATTGGCCCCAGAGTCGGAGCCTAATTCCTGATTCTCAGGAAGGTCCACATTTCAAAGCAGTGTCCAGATCAATTAATGGACCGGTAATGTGTCTCATTTTCATACAAGACAGGAGTCTAGGGTTGGGAAAATCAGATATTAGCCACATTCAACTGGAACAGAATTCAATATGATGGTGAGCTTTTTTCTGTGTGAACGTGAATTTTTTTTGTTTGACCCCCTGTTTTAACAGTGATGGAGGCCTTTCATCTGTGGTGGTTTCATGTTACTGGGGACAGTTATTGGTCAGCCACTTTTTTCCTTTTACTGGATGAAGCCTGGGTTTTCGCAACAATAAGACGTTGGCAGATACAAATATGAGTTAAGACCCAGTGTGTCAGAATCATCCGATGTAGCCGAACGACTACTTGTGAGCGTAGAAAGACGAAGGGCTGTATTACAGTGACGCAGGTGAGCAAAAAAAAAAAAAAAAAAAAAATTCCACTGAGCAAAAACTCCGAAGAGGCTGTACTAATGTTCTTTATTATTCTGAGGTATGTTTGAGGCAAAACGATGAAATAAACCAATCACTGTCGTTGCTCTCATTTCCTTTAATAAACAGGGGTACAAGACCAAAGGCTTAATATTAATATGACACCTTTAAATGGGAGGACAACTGGGACTTGGCAAACTGACTCGAAGCCATCCCTTCCATCTCCATAAAGCACAGGTGTCAAACTCATTCCATGGAGGGCCAAGACCCTGCAGGTTTTACCTCCACCCAGTGACTTCAACAGGTGATTTCACTGAATTTCTTCCCATTGATTGCTGATCAGTGAAAACACCTGCTGAAGACACTGGGTAGAAGCAGAACATGCAGGGTCTTGGCCCTCCATGGAATGAGTTTGACACCCCTGCCATAAAGAGTCCAAGGATAAGATAATTATGAGTTACATTTACTACATGCTTTTAAGTAGCTTTTTTGTAAACAAAATTAACTTGCTACCTTTCCCCAGTCTCATAAATTTGTGATCCCCCCCCCCCCCCCGTTTTGTAAATTTACAACTTTTTCCCAGCTTGTAAATTTGTTAATTTTTTTCCAAGGCAAATTTGCAACTTTCCTCACAGCTTTGCAAATTCAGAGGATCTTTGCAGATTTAGGAGGAGCAATGTGGTTTTCGTCCTGGCCGTGGCACATCGGACCAGCTCTTTACCCTCTCGAGAATTCTTGAGGGTTCGTGGGAGTTTGCCCAACCAGTTTACATGTGTTTTGTGGACTTGGAGAAGGCATTTGACCGCGTCCCTCGTGGTTTTTTGTGGGGGGTGCTTCGGGAGTATGGGGTATCGGGCTTGTTGTTACGAGCTATTCGGTCTCTGTACGACCGTTGTGAGAGTTTGGTTCGTATTGCCAACACTCGGTCGAAGTCATTCCCAGTGAGAGTTGGACTCCGCCAGGGCTGCCCTTTGTCACCGATCCTGTTCATAATTTTTATGGACAGGATTTCTAGGCGCAGCCAGGGAATGGAGGGTGTCATGCTTGGTGACCACAGGATCTCATCTCTGCTGTTTGCAGATGATGTTGTCCTGCTGGCTTCATCCAGCAATGACCTACAGCACTTGCTGGTCGGTTTGCCACTGAGTGTGAAGCGGCTGGGATGAGAATCAGCACCTCCAAGTCCGAGTCCATGGTCCTCAGCCGGAAAAAGGTGGATTGTCCTCTCTGGGTTGGGGACAGGCTCCTGCCCCAAGTGGAGGACTTTAAGTATCTTGGGGTCTTGTTCACGAGTGAGGGGAAAATGGAGCGAGAGATTGACAGATGGATCGGAGCAGCATCTGCAGTGATGCGGACGTTGTACAGGTCTGTTGTGGCGAAGAGGGAGCTTAGTTCTAAGGCAAAGCTGTCGATTTTCAAGTCGATCTACGTTCCTACTCTCACCTATGGTCACGAGCTTTGGGTAATGACCGAAAGAACAAGATCGCGGATACAAGCGGCTGAAATGAGATTTTTCCGTAGGATTGCTGGACTCACCCTCAGAGATAGGGGGAGGAGCTCAGTCATCCGGGAGAGGCTCAGAGTAGAACCGCTGCTCCTCCACATTGAAAGGAGCCAGTTGAGGTGGTATGGGCATCTGATTAGGATGCCTCCTGGACGCCTCCCACTTGAGGTGTTTCAGGCACGTCCCTCTGGGAGGAGACCCCGGGGCAGACCCAGGACTCGGTGGAGAGACTATGTCTCCCAGCTGGTCTGGGAACGCCTTGGTATCCTCTCTGAAGAGCTGGAGCAGGTGGCTGGGGAGAGGGAAGTCTGGGCTTCTCTGCTTGAACTGCTGCCTCCGCGACCCAGACCTCCAGAAAAGCGGTAGAAGATGGATGGATGGATGGATGGAAATTTGCGACTTTCCTCACAGCTTTGCAAATTTGCTCCCCTCCCCCTTTAGTTTGGTAAATTTGTAACTTTTTCCTCAGTTTTATAAATTTGCGACTTATTCTTCCAGTTTTGTAAATTGACAACTTTTGCCACTAGATTTGCAAGTTTGAGACTCCCCACTTAATTTTTTAAAAAACTTTTTCCCACCTTGTAAATTTGCAATTTTCTTTTTTTTTTTTAAAAAAAAATCTGTCCTGTCCAGCAACTTGGTAAGCAGAAGAGATTGTGCCAAACAGATTTACTTTGCAAAACGGAGCTCTGTTCATATTTGATATATGCTGTATCTAAGTAATATTTACAGACTCCTTTTGCTAGATAATAACTTTGATACTTTATTTATGTTGTCTTTCTTATGCTGGACCTGATAGGGAGGAATGGGGAGGAAAATGAAACTGTCAGAAGAGGTGGGGGGGGGGGGGAGAAAGAAAGAAAAACAAATAAAGAGAAAACACAAGGAACAGTTGCTTCTGAGAAGATCTCCACATGAGCCTGATATCTGTAACTGAAAGAGAACAGATAGACGTATGTGTGTGTGTGTTTGTATGTATGTGCATGCGCACAAGACAGAGCATGTGTGTGTGCATGATTTGCCAGGAAACATACAAAAAAGAGAGAGATGGTAGAAGGCTGTAGCAATGCCCCCCCGGACCGTGAGCAGGGAAGACAATGCCCCCCCTCCAATCTCTGGGCAACCCACAACCCCCGCAGAGCAAGAATGCCCTGAGGCCACTAAACCCCAGGGCAGCCAGGCACCTGCCTCAGGAGGGAGGGCAAGGGGCGCCCAGCAACAAGGGCCGGTGCACTGCTGCCCCTGGCCGGATAGCTCCCCTCTCCCACAACAGGGTTGGATGTCAGGTGGTGGCACCCCTGGGGCGCAGCCCCCTTCCCCCCCCCCCCAGTGACACCCCCACAAGGCAGACCTGCACCCACCACAGAGCCTCAGACACATGCCCCGGGAGCAATCAGGCACCCATGCTCAGGCGAGGCGGTAGCAAGCAGTGGGGAGCCGCAGGGGGAGCGAACCTTCCCAATGCTGGAGGTAACCCACGAGGCCAAAAGTTACCACACCTGTCTGTCTAGTACCCCCTGACAAGCAAGGACCAGCAGGAAGACACCCCCCACCCCACCCCCCGGTGTGTGATTGAGCACAAGTGTATGTTATGTGGTGAAATTGAATGCAGGTGTATTAAGTGCAGTTAAGGGGGGTGTATAGTGTGATGGTACTCCCCACTGCTGCAGACAGCGGAGCTCAAATCTGCCTCCACCCAAGCCCTCAGTGCCCACGGTGCAATTAAAATTGAGGCAAGGGCAGCCATGAAGCGCAGCACAGAGAGAGAGAGCCCCTCCCTACCAACACCCTACAGCACACCCCCACCCCAAAACCCCAGGTATATCAGTTAAGATGTGTGGTCCAACTAGAATGGGGGAGGGAGAGGGAGGGCAGAGCTGGAAATTTGCAACATCCCCCCAGTTTCCGCAAACTTGCAACTGCCCTCCTCTTAGATCTTTTCAACTATTTCCCACTTTGTAAATTTGTAACATTCATGAATTTTGGACTTGTGGTGTGTGTGTGTGTGTGTGTGTGTGTGTGTGTGTGTGTGTGTGTGTGTGTGATACTAAATTTGCAAATACCCCCCACAACCACCACCACCCCATTTTAAAAAACAACAAATTGCCTACTGCCTGTAACTGATGGCACCATTTCAAAACTTCACCTGCATTTGATTACGATCATCTAACATCAACAAAGCATTTAGAAATAGGTCTTCTGTAAATTATTCATCAGCAGAATGAATGATTAATTCCTTGCATGACAATTCATATTTTAGCTTTTCTTCCATTTTTGATGGTTTATATTTCAAACTGCACTTTCTTCCTCCACCCACCCCCTCCCATGATGCTTGTAGATATCTCTGACTAAATCCCAGTACTAATAGAAAGTGTCACAGGCCTGCTAACAGTGATTCCCCCGCACGCTGACAGCTGTGAGCACGCAGCGCTTTAAGGTAGGCCAAGGTGCGACTCTGCTATTTTCTCAACAGCAGTCGGCCTGAAATATGAATGAGCAGCCAGTCTATGCATCATGTTAGCTGACATGTTGTATTAAAATTTATGAACGGCTTCATCAAAAAGCACTTTGTGTCTGACGGATCTGCCCTGACGTTGGAGTTACATGCCTGGTTGGAGAGTCAGATAAATAGGTAGGTGTGTGTGCACACGCACGTGCATGCGTGTTTATAGCTTAGGGGGAAATTATGTTCACCTAGAGCTGCTGAAGTATGTTATTTGGGACTTAAGCAGCCTCTTCAGCTCTGATTATTAACTAGGTGGGTCGTGAGTTTTCACTGTAAATTTATGAGGAAAAAAGTAGCAAATTACACGAAACTCTACAAATTTACAAGAAAAAAATGTTGAAAACTTCTGAGAAAAAAAACGCAGAAAATTTACAGGAAAAAAGTTGCAAATTTATGAGAATAAAAAAGTTAAAAGTGTACAGGAAAAGTTCCAAATTTATGAAAAAAGGAACAAATCTATGGGGGGCTACAAATTTACAACAAAAAATGTTGAAAATTTCAGAGGAAAAAAGTTGAAAATTTATGAGAATAAAAAGTTAAAAATGTACAGGTAGAAGTGGCAAATTTATGGGTGAAAAAAGTAAGAACCCCCCCCCCCCCCCAACACACAGCCCTCCTGCCCCAGTCTGTCCCTCACTAAGACCCAGGTGAGAGCTGAGCTGAGGAAGATGAAAGCGAGGAAGGCTGTAGGTCCGGACGGCATCAGCTCAATGCTCCTCAAGTCCTGTGCAGACCAGCTATGTGGGATTGTGGAGCACATCTTCAATCTGAGCCTGAAGCTGGGGAGGGTACCACAGCTGTGGAAGACATCCTGCGTGGTACCCATGCCGAAGACTTCACACCCCAAGGACCTGAACAGCTACAGACCAGTGGCCCTCACGTCACACTTAATGAAGACCCTCTAGAGGCTGCTCCTTGTCCACCTCCGCCCCCTGGTTGGACCAGCGATGGATCCACTTCAGTTTGCCTACCATCATGGCATCAGGGTGGAGGATGCAGTGATCTTCCTCCTACATCGTTCCCTGCCTCACCTGGAGAAGCCTGGGAGCACTGTGAGGATCATGTTCTTTGATTTCTCCAGTGCTTTCAACACCATCGAACCAGTCATCCTGAGGGACAAGCTGCTGTGTGCAGGCGTAGACCAACACCTGTCATGGTGGATCCGGGACTACCTCACAGACCGACCACAGTTTGTGAGGACCCGGGACTGTGTGTCTGACACTATCATCTGCAGTACGGGAGCACCCCAGGGAACAGTTCTGGCTCCCTTCCTGACCACCCTCTGCACTGTTGGCTTTACGCACAACACACCAAACTGCCATCTACAGAAGTTCTCTGATGACTCTGCGATCGTCGGCCTCATCTCCGAGGGGGATGACGCAGAGCACAGAGGACTTATCCAGGACTTTGCAGACTGGTGCCTGGGGAACTGCTTCCAGATCAATGCGAGAAAAAAACAAAGACTGGTGGTGGACTGCCGCAGGCATGGACAACCCCCGACAGCACCAGTAAACATCCAGGGAACAGACGTTGAGGTGGTGACATCTTACACAAACTTGGGTGTTCACCTGAACAATAAACTGGACTGGTCACACAACACCAATGCGCTCTACAAGAAGGGGCAGCGCAGGCTGTTCCTCCTGAGGAGACTCAGGTCTTTTTGGAGTGCGGGGGGCACTCCTGAAGACCTTCTATGATTCTGTGCTGGCATCAGCCATTCTGTATGGAGTGGTCTGCTGAAGCAGCAGCATCACGGCAGCCGACAGGAAGAGACTGAACAGGCTGATCAAAAAAGCTAGCTCTGTTCTGGGGTGACGCCTCGACCCAGTGGAGGAGATAGGAGAGAGGAGGATGGTGGCTAAGCTGTTGTCGCTGCTGGAGTCTGAGTCCCACCCCATGTGGGACACGTTGAACGCACTGAGGAGCTCATTTAGCGGTAGGCTGTGCCATCCTAAGGCTGCATTCAGACCAGGATCGCCCGGGGGTCTCGGTTCGACTGGGTGGGGAATGCTGAGAATTTTCACGCCTTCCTTTGGTTTGGTTTGGTTTGCATTCACACTGCAGCGGACCAAACTGCCTGGACAACGTCACGCAGTTACAACAACTGTCGTTTGGGGTACAAATCTGCACCTGTTTTACATTTATCTGTTTGTACTTCATGGTAAATTTTTTAATACCCCCCCATCCCCCTTGTGGAAAGATAATAAATTTGGGCAGCACGGTGGTGCAGTGGTTAGCACTGTTACCTAACAGCTAGAAGGTTCCAGGTTTGAATCCCCAGGCTGGCAGGGGTAGGAACCTTTCTGTGTGGAGTTTGCATGTTCTCCCTGTGCTGTGTGGGTTTACTCCGGGGGCTCCGGTTTCCTCCCACAATCCAAAGACATGCATGCTAGGTTAACTGGTTGTTCTAAATTGTCCCTAGGTATCTGTCTCCTATAGGCCATTAGAATAGAGGGCTAGTACTAGCGAAGCGCTTTGAGTGGTCTTTGAGACTAAAAAAGCACTATATAAATACAGGTCCTTATCCTTAAATCGCCTACTGCACGGAGGTGAGAATGAAAAAAATCAGAGAAGAAATAACAGGAGGAAAATGGGAAGGGAAGAGAAATAGAAAGAGGAAAATAAGGGGATAATTTTGTGGCCCTTTGCTTATTTTTTCATATCACTATGCTTCTCTGGAAAATAATGCTACCCACAGCTGGGATAGTCAGATATACAACATATCTGCTTATATTTCATGTAAATCAGTATATGTTTATATTGCATGTCACCTTTTTATCAGGAAGACAAACAAGCAACACAATGTTCAGTTTTAGCTTCATGTGATTTTTGTCTCATGTGTCTTCATGTGTTTTTTGTCTCTGGGGTATGAACAGATTAGCATGTCAATCCAATCAGTTACTATTATTGTTGTTATGCATTTTCTGAACTTACCAGATTCTAATTGAGAGACAATTTTAAACTGAACAGGAAATGTCTTAAATACTTAATAAAGTCACAGTAAAAGTGTGTGCGTGTGCTCGTGCCACCAACCCCTCTTCCATCTCCGGGTTATGAAATAATACCTGTCATCTGCCGACTGCTGAACCCTGAAATGGGGGCAGGTTATCCAGGTCAGTCCGCCATCTGTCAGCGCAGCCCTCTCCAGTTCCCGCACATTAGCACCTGATTGGCTGGAACAGAGCGCGGGCAGGTGGGTGGGGCCACCCCGCGGGGGTGGGGGTGGGGGGGACCTCCGCCGCCGGGACCCAGCAGAGGCGGTCACATGGAGACAGTCACCAGTGAGGGAAAAGAGGCAACACAGACACGTTTCCACAAATGTGTGGACATGTCGATGCGCAAATTACCGTGTGAGAAGAAAACAGTTAGGTGGTTTTGTGTCAGCATTATTACTGTGTCATGAAGATTAATGATATTTAAAATTAGGGCAATGGGGTGCTCTTATTTAGGTTTTTATGTTCTCATTTTGAGATGCCAGTTAGAGCCTTTCTCCTCTGTTTCTGATGGACACACCATCGCAGCTGACAAGAGAAAACAGTTCCACAAGAGAAGTTGGGTAATTCTACCACTTCAGGGCTGTGCGACATAAAATTGGTCTGTGTGAAGAATGAAATAACGTAGCACCGGTGGGATGAGAAACTGTTGAGAGTCACCGGCACTTCTATGTCTTTTAACTTTGTCACCCTGTGTCAAACTCAGCACAGATCAGTGGTGGAATACACAGATATATATATAGCTCAGTGGTTGCTGTTGATATGTTTTGTTTCGGAGGGGACTGTCACAGAAAAAAAGAGCAGATACGAGGTGAACCGGGATGTTTAGATTGCTCCTCACCGACAGGACAGACGGCCCTCTTCTCCACTGCTGCAGGCTCCGGAGTGACTGAAAAAATGCTTGTCAAAATATTTTTTTTCATTTCTTCCGGCTTCTCCTGGGCTCACAGCGGGTTCATTTTGCATGGGTCTCTGGAGGAGGAGTGCGATGGAGAAAGAGGAAGCGCCATGGAGCCACAGAGGCTGTTTTTTTACGGTGTACTCTAGGGGTGCCCATGGGCCAAAACTGGCCCGTTAGCTTGTATGGTGTGATGAGTGTTTAAAGGGTTAGGACTGATGACTGATGTGGAAATGTATGTAAATTTAAAATGATTTCTAGATCTTGATACTACTTGCACAGTGGTACAGGGGTTAGCACTGTCACCCAACAGCTAGAAGGTTTCAAGTTTGAATCCCTAGGCTGGGAGGAGGGGAATCTTTCTGTGTGGCGTTTGCATGTTCTGCATGGCCACACATGTTTGGCCACATCTACATGCAGATGTGGCCAAACCACCGCAGCCCACGTTTCCATACTTGTCCTTCATTGCTAAACTGCTGTGGGCGTTGTTCACAGATGACGTCTTTGGGGATACGATTTTGGAGGGAAACTCCAAGGATCTGATGGAGACGCCGCATTTGAAAAACCTCAAGCTTGTTAAGGTCCCCTTTGAGGATGGTCCAGTTCTCAGGGCCATTGAGGATTTCAATTCAGCTTGATTTATACAATGCCATTTCCCAACAACAGCCATCTCATAGCATTTCCAAAGTGTAGGGGAAAACCTCACAATTGCAGAAAGACCCCAGCAATCAAGCGATCCCCTGTGAGCACCACTTGGCATCGGTGGAGAGGAAAAACTCCCTTTTAACAGGAAGAAACTTCCAGCAGAACCAGGCTCAGGGAGAGGCAGTCATCTGCTGCGACTGGCTGAGGGGTGAGGGGATAGAGAAGAAGAAAAGAACAGACATGTAGAGAGCAAACAGCACAACGGGGACTCAATATACATATGGGAGAGAACAAACAGATGTTAATGACCAGCAAAAATATTACATTTAGAGTGAAGAAAGGAGTGAAGCCCAGTGCATTGTTGGAGGTCTCCCGGCTGTCTAAACCTATTAGCAGCATAACTAAGGGAGGGTTCAGGGTCAGCTGATCCCACCCTAACTATAAGCTATGTCAAAAAGGAAAGTTTTAACCCTATTCTTAAAAGCAGAGATCAGAGTCTGTCTCCCGAATCCAGATTGGCAACTGGTTCCAAAGTAGAGGAGCCTGATAACTGAAAGTGCTGCCTCCCATTGTGTTTTTAGAGATTGTAGGTATTACAAGTAATCCTACATTTTGGGAGCATAGTGCTGTTAGGGTGATAAGGTACTATCACATCTTTTAAATAACAAGGGGCATAATCATTTAGATAAGCAGAATAAATGTGTGGAAGAGACGGATGTTGGGCTTCTTTCTGACGCTCCACGTGAACGTCGAAGCCACGGACCCCATTCTGCAGTGGATCTCTGCCGTGGATGCCACCTTCTTTTCAGTCACCAGCGAATGAGACAGTTGAACTTTTGAACCTGTTCGATCTGAACGCCCTCAAGCTAGACCATGGCTGTCAAGCCGTCCATTGTGAGAACTGTGAGTATTTGATTCAATTAACAAAAATTGTTACGTTGCCCTCTTTCAAAGCTAAAGTTGCACCTTCATGTGAGCCACAACCTTTTTTATTTGTATAAGGTTTGAATGTGTTTGACTGATGCACCTCAGCGTTGAACAACAGTCAACAGATTATTATTTTCTCATGCAAAAAGAAAAAAAAATGCTGCATCCATTTCCTACTTTCCTCCTGCTCTCCCCTCCCCTCCTTCCCTCGCTAGTTCAGCTGTCTGGTCAATGGGACCGGGGCAAGGAGCCAAGCATGCACAGCCAAGCCCCCCCCACCCCCTCGCACCCCTTCCTCTACCCATCCAGACAGCCTCCTGTTCAGCTGTGCCGCTCGCCGCAGGTTCCAGCCAGGTCAGATGTTCAACACGGGCGACAACATGTTCACTCCTCACCGCTGTTTACTGCGCCTGTCCATCACAGCGAAACGAGCCCCGGAACGGTCCAATAAATGGGACGATTTCCTGCCGCTGAAATGCAAACTAATGAAGTCCCGCTAATTAAACAAAAGGCTTCCAGGGGGGAATGTTGTCAGTTAGGATGTTTCACTATTCCAGCTTAATAAAGAGTTCACAGTTTGCTGCATTTTTGGCTAGATTTTATATTGTAATAGGTGGAAACTGGAGTCAAGTTGGAGGGTTATATGGAATATACAGCCGCTAGCCACAGCACCTACAGTACTACAATAGAGTAATCACCTGTCTGTTGGTGGTATATCAAACCTTTATCATGATGAATTTCTTAGTAATTACCATCATTTTATTTAGTTTTTCCACATTTTGTCTGCAAGAGAATGTTGTATATTGAGGCCAATAAAGATGTTCAAGGCTACACTACATGTGCATAATGTCAAAATTACTTCAGAAATTTCTCTCACTCTGGCCCAGCAGATGTCTTGCAATACACATGGACAGCAGTCTAAAGTACGTTGAAATTTATGAAGATAAAAGTTGGAGGATACATGTGTTCGCTGAGCAGAACTGTTGTCCTCTGAAATCAAGGCAGCAGGAGCTTCTGTGTTCAACATATCAGTGTGAGTAAGACGGTGAAACACTGTGCAGGCCTTTATCTCGATGCTGCAGATAAATATTCTGGTGCTTGGCAATGAGGGAAAAAAATGCTTAAAATGCTTTGGGTGCTGCGTGACCAAATAGTGTCCTGTTTAACATTTCATGAATACAAACACTAATAACAACAGTTATATTAGGAGCATAAATGTACATATATTCATTTGGAATTCCGTGCCAGATGCAGCAAAGCAGCCCAAAAACAAAACTGAGCCCCCTCCGTGTTTCACAGTAACTATGGTGTTCTTTTATATATTAATTTTTTCTTCTGTAAACAGAGAGCTAATGTGACTGGCCAAAAAGCTTCAGTTTTGTCTCATCACTCCAAAGGACATTCTCCCAGAAACTTTGGGGTTTGTCAGCATGTTTTGGTTTTTTTTTCTCTGTCAATAGTGGAGCCCTTTTGGTCTTCTTCTATGGAGCCATTGTTCAAACTACGACCCATGGTGCGATCAGAAAGTGGATTTGAAATTGACTGATTTTGGATGGTTTCCTCAGCTCTTTTTCTACAATATCAACCTGGGGTTGCATTTCCTCTTGTGTCCATGTTCTGGGAGGTTGGCTACAGTCCCATGAACAGCACCAGGGGTGCTGATTCCTCAGTGTACGTATATCTGCAGCCAGACACACACACAAACACCCAAACACACTGACAGACTACTTGATTTCTTTGTAAGGAGACACTTCCCCAGTTAGACTTGTGGTGGATGTTTTTGTTTTTTTTTTTGTTTTTTTAGAGATGAGCCAATACCACTTTTTCAAGACTGATACCGATACTGTGACTTTGAGTATCGGTCGATACAGCTCCAAACCCGATACCATCTTTCTTATTTAAAACAATAAAAGTACAGAATGTACTTTGTTAATGACTGGTTGCATTTTGTACATGTATAAAACAGAAATCTAAAAGTCAAAGAATATATTACAAATTTGACTCAGTTCAGTATTGCTGCTGCTTTTTTATTTTAAACTTTGCAGCATTAGCAGCATTTCACTGATCAGCCCCATGTAAACATGCATTCTGAAGTTTTAAGTGCAAGTTTATACAAAACTTTGAAGCTGAGTATTTAAGTAAACATTCAGATGAAATTCAAAGTGCCACTTTATGCATGACATAAAAATACTGTAGATCTGAAAATAAAGGAACTAACCCTTTAAGTTGTATTTTTGTCATCCATTATTATTATCATCATAAGTATTTTTCTGGCCCCTCGTTTATTTAGTAGTGCTTATGATATTATTCTCTGTTCATTCTTAGATTTTAGGCTTGCTCTTATTTTGAAGTCATTCCCGTTCCATCTCATGTTCATGTAGCCTTGCACCCTCTGGGATTAACAAAGTATACAAAATACGAACAAAATACAAAAAAAAATATAATTTGCTATTTATGTTTGTCACCTACCTCTCCTCAACTGTAAGACTCTCCCCCAAAAGGACAGTATGCTCCAGTCTGGTTTTTACTTTCAGCTTTGTTTTTTTTTGTTTTTTTAAGATTTCGCTTTTAGCGTACAGCCTCTTGAGCTGGAAAAGCAGCAGCTGCTGCTTAACACACGTCCTTCCGCCTGGTTCTTGACAGAATTCAGCATCCTCCTTTGCTGTGATACTTTTGCAAGTGTTTATCAGGTTGGTGGTGTAAAATTGTAAATGCTGGTGCCATACAGCAACATACTGAGGCAAGTCCCACAGACAGGCTCCAGTGACGTGACACTCATTGTGGTTATAAAAGCCATGCTGTGCGTGGCTGAAAATGTCATCACACCTTCATTTTATTATTATTAATGTATCAGATCTGTAAATTACTTTTTCCCCTCACCGATACCAGTCCAGGCATTTTCCTGGATCGAACCCAATACTGATATGACGGATCGGATCGGCTCATTCCTAGTTTTTTTGCCTCATTTTTTTCATTTAAATTTTTTTTCATTTATTTAATTAGTTTTTCCTTTTTTATTATATATTTTTCAATTAGATTTTTTTCTCATTTTTTCTCAGTTATTAGGTTTACCAGCCAATTAACAGACGGTGTCATGTTCGGTGACCAGAGAATCTCACCTCTGTTGTTTGCAGATGATGTTGCCCTGTTGGCTTCATCGAACAATGACCTACAGGTCTAGCTGGGACAGTTTGCTACTGAGTGTGAAGCGGCTGAGATGAGAATCAGCAAGTCCAAGTTCGAGTCCATCGTCCTCAGCCAGAAAAGGGTGGATTATCCTCTTCAGGTTGGGGACAAGCTGCTGCCACAAGTGAATGAGTTTAAGTATCTCGGGGTCTCATTCACAAGTGAGGGGAGAATGGAGCGAGAGATTGACAGATGGATCGGAGCAGCATCTGCAGTGATGCGGATGTTGTACCGGTCTGTTGTGGTGAAGAGGGAGCTGAGCTCCAAAGCAAAGCTGTCAATTCAACCGGTTAATTATTACCCTCACCTATGGTCATGAGCTTTGGGTAATGGCAAAAGAATGAAATCGCAGCTACAAGCGGTTGAAATAAGCTTTCTCCGTAGGACTGCTGGACTCACCCTTAGAGATAGGGTGAGGAGCTCAGTCATCCGGGAGAGGCTCAGAATAGAACCGCTGCTCCTCCACATCGAAAGGAGCCAGTTGAGGTGGTTTGGGCATCTGATCAGGATGCCCCCTGGACGCCTCCCACTTGAGGTGTTTCGGGCACGTCCCACTGGGAGGAGACCCCAGGGCAGACCCAGGACACACTGGAGAGACTACGTCTCCCAGCTGGCCTGGCAATGTCTTAGTATCCTCTCTGAAGAGCTGAGATAGGGAAGTCTGGCTGGGCTTCTCTGCTTGAGCTGCTGCCTCCATGACCCGGACCCACAGAAAAGCGGTAGAAAATGGATGGATGGATGGAGGGATATTAGGTTTTCCTTTTTGAATGTATATACACTACTCACAAAAAGTTGGGGATATTCAGCTTTCTGGTGAAATTTCAGGATGCGCCTAAAATACACTATAACCTTTCCAGGTGAACTTAATTTGATGTTCTGTTACTTTTTGAATGCACATGTCCAACTGTTCAGTGTTTCAGTACTTTTTGCATAACTTGCTGTTGTCTAACAAGGTGCTTAATGCCAAAATTCACAGCAGGTGTTTGATGCATGAATCGACCAATAAATTGTCTGGTTCAATTAGAATTGGTATTTAAACAGTCCTCTTTGTCATGCTGTTCACATTTTGACATCCTGAGACCAAGACGACACCTAAAATTGATGAACAGTACCTCGCCATTGCGGGGCTTCAAACAGGATGTTCTCAGAGGGAAGTGGCCACTGAGCTTAGAGTGTAATCAGCAGGTTGCAACAGAGATACGGAGAGACTGGAAGAGTCACAGAAAGGCACAGAAGTGGACGTCCTTTGGCCACATCCCATGCTGATGACCACTTCATTGTGAACAGTGCCCTGCGGAACCGGATGATGAATGCCGCTCAACTCCAGGCACATTTAAGGGAGGTAAGAGGCACCCAAGTGTCAAGTCAGACCATTCAAAACCATTTACATCAGCATGGTCTGTGTGCTAGATGACCTGCAAGGGTACCTGACCACACCATCAGGCAAAGACGTCATCATCTTGCATGGACCAGGGAGCATTTACACTGGACAATGGACCAGTGGGCCTCAGTACTGTCCTCTGATGAAAGTTGATTCACGCTGAACAGAAATGATGGCCACCAACGATGTTGGAGACGTCAAGGAGAGCACTATGCATCAGCCACTGTTGTCACCAGACAAGCCTTTGGTGGTGGTGGTGTTACAGTCTGGGCAGATGTGTCTAGTCAATACAGAATTTCCCTACACCTTGTGAATGGTACAGTGACAAGCTGATACTACCCGAATAACATCATGAATCCAGTCATTTTGCCCCAGCATGAACAACACAGGCCTAATTTCATCTTCATGGACGACAATGCTCCAGCTCACCAAGGTCGCATCATTCGGGAATGGCTGCTGGAGGCTGGGGTACCTTAAATGGAGTGGCCTGCACTTTCTTCAAACCTGAATCCCATAGAAAACCTATGGGATCAGCTGAGTCACTGTGTAGAGGCTCGTAACCCTGCACCCCACAACCGCATTGACCTGAGGGCCGCCCTTCAAAAAGAGTGGAATGCCACGCCTCAGCAGACAATAAGTCGACTTGTGAACAGCATGAGACGTCATCAAGCTGGAGATGATGCTCAAGGGCACATGACAAGTTATTGAGACATTTTGTGTTGTGGTATACCCACCACTGTTGGTGGCTTTTGTTTGAGATGAGGAAATCACCATTGCATGTTTCTACTTAAATGCCCTATTTCATGATATTATATCACTGTAATGTAAACTTTTTATATTTTCCATAAATTTCACCTGAAGGCCAAATATCCCTAACTGAGTAGTGTATATATTGAATTACATTTTTTTCATGTATTTAATTAGGCTTTACTTTTTAAAATATTTTTTTCAATCTGATTTTTTTTTCCCATTTATTAGGCTTTCTTATATATTTTTTCAATTTGATTTTTTTTCCACTTATTTAATTAGATTTTTCCTTTTTTGTGACCGGGGGAAGTGAAATGTCATGTGACCATTTTAGCCAATCACCTGTTGTTTCAGGGTATAAAAGACAAGAAAGCCATTTTGTTTCGTGCACTAATAAAGGCCAGAAGGTCAAAACGTTAGCATGTGTTTTTGACACTGGCTAAAATAAATTGGTAAATTGGAAGATAGTCGAACTGTCAAGTTTGGTGTGTACCTTTTAATTGACAGGCTACTGTACGCCTCATTTCACCAAGGCATAAATATCAGTAACAGGAGCATGAATCTGCTTGGACAGAATTTTTTTGTCAGCTTCAACTTATTTCAGAGATAGTTGTGTTTCCTGTTTTTTTTCCCCCCTGTTTGTTTTTGGGCACGTCTGTGTGTATAGATCATAGACCCATTTTGTTGTAGTTTCAATGGGTAACCAGTTTTATACTTTAAAGGGGTCACTGACTGAAAAATGGTGTGTTTGTAGGTTTTAACTGTCTGACGTGTCTATTGGGCTCAGAATTATCCAGAATATATCAAAACAGTCAATTCTCTTAAAAAAAAAACCCACACAGCCTTTATCTCATTATTCTCCCCGAGAAATGTTTTTGGGTCTTCCGGGTAAATCCTGTACATCAAGACTTGACAAAGCCAACCCACCGCCATCCTTGAGACCCGCCCACTGCTCTATCATTGGCCCGCCTAGCTATCTGTCATGTAGATGGAAGGGGGGCTAAAGGGAGCCTATTAGCCCGTGAGTTATTAGCCCCGGAGCTATTAGTCCCCAGCTAACAGTGGCACCAGGATCCTCCCACCAAGTGCAGCTAATATTGTTATTTTCCTCAGATCTTAGTCTCCTTAATAGCCATCCCTGTTACCACCTGGTTTACCAATCCACAGTCGACAATATACCTCGCATCACCCTGGCCCATCTCCCAATAATTTTGCCGTGATTCAACAGCAAATCGCCAGCACCAGTGTGCTAGTCGCTACAACCGACCTGGACCTGAGGCTATTGGCTCTCATGGCTCTCCCACTGTCCTCCAGGTCTCTGCGCAACTCTGTTCCCTTCTCGCGGGCAGCGTAGGAGAGCCACCTTGTGACGGGGCATCCTCCAGCTGGCCACAGAGTCCTGCAGAGTGAGACTCTGCCCTTTGAGATCCCGTAGCTGAGCAGCTCGCTCAGCCTCCAGCCAGCAGCCTCAGGCCAGGTCAGTCGCGACGATGGGAGGGCCGCCCGGTGCTAGCGATTCGTTTGTGGAAATACGGCAAAATTATTGGGAGATGGGCCAGAGTGATGCGAGATACACCATCAACTGTGGATCAGTGAACCAGTGCCGCTCATCCAAGCTAGGAGAATGCTAAAAGCTAAAGGCTTGAAGCTAGTTGGTTAATGGCGAGCTGATGACTGCGGGATAACTGAGGAAGGGTGTTTCTTAAAGTGACAGCCTTTAAATCAGAGCGTTTCAAGAAAGCCAGGGAAAATACAATTATTCTTCAATAATTAAAAAATTAAAGAAAATGTGAACAAAATATGTGGCAAACACTTCATCAAGACATCCATCCATCCATCCATCTTCTTCCGCTTAATCCTTTTCGGGTCGCGTGTGAGCTGTTAAAATGGGGGAAAAGTGCAGTCAATTACCCTTTTAAAATATTAGTTGGGAGCCTCTTTCATTCTTTGGCATTACGTCAGTTTTAACATTTTTTTCCTTCCAGCTTCCCGCTTGTTTTGTTTAAATAGACCATTTTCTTTCACAGCAGCCTTTACGACACATACTGTAATAGTAGTGAACTATCCATTAAGGTTTTACCCGACTAAATAATTTACCAACACTCACTGGCCTTACATGCACTTGTGTTTTAAGTACCTGCAAAAACTAATATGTAATCTTCACAAACGCTCTCTTTACTTGTTCACATTTCTTTGCTATTATACAATACATGTGAACATTAAATGACAACAGACAGTCTTCCAGCTGCCAAAATCAAAAGGAAAACATGCTATGAGGCTTTGCTCCCCTCCAAGCACATGTTGCCCATTCCTCTTGTGTGTGGTGGTGGCCCCGAGTCAAAAAAAAAAAAAAGGTGCAGGGCCATGTATATAGCCTGCCCAGGTGCAGAGCAGATAGGGTTGCAAGCACACAAGCGACTAATTCCAGCACGGCTGTGGGAACGCCAGCTGCCCCCGTATTTCTCAAAATCTGAAAACTGTTTTTGATTCGCGCGCCAACAAAAGGACTCGACATGCAATGATGAAGAGCAACTCGTCTTCCCCCCCCCCCCCGTGTCTTCCCACGTCAATAAAGAAACAAACTGCTGGGTGCCGTGGTGAAACCCAACTTCTGTTCACCCTCCTCCTCCCTTCCTCCGTCTGATAGGTGATCCTGAATGTGTTTGAGCTTTACCACGGCAGACGGACCAGAGCAGAGACCGTGCATATGTTTGACCATTTAATCCTCCCGTAATATCAACCGTACCGCGGCGGGGAAGTCGAACGCTTCCTCTACATCTCGCGCCTCAATGTATGCAACCTCTGAACCGCGCACACAGAGCAAGCGTGCCCCGAGTTCAAGCCGTAACGAGCTGCACTTCCCGCTTGGTCCGCACAACCTTTAAACCTCTGCAAACTTGTCTTTGTTTTTTCCCGCCGCTAACCCAATTTTAAGAGCTCATTTCTAAAACATGATGGTGCTTCTGCAAACCCAAATGATCATTATAGGTTCATCAGATGCAGTGGGTCTGGGGGTTAAAGAGCTCTTTTGTTTAAAAGGCATCTGCAATTTCTGTGGAAAAGTTGCAGAAAAACACTTTTGCATTAATTTAGCTGAATCTTTGCCTGTTGTTTCATCATAAAACTTTGTCATTTTGGTTTACTTGTCAATACTGTATTCATTATTTTAATTTTTATATTCTGTAAATAAATATTTTTGTAATTACTTGAAAATATGTCATTGCTGTCCTTTTAAAATGTTTGAACACACTAACATTTTTGTGACTTTTGCATTTAGGGCAGCTCTGTGACACAGTGGTTAGCACTGTGTCAACACAGTAAGAAGGTCACTGGATCGATCCCACCCCTGACCATTGCTGACCCTTCTGTGTGGAGTTTGCATGTTCTCCCCATGTCTGCGTTGGGTTTACTCCTGTTTCCTCCCACAGGCCAAAAACATGCAAGTTAGGTTAATTGGAGACTCTAAAGTGGCCTTAGATGTGAATGGTGAAGGGACTGGTGCAGCACCGGGGCTGCCTCATCCATCCAGGTGGATGCCCTGTAATTTCCCTCTGTGATTAATAAAGTACACAAAAAGAAAAATCTCTGCAAAAGTCACAGTTGTACCCAGTAGGCCATTTGACATTTTTTAACAAGAGGGATGGAGGGATTCATCAATTTAGCATGAGGTACAAATTAGGTACAAATTTGCAAGAATAAAGGTGCAAAGGTATGATAAAAGATGCCAATTTAAAATTACAAAAAAGTCACAAATTACAATTTAATTACACAGAATAAAAATTTAACCAGCACTGAGATGAGCGATGAAAATTTACGAGGAAGAAAAAAGCTAAAATTTTACAGTAAAAAAAAATTGCTAGTGTCTTGAGGAAAAAGTTACAAATTCATGATAAAAAAAAATCACAAATATATGAAAAAAGCTGTAAATTTAAAAGAAAATATTTGCAAATTTATGAGAAAAAAATTAACATTTACAGGAACTTATTTTGCAAATTTATGTGAAATAAAATAAAATTGAGAAAAAAGTTGTAAATCTATGAGAAAAATAGTTATACAGGAAAACATTTAAAATTTACAAGAAAAACATTTGCAATTTTATGACAAAAAGTTGCACATTTTTGATTAAAAGGTTTAAAATTTACAGGAAATGTAAGAAGTTATGAGAAAAAGTCACAAACTTAAGAAAAAAGTTGCAAATTTACAAGAAAAATGGCAAATTTAGAGAAAAAAATGAACATTTATGAGAAAAAAGATGAAAATTTACAAAAGAAATTTACAAATTTATGAGAAAAGTTTAACATTTACAGAGTTGTTTTGCAAATGTATGGGAACAAACTGTAAATCTATGAGAAAACTTGTTTTACAGGAAAATGTAAAATTTACAAGAAAAAATTTGCAATTTTATGACAAAAGCAAATTTTTGATAAAAAGCTGAAAATTACAGGAAAAATTTTGCAAAGATTTGAAAAAAAAAAAAAAAAAAGCTACAACCCAGCCGCAGGGGGTGCACAGGCCAGTGTACTCCTAGTGCTGGTCCCAAGCCCGGGTAAATGGGGAGGGTTGTGTCAGGAAGGGAATCCGACATAAAACCTTTGCCAAATGAAACATGCAGATCATGACGAATTAGACTTTCACACCAGATTGGTCGAGGCCTAGATTAACAACAGCCCCCACTGGTGCTGTTAACCAACAGGGTCCCGGTGGAAATTGGGCTACTGTAGGTCAAAGATCGAGGAGGAAGAGAGGGGAAGGCATGTTAGGAGGGAGAGAGAGAAAAGGAAAGTTAGAAATGGGGAGGTGAGAGTAGGGACGTTAAAGGCCCTTTTCCACTAGCCCAGCTTGGCCCAACACGTTACGCCTCGGCCTGCGTTTGAGCATTTTCCATTCACCCCAGCACCAGTTAGCAGGCGCTATTTTCGTGCCTGATCGAGTGCAGGGTACAACCGTGCTGAGTCGAGCCGAGATGTGATGTCAACAGACTGCGAGCCACTGATTGGTCAGGGCGTAACGTCACGAAAGCGTCCGTCTTCAGTGGAATCTACACGATTGCCATTTGCAGTATTTCACGGACTAACTCAGTCACAGAGTAAATACGATATTAATACAGACAGCGTTGTAGGTTTTGCGGAAATCTACACCGTGGTCCAACGAAGAGGTGCTTGGTGGCAGATCCACAGTGAGAGGAGCGACCCGGACCGATACAGATGCAGCCCAGCATAGAACCGGACTACGGACAAGCTGAAGACGAACGTGAGAGAACCATCGATGGTGAGTGATTTGTAATATTGTGCATCTGTTCGCTTTTTTATCCTGTTGGTGGTAAGCTCACTTTTTTTGGGCCATACAGCGCCGTCCTGGGCTGGCTACCGAGTGTTAGCTTGTTGCTAGCTAGTAGCCAACTGCTGATTCGCGCTTGTTTTCTCCTAAGTATTTGCTTGTGAGAGCAAAACGATGAAATATGTTAATCCTGGTTAAAGTCCTGGTTTGTGTACGTGGTGCACTTTGGTGCTGCACATTAAATTGTGTGTAATTTAATGCTAGAATGTGTTTCCACATGCCAGGGTTTAGCCTTCCTCAGTGTTTAATATTGTGGATACTGGTCAAATGGATCCCAGGAGCCGAAATCTCAACATATATACAGGTGCTTTTTCAAACCAGTGATTTATAAAGTCATTCATATAATTTTCTAAAGCGTCAGAATAGACCCACACACCGATTCTGTGGATTTTCCATAAAAGGTGTTGGAACAGTGTTGTTGTGCTGTTCCACCATAAATCCCTGGATTAATAATGTACTTGTACCTGTACAGAGTGGATCCTGGGGTTCTCTCTGGTCAGGGAAACGAAGCATTTTTGTCACATCCCATCACTGACTTTAAGTGTATTTCCCTAATACAGGTACATCTCCAAAAATTAGAATGTCATGAAAAAATTCAATATTTTTTGTCACTCATTCAGAAAGAGAAATCCGCTCGCGTTGTCTCCAGCAGAGAGCTCACCAGACCGGAATTCCAGGCACACACAGCAGTCAGGAAGCGCGTCGAGGAGGAGGGGAAAACAGCCGGGGTGAGCCAGCCTGAATGTCCAGGAATGACAGCGGGGGAATGAGGCTCAGGGAACGGGGCTGTAGAATCTCCACACAGACGAGGCGAAGAGGTGACAGCTGCGTGGGAGGAACTGTCCTGACGATGGCCCAGAACTGGATCCGGACGAGGTTCGTGCAGAGGTGACTCGGCGATGTGATGGCGGCTATTCCCGGGGAACGAAGCGAGGGGGAAACCCAGGATTCGCCGCTCCAGATTGGAGATCGAGGCGAGGAAGGCGCCGAGCACGGGAAAGCTTCGTAGCCCTGAAGTCCTCTCCATCAACCTCACTGCCACCGCCACATGCCTGAAGGTGGTGACAGGAAACACAGTGGAGCTCGCGACAGCCACTCGACCCCAGACATAACTGCTGTCAGCTGCGGCTCCTTGAAGGGAATCCCGAGTGACGTGGCGCAGGTCGGGGGAAGTCCTCTGGTTGGCGCGAACTCCCGGACTGGAATAGCGGCAGGAACGGGACTCCGAAGCGGGGAAAGACGTCGCCCACTTCGACTCCCTGCCGGGATTTCCATCCACCCCGTGGAGCTTCTCTCGCTGTGTACCTGCAGCGTCTATCCTGGCACTGTCCTCCAGATGGTACAGAGAGTGAGGGTGACAGTCCAGGAGTTCCTCAGCACGGCCCGGATGCCAGCGTCTCGCGTTGGAGGCGTCGTGCAGGGTGAAGAATGTCCCGTCGACAGCCTCCGAGATGGACCTCAGCTCGTCGCCCTGGCGCCGGAAGTGACTCCCGGGAAACGGCATGCTAGCAGCGCTGACACCCGGACAGAAAGGTACATTTCCACAGCGACTCACGGCCGCCGGCAACTCTTCTGGCTGCGACATACTGTCATATCCGGCTCTAGGGAGCCGGGCAATCAGAGCCAGGGACAAGCCAGTGAGTCGTGATGGTTTATTTTGGGTAAGGGATAAGGGATGAGGAGAGCACAGATACTCATGCAGAGGTACACTCACAGGTTGCACAGCGCAGAGGTAAGCAGCTCGTACCGGACGTGGGGGTAACAAGACGTACATACTCACAGCGGGATACAAACACAGGAATGCTGCAAGAGGAGTATAAGCTGACACCAGACGAAGGGGCTTCAGCTTAGCAATGTGTTTATGTCGCAGCCCCGAGTCATCGAGGCTGCTCCTATTTATCCTCATTGGCAGCGCCCCAGCTGATGAGGACTAATTGGCCCCAGCTGTCCGTAATGCTGGCAGCTGGGAGCCTGCTGAGACGCTGCTCAATGGGAAAAGGGAAAACATGGGCTGAGTGCCGAGACGGCATCTCAACCCGTGGTGACAATTGTTGGATGTGCCACCGCAGAAGACCCTGCATACTTTAGTGACAGTACCAGTATATGGAGGAATTCTGGGTCATATTAGCATCTGCTCTTCATCATAATGGGTTTGGGCAGGGGTGTCCAATCATGTGCCATGGAGGGCCAAGACCCTGCAGGCTTTACCTCCAACCAGTGTCTTCAACAGCAGATTCCACTGAACTTCTTCCACTGACTGCAGATCAGTGAAAACACCTGCTGAAGAGACTGGGTAGAAGAGAGAACCTGCAGGGTCTTGGCCCTCCATGACACATGATTGGACACCTGTGGGTTAGAGTTTAATGGGATTTAACATTTTAACACAAACTGCTTTATGGTTCATAATCCTGTTGACAGACTTACACTAAACCAGAAGCGATTTCTCAAACTGCTGGATTGTTCTTAGACAGCTTTTCCAATCTGTCAGTATTAAATTTATGTCACATGGTGGTAACCTTCACATATAAAAAAAGAGACATCTGCAAAAACTTCACAGGTTTATTGTCAGTGCAATATTACATGAATACATGTATAGTACATTGTTGAAGCAGAGAATATATATTTCTACAGTACATGTATCTAGTAAATCAATCATTTTCCATGTAACCTTGTGACTGCATTATTTTAATTGCTTTTAATCCTAGATCAAGTTTGTTTGGCCTAAAATGCATCATAATTGTCAAATATATCTTATTATAACTGACTCAGTACGGTTTACTTTTTGAATATATATTTTGTGGCTAATATAGTTATTAACCTGGCGATCAAGTTGTGTCAGCTGATCATCTTTTGCTATGACACCACCTCAGACTCAATGCTGCTGAAGCAGCTACATCCATGATGTCTCAACAGTCTCTCCATGATTTTCACGCAGATCAGAGCAATTTGTTGCACAGGAAATAAATGTTTCTATAGACATTCTTAAGCTCTACAACCACTGATCGTTTGTGAAGCTGTGTTGACATCAGTGACAGGCTGTGTTGAACGCCCAGACCGACCGTTTGAAGCGGTAATTTTCCCACAACAGAGCCATCTGAAACACACACAGCATACATATTTTAGTACCTAACAGCGATAACTTGCAGATGTTACAGTGCAGTACGACGTACTTATAGCAAAATAGCATTAGCAATCATTAGCTTACCGTCATATATGACCTAGTTTGTATCCTCACATCTTCGGCTCTCCCAGAAGCTGCAGTACTATTCCAGAGTGTTTCGTCTCGCTGCCTGTACCCTTGTCTGGCAGTCCTTTTTGGCATTTACGGTGAAAAAAGCCACAGACCGAGGAGTCGCCTTGTACAGCCGCCATGTTATGTTTGCTTGGGTCGAGAGTGTGGCGCCGCCTTGCTGTTCAAGAAATCCCACCCACCGCAGGCGTATCAGCAGTAATGTGGAAATGCAATCGAGGCCGGAATGAGTCGTTGTGAGTCGTGTCGTGTTAGTGAATTGGGGCCAAGTGGGGCTAGTGGAAAAGAGCCTTAAATGTAGGGACTATGACTGGTAAAGGCAGAGAGTTGGCTGATATGATGGAGAGAAGAAAGGTAGATATACTATGTGTTCAAGACACCAGATAGAAGGGAAGCAAGGCTAGGAGCATTTGAGGTGGATTTAACCCCTTGCACTCTGGTCAATTTCCCTAAAAACGCCAAAAAATAATGTACCCAAAGTAAATCAAAAGCTGTTCTTCAACCCTTTGCAGCATCTTCATGGAGTTGATCTCATTTAAAAGAAAACACTTTGAATTTTTTGGCAAAACAGTCATAATCTCTCTAAGTGCTCTGGCCACTGAGTAACAGTCATCTAAACATACTGAACTTGAAGAAAATAAATTTTGCCTGGGTGTTTTTTTGGATACAAATGCTTGCAAATAACACACAGCTTCAGATCCGGGCTGGAAAATGCAACAGAAATGTAGAACCAGGTGTTATCCAGCTGAGGTCAAAATTTTGTAACAATACCACAAAAAATGAATATATTACACAGCTTTTTTCTTAGGTTGTTCCCAGGCGTTTTTGAACTGTGCCAAATGGTGCCAAATGGCACAGTTTGGAAAAACGTCTGTAACTTTTGAATGATTCAATATAGAAGCTTGATCTTGGGCTCTAATGAAAGATGAAGGGCTGTGTGTGTGTGTGTGTGTGGGGGGGTTGTTTATTCATTCATGAATGAATGAATGAACAAACAAGCCCCCACACACAAAGAAGCATGCCACGTAAAAAATGTGTGGCTTTTTTTTTACAAGAAAAAATAACCTACAGTGCACTAAAAATTATACTAAAATATTTGTAATGTAGAAGATAACAACTCCCCCCCCCCCGCTACAGAGGACAGACATCGCCCGGTGCGCCGCGGTCATGGTGCGCCGCAGTCACGGTGCGCCGCGGTCTACTACGCACAGTTGGACTAAAATATCTGCATTATATCTACAATCCGCTACAGAAGAGTAGCGGGGGGGGGAGGGGTGGCATTCACAACATGACGGGGGGGGGGCCGTTCGCAACATGACGGACCCGGACCGCTCTAACGCACAGTTGTTATTTACCGATCGGTCAAAAGTCATTTGGATTGCAATTTTCAGGGATAAAGAATAATTTAGCTTATTACACTTACCTGTCCACAACAGCAAAGTCGCTGGCGAACTTCTCGTCCTCATTGTCAGACGAACATGAAGCTGGTCCGCTTGTTACGGACTCGTGGTTCTGGTCACGCGACCCGGTCAAACCATAATTCCATTATTGCGGTTTTGCGCTTCCATGATTGCGGTTTTGGCGAACGATTTTTCAAAACAAATAACAGTAGTAAGAAAAAAAGACTGGCGAACGCCTGTGTGTCACCCAGCCTTACACAAAACAGCTTTCGAACTTCTGTGCTTCAATTGGCTGGCTGTATTCGCAGCCGTTGGTAGGCGGGTCCTTCTTGCTAGGTTTTCAGTCATTGGTTCTTCAAGGTTTCAGAAACCCAATTCAAGGCTCTTATTAGTCGAATGAGAGGTCAATCACATCTAAACCAATCAAAACACTCCTTTGGCTTTCTGTTCGCGGCTGTGTCTGTAGTGGAAGAACGGAAATGCAGCTTTTTTTTTCAGTGCGCTCTAGGACGCAGCGCCCTCGTGTGCCCTCATGCACTCTAGGACACAGAGACGTGTCTGCCCGCGGTACACCAGAGTGCAACAGGTTAAACTGTTCTACCATGGTGTAGATAGGAAGACAAATGGAATAGGTGTAATCTTGAAGGAAGAGTATGTGAAGAGTGTTCAGGAGGTAAAGAAGGAGTCAGACAGAATCATGAGTTTGAAGCTAGAAGTCTAAGGTGTGATGTTGAATGTTCAATTCAATTCAACTTTATTTATATAGCACCATTTCACAACAATAGTCATTTCATAGCACTTTCAAATGTAGGGGAAACCCCGACAATTGCAGAAAGACCCCAGCAATCAGGCGATCCCCTGTGAGCAAGTGCTTGGCAATGGTGGAGAGGAAAAACTCCCTTTTAACAGGAAGAAACCTCTAACAGAACCAGGCTCAGGGAGGGCAGTCATCTGCTGTCACTGGCTGGGGGGTGAGGGGATAAAGAAGTTGAAAAGAACATACATATAGAGAGCAAACATTAAAGGAGTGAAGCCAAGTACATTATTGGAGGTCCCCCGGCAGTCTAAATCTATTAGCAGCATAACTAAGGGAGGGTTCAGAGACACATGATCCCTCCCTAATCGTAGGCTATATTGAAAAGGAAGGTTTTTACCCTATTCTTAAAAACAGAGATCAAGTCTGACTCCTGAATCCAGATTGGTAACTGGTTCCACAGGAAAGGAGCTTGATAGCAGAAGGCTCTGCCTCCCATTGTACTTTTGGAGATTCTAGGTATTACAAGTAATCCAGCATTTTGGGAGCATAGTGCTCTTTTAGGATGATAGGGTAATATCAGATCTTTTAAATAAAAAGGGGCCTGATTGTTAAGAGCTTTAAAAGTGAGAAGAAGGATTTTAAACTTAATTCTAAACTCTATGGGAAGCCAATGAAGGGAGGCCAGAACCGGAGAGATATGATCTCTCTAGTACCTGTTAAAACTCTTGCTGCAGCATTTTGGATCAAGTGAAGACTTTTTAAAGATATTTTAGGACAACCTGATAATAAAGAGTTACAATAATCTAATCTAGAGCTAACAAAAGCGTGGCTCAGTTTCTCAGCATCACTCTGAGACAAGATGCTCCTAATCTTGGCAATATTACACAAATGATAGAAGGCAGTCTTAGAAACAAAATTAATATGTGAATTGAAAAACAGATCTTGATCAAAAATAACTCCAAGGGTCCTCAGAACTATTCAGAGAAATAGTAATCACATCCAAACTAAGAGTTTGATTTGGAAAGGTATGTCTAAGGTTTTTTGGACCAACAAGAATGACTTCAGTCTTATCTGAGTTTAATAGCAGAAAATTACAAGTCATCCAAGCTTTGATTTCCTTAAGATATGCTTCTAACTTGGCTAATTGATTACTATCATTTGGCTTCACTGACAAGTATAATTGTGTGTCATCTGCATGACAATGAAAATGTATACAGTGCTTTCTAATGATGTTGCCTAACGGAAGCATATATAAACTAAAAAGAGTAGGACCTAGCACAGATCCCTGTGGAACTCCATGACTGAGCTTTGAGTTGGAAGAAAACTCACTGACATGAACAAACTGAAGCCTATCAGACAAATAAGATCTAAACCACTGCAGCAAAGTTCCATTAAGTCCAACAGTGTTCTAATCTATCAAGTAGAATATTATGATCGATAGTATCAAAAGCTGCACTAATGTCTAAAAGGACAAGAACAGAAACAAGTCCATTATCAGATGCGATCAGGAGGTCATCAGTGACCTTCACTAAGGCTGTTTCAGTACTATGATGGATTCTGAACCCAGATTGAAACTCTTCAAATAAACCATTTCCCTGCAAGTGGTCAAATAATTGTGTACTAACAACTAAGATTTTTGAAATGAAAGGCAGATTAGAGACTGGTCTATAGTGAGCTAAAACTCCTGGATCGAGCGTTGGCTTTTTGAGTAAGGGTTTGATTACAGCAGTTTTAAAAGCCTGCGGTACATGGCCTAATGTTAAAGAAGAATTGATTAATTGAAGAATATGGCTATCGATAAATGGGAAGACTTTTTAAAATAAGGAACAGGGTATAAGACAAGTTGAAGGCTTGGATGAGGAAATTTTTTTTTTATCTAACGCTAAAAGGTCAATTGGAGTAAACTTACCCAAACAGATATCAATTGAAGGAGTTGTAGTTACTGTACTTAAGTTTATGGTGGGAAGAATCTGACTGATTTTATCTCTAATAGATTAAATTTTATGATTGAAAAAGTTCATAAAGTCCTGACTAGTAAACTCTAGGGGGATGCAAGGATTGACAGAGTCCTGACTCTGTCAGTCTGGCTACAGTGCTGAAAAGAAACCTGGGATTATTCTTGTTCCCTTCTATTAATGCAGAGTAATAACTTGTTCTAGCTTTTCTAAGAGATTTTTTATAAATTAAAAGATAATTTCTCCAAGCTAAATAGATTTCATCTAAATTAGTGGAACGCTATTTTCTTTCTAATTGGCGAATCTTCTGTTTTAAGCTACGAGTTTCTGTGTTAAACCAAGGGGTTAGAAATCTCTGATTGGACTTTTTCTTTTTTAAAGGGGCCACCAAGTCTAGAGTCTGATGCAGAGAAGCTGTAACACTATCTACCATGCTATCAATTACGGAAGGAGCAAGCTCTCCATCGCTTATTTCCACTGGGTTGACACATGGCATAGAGGAGACGATCTGCATAAATTTGGTAACAACATCATCTGAAAGACATCTGCTGTAGTAATATTTTTCTTTAGGAATCAAATAGTCAGGAATAGTGAAATCAAAGGTTAACAGACAATGGTCTGACAGTACAGGATTATGAGGAGACACTACCAGATTTTCTATTTCTATTTTTCTTCATTGTTCTGATGAGAACAAGGGGCGCTTGATCTTGCCATTGGTGCAAGATGATTTAAGTATGCATTTAAAAGTAACCTGAAAGTTACTTTTCCAAGTAACTAGTTACTTTAATTATGCAATAACTCAAAAGTAACTCAGTTACTTTTGAAAAGAAGTAACTAGTAACTAAGTAGTTACTATTTTTTAGTAACTTGCCCGACACTGGAATTGAGTATATCAGAGGGACAGCTCAGGTTAAGCGGTTTGGAAACAAAGTAAGAGAGGCGAGGCTGAGATGGTTTGGACATGTGCAGAGGAGGGATAGTGGAGATATTGGACAAAGGATGTTGAAGATGGAGCTGCCAGGCAGGAGGAAAAGAGGAAAACCACAGAGAAGATTCATGGAAGTAGTGAAGTAGGACATGGAGAGGGTTGGTGTTACAGAGGAAGATGCAAGGGATAGGGTGAGATGGAGGCAGATGATCTGCTGTGGCGACCCCTACAGGGAGCAGCAGAAAGAAGAAGAAAATGAGTCACAAATTTTTAAGAAAAAAGTTGCAAATTTACAAGAAAAAAACAGCAAATTTATGAGGAAAAAAGAAAATTTATGAGAAAAAAAATACATTTTTGAGAAACTTGCAAATTTACAAGAAAAAATGGGAAATTTATGAGAAAAAAATTAAAAAGTTATGAGAAAAAACTTGAAAATTTACAAGAAAATATTTGCAAAGTTATGAGAAATGTTTAACATTCACAGGAAGGTTTTTTTTGCAAATTTATGAGAAAAAAATGAGAGGTTGTAAATATGTGAGAAAAATAGGAAAACAAAATTTACAAGAAAAAAAATGCAATTTTATGAAATGTTTCAAATTTTTGATAAAAGTTGAAAATTTACAGAAAAAAAATGTTGCAGTTATGAGAAAGTCAAATTTATAAGAAAAAAGATGACAATTTATGAGAAAAAAGGTAAAAAATTGAAAATTTTTCAAGAATTTTTTAGCGAATTTATGAAAAAGTTGCACATTTTTGAGGAGAAAAGCCACAAATTTATAAGGAAAAAAAAAGCCAAATCTATGAAAAAATGTTGCAAATTTACAAGAAAATATTTGCACATAAACTACAAAAGTTTAGCATTTACAGGAAATTTTTTTTTCCAAATTATGAGGAAAAAATTTCTTAAAATTGAGCAAAAAGTTGTAAATCTGAGTTTTTCAGGAAAATATTTTAAATTTACAATAAAAAAACCTGCAATCTTATGAAAAAGTTGCAAATTTTTGATAGTTGAAAATCTACAAAAAAAATTGCAAATTTATGTGAAAAAAATGCTGAAAATTTATGAGGAAAAAATGGAAAATTGACAAGAATTTGACAAATTTAAGAAAAAAAGTTGCAAATTTTCGAGGTAAAAAGTCAAATTTATGAGAAAAAAATTAAAAAATTTGTTGGGGTTTTTTGCATTCCTGCTTAGAATTGATTGGTTCAAAGTAATTCTATTGTGTTATGTAACATGATATAGAAAGGTTAACAACGACACTGGGCGGACAATCCTCTTTTTTTTCCAGGTTGGAGGGGGTGCCAATGTCCTCCCGTCCCAAAGTATGCCATGTAAGTAAAATAGCTACATTTATTTTCCATTTACCACTTATTTGTTGTCATTTCAACCCCAGCAGATCACACGAGCAGCTAACTCTGCAGCTATAACAACACTCAACACTGTCAGTGACACCGAGCGGCGGCGGGAACACAAACTGGCTGCTGATGCCCATTTTTAGCGGCAGCTTGTGAATTTTTTGGTGGGCAGATGTTCTCCGTCAGGCGTTGGGTCGACCTACGCGGCAAGGCGGAGTGGTTCAGACGCCGCCTCAGCCTGCAGATCAAGGCTGGGGGAAAAATAACTAAATAAAATAAGAGACTCATCCACCCCGGCTCAGGCCTTCGGGAGGATTTAAGCGGTGGACGGATGGACGTGGAGTGAAATCAGCAGAATGGCATCTGCTACCCCCCCCCCCCCCACACACACACAGAGCTGAGATATTAGCATTCAGAGCAGATCTGCAACAGAGCAGCGTTTTTTTCTGCGTGTTTGTTCTGATTTAGGAGACCAGACAGCCAAAAAATGATCCACACACGGCAAAATCCTGGTCACCCCCTCCACTTCCATTGTTAATGCCTCTTAAAGTGAAACCCGTTTTCTGATAACATTTATGTTAAAGGGGTCATTGACTGCATTTTCCCACATTTTAACAACTCACACATTTTAATGAAGTGTTTGTCACATATTTTGTTCACATATTAATTTTTAATTATTGAAGCAAATTTATTTTTCCCATGGATTTCTTAAAACACTATGATTTAAAGCCTATCACTTTAAGAAACATCCTTCACCTATTCAACTCCACCCTCCCTCTTACATCAGTTAGCCATTAGCTGACTAGCTTCTAGCCTTTAGCTTTTGGCTTCCTTCTAGCTCAGGTGAGCGATGCTGGTTCACTGATCGATGGTGTATCTCTGGCCCACCTACCAATAATTTTGCCATGAATCCACAACAAACCACTAGCACTGCATGCCGGACCCGAGGCAAAGCTTGCCAAACCAAGCCACGGGATCTCAAAGGGCAGTGTCTCGCTCTGCGGGACGCAGCTTCACTCCCATGGCCAGCTGGGGACACCCCGTCATGAGGCGACTCCTCTATACTACCCGTGACAACGGAGCGGAGCCACGTGGAGTCCCAAAGAACGGTGGAGGAGCTGGCCACGAGAGCCAGCAGCCCACTGGGCCAGATCGGCTGCCATAACTGGCAAACCAGTGCTGACGATTTGCTGTGGAATCATGACAAAATTACTGGGAGATGGGCTGGAGTGACGCAAGGTACAGTGGAGCAAAAAAGTATTTAGTCACCCACCAATTGTGCAAGTTCTCCCACTTAAAAGATGAGAGAGGTCTCAATTTTCATCATAGGTATACCTCAACTATGAGAGACAAAATGAGAAAAAAAAATCCAGAAAATCACATTGAAGGATTTTTAATGAATTAATTGGTAAATTCCTCAGTAAAATAAGTATTTGGTCACCTACAAACAAGTAAGATTTCTGGCTCTCACAGACCTGTAACTTCTTCTTTAAGAGGCTCCTCTGTCCTCCACTCATTACCTGTAGTAATGGCCCCGTTTGAACTCGTTATCAGTATAAAAGACACCTGTCCACAACCTCAGTCAGACTCCAAACTCCACTATGGCCAAGACCAAAGAGCTGTCAAAGGACACCAGAAACAAAATTGTAGACCTGCACCAGGCTGGGAAGACTGAATCTGCAATAGGTAAGCAGCTTGGTGTGAAGAAATCAACTGTGGGAGCAATTACTACTTTTACTAATTTTTACTTTACTATTATTACTCTACAAGAAGGGACAGCGCAGGCTGTTCCTGCTGAGGAGACTCAGGTCTTTTGGTGTACAAGGGGCGCTGCTGAAGTCATTCTATGACACGGTGGTGGCATCAGCCATCACTTTTGGAGTGGTCTGCTGGGGCAGTGGCATTACTGCAGCCGATAGGAAGAGACTGAACAAACTGATTAAGAAAGCTAGCTCTGTCCTGGGGCAACGCCTTGATCCGATGGAGGAGATAGGAGAGAGAAGGACGGTGGCTAAACTGTCATCTCTGCTGGAGTCCGAGTTCCACCCTATGCAGGACATACTGGATGCACTGAGGAGCTCATTTAGCAGCAGACTACATCATCCCAGGTGCACAACCGAGAGGTTTCGTAGGTCCTTCCTACCAACGGCTGTCAGACTGTACAACCTAAGCAGGGCTGCTCGCAGAGATAGCAAAAAGACGTAACAAACTAATAGTTTTTTTTTTGAATGCAAAAGATGCAATAGACTTACACAATGGTCCTCTCCGGCATACAACTAGGAACATACCGGTCGCTATGGAGGGTGAGAATATGTATGGGCACATAATCATACCATGTAGGATAACTAAATAGACGGTTATGCTGTTTCATCCCACCTAGCAACAATGCTCTGCACTGTGTGTGTTTATATATTTACATATTTATTCCATCTAGCTACAGTGCTCTGCACTGGGTGTGTTTATATTTATATATCTATATATTTATTCCATCTAGCTACAATGCTCCGCACTGTGTTTTTATATATCTACATATTATTCCATCTAGCTACATTGCTCTGCACTGTGTGTTCATATATTCATATATTTATTCCATCCAGCTACAATGCTCTGCACTGTGTGTCTGTGTGTGTGTGTGTGTGTATATATATTTTATAGTAATATGTACATATGTATATTAGCTGCTCTTGCTTGCTTGTTTTTTCTTGCCTTCTGATTGTTGCTCTGAGTGTTGCTATCCCTGTGCTGTTGCAATCCTGGAATTTCCCCGTTGTGGGACTAATAAAGGCTTATCTTATCTTATCTTATCTTATCTTAATTATTAGAAAATGGAAGACATACAAGACCACTGATAATCCCCCTCGATCTGGAGCTCCACGCAAGATCTCACCCCGTGGGATCAAAATTATCACGAGAACGGTGAGCAAAAATCCCAGAACCACATGGGGGGACCTAGTGAATGACCTGCAGAGAGCTGGGACCAAAGTAACAAAGGCTTCATCAGAAACACACTACGCCGCCAGGGACTCAAATCCTGCAGTGCCAGACGTGTCTCCCTGCTTAAGCCAGTACATGTCCAGGCCCGTCTGAAGTTTGCTAGAGAGCAGTTGGATGATCCAGAAGAGGATTGGCAGAATGTCATATGGTCAGATGAAACCAAAATAGAACTTTCTGGTAAAAACTTGTCGTGTTTGGAGGAGAAAGAACACCATACCTACAGTGAAGCATGGGGGTGGAAACATCATACTTTGGGGCTGTTTTTCTGCAAAGGGACCAGGACGACTGATCCGTGTAAAGGAAAGAATGAATGGGGCCATGTATCGTGAGATTTTGAGTGAAAACCTCCTTCCGCCAGCAAGGGCATTGAAGATGAAACGTGGCTGGGTCTTTCAGCATGACAATGATCCCAAACACACCGCCCGGGCAACGAAGGAGTGGCTTCATAAGAAGCATTTCAAGGTCCTGGAGTGGCCTAGCCAGTCTCCAGATCTCAACCCCATAGAAAATCTTTGGAGGGAGTTGAAAGTCTGTGTTGCCCAGCGACAGCCCCAAAACATCATTGCTCTAGAGGAGACCTGCATGGAGGAATGGGCCAAAATACCAGCAACAGTGTGTGAAAACCTTGTGAAAACTTACAGAAAACGTTTGACCTCTGTCATTGCCAACAAAGATTATATAACAAAGTATTGAGATGAACTTCTGTTATTGACCAAATACTTATTTTACCGAGGAATTTACCAATTAATTCATTAAAAATCCTTCAATGTGATTTTCTGGATTTTTTTTTTCTTATTTTTTCTCTCATAGTTGAGGTATACCTATGATGAAAATTGGAGACCTCTCTCATCTTTTAAGTGAGAGAACTTGGTGGCTGACTAAATACTTTTTTACCCCACTGTATATTGCCGACTGTGGACTGGTAAACCAGGTGGTAACGGGGATGGTCATTAGGGTGACTAAGATCTGAGGAAAATAATATAAGCCACGCTTGATGTGAGCCTCCTGGTACCAGTGTTAGATGGGGGGCTAATAGCTCAGGGGCTAATTGGCTACCTTTAGCAGCCCTTCCATCTACATGGCAGACAGCTAGGCGAGCCAATAATAGAGCAGTGGGTGGGTCTCAGGGACAGCGGTGGGTTTGCTTTGTCAAATCATGACATATACAATTTACCCGGAAGAGTCAAAAACATTTCTGGGAGAGAAAAACGAGATAAAGGCTGTGTGTGTGGTTTTTTTTGTTTGTTTTTTTTAAGAAAATTGACTGTTTTGACATTTTTTTGATAATTATTTGACCAATAGACACATTTCAGACAGTTAAAATCGACAAACACACCACTTTTTCAGTCAGTGACCTCTATAAACTTTCATAGAAAATATTTGTTATGATTATAAGGCAAGTTTATTTGTATAGCAAATTTTGTGTACAAGACAATGCAATCCGCTGTGAGCAAGCACTTGGCGACGGTGGAGAGGAAAAACTCCCTTTTAACAGGAAGAAACCTCCAGCAGAACCAGGCTCAGGGAGGGGCAGTCATCTGCTGTGACTGGCTGGGGGGTGAGGGGATAGAGAAGAAGAAAAGAACAGACATGTAGAGAGCAAACAGCACGATGGGGACTCAATCTATGGGAGAGAACAAACAAATGTTAATGACCAGCAAAAAAAATATTTCATAGAGAGTGAGAAAAGGACTGCACGGTGGCTGCACGGTGGCGCAGTGGTTTAGCACTGTGACAGCACAGTTTTACCCTCGGCCGGGGGATCGCGGGGATCATGAGATCGTGGGTTCGATCCCAGCCCCCGACCAACAGTGAGCTGTGTGGAGTTTGCATGTTCTCCCCGTGTTGCGCGGGTTTACTCCGGGATTTCTCCGGTTTCCTCCCGCACACCAAAAACATGTAGGTTTAGGGCGCTCGCGCACGCAGCGACCAGCAGCCAGTGGCTTGTCACCAGACTGCAAACCAAGTCTACCTATGGGTACAAATAAGTAACAAAAAAAAAAAAAAAAAAAAAAAAAGGAGTGAGGCCCAGTGCATTACTGGAGGTCCCCCGGCTGACTAAACCTATTAGCAGCATAACTAAGGGAGAATTCTGAAACACATGATCCCTCCCTAATTGTAGGCTATATCAAAAAGGTAGGTTTTAGCCCTATTCTTAAAAACAGAGATCGAGTCTGACTCCCGAATCCAGATTGGCAGCTGGTTCCACAGGAGAGGAGCTTGATAACTGAAGGCTCTGCCTCCCATTGTACTTTTGGAGATTCTAGGTATTACAAGTAATCCTGCATTTTGGGAGCGTAGTGCTCTGTTAGGATAATACGGTAGTATTGTGGGGACACACATTCGTGACCTGCTTTTGGACTCACATTTTAGACCAGAGCAAGGGCAGAGCTTCTGTGGTTATTACAGGAAGCTGCAGGAGAGTTAGCTTTGGTATGCAAAGCTTGAGACTGTGGGATATAATTAAGGGATTAATGAGGGGATGCATTGTAGATAGTGGTGTGATATCATGCAGAGAGGATGCATTGTTGCTGTCTTTATAATGCAGTGGTTTTGTGATGCATGTGACCTGTTAACTGTAGTCCTGGTATTTAAGGACGAGAGTTCCCTTTGTCGTTCTCTTTTATTCTGCTTCGTGATGTTGGAAGATGTGAATAAAACTGACTCGAGAGATAAACTCTGCCTCGTCATTTTCACATTTCCACACTGGTGACCCCAAGACGTATCATGCATGAGGAGAATTCCCCCGGGCCAGCCTCGTCAGGAGCCCTCAGCCAAGCGAATGCCACTACAGTCCAGCTACCGGACTTCTGGCAGAACAATCCACGCTCCTGGTTCAACGCGGTTGAGGCGCAGTTCAACCTCCGGGGGATATCGGTAGATGCCACAAAATTCTACCACGTAGTCGCAAAGCTGGACAACAACACGATCCAGCATGTGGAGAGCGATCGACCAGCCGCCGGACAACGACAAATACGGCACGCTGAAGGCTGCACTCATCCAGCAATTCACCCCCTCGGCGGAGGAGTGAGCAGAGAGGCTCCTGGGGCTGACAGGGTCAGAAAATGACATGCCCGCGAACCTGATGGAGAAGTTGTTGAGGCTGAAAGACTCTGACGATGATCACTTCATTTTCACCCACCTCTTCCTCAGGACTATATCGTCAGCAGCGAGAGCGACCCTGGCCATTTCACCACTGTTGGCCCAACGGGACTACCGCGCGCTGGGCCGAGAAGTGCAGCGGATTGTCAACGCCACCAAGTGGCGCGCAGCCACGGCCGCTGCAGCGGAACTCAGCGCGGCGACCGGAGATGACAGGAGGCCAGAGGCAGCGGTACCAGACGCACCGACGATGGTGGCGGCAGGGGCCAGAGAACGCGGATCGGATGTCCTTTGTTTCTACCATCGCCGCTTCGCAGAGAGGGCACGCAAATGTGTACCACCATGCCAGTTCAAGCGTTCGGGAAATGCCAAGACCGGGGGTCGGTAGCAGCCGCGGCCCTCGGGGAGGAGAACAAGCTGCTCTACTTATCGGACGCACGCTCAGGGAGGCAGTTCCTCGTCGACACAGGCTCCCAGTTGAGTTTCATCACGCCTTCCTATGTGGACAGACTAGCTGGTTCCGGAGGTCCCCGGGTGACGGCAGCGAACAGCTCGGAGATTAAGACCTTCGGTGAGAAGACTCTGCTTCTGTCTCTACACGGTCGTACATTTGAGTGGACTTTTGTTGTAGCAGCAGTAAATTTCAATATGTTGGGGGCTGATTTTCTGTGCTCACATGGTTTGTTGGTTGATCTCGCTATCAGGCGCCTGGCTAATGCACTTTCTTTTAATTCTATCCCCTGCACAGCGCGAGTGGCCCCGCCTACAGCACAAGCCAACGTCACAGCGGCAAGCGGTAAGTTCCACACACTGCTCACTCAGTTCCCAGCACTCACGGTCCCCACATTTTTGGCAACAGTCGCTAAGCACGGGGTGGAGCATTTTATTACCACTACCGGACCGCCCGTTTTTGCAAAAGCTCGGCGCTTGGACGCAGCTAAACTAGCCATAGCGCGCGAGGAATTCGCCAACCTGGAGAGGTTGGGCATTATCAGACGTTCAAACAGTCCGTGGGCTTCCCCGCTGCACATGGTTCCGAAAGCTGACGGATCATGGTGACCTTGCGGGGATTTCGGCAGGTTAAACAACGCTACAGCTCATGACCGCTACCCAATCCCGCATATCCAAGATTTTTCCGTTCATTTGGCAGGGGTGCACGTTTTTTCTAAAATAGACTTGGTCCGTGGTTCCCACCAAGTCCCAGTGCGCGCTGAGGACATACCCAAAACAGCGGTAATAACTCCGTTTGGCCTCTTGGAGTTTTTACGCATGCCATTCGGACTTAAAGGGGCGGCTCAGACGTTCCAACGCATGATGGACGCGGTGCTTCGCGATCTCCCTTTCGTGTTCATCTACTTGGACGATATTTTAGCAGCCAGCGCGTCCGAAGACGAACACGAAAAACACCTGGCCACAGTTTTCCGAAGGTTGGGAGATCACGGGTTAATAATCAACCCAGCGAAGTGTCAGTTCGGGGTGGCGCAGATCGATTTTTTAGGACACCGCGTCTCCCCCGAAGGAGCAGTTCCGTTTCCTGATAAAGTGCACGCAGTGGCAGATTTTCCCCGGCCACAGACGGTCAGGGCGTTGCAGGAGTTTTTGGGAATGGTGAATTTTTATAACCGTTTTCTCCCCCGCGCGGCGCAACTCATGCAGCCGCTGTATGCCGCGCTCAAAAAAAAGAAACCCGCGGATAAGGTCGAGTGGTCCCCGGAGCGGGACCCGGCGTTCTCGGAGGTGAAAGCAGCTTTAGCAAGGGCTGCGTTGTTGGCACACCCAGACCCAACTGCCCACATAGCACTCACCACTGACGCTTCAAAGGTGGCCATAGGGGCGGTCGTGGAGCAACATGTAGCCGGGGTTTGGCAGCCCCTCGCTTTTTTCAGCAGGACCTTGCGCGATAGCGAACGTAAATACAGCGCGTTCGACAGGGAGCTGCTCGCTTTCCATTTGGCCATTCGCCACTTTCAGTTCTGGCTAGAAGGACGCTCTTTCACCGCGTTCGTTGACCACAAACTGCTAACATTCGCGATGGCCAAGGTTTCAGAACCGTGGTCAGGCCGGCAGCAGAGACAGCTGGCCGCGATATCAGAGTTTACCACTGATATCCAGCATGTGGCGGGCAAACTCAATGTAGTGGCGACTGCCTCTCGCGCGCCGTAGCGGCCCCGGTCAGCATGGGAATAGATTACGCAGCCATGGCTGCGGAGCAGGGTAGTGACATGGACGTGCGCGCGCTCCAGTCTGGACCAACAGGGTTAAGGCTGGAGAACAGGGTGCTGCAAAATGGTATGCCCCCACTAATCTGCGATGTCTCCACGGGTCGGCCGCGACCAGTAGTACCAGTTGCGTGGCGCCGCCGCGTTTTTGACTCGATTCATTCTTTGGCGCACCCAGGAGTGCGCGCGTCGGTCAAAATGGTAGGAGAAAAATTTGTGTGGCCGAGCCTCCGCAAGCAAGTGAAAGAGTGGGCAGCAGCCTGCACGGCGTGTCAACGAGCCAAAGTACACAGGCACACGAGAGCTCCTTTGGAGCCGTTTCACATTCCGGCCAAGAGGTTCGACCACGTTCATGTGGACCTCGTGGGCCCCCTCCCGCTGTCACAAGGGTGCGCCACACCTTCTCACAATGGTGGACCGCACCACGCGCTGGCCTGAAGTGGTCCCGCTGGCATCAACCACAGCCAAGGAGGTGGCGCAAGCTTTTTAAACAGCTTGGGTGGCGTGCTTCGGCGTTCCATCGGATGTTACGTCCGACAGAGGCCCTCAATTTGTTTCCGAGCTTTGGTCGACAATGGCCCACAGCCTGGGTGTCACAATTCACCGCACAACCGCGTACAATCCGCAGGCTAACGGGTTATGCAAACGTTTTCATAGGTCATTGAAAGCAGCTCTCAGGGCGTCACTGACGGGTGCAAATTGGGTAGACAAGTTACCGTGGGTGTTATTGGGGTTGCGTTCTGCGCCTAAAGAGGATTTAGAAGCCTCCCCAGCAGAGCTTGTGTTTGCGCAGCCACTCCGGCTCCCTGGGGAGTTTCTCCCAGATAACCCTGCGCCAGACACCTCCCCGTCTCAGCTGTTGCGGAGTGACATAGAATCAAACACGCTGCCCGGCCCAGCGCACCACAGTTTTCCGCGCGTTTTTGTGCCTAAAACTTTGAAGAACGCAGAGTATGTTTTTGTCAGACACGATGCGCACTGAACCCTGCTGCAACCGCCTTATGACGGACCCTTCAGAGTGCTGGAAACAGGGGACAAGCAGTTTTTGCTAGATTTGGGGGGTAGGGAAGAGAAAGTTGGCATAAACAGACTCAAACCTGCTTTTGTGGTGGCAGATGAGCAAGTGCTGTTGGCGAGGGCCCCGCGGCGAGGCAGACCCCCGCGGAGGGCTTCACAGAGTAATGTTTCCCCAGAACCCCCACAGGTGCTGACAAAAGGTTTCCACCCCCAGAAGTCAAACCCCCAGCGTCACAGCGTCGCAGAGACGTCCAACCCCAGCTACAGCAGATACGGCAGGAGATAGAAGCCCAGACAGCTGGTGGACTAATGTGTATTGATACTATCATGGCATGCATGTTGTTTTTCCATTGTTTGTTCTAAAATGCTGGGGGGGCTTTGTGTGGGGACACACATTCGTGACCTGCTTTTGGACTCACATTTTAGACCAGAGCAAGGGCAGAGCTTCTGTGGTTATTACAGGAAGCTGCAGGAGAGTTAGCTTTGGTATGCAAAGCTTGAGACTGTGGGGTATAATTAAGGGATTAATGAGGGGATGCATTGTAGATAGTGGTGTGATATCATGCAGAAAGGATGCATTGTTGCTGTCTTTATAATGCAATGGTTTTGTGAGACATGTGACCTGTTAACTGTAAGAGTCCTGGTATTTAAGGACGAGGGTTCCCTTTGTCGTTCTCTTTTCTGCTTCGTGATGTTGGAAGATGTGAATAAAACTGACTCGAGAGATAAACTCTGCCTCGTCATTTTCACATTTCAACAGTATCAGATCTTTTAAATAAAAAGGAGCCTGATTGTTTAGAGCTTTGTAAGTAAGAAGAAGGATTTTAAACTTAATTCTAAACTCTATGGGAAGCCAATGAAGGGAGGCCAGAACCGCAGAGATATGATCTCTCTTTCTAGTACCTTTTAAAACTCTTGCTGCAGCATTTTGGATCAGCTGAAGACTTTTTAAAGATGTTTTAGGACAGCCTGATAATAAAGAATTACAATAATCTAATCTCGAGCTAACAAAAGCGTGGATCAGTTTCTCAGCATCACTCTGAGACAAGATGCTCCTAATCTTGGCAATATTACGCAAATGATAGAAGGCAGTCTTAGAAACAAATTTAATATGTGAATTGAAGGACAGATCTTGATCAAAAATAATTCCAAGGTTCCTCACAGAGCTATTAAGAGAAAGAGTAACCGCATCCAAACTGAAAGTTTGATTTGGAAAGGTATTTCTAAGGTTTTTTGGACCAACAAGAATGACTTCAGTCTTATCTGAATTTAATAGCAGGAAATTACAAGTCATCCAAGCTTTGATTTCCTTAAGACAGGCTTCTAACTTGGCTAATTGATTACTATCATCTGGCTTCATTGACAGGTATAATTGTGTGTCATCTGCATAACAATGAAAATGTATACAGTGCTTTCTAATAATGTTGCCTAACGGAAGCATATATAAACTAAAAAGAGTAGGGCCTAGCACAGATCCCTGTGGAACTCCATGACTAAGCTTTGAGTTGAAAGAAAACTCATTATTTACATGAACAAACTGGAACCTATCAGATAAATAAGATCTAAACCATTGCAACGAAGTTCCATTAAGTCCAACATAGTGTTCTCATCTATCAAGTAGAATATTATGATCAATAGTATCAAAAGCTGCACTAAGGTCTAAAAGGACAAGTACAGAAACCAGTCCATTATCAGATGCGATGAGGAGGTCGTTAGTGACCTTTGCTAAGGCTGTTTCAGTACTATGATAGATTCTAAACCCAGATTGAAACTCTTCAAGTAAACCATTTCCCTGCAGGTGGTCAAATAATTGCGAAGCAACAACTCTTTCTAAGATTTTTGAAATGAAAGTTTCTGAAGCTGAGCTACAACCTTGAGTCTTTGTTCTTTGGCTCTAAAAACTATTTCAGTTTAGTTTTCGTTTAACTGATGAAAATTCTGGCACATCCACTCTTTAATTTGACCAATGCATTTGATCCATCCATCCATCCATCTTCTATAGCTTTTCCGGAGGTCTGGGTCAAGGAGGCAGCAGTTAAAGCAGAGACGCCCAGACTTCCCTCTCTCCAGCCACCTGCTCCAGCTCTTCAGAGAGGATACCAAGGTGTTCCCAGACCAGCTGGGAGACAGTCTCTCCAGCGAGTCCTGGTTCTGCACCGTGGCCTCCTCCAAGTGGAATGTGCCTGAAACACCTCAAGTAGGAGGTGTCCGGGAGGCATCCTGATCAGATGCCCAAACCATCTCAACTGGCTCCTTTCAATGTGGAGGAGCAGCGGTTCTACTCTGAGCCTCTCCCGGATGACTGAGCTCCTCACCCTATCTCTAAGGGTGAGTCCTGCAATCCTATGAAGAAAGCTCATTTCAGCCACTTGCATCCACGATCTTATTCTTTCAATCATTACCCAAAGCTCGTGACCATAGGTGAGGGTAGGAACGTAGATTGACCGGTAAATTGACAGCTTTGCCGTAGAGATTACCTCCCCCTTCATCACAACTGACCGGTACAATGTCCGCATCACTGCTGATGCTGCCCCGATCCATCTGCCAATCTCTCGCTCCATTCTCACCTAACTTGTGAATAAGACCCCAAGATACTTAAGCTCCTCCACTTGGAGCAGGAGTTTGTCCCAAACCTGGAGAGGACAATCCCCCTTTTTCCGGCTGAGGACCATGGACTCGGACTTAGAGGTGTTGATTCTTATCCCAGCCGCTTCACACTCAGCTGCAAACTGTCCCAGTAAGACCTGTAGGTCATTGCTGGATGAAGCCAACAGGACAACATCATCTGCAAACAACAGAGATGAGATCCTGTGGCCACCAAGAATGACACCTTCCATTCCCTGGCTGCGCTTAGAAATCCTGTCCATAAAAATTGTGAACAGGATCGGTGACATAGGGCAGCCCTGGCGAAGTCCAACTCTCCCTAAGAATGAGTCCGACCGAGTGTTGGCAATATCAACCAAACTCTCACAATGGTCATATAGAGACTGGATAGTACATAACAACAAGCCCGATACCCCATACTCCCAAGGCACCCCCCCACAAAAAACAATGAAGGACGTGGTCAAATGCCTTCTCCAAGTCCACAGAACACATGTAAACTGGTTTAGTAAATTCCCGCGAACCCTCGAGGATTCTCGAGAGGGTATAGAGTTGGTCCGATGTGCCACAGCCAGGACGAAAACCACATTGCTCCTCCTGAATCAGAGGTTCAACCAATGGCCAGACTCTCCTTTCCAGTACCTTGGCATAGATCTTCCCAGGGAGGCTGAGGAGTGTGATCCCTCTAAAGTTGGAACACACCCTCCGGTCCTCTTTCTTGAAGACAGGAACCACCACCCTGGTTTGCCGTGCCAAAGGCACTGTCCCCGACCTCCACGCAGTGTTGCAGAGGTGTGTCAACCATGACAGCCCTACAACATCCAGGGCCTTGAGGTATTCAGAGTGAATCTTATCTATCCCTGCAGCCAGGCCACCAAGGAGCTTTTTAACCACCTTGGCAACCTCAGCCCCTTTGATGGGCGAGTCGTTCACCTCGTCCACAAGCCCTGCTTCCTCTGTGGAAGGCGTGTCAGTGGGATTGAGGAGATCCTTGACGTATTCCTTCCACCACCCGACAATATCCACATTCGAAGTCAGCAGTGCCCATCCGCACCATACACAGTGTGGACAGGGAGCTGTTTCCCCCTCCTGAGCCTCTGGACAGTTTGCCAGAATCTCTTCGAGGCTGACTGAAAGTCTTGTTCCATGGCCTCACCAAACTCCTCCCACACCCGAGTTTTTGCTTCAGCAACCACCCAAGCTGCACTCCACTTGGCCTGCCGGCACACCTCAGCTGCTTCGGGAGTCCCACAAGCCAACCAAGCTCGAAAGGACTCCTTCTTCAGCTCAATGGCCCCCCTCACCACTGGTGTCCACCACGTGGTTTGAGGGTTGCCACCACGAGATGCACCGTCAACCTTGCAGCAACAGCTCTGGGCAGCTGCTTCAACAATGGAGGTGGAGAACATGGCCCATTATGACTCCATGTCTCCAGATTCCCTCAGAATGTGGTCGGAGTTCTTCCAGAGGTGGGAGTTGAAGACCTCCCGGGCAGAGGCCTCAGCCAGATGTTCCCACCACACCTTTACTATACGTTTGGGTCTACCAGGTATGAATGGTATCCTCCCCTGCCATCAGATCCAACTCACCACCAGGTGGTGATCAGTTGACAGCTCTGCACCTCTCTTTACCCGAGTGTCCAAGACATACGGTCACAGGTCTGATGACACAAAAACAAAATCGATCATTGACCTGCAACCTAGGGTGTCCTGGTACATATGGACACCCTTTTGCTTGAACATGGTGTTTGCTATGGACAAACTGTGGTTAGCACAGAAGTCCAATAACTGAACCCCACTCGGGTTTAGATCGGGCAGGCCGTTCCTCCAAATCCCCCCTCTCCAGGTTTCACTGTCATTGCCCATGTGCGCATTGAAGTCCCCTAGTAGGACAATGGAGTCTCCAAGAGGAGCACCCTCCAGCACCCCAGTCAGAGACTCCAAAAAGGGTGGGTACTCTGAACCATCATTTGGTGCATAGGCACAAATGATGGTCAGGACCAGTTTCCCAACCCAAAGGCACAGGGAACCAATCCTTTCATCCACGGGGGAAAATTCCAATATAGAGGCAGCAAGGTGGGTGGATAGAAGAACAGTGCGGGATGGAGTGGTTAGCACCGCGGCAGCACAGCAACTCACCCTTGGCCGGGGGATCCTGGGTTTGATCCCAGCCCCTGACCAACAGTGATCTGTATGGAGTTTGCATATTCTCCCTGTGTCTGCATGGGTTTACTCTGGGATTTCTCCGGTTTCCTCCCACATGCCAAAGGAAACATGCAAGTTAGGTTAATTGGAGACTCTCAAGTGGCCCCAGGTGTGAATGTGTGTGTGAATGGTGAAAGGGTTGGGCACTGCACCAGTGGCTGCCTCATCCACCCAAGTGGATGCCCTGTAATTTCCCCATTGTGGGATTAATAAAGGAATCTTAAAAAAAACCCAAATCTAAAAGAACACTCACCTCTACTCGTCGCCCCTCACCCAGAGCAAATCCAGAGTAGGCCAAGCTTCAGCCCCTCTCCAGGAGACTGGTTCCACAACCAGAGCTGTGTGTTGAGGTGAGGCGACTATATCTAGCCAGTATCTCTCAACCTCATGCACCAGCTCAGGCTCCTTCCCCACCAGAGAGGTGACATTCCACATCCCAGAAGCCAGTTTAGGAAGCTTGGGATCAGACCACCAAGGTCTCCGCCTTTGAATGCCACCTGATCCACAAAGCACCGGACTCCCATGGTCCCTCCTGCAGGTGGTGAGCCCACTGGAAGGCGGACCCATGTAACTCCTTCGGGCTGAGCCTGGCTGGGTCCCATAGGCATAAACCCGGCCACCAGGCGCTAACCATCGAGCCTCTCCCTCAGGCCTGGCTCCAGGGTGGGGCCCCAGTAACCCCATACTGAGCGGGTTACACTGAATCCTTGTTTGAGCATTCATCATGAGAGTCTGTTGGATCGTTCTTAGCCTGGCCCTTCACCCAAGACCAATTTATCTTGGGTGACCCTACCAGAGGCAATCAATGCATTTAATCAGAGGATTAAATGGACCATTGTCTCCTGGTGAGACAGTTATGTAGATTTGTGTGTCATCTGCATAATTATGGTAGTATATTTTGTTGTTTTTTTATGATTTGAGCTAGTGAATTGAATAAGATGGCGGCGCGCATGGACGCTGCGGCCCCTTTAGGCATCAGTGAGTGTGGGAGTTTTGAGTGTTTTAACCATCCCAGACGTACAACTTACAACCAAGAGACCTTATTAAGCATCAAGGTAATGTATGCTGCAAGAACTGCGGCGTTCGGGTGCGATTTGGACATTCTACGTCAGCATGGAATACTATCGGGGGTTAGGCTGGCAGCTACCAGGGAGAGAAGGAAGCGTAAGCAGCGCAAACGTAAACAAAGGAGAGGAAAGAGGGCCGGAATTCATGCTAGGCTAAAGGCTAACTCCTCCAGACCAGCAGTACCATCGCTCCTTCTTTCCAATGTCCGTTCCCTCGACAACAAGCTGGATGAGCTGCGTCTGCTGAGAGAAACCCACAGAGAGTGGAGGGACTGCTGTGTGTTTGCGTTCACGGAGACATGGCTCCACGACAACATCCCTGACATGGCCATTCAGCAGGAAGGGAGGACATCATTCCGGGCGGACAGGGAGGCCGCTAGCTCCGGTAAGAGCTGGTGGGGGGGGGGGGGGGCTATGTATCTATATTAACAAGAACTGGTGTGTTAATTCCACTGTAGCAACTAAACACTGCTCTCCGTTGGCGGAGTTCCTTGTCGTAAACTGCCGGCCATTCTATCTGCCGAGGGAATTCACCAACGTGTTTGTAGCTGTTGTTTACATAGCTCCTAGCGCTAATGCTAAAGCTAATGCTAACGAGACACTTGGAGGGCTGCATGATGCTATCAGTGAATTTCAAACTTCACATCCAGACAGTTTTGTCGTGGTTGCAGGGGATTTTAATCACACCAGTCTAAAGAATATGCTCCCCAAGTTAAACAATGTGTGGACTTTAAGACCAGAGGAGAGAATATGTTGGACTTGATGTACACAAATTTCCCAAATGCATACAAGGCAACACCTCGCCCCCACCTTGGCCATTCTGACCACCTATCCGTGATGTTGGTGCCTGCCTACAAACCCTTACTGAAACGCAGCAAGCCAGTAGAGAAACAATTCAGGACTTGGTCAGAAGGTGCAGCCTCGGCACTGCAGGACTGTTTTCTGCATACAGACTGGGAGGTTTTCAAAATAGCAGCCTCTCAGGGAGACAGGATTGATGTGGAGGAGTATGCTGAAACGGTCACCAGCTACATCGCGAAGTGCACAGAGGATGTCACTATATTGAAGACCTTCACTGCACGGGGCAACTACAAACCCTGGATAACTGCAGAGGTGCGCTCGCTGCTCACAGCCAGAGATGCAGCCTTCAGAGAGAAGAACAGGATCGCCCTCCGCTCAGCCAGGTCTGCGCTCGCAAAGGGAATTAAGACGACGAAACGCGCCTACGCAGAGAAAATCCAGGGACATTTCTGTGACACAGGGAACACCAAACGGATGTGGCAGAGAGTACAGGAGCTGACGGATTATAAATCTAGGCAGGGGGTCGGTGATGATGACGCTTTGCTTCCAGACAGGCTCAATAACTTCTTTGCACATTTTGAAGCATCAAACCGAACAATCAGAGGGAGGGCTGGCCCATCTTCACCATCTGTGGGGCCAGCTATCACCATCAATGCAGCGGACACACGGAGGACCCTAATTCTATCTTTTCTTTCTTTTCTTTATTTATTTATGCAGGGACATGCACAATATACATCGACCTTAAAGAGGAAAGATGCATTGTACCAGGTTATAGCACAAGTGCTAATTTCCACCTGTTGTCCCTGGGCAGGCTGGTGTTAGCATTAAAAAGCAGACATTTGCTAAAACTACAAGTAAGCATTGATAAAAAACTAAAACCAAACATTGATTAAAAAACTAAAACCAAGCATTGCTAAAAACTAAAACAAACATTAATAACATTGATAAGAACCCAAAACATTAATAAGAACCCAAAACATTAATCAGGGTTAACCCACATAAAGCTGCAGGTCCGGACAACATCCCGGGACGTGTGCTTCGAGTCTGCGCGAGTGAGTTGGCGGATGTCCTGACTGACATATAACATTTCCCTGAGTCAGGCCATCGTCCCCAGATGCTTTAAGACCTCTATCATAGTACCGGTGGCAAAGAGAGCAGTTGTGTCCTGTCTGAATGACTATCGTCCTGTCACACTGACACCAATTGTGATGAAGTGTTTTGAACGGCTTGTTAAACCACACATCACAGCCTGCCTCCCTGCATTGATGACCCGCTCCAGTTCGGGTATCGTTCAAATCGCTCCACAGAGGACGCTATAGTCACCACAATGCACTCTGTCATCACCCACCTGGATCAGAAAGACACCTATGCCAGACTCCTGTACACTGATTTCAGTTCAGCATTTAACACCATTATTCCCCAGAGACTGATGGAGAAATTACTCCTTCTCGGTCTGAACACCGCCACATGTCTCTGGATCCTGGATTTCCTGACCAAGAGACCTCAGTCCGTCCGGGTTGGAAACAACATCTCCAACTCCATCACACTCAGCACTGGATCCCCTCAAGGCTGTGTACTCAGTCCACTGTTGTTTACACTTTTAACACATGACTGTGTGTCCAGACACGAGGGGAACCAGATTATTAAGTTTGCGGATGACACCACAGTGGTGGGACTTATTCAGAGGGATGAGGAATCAATGTACAGGGAAGAAGTTAGAGACCTGGAGGGCTGGTGCAGGGAGAACAATCTGGTGCTCAACGTGGACAAAACGAAGGAGATGATTATCAACTTCTGGCGGTCACGGCCTGAACACGTCCCTCTCAGCATCAGCGGCCGTTTGGTGGAGAGAGTGGAGAACATCAAGTTCCTCGGAGTGCAGATCTCGCAGGACCTGACCTGGAGCAAGAATTCCTTGGGGATCAGGAAGCGGGCCCAGCAGAGACTGCACTTCTTGAGGAAACTCAAACAGGCCTCTCTACCCATCTGCATCCTCAAGACCTTCTACAGAGGTGTAGTGGAGAGTGTTCTGACATATTGCATTGCAACATGGTACTCCAGTTGCAGTATGTCAGACAAAAAAGCCCTGCAGAGGATAGTTAAGGGAGCTGAGAGGGTAATTGGAGTCTCCCTCCCTTCTGTCCAAGAACTTTTCCAGAGCCGTTGTAGGAGCAGGGCACTGAACATTGTCAAGGACCACTCTCACCCTCTGCGCAAACACTTTGAACTGCTGCCATCTGGCAAACAATTCCGGAGCATCAGAGGCAGAACCACCAGACTGATCAACAACTTCCTTCCACAAGCTGTTAGGATGCTGAACAGTTGATCCGGAATCCTTTACACATATTACTGCACTTTATGGACATTATGTACATTATATGTATATTATAGTTTTAGTCAGTTTTAAGTATTTATTTCTCTTAGCTACTTCTAAATTAAATGTGGTTTATTAAATATTAGGTCTCTAACTCCCAAGTCTCTGTTAGTCCATGATCTGTTAATTGATCATCAAATTGATTTAATTTCCCTTACAGAGACTTGGTTAGGGCAAGAGGATTATGTTGGTTTAAATGAATCAACTCCCTCTGGTTATATAAACTGTCAAAATCCCAGAAGTTCTGGTCGTGGAGAAGGAGTAGCAACAATTTACCATTCCAAATTACTAGTTAATGTAAAGCAAAAAACATGTTATAATCCCTTTGAGGGCCTGGTCCTCAGTATTGGGCACTTTAGCATTTTTTGGTTAAACCCAATTTTATTTGCCATAGTTTATCGTCCCCCATCAACCTACTCAGAATTTTTATCCGAATTTGCTGATTTCTTAGCTGATTTAGTGCTGAAATCTGAATAATTATAGTAGGGGACTTTAATATACATGTGGATGTAGATAGTGACTGCCTTAATGTGGCATTTAATTCAATATTAGACTCGATTGGGTTTTCTCAGAAAGTAGGAAATTCTACTCATTACCTCCACCATACATTGGACCTTGTTCTGACATATGGCATAGAAATAGAAAATCTTGTAGTGTCTCCTCATAACCCTGTACTGTCAGACCATTGTCTGTTAACCTTTGATTTTACTATTTCTGACTATTTGGCTCCTAAAGAAAAATATTATTACAGTAGATACCTCTCAGATGATGCTGTTACCAAATTTATGCAGATTGTTTCCTCTATGCCATGTGTCAACACAACGGAAATAAGCTATAGACAGCTTGCTCCTTCTGTAATTGATAACATGGTGGATAGTGTTTCAGCTTCTCTGCATCAGACTCTAGACTTGGTGGCCCCCTTAAAAAAGAAAAAGTCTAATCAGAGATTTCTAACTCCTTGGTTCAACACAGAAACTCGTAGCTTAAAACAGAAGACTCGTCAATTAGAAAGAAAATGGCGCTCCACTAATTTAGATGAAATCTATTTAGCTTAGAGAAATCATCTTTTAATTTATAAAAAATCTCTTAGAAAAGCTAGAACGAGTTATTACTCTGCATTAATAGAAGAGAACAAGAATAATCCCAGGTTTCTTTTCAGTACTGTAGCCAGGTTGACAAAGAGTCAGGACTCTGTCAATCCTAGCATTCCCTTAGAGCTTACTAGTCAGGACTTTATGAACTTTTTCAATAATAAAATTTCATCCATCAGAGATAAAATTAATCAGATTCTTCCCACAGTTAACTTAAATACTGTAACTACTACAACTCCTTCTATTGATGTCTGTCTTGATGAGTTTACTCCAATCAACCTTTGTGAGTTAGACAAAATAGTTTCCTCATCCAAACCTTCAACTTGTCTTTTAGACCCTATTCCTACCAGATTATTTAAAGAAGTCTTCCCACTTATTGGTAGCCTTATTCTTCATATAATCAATTCTTCATTAACTTTAGGCCATGTACTGCAGGCTTTTAAAACGGCTGTAATTAAACCCTTACTCAAAAAGCCAACGCTAGATCCAGGAGCTTTAGCTAACTATAGACCAAGAGTTTCAGTCTGGGTTTAGAATCCATCATAGTACTGAAACAGCCTTAGCAAAGGTCACTAACGACCTCCTCATTGCATCTGATAATGGACTAGTTTCTGTACTTGTCCTTTTAGACCTTAGTGCAGCTTTTGATACTATCGATCATAATATTCTACTTGATAGATTAGAACACTATGTTGGACTTAATGGAACTTCGTTGCAGTGGTTTTGATCTTATTTATCTGATAGGTTCCAGTTTGTTCATGTAAATAATGAGTTTTCTTTCAACTCAAAGCTTAGTCATGGAGTTCCACAGGGATCTGTGCTAGGCCCTACTCTTTTTAGTTTATATATGCTTCCGTTAGGCAACATTATTAGAAAGCACTGTATACATTTTCATTGTTATGCTGATGACACACAATTATACCTGTCAATGAAGCCAGATGATAGTAATCAATTAGCCAAGTTAGAAGCCTGTCTTAAGGAAATCAAAGCTTGGATGACTTGTAATTTCCTGCTATTAAATTCAGATAAGACTAAAGTCATTCTTGTTGGTCCAAAAAACCTTAGAAATTCCTTTCCAAATCAAACTTTCAGTTTGGATGCGGTTACTCTTTCTCTTAATAGCTCTGTGAGGAACCTTGGAGTTATTTTTGATCAGGATTTGTCCTTCAATTCACATATTAAATTTGTTTCTAAGACTGCCTTCTATCATTTGCGTAATATTGCCAAGATTAGGAGCATCTTGTCTCAGAGTGATGCTGAGAAACTGATCCACGCTTTTGTTAGCTCGAGATTAGATTATTGTAATTCTTTATTATCAGGCTGTCCTAAAACATCTTTAAAAAGTCTTCAGCTGATCCAAAATGCTGCAGCAAGAGTTTTAACAGGTACTAGAAAGAGAGATCATATCTCTCCGGTTCTGGCCTCCCTTCATTGGCTTCCCATAGAGTTTAGAATTAAGTTTAAAATCCTTCTTCTTACTTACAAAGCTCTAAACAATCAGGCTCCTTTTTATTTAAAAGATCTGATACTACCGTATTATCCTAACAGAACGCTACGCTCCCAAAATGCAGGATTACTTGTAATACCTAGAATCTCCAAAAGTACAATGGGAGGCAGAGCCTTCAGTTATCAAGCTCCTCTCCTGTGGAATCAGCTGCCAATCTGGATTCGGGAGTCAGATTCGATCTCTGTTTTTAAGAATAGGGCTAAAACCTACCTTTTTGATATAGCCTACAATTAGGGAGGGATCATGTGTTTCTGAACCCTCCCTTAGTTATGCTGCTAATAGGTTTAGTCAGCCGGGGGACCTCCAGTAATGCACTGGGCCTCACTCCTTTTCTCACTCTCTATGAAATATTTTTTTTGCTGGTCATTAACATTTGTTTGTTCTCTCCCATAGATTGAGTCCCCATCGTGCTGTTTGCTCTCTACATGTCTGTTCTTTTCTTCTTCTCTATCCCCTCACCCCCCAGCCAGTCACAGCAGATGACTGCCCCTCCCTGAGCCTGGTTCTGCTGGAGGTTTCTTCCTGTTAAAAGGGAGTTTTTCCTCTCCACCGTCGCCAAGTGCTTGCTCACAGCGGATCGCCTGATTGCTTGGGTCTTTCTGCAATTGTGGGGGTTCCCCCTACAGTTGATAGTGCTATGAGATGACTGTTGTTGTGAAATGGCGCTATATAAATAAAGTTGAATTGAATTGAATTGAATTGAATATAATTTTAGTCAGTTTTAAGTATTTATTTCTCTTAGCTACTTCGATTCACTTAGCCATTTTAATTGTTTTATATATTCATAGGCAGTTATCATTTTAACTGCAACTGTAATAAATTAACATTACTGTAATATCCAAATGTGTCTCATGGGTGTGTGAATGGCTGTTGGAGTGGGGGGGATGTGAGTGTGTTTTTATATTATATTCTTTTTACAATACGGATGCCTAGAGAAACGCAATTTCATCTTGCTTGCACTACAGTTGTATGCATAGCATCATGACAATAAAGGCTGATTGACACAGTTCATTGATAGATAGATAGATGTACTTTATTGATCCCAAACTGGGAAATTACAGTGTAACAGCAGCATGACAGTTGACAGCCAAACAACAGAAACACACACGACAGTCAAAGGGATTACCCATGGAAAGTGAAAAAGAAACTAACATGACTATAGAACCTATATACATCATAGCTTAATATATGATGACCCGTATAGACACATGAATCATCCCATTGCACAAAGAAGGACTATCAGGAGCAGAGTGAAAATGTGAGGTACCAGTTAGTCTGTAAGGTGCAGTGTGGCAGCATAGCTATGACCAGAATACAACATCATAGTGAGTTATTGTACAGTGAAATTACATGTGGCAGGAAAGATTTCCTGTACCTGGCCGTTCGACAACGAAGCTGTAGTAGTCTACTGGAGAAAGTGCTTCGCTGCCTATCTAGTGTGTGGTGGAGGGGGTGATCAGGATTGTTCATGATAGATTGCAGTTTATTAGTGTTCTTCTCTCCACCACTGTCTCAAAGGTCTCCGGTCTGAGACCAATTACAGAGCCAGCCCTCTTGATAATCTTGTCAATTCTGTTGGTATCTCTGGCCCTGATACTGCTACCCCAACAGACCGCAGCAAAGAAGATGGCGCTGGCGACAACAGTCTGGTAGAAAAGCTCCAGCATCCTGCTGCACACGTTGAAGGATCTCAGTTTTCTCAGGAAATAGAGTCTGCTCATCCCCTTCTTGTGCGCAGCATTGGTGTTAGCTCTCCAGTCCAACCCGCTGCTGATCCTGACACCCAGATATTTGTAGTCTTCAACCACTCCCACATCCTCCCCCCTAATCTGCAGTGGCTGAGAAGGAGCCTTCCTCTTCCTGAAGTCAATCACCATCTCCCTGGTCTTGCTGACATTCAACCTCAGGTGATTCTGTTCCGTCCACTCCACAAATCTGTCTACCAGTGCCCTGTACGCCCCCTCCTCTCCTCCTCTTATACACCCCACAACAGCTGAGTCATCAGAGAATTTTTGCAGGTGACATGACTCAGTGTTGTACTGAAAGTCCATGATGTATAAGATAAAAAGAAAAGGAGAGAGCACAGTCCCCTGTGGTGCTCCCGTATCACTAGCCACCACTCCAGACAAGACACTGCCCAGCCTGACAAACTGTGGTCTGCCTGTCAGGTAGTCAATAATCCAGGAGATCACAGAGCTGTCAAGCCCCATCCCCCGCAGCTTCTCACCCAGCAGCAGTGGCTGGATGGTGTTAAAGGCACTGGAGAAATCAAAAAAAGTGATTCTCACAGTATCTCCTCCACCATCCATGTGCTGATGGGCTCGTTGCAGCAGGTAGATGACAGCATCTTCAACTCCTAAATGGGGCTGATATGCAAACTGCAGAGGGTCCAGCCATGTCTCCACCTGCGGCCTCAGGTGGGCTAAGACCAGTCTCTCCAGGACCTTCATCACATGAGATGTGAGGGCAACTGGTCAGTAGTCATTCAGATCCGATGGAGATGACTTCTTGGGGACAGGAACCAGGCAGGATGTCTTCCACAGCACCGGTACTCTCTCCAGACTCAGGCTCAGGTTGTACAGGTGTTTCAGTACTGGAGCTAGTTGGTTGGCACAGGTCCTCAGGATCCTAGCGGAGATGCCATCCGGGCCCGAAGCCTTCCGCTGACGGAGTCTCTCCAGCTGTTTCTCCACCTGATCTGTAGTCACCGTGAAGTGAGGCAGGGTCCTGGTGCCCCCTGAGGAGGAGGAGGAGGGAGATGGAGAGAGGTTCTGCATGGTAGCGTGGGTAGGGAGGGGTGTGTGGGGGTCTGGTTGTGTTGATCGGGTGACAGACTGTGAGTTGAACCTATTAAAAAACAGATTCAGTTCCTCAGCTCTCTCCTGGCTCCCAGATGGCTGCCTGACTCTCCCCTTGTACCCAGTGATTTGTTTCATTCCCTCCCACACATCTTTAGTGTTATTTTGCCTGAGTTTCTCTTCCAACTTCCTCCTATAATTGTCGTTGCACCTCCTCAGCATCTCTCTCAGCTCATGCTGCACTCCCCTCAGCTTCTCCTTGTCTCCAGCCCTAAAATCTCTCTTCTTTTTGTTCAGAAGTGCTTTCAGGTCACTGGTGACCCATGGTCTGTTGTTGGAGAAGCAGTGTACAGTCTGAGCTGGCATGGTCATGTCTTCACAGAATCTAATGTATTCTGTGATGCAGTCGGTCATATTGTCTATGTCCACCTCATGTGGTTCACAGAGTACACTCCAGTCCGTCGTCTCCAAGCAGTCCTGCAGTGCGTCAGCAGCCTCCTGTGTCCACATCCTCACAGTTCATGTATAAGCAGGCTGCCTTTGCACAAGGGGGACGTACTTTGGTGTTAACATGGCCATGCAGTGATCTGATTTACCAATGGGGGGTAGAGCTGTGGCACTATATGCATCCCTGACGTTGGCATACAGTAGATCCAGTGTTTTGTTTTCTCTGGTGGGACAGTCAACAAACTGGTGAAAGTTGGGTAAAGTTGTCGGACGTTAGTGAGCACTCCTTTGTTCGGACGCTGACCATTATTCCTCTATATTCGTAAGTATGTTTCCTTGAGTATTCATTTCCCATTGTCATTGTCTGTATTCCATTGTAGTGTGTTTTAGCCCCCCGTGGCTGGTTATTTTGTTCTTTTTCTGTTCCTTTAATAAACCGTGCAAACTCACCGGTGATGTGTGGCATCTTATGATGGCTCGCGAGGGCCATCCATGACAGTAGACTGCCGCCAGACTGAGACGCCAGTCCTGGTGAGTTTTGCCTAAATTGGACTTTGGTTTTTCCCTGTCTGGGTACCTGTGTGCTGGGAGGTACTGTATGTCGTCACGCAGGGGCCACGCTCTGAGCCTGGGCTACGAGTTGGTGGAGGCCCTGGACTATGTAGATGGGACTATCTTCACGGCTGGCCTCTACGACACTCCCAGCGATGTACGCTGGCACCTGGACCTTGCTGAGGATATTATTAATCCCCTTCCCCGCTATTCCAACCACCCGGAAGTTACGGCGAGGAAGGCTGAGATCACTGTGCAGTGGGAGAGACTCCGTGGGCTGGAGGGAAATCCTGGCAGGAAGCCGAAGATGAGGTAAACTCGCCCCTCACTTCAGGATCCCGTTCTTGTCCCCGCTCCAGGACAGGAGTTTGCACCGCCCAGAGGTGATCCCCGAGAGAGTGTGTCGTCAGTCGGAATTCCCCCGGAGACGCTACGTCTGACAGCTGTTTCCATCAGGGACCAAGTGGCAGCTGCTCGCTCCGCCGTTCACCCTACGAAAGTGATAAAACATGTGACAGCGGCAGTCAGGCTGGTAGAGAGGAATCCAGCATTGAAGGACTATCCTGAGTTCGCCGACCTGCTCGCTTCTGTTTCTGCACAGGAGCGGCGTTTCCCGAATCTCTCCTTCGCCTCGCCCTCTGCCGGTAACCGTCGTCACACAACTAACAAGAAGCCTCAGCAAGAACCCCGTCCGGATCCTGATCCGGGTCGTCACAAAGACTCTAACTTTCTGACAGCTGCCGCTCCTAGTCAGGAGGGAATTCCCGCAGCCTCTCTCCCAGGGTCACCTCCTCCCGCTGTTCCGTCAGCTCCTGGTGCCTGGATCGCTTTGGCTGTCACCCCCTCCTCCTCGACGTCATCCTTGGCTCCTGTGAGGGTGACGAGTCCTGCTTCGGTGACGCCCGTCATGGATCCACCGCGAGCGGCTCCTCCTCGTCCTCCCAGGGGGCCCTCCGTCACCATCCAGCGGGGCAAAGGGGAAACGAAGTCCACTGCAGCAGGTTCCATCGGGCCTCCTCGGATCAGGCAAGTAACTTTTCATTCAGTTCCCATATCAGATGAATTGTCTTGCTTGATTCCTGGGGGCGGAGTTCGGGGTTCACAGTCCCCTGAACTCCCTCCACCTGCTGCAGCAAATAGTAATGGACCTGCTACCTCTGTATCTTCCCCCTCTGAGCATTCCGTGGTGCCAGGCCTACGCCGCCGGATGAGGTGGGAGCCTGCGGCCCTGGATAGCCTGGTTCCAGCCCTGCAGCCATGTCATGGGCAGGGGAGGAGAGCGGACTGCAGTTTGGAGCCTGCACCGTCAATGAAGCATCCCCGGGTCTCCACGGAAGAGCGGTCCAACCCAGCAGGTCGAGGAAGCCCTGCCACCATGCAGTGTGGGTCGTCAGTGTGGACGTCAGCGTTGGAGGTTCCTCAGGCTGTGAGGAACATCATGTCGGCTGCGGAGCCCGCCACAGCCGAGTGGGAGCCTGGCGACGACCTTCGTCCTGAGCCTGGATCGACGAAGTCCTGGATGGCGACAGAACTCGAGTGCAGGCAAGTGCGCTATTTTGTCTTCCTTCTATCAATTCTGGAGCATTTTTGCCTGCCACTCAGGGAGACGAGCCAGGTGCAGCCGTCCGCTGCATCCGAGCCCATCTCATTGGGCTCTATCGCTACCAGTGATCCTGATCCCGGTTCTTTTCCTTTTCCTGAGCCTTCTCCCAGGGTCACCAGTGTGGAGTCATTCTCGGTCGCTGTGTGGGAGGTTCCAGGTCCAGGGGTGGAGGTCGTTTCTGGTGCTGCGCCGACCCAGTCGGGGTCCATCGCGGGTGCGGCACTGACCCAGTCGGGGTCCATCATGGGTGCTGCTCCAACCCAATCGGGGTCTGACGTGGGTGCCGACGAGAACCAATCGGGGTCCATTGCGGTTGCTGCTCCGGCCCAATCGGGGTCCGTCGTGGGTGCCGCGCTGACCCGATCGGGGTCCAACAGGGGTGCAGTGCCAGTTCGGTCCAAGGTCTGTGAGGGAGCTGCAGATCCTCTGCCGCCTGACGCTAGACTGGCTCATCACCTTCATCATCTTCATCGTCATCCTTCCCCCTATTCATCTTCAAAGGGGGCTGTTAGGGTTCTCCATGATCGGCTCGGCTCTCCCTTGTTTTTCCCCTATCCAGGGAGGCCGTCTTCAATTTCTCCCCTGCAGTCCTGGGAGTTGGGTGATGCGGGTCGGCCACCTGGAGGACTGCCCCACCTGTTTGCCGTTCTTGGTTGGCCGCCAGAGGAATTGTGTTTCCTGGCACGGGACTGGGGTAGGCCGCCTGAACTGTTCCTTTTCCCCCTGCCAGCGACATGGACGCTAGATGCAGGGCGGCCCCCTGAACGATCGGCTTTCATGCCGTGGTGTTAGACTGCCATCATCCCTGGCGTTATGTTCCTGTTCTCCTGTAACCTTTTGGGATGTGCGGGGGTCTTATGTACAGAATTGTTTATGTATGAAGTTGCATTTGTCATCGCTTCCTAGCGGGTGTTTTTTGTTTTTCCCTGTGTGTTAATGTCCATTCGTTGCCTTTACAGTTTGTGTGTATGGATTTAAAACTGCAGGGTTTCAACATTTGTAGTGGGTTTTTTTTTTCCTCTCCCCCCTTTCCTTTGTTGGGGGATGATATGTTTTTTTCCCTTGAAACTATGCATCTTGGTCGTTGACCCAAGTTTCTGTTCATGGCCGATGGGCTTAGTGTTCCTTATTTGGGTATATTATCCCATCTGTGGGTACATTATGGGGTATTTCTGTGTTTTTTTTAATTTCTCCTACTGTGTAATTGCCTCATTTGTTCCCTGTGTCCATCTTGGTTTTTCTTTTTTTTTCTTCTCTTGCTGGCTCTCACCCTCCAGGCCTGTGCCCCCATCTGCCCACCCTGGGGGGGCAGATGGGGGCTCGTAGTTCGCCCTTGGGGGGGAGGTACTGTTATGGTTCGAGTGCTGATCTCATCCGCGCTCGAGCCATGCACCATTCCCGGCCATCTGGCGGCTGTGTGCCCTTTTGCTCTCCAAGCTTTTATTGTGACAGCGCTCGGACGGGCTTCCGGCTGTCAAAGCCGTCAGTTGTGTCACATTTCGTCTCATCAGCGGCTCCTTACTTAAGATAGCAGTTGGGAGCGAAATTTGCGGCAGTCTCGTCAAAAACCTGTTCATTGTCGGACGTTAGCGAGCACTCCTTTGTTCGGACGCTGACCATTATTCCTCTATATTCGTAAGTGTGTTTCCTTGAGTATTCATTTCCCATTGTCATTGTCTGTATTCTGTTGTAGTGTGTTTTAGCCCCCCGTGGCTGGTTATTTTGCTCTTTTTCTGTTCCTTTAATAAACCGTGCAAACTCACCGGTGAAATGTGGTGTCTTATGATGGCTCGCGAGGGCCATCCATGACAAAATATATCCTCAGCAACTCATCAGTCCCCCGCCTTTCCCTTCATATGAAGCTGGCTGCATATGAATTCTAACCAAGTCTGTTAGCTAAGCAACTCTTCCATTATTGCTCCTGTTAACAGCGGGTTAAAACCATGATAAATGCCTCCAGTGCTTACATACATACCTCTTCTGATTTTTTTCCGCGTTTAAAGTACTTGAACAAACTCATGTTTTTATCGACAGTCACGCTTAGCAAGACACTGCCTGCTGACTGAGTTGAGAACTTGCGTGGGCAGGGTGCTTCTAAACTCTGCGCAGATGACGGCCACACGCATTGTTCATGTGCAAGCTTGCAGAAAGTCATTGCTTCATATATTTTTCTTAATAAAATCATATCGCCTTGGTGTGGCGGTACAGTTTCTGGTGTGGCGGTCTGCCACGGAGAAATGTTACCAGAGGAAACCCTGGCATCATCTGCCAGATTTTCATTTTGTTTAAGCTGTGACTGGTGAGAATTAAACACTAAATTTCATAAATTGACAGGATGTGTAGAATGGATCTTGTTTCTCTGTAAATTTACCAACCTTTTTCTGCTACCTATTAAACAGGAATAAAGGAAACTACTTCCATACCTGGCCCCAGTTTGTTTTGGAAAGATCCATGAGTACCAGTGGTATCAGAGCCTGGACCCAGTACATATCATACCCAGCTTGCATTGTTGTCAGGCTGTGGATTTTGGTTTGGCTATGAGGGTGGGGGCGGGCGCTGGGACTTGGGCAGTTGTGTCAGAGCTCGCTGAGGAATTGCTGGTGGGGGGAGATGGGGGGGGGGGGGTGAAGTGGGAGGCTTCGGGCGAGAAAATTGGACTAGGGCATGGGTTCAGTTTTATGACCAGTGATCAGTTCCTTCATCTGGCCAGTGAAGTCGAAGAGTGGGAAGGATGGGGAAGAGGAAGCTGAAGAGGATGGTGACCTAGAGGGGGTATGCAGTGTTAGAGGAGGTGGGTCCTCACTGGCGGCTTTTGGTGAAGGAGGGGTCTGCACAGGCGGGGGCTGAGGCGGCTTTATCTCACAGTTTCAACTGGGCTGTATCTTATCCTGTTGTTTTGGTTCCTCTTGTCTCTTGTCCTTGTTCTGGGCAACAGAATGGCGATACAGAAAATAGAACAGATTGGAGGTGAACAGTCTCACTCCTGACCTGCAGGCTGAGTCCAGCTGCCTTAAAAAGTGTCTGTGGTCCCAGAAGAAGTTGAAATTGTCAATAAAATGGAGTGATTTGTTTGTACAAGCTTCTGATAGCCATCCCTTTAAATTGAACAGTCAGCTGAATCTCTCAACTCCTCCTCTGACCGGTGGTAAGGGGCCACCAATAAATACTTCAGCGTTCAGACAGCTGACTACATCCAGCAGTTCCTTAAAGTCCTGTTTCAGTATCTCAGACTGCTGTTTCACAACATCATTTGAACCTACATGTAATATGAGACTTCACTGTTTCATGATCAGCCATAATTTGTGAGATTTTGATGAGATGAGATGAGATTCAACTTTATTGTCATTACACATGTATGAATACAAGGTAACGAAACGTGACTTGGCATTTGGGCACGCTCTGCAGAGCGCATCCAAGCCGCCTCACATCAGACACCATATCCGTGGAAACCACATTATTTTTTTGTGTGTTTACACATACATTTCTCAAATCTTTCACAGCAGAGTCACCAACAATCAGAGTTTGAGGCCCAGCTGTTAGCTTTCTCTGTAAACATTTACCTTCTGAGTTGTTCCGATTTACCTTGCTGTGTGTAGGGGAGATTTTATCCAGGTCATCAGATAGAGATCCAGGGTCCTGCAGTAGCGACGCATATGTGCTCTGAAGTGGCATGTTTGGTTGTTGTGGAGGAGGTTTGTTTTTAGGCTTTCCTTCGACAGCTATCCACGACTGTGTCTTGCTAACAGCCAGAGTTGAGAAGGCACTTGGTCTGGCTGGTAATGCAGGCCAGCTGTTCAAATCACAGATCTTACCAAGTTGGGCTGTTGTGTGTCCTCCCTTCACCCTGTGTGATGATTTATTCTTAGGCTTTGCACCAAGCGCATTCCAGGAAGGACTGCCACTTGAAGATTTATTTCTGTGTACACAATCTTCCCATCCCCTATCAGCCATGTCAGCACTGGATAGCTGTGAGTTAGCAGGGTCTTGTCCACTGTATTTACACTGCGTTACAAATTATTATGCAACTGATATTCATCTGATTTTCTTAAATAGTCGATGCAAATGTCAGTCAGTATAATTTTCAAGTCAACCGTTAGAGCATAATTCAAATGTTATTGAACAAACCTCCCGATAACTTTTTTTTTTTGCAAAAATTAAAAAAAAAAAATCAAAATGAACTGTTCCAAATTATTATGCACAACAGAGTTTACAACCAATAAAATGTTTTGAAAGACATGAAAATGGTCATTTGTTGAATTTGTAGCATTAGGAGGTCATATTTACTGAACTCAAAAGCTATTTCAAACATCTTAACAGACCAAGTTACATGTTAACATAGGACCCCTTTTTTGATATAACCTTCACAATTCTTGCATCCATTTAACTTGTAAGTTTTTGGAGAGTTTCTGCTTGAATTTCTTTGCAAGATGTCAGAATAACCTCCCACAGCTGCTGTTTTGATGTGAACTGCCTCCCACCCTCAAAGATGTTTTGCTTGAGGAAGCACCAAAGGTTTTCAATAGGGTTGAGGTCAGGGGAGAATGAGGGCCACACCATGAGTTTCTCTCCTTTTATGCCCATAGCAACTAGTGACACAGAGGTATTCTTTGCAGCATGAGATGGTGCATTGTCATGCATGAAAATAATTTTGCTACAGAAGGTACGGTTCTTCTTTTTGTACCATGGAAGAAAGTGGTCAGTCAGAAACTCTATATGCTTTGCTGAGGTCATTTTCACACCTTCAGGGACCCTAAAGGGGCCTACCAGCTCTCTCCTTATGATTCTGGCCCAAAACATGACTCCGCCACCTCCTTGCTGACGTTGCAGCCTTGTTGGGACATGGTGGCCATCCACCAACCATCCACTACTCCATCCATCTGGACCATCCAGGGTTGCAGAGCACTCACTAAACAAGACTGTTTGAAAGCTAGTTTTCATGTATTTCTGGGCCTGCTGCAACCGTTTCTGCTTGTGAGCATTGGTTAGGGGTGGCCAAACAGTAGGTTCATGCACAACTACAAGCCTCTGGAGGATCCTACACCTTGAGGTTCGAGGGACTCCAGAGGCACCAGCAGCTTCAAATATCTGTTTCCTGCTTTGTAATGGCATTTTAGCAGCTGCTCTCTAAATCTGATGAATTTGTCTGGCAGAAACCTTCCTCATTTTGCCTTCATCTGCACAAACCTGTCTGTGCTCTGAATCAGCCACAAATTTCTTCACAGTACGATGGTCACGCTCAAGTTTTCGTGAAATATCTAATGTTTTCATAACTTGTCCAAGGCATTGCACTATTTGACACTTTTCAGCAACAGAGAGATCCTTTTCTTTCCCATATTGCTTGAAACCTGTGGCATGGGCTAACCCTACCCTACCCCCTGTGGCTGCTGATGAACATGTTGCTGCTGCTGCTGATGGGCAGGCTGCTGAAACTCCTTCAACAGGTTGACATGGAAACATTGATGTTTCTTCAGTCTGTCAGGCATGTAGAGTTCATACGTAACTGTACTTAGCTTCCTAGTGATCTGATAAGGTCTCTGCCATTGAGTCAACAGCTTACTGTCACTGGTGGGAAGGAGCAGCAACACCTGCTGGCCTGGATGAAAAATCCTCCCCCTTGCCTTCCTGTCATACCAGGTCTTCTGGTTGGCCTGTGCCATTCTCATGTGCTCCTGAGCCAGGGCAGTCATCTGGTCCAGTCTCTTTCTCCTTTTTATCACATAGGACACCACGTTGTCCTTATCATTAGGTGGACTCTTCCAGTACTCCTTCAATAGGTCTAGTGGATCCCTCACCTGACGTTTGTAGAGTAGCTAAAAGGGTGAGAATCCTGTTGAAGCCTGGGGCATCTCATGGTAAGTGAACAACAGGAATGGCAGCCACCGTTCCCAGTCAGAGCTTACGTTGGAAACAAACTTCTGCGGCATGTTCTTCAGAGTCTGGTTAAATCTCTCAACCAGTCCATCTGTCTGAGGGTGGTATGGGGTGGTCTTATTGCCCTTCATACCCAGCAGCTTGTATACTTGCTGCAGCCGCTTAAACAGGAAGTTTGTCCCACAGTCTGTAAGGATCTGTCTAGGTATGCATACCCTTGAAAACAACTGTATAAGACAGTTGTCAACCTGCCGAGCCTCAACAGATCTCAGCGGGAAGGCTTCTGGATAATGAGTGGCATAGTCACAAAGGACCAAAATGTACCTGTTGCCTAAGAAGCTACTCTCTAGGGGGCCAACTACATCCATACCTATTCTGTCAGAAGGTGTTCCAATGACCGGTTATGAGTGAAGCTGGGCATGGGCTACTCCCCTAGGTGATGTTAATTGACATGTTTCACATGAGGCACAGAACCTAACCTTGGTGTACATTTCTGTCCACACAAACCTCCTGGGAATTCTATGGAGTGTTTTTGGAATGCTAGGGGAGCTGCCCAAGGAATAGCTTGTTCTAGCTCCATGACCTTCTGTGTAAGGCTTTGTGGCAAAGCTATGGCCACAACTTCACCCTGATGCTGATAAAGAATGCCATTTTAATCACATAACAGGCCTCAGCTAAGCAGTCTTCTCTGCCCTGTTTCACACCCTCAATCTCAGAGACTTTATCAAACCAGGGTTTTAGTGATGGATCAGCTTTCTGCCTAGCAGCTATGTCAGAAGGGATGTCGAAATCTACTGGCTGGCTTAGCTGTCCTACCTCCTCACACATGTTCTTAGCTGTAACTGAAACCTTGTCCCTTCTTTTCTGGGCCTTGGATTTTGGCTATTTGACTGAACCTACCTCTAACTCAGAGTCATGAAAACATAACTCTTGGAGAACATTTCTGTCTCTCTGTGTTCTAGTTGTGACCATATTGTATTCCCTCTCAGCAGGTACATTTAGCTGCTGTTCAATAGCACCATCTATGTGTCCCTCATCAGTTTGCTGTTTAGCCCTAGCCTGTTGTATGATATACAACAAAGTTGGAACATCATTGCCAAAAATGACTGGTTAAGGCAAATCAGGAGCAAGAGCTACAAAAAGGAGGTAAGTTTGACCGCCTACAGTTAGATAAACCTCAGCAGTAGGGTACAAATTATTGTCACCATGTACACAACTAATATTCGATGTAGTCACACTCCACAGATTTCTAGGGACCAAACTAGGCAAAGCAACAGCCTGAAAACAACCAGAATCTAAAAGAGCCTTGTCACACTGGCCATTAAGCGAAACTGATGTGTATACCTCTCTCTGAACTGGGGCTGAGAGGGTGTCTTGGGACTGAGCATGAAAGAGAAGGCTTACTTTGTTTAGTAGCTGGGCATGTGTACTGAGTTGATGATCTCATTACACTGGTAGCAGCGTGTGTCTTGCCTGGATCAAAAGTGTAACTTTTTACTAGTGTTATTTTTACTATTTGTGAACTGTCTGGAACTGGAACGAGGTCTAATCTGAGCTTGACTACCCCTTTCACCCCCATTAGACTTACTCCGTTTAGTGAAGTAGCTGTCATGACTGAAAGTGCGTCTTCTGCTCCCAGACCTGGCTGACAGGAAAACTTCTGCAAGTTAAGCGGCATCCTCTGCAGTCTTTGGGTCACGCTGTCGTATCCACACTTCCAGTTCTGGGTCCACCATCCACAGGAACTGCTCCAGAATCATCAGTTCAGAAATATCTGTTATTGTTGAGGTCTCTGGTTTAACCCATTTGTTAAACACATCTTTCAAACAAAGTTCGCGAGGGGTTTCATCCTGACGAATGTCCAGGGAATGAAACTTTCTTCTGTCGGTGTCGGCTGTAATCTCATTTCATTAAAACAGCTTTCACTTTTTCATAATCTTCAGTGTCTGAAATGTCCATAAGTACATAAGCACTACGTGCTTTACCTATGAGCAGGGGAACCAGTTGAATAGCCCACTCTTCCTGTGGCCAGCGACAGACAGTGGCCATTCATTCAAATGTTGTCAGGTAATGTTGAATATTACCATCGGGAGCGAGTGGATTCAACCTGGGCTCACGGTGCATGTGTGTCGTCCTTGGCAGTGATAGCATCTCCTGCTGGCCGACCCGGCTGGCTGTAACCCCTGGGTCTTCACCTGAAGTGTCATCTTCACCATTGCGTTCACCCCGGCTCTTGTACCCCTCTCTTATCTCTGTCACTTGTGCTTGTATCTGATGAAACTGGCGCTGCATGCTCTGCCATCTTTGCTCTTGGAGGGAGGCTTCTTTCTCTAGCTTTTGATCTCTGGATGCCTGAGAACAGACCAATGACTTCACCAGGCTTGTCAATTCTTCCAGATTGTCAGGTTTGCTGGACCCCTGCTGTTCAGTTGAAGTACCTGGTTCACAGTCATCTGGCTCATCTTGCTGCTTCCTTGTACCTCCTCTAAAAAGGCCCAGCAGAGGATGTTCTTCCTGCGGCAGCTGAGGAAGCTCAAGCTACCCACCAAGATGTTAGTGCAGTTCTACACAGCCATCATCGAGTCCATCCTCACCACCTCCATAACCGTGTGGTACGCAGGAGCCACTGCCAGGGACAGACTAAGGCTGCAGTGCGTCGTGCGCACTGCTGAGAAGGTGATCGGCTGCAAGCTCCCATCTCTTCAGGATCTGTACATCTCCAGGACCCGGAGGCGTGCTGGCCGGATCATAGCCGATCCCTCACACCCTGGTCACGTACTGTTTGCCCCTCTCCCCTCAGGTAGAAGACTTCGGTCCATCCAGACTAAAACCTCCCGTCACATGAACAGCTTCTTCCCCTCTGCCATCAGACTGCTGAACACTAAGTGACTTATTGACTCTCGTGCACTACGTACAGCAGCTCAACCAGACTCATGTCAATCATAACTGTTTTCTTCCTGCATTACCGACTGCACTATATGGTTCTCCACATTATCTGCTGCTCGCTAATATATTTAAACTGCTGACTAGTATTACTCACTCTTATTCTACACTTTATTGCATGTATAGTTTATTTCTTTTATTTTATCATGTTTAATGTTGCAGCATTGCACCGAGACAAATTCCTAGTTTGTGTACTACATGAACAATGGCAATAAATCTGATTCTGATTCTGATTCTCTAGTCACTGCTTCTTCTGTACAGTGCTGCCACTCCTTAGCTTTTAACAACACTTTTGGCTTTTTCTTCTGACACCACTTGTCATATGGCTCAAGCAGTCAAGACACATGTTAAAAGAAGAGCCTAATGTCAGAAGTTTCCAGCAAGCAATTTTTCTATTTATTTCAGACACTGTGTGCAACCAACCAACTTCAGTCTAGACCAACCAACACCCAACCACATACAAATGAAGAGTGACTGCTTATATACGCAGTGAGATAATTAACCTGATTGGAGCATACCATTATTCATAGGTAAAGAGATAAATATACACACTATTTGTCTATTTGCTTGATGAGAGTTTTACGTCATTGTTGGGGTACATTTAGACAATATCTACACAGTATTTACAAAACTCAAACATAACAAATAAACACCCATGAATAACATATACAAATATTTACATTTAAATCTGACACCAGACCCCCGCTACCCATCTACTGCATGTTTTTACCCTTCTGGAACCCTTCATTAGGTGCCCTAGCCCCGGGGGAGTCTTTTGCCTGAGACACCGGAAGGAAGTATGCTGGCAGAGGTAAGTGGTTTTGTTTGTTTCACTCAATTAACTTAAATGTTAGCATTAGCTCTTTACCACAGTTATTACTTAGTAATTTAAATACACAACAGAATGATGTTAAACTCCTTTTATCTCACAGGTGGACTTTAACTGAACAGGAGAGACAGTTGTCCAGCTCCCACTATCACCCCAGCTCAAACAAACACAGCCAGCAAATAAATAAATAGCATTTACAACTCCCAACCATGTATGTATTCTTATAAGTTGAAATGTGTTTTAGTATTTTAAAGTTATAGGTTTTTTAACTTTGCATGTACAATATGCAATCTAACTAGAGAGTCCATACAGGTAACAGCAGTCCATCGTTACAATGGCACAGACAGAGAACAAGTCAACAACTTTCTTTACTTTGGACAAAGGATTACAGAAGATGGACGATGTGAAAAGGAAATGAAAAGAATAGAAATAGCTAGAACAAACTTCTCAAAGATGTACAAAGCTCTTACATCAAGCATATTCTTCAGTGTTACGTATGGTCAACCCTGATGTATGGTGCTGAGATATGGTTGGTAACAGACAAAATAAACAAATGCTTTTTGGCCTTTGAATTATGGACCTACATATGGATGTTGATAATATCATGGACCAAGAAGATCACTGACAAAGAAGTACTGAAGAGGATTAATTAAAAGAAATGTTTGTTCACAATCATACAGACAAAGAAACTCAAATACTTTGGCCACATCATCTGTCAGAGTTCCCTATATAGAACATTACTGGAGGGAAAAGTAAACACCATCAGAGGTAGACCAAGATCATGGTTTATGAACATCGCTTAGTGGATAGGCATGAAAATACTCTCAAGCAGTTAGATCAGCACACCACCGTGATTGGCGTATCATTGCATCCAACCCTCAACTGCAGGACGGAACCTGATGATTAGTCAAGATTCCAAAGGTCCATTGAGCCGAAAATCCGATTGTTAAAAAATGGTTACATGCAGTTCAAACTAGCCCTCAAATACAGTGGTGTGAAAAAATGTTTCCCCCCTTCCTGATTTCTCTTTTTTTTGTATGTTTGTCACACTTAAATGTTTCAGATCATCAAACAAATTTAAATATAAGACAAAGATAACACAAGTAAACACAAAATGCAGTTTTTAAATGAAGGTATTTATTATTAAGGATAAAAAAGAAATCCAAACCTACATGGCCCTGTGTGACAAAGTGATTGCCCCCTAAACCTAACTGGTTTGGCCACCCTTGGCAGCAATAACTGCAATCAAGCGTTTGCAATAACTAGCAATGAGTCTTTTACAGTGCTGTGGAGGAATTTTGGCCCACTCATCTTTGCAGAACTGTTGTAATTCAGCCACATTGGAGGGTTTTCGAGCATGAACCGTCTTTTTAAGGTCATGCCACAGCATCTCAATTGGATTCAGGTCAGGACTTTGAATAGGCCACTTCAAAGTTTTTGTTTTGTTTTTCTTAAGCCATTCCAAGGTGGACTTGCTGGTGTGTTCTGGATCATTGTTCTGCTGCAGAACCCAAGTGTGCTTCAGCTTGAGGTCACGAACAGATGGCCGGATATTCTTCTTCAGGATTTTTTGGTAGACAACAGAATTCATGGTTCCATTCACCACAGCAAGTCTTTCAGGTCCTGAAGCAGCAAAACATCCCCAGACCATCACATTACCACCACCATATTTTACTGTTGGTATGATGTTCCTTTTCTGAAATGGTGTGTTACTTTTATGCAGGATGTAATGGGACACACACCTTCCCAAAAAGTTTAACTTTTGTCTCGTCAGTCCACAGAGTATTTTCCCAAAGGTCTTGGGGATCATCAAGATGTTTACTGGCAAAACTGAGATGAGCCTTTATGTTCTTTTTGCTCAGGAGTGGTTTTCACCTTGGAACTCTGCCATGCAGGCCATTTTTGCCAGTCTCTTTCTTATGGTGGAGTCATGAATACTGACCTTAACTGAGGCAAGTGAGGTCTGCAGTTCTTTGGATGTTGTTGTGGGGTCTTTTGTGACCTCTTGGATGAGTTGTTGCTGTACTCTTGGGGTAATTTTGGTCAGCCGGCCACTCCTGGGAAGGTTCACCACTGTTCCATGTTTTCGCCATTTGTGGATAATGGCTCTCTCTGTGGTTCGCTGGAGTCACAAAGCTTTAGAAATCTCTTTATAATCTTTTCGAGACTGATAAATCTCAATTACTTTGTTTTTCATTTGTTCCTGAATTTCTTTGGCTTGCAGCATGATGTCTAGCTCTTGAGGATCTTTTGGTCAACTTCACTTTGTCAGGCACGTCCCATTTAAGTGATTTCTTGATTGAGAACAGCCTTGCATTCAGTTGACCAAACCATTTGCAACCATTCGGAATTGTTCATTAGTTTTTGTAACTGAACGACACGCTTCCCACAAACCGTTTTCTCATTTGCTGAACTCCTCGGGGAGGTGACTCGCATAGCAAACAAAGATGGTAGCTAGGTAAGATAGTTTGCGATGTCCTTTTTCTTTTCTTTTCAGAGCAATTCCATCAATTTAAGAGGAGAGGTTATGTAAGTTTGTAAGTTCAATTCAGCTTTATTTATATAGCGCTACATCACAACAAAAGTCATCTCATAGCACTATCAAATGCAGGGAAAACCCCACAATTTCTGAAAGACCCAGCAATCACACGATCCCCTGTGAGCAAGCACTTAGCGACGGTGGAGAGGAAAAACTCCCATTTAACAGGAAGAAACCTCTAGCAGAACCAGGCTGAGGGAGGGGCAGTCATCTGCTGCGACTGGCTGGGGGTGAGGGGATAGAGAGGATGAAGAAAACAGACATAATGAACATGAACAGTGAGAAGCGAAGTACATTATTGGAGGTCAACCGGCAGTCTGAATCTATTAACAGTAGAACAAAAGGGGGGGTTAAGAGACACAAGATTCCTCCCTAATCGTAGGCTATATTGAAAAGGAAGGATTTTACCCTGTTCTTAAAAACAGAGATTGAGTCTGACTCCCGGACCCAGAGTGGTAACTGGTTGCACAGAAGGAGCTTGATAGCGGAGGGCTCTGTCTCCCATTGTACTTTTGGAGATTCTGGGTATTACAAGTAATCCAGCATTTTGGGAGCGTAGTGCTCTGTTAGGATGATAGGGTAATATCAGATCTTTTATATATAAGGGGGCCTGATTATTAAGAGCTTTGAAAGTGAGAAGAAGGATTTTAAACTGAATTCTAAACTCTATGGGAAGCCAATGAAGGGAGGCCAGAACTGGAGAGATATGTTCTTTCTAGAACCAGTTAAAACTCTTGCAGCAGCATTTTGGATCAACTGAAGACTTTTTAAGGATATTTTAGGACAACCTGATAATAACGAGTTACAATAATCTAATCGAGAGTTGACAAAGGCGTGGATCAGTTTCTCAGCATCATTCAGAGACAAGATGTTCCTAATCTTGGCAATATTGCACAGATGATAGAAGGCAGTCTTAGAGTGCCTAAGTGCCTTCTGTTCCTTAACTCACAGTCTTAGACTGTGAGTTAAAGAACAGAAACCTAAGTAAAACAATACCACGCATAAAATATTGTTTTTGGTGGGGAATTCTTAGGTACTATGAAGTTGAAGTAGGCTACAGTCTACACCATAGTTACCATATAAATATGGTCCTCTAACCAGATGACAGAGGACCATAATAGATCTACACAACTACAGAATGCACGAGCCGAACAGAAAAATGTTCGCCGAGAACTGCCCGTTCCTTTAGGTTAGTTCACCCTGCAAACTATATTCGGGGTACTGTTTAGTGAACTGAACTCGCGTCAGGTGTGGCAGTAATCAGGCCTGGGCGTGGCTAGAGAAACTGAATTCAGCTTTCCAAAGATGTGATAAACCACTGTTAATTTATGTTTTAACGGGGAGGAAATCACTTTTTCACACAGGGCCATGTAGGCTTGTTTTTTTTTTTACCCCTAATAATAAACACCTTCATTTAAAAACTACATTTTGTGTTTACTTGTGTTATCTTTGTCTAATATTTAAATTTGTCACAAACATACAAAAAAAAAAAAAGAGAGAAATCAGGAAGGGGCAAACACTTTTTCACACCACTGTAAACAAGTTTACTACTACCCAACCATCCTACATGACGTGCTCCCTTCCCATCCACCACACCACATATGTACACACTTTGCATTTACTGTACTCGTGTACACTGAAAAACAATTGGAGTGGCATTTACTGTACTTAAAAAAAACCTTGTCAAATATTTTCACTTAGAATTTCTAATAAAAAATACTCAGGTTTTTCTTAAGTAAAGCTTACTTGGTACCTAAAGTATAGTTTATAAATATATTCTAGTAAAGTTTAGTTAGAACTTTTTACAAATAAATTTACTTATGCTTTGGTAGTAAATTTTACTCAGCTCTCCTTAGTTTGTTACTCCAAAACTTTATTAAATATTTATTTCCATTGTTAATTTTCTAGGGTTTATCTAAAATAAATAATTTTTATTTAATGTGCCTCATACACTACCGTTCAAAAGTTTGGGGTCACTTAGAAATTTCCTTATTTTTGAAAGAAAAGCACTTTTTTTCAATGAAGATAACTTTAAACTAATCAGAAATACACTCTATACATTGCTAATGTGGTAAATGACTATTCTAGCTGCAAATGTCTGGTTTTTGGTGCAATATCTACATAGGTGTATAGAGGCCCATTTCCAGCAACTATCACTCCAGTGTTCTAATGGTACAATGTGTTTGCTCATTGCGTCAGAAGGCTAATGGATGATTAGAAAACCCTTGTGCAATCATGTTAGGTCTGCAATGCTGTAATTGCTGCAAATGGAGGATTCTTTGACGAAAGCAAAGTTTGAAGGAAAAAATTATTATTTCAAATACAAATCATTATTTCTAACCTTGTCAATGTCTTGACTATATTTTCTATTCATTTTACAACTCATGGTGGTAAATAAGTGTGACTTTTCATGGAAAACACAAAATAATTGTCTGGGTGACCCCAAACTTTTGAACGGTAGTGTACATGAATATACTTTACCTCTTAATTATTAAAGATTTAATGCATTTAGTACATGCATAGCTGTTTCTTCCAGGACAAAGTACGCAAATGGTATCAAACCATGTGAAGACATACATAGCGCAAAATATCTGCGGTTTGATTACTCATCCATTGGCAGACAATTTTTCTGCACCAAGTGTGGCTTTCATGAGCCACCAGGGGTTGCACATCCAGAAAGCAGCACGTGTTTCGCGTAGCGCAGAGGCACAGCGTAACGGAAGCGGGGTATATCTTCAACATCACGTGCTTTGCAACAGTGTTAAAGTGACACTTTGCCAAAAATCCTGTTTTTGCTGTTGTTAACATGTCTGTAGCATGTTTTTTGTGACTTACATGACACATCAAGAGCAAAATCAGTCCCAAATCCCAACGGCTGGGGTGAAGTCGTGCACGCCACGCTGAGGTCATGGTTCCACGGCAATGGGCCAGCGCATCGGACCGCCAGCCCCCAGTGAGCTGCCTGGCGGGCACCCGTCAGCCCCCAGGTGGGACCCCCGACAGCCAGCTCACTTTGGTGGGGGTCAGCAGCATGTAGATGTACGGTTGAATCACTCCAATGCTTTGACTAGCTATTGTTTAGTGAAGAAGCCTTCAGTGTTCTTAGGTCAGAGGAGAGGGGAGGGGTGGCCTTGCAGCATCCGCTAGTGGTGGGCGGGGTATAGATCTGTGCATACTTAAGTAGGTGGAAGATGTAAAAACTGTTTCCAAGCAATTCTAAGGCAATGGAAGCTTTTTTGTGGATAAAAAGGCACAATATACTATTTTGGGCAATACATATTTGTTTTTGAGGTGGTTTTAGAGCTGCCATAGTGTGTCTTAAACAAAATAAAAGTTCCAAATATCCCAACATACAGCTTTGATGCATGCACAGCACTAAAACATTAAATTGAGAGTCTAACTAAGGAAAACATGTTTACTTTCTGATATTTAATATTATCTATTAGCCCCCTCTGCCACACAATAAGTAAATTGTACTTACTTTTGTAAGGTCAATAGAGGGTGGTTAGAGGATAGTGGTAGAGAAAGGTTTTTAGATCACGCTGTCATGGGTTTAAATCCCAACCTGGGATGTAGGATGTAGAGGGGTGGGACTTATTCAGAGGGATGAGGAATCAATGTACAGGGAAGAAGTGAGAGACCTGGAGGGCTGGTGCAGGGAGAACAATCTGGTGCTCAACGTGGACAAAACAAAGGAGATGATTATCGACTTCCGGCGGTCACAGCCTGAGCACGTCCCCCTCAGCATCGGCGGCCGTTTAGTGGAGAGAGTAGAGAACATCAAGTTCCTCGGAGTGCAGATCTCGCAGGACCTGACCTGGAGCAAGAATTCCTTGGAGATCAGGAAGCGAGCTCAGCAGAGACTACACTTCTTGAGGAAACTCAAACAGGCCTCTCTCCCCATCTGCATCCTCAGGACCTTCTACAGAGGTGTGGTGGAGAGTGTTCTGACGTACTGCATTGCTACATGGTACTCCAGCTGCAGTATGTCAGACAAAAAAGCCCTGCAGAGGATAGTCAAGGGGGCGGAGAGGGTAATTGGAGTCTCCCTCCCCTCTGTCCAAGAACTTTTTCAGAACCGTTGTAGGAGCAGGGCACTGAACATTGTCAAGGACCGTTCTCACCCTCTGCATAAACACTTTGAACTTCTTCCATCTGGTAAACGATTCCGGAGCATCAGAGGCAGAACCACCAGACTGATCAACAGCTTCCTCCCACAAGCTGTCAGGATGCTGAACAGCTGACCCGGAATCTCACATACACACTACTGCACCTATGGACATTTTGTATATTATAGTTAGTTATTCTTTTTTCCCCAAGTATGTCTCAGGGATGTGTGAATGGATGGGGGGTGGGAGCTATGTGGGAGTGTGTCTTAATCATGCTGCTTCTTATATGGATGCCGAGAGAAACGCAATTTCTTCTTGCCTGCACTACAGTTGTATGTACAGCAATATGACAATAAAGTTTGATTTGATTTGATTTGATTTGAGGTGTATGTCTGCCTTGGTTATGTGCAGAAGAGACTTTGTAGGTGTATTTCTACCTTGCCTGAGGGTGAAAATGACTATATCAGTCCACCTTGACATGAGGGTTGAAATGGACTTGGGAGATCCCAGGCTGCATAGGCAATTCTAGCCTTGGCCCAGTAGGTGGGTCGTAACACCTACGCAATTCCCTCTGAAATCACCATCTTTCACTCCCTTCGGTTTGGAATCTCACGTAATATGGCAGAAAACCCTTTGCAGTCCACTTCAAAGTACACTATTGGGTGATCAGAATGCATCTATAGTCAAACTATTGTCAGTTGGTGTCAGGATATTTTTCCGTTAAAATACTGTCAGTTGGAATCAGTTACACACGTGGACAAAATTGTTGGTACCCTTCTGTTAATGTAAGAAAAACCCACAATGGTCACAGAAATAACTTGAATCTGACAAAAGTAGGTAATAAATAAAAATTCTATGAAAATTAACCAATGAAAATCAGACAATGCTTTTGAATTGTGGTTCAACAGAATTATTTTAAAAAACAAACTCATGAAACAGGCCTGGACAAAAATGATGGTACCCCTAGAAAAGATTGAAAATAATGTGACCATAGGGACATGTTCAACCAAGATGTGTCCTCTAATTAACATCACAGGTGTCTACAAACTTGTAATCTGTCGGTCGGCCTATTTAAAGGGTGACAAGTAGTCACTGTGCTGTTTGGTGACATGGTGTGTACCACACTAAACATGGACCAGAGGAAGCAAAGGAGAGAGTTGTCTCAGGAGATTAGAAAGAAAATTATAGACAAGCATGTTAAAGGTAAAGGCTATAAGACCATCTCCAAGCAGCTTGATGTTCCTGTGACTACAGTTGCACATATTATTCAGAAATTTAAGATCCACGGGACTGTAGCCAACCTCCCTGGATGTGGCCACAGGAGGAAACTTGATGAAAAATGGAAGAGACGGATAATACGAATGGTAACAAAAGAACCCAGAACAACCTCTAAACACATTCATGGTGAACTCCAAGGTCAAGGTACATCATTGTCAGATCGCACCATCCGTCGTTGTTTGAGCCAAAGTGGACTTCATGGGAGACGACCAAGGAGGACACCACTGTTGAAAACAAATCGTAAAAAAAAGCCAGACTGGAATTTGCCAAACTGCATGTTGACAAGCCACAAAGCTTCTGGGAGAATGTCCTATGGACAGACGAGACAAAACTGGAACTTTTTGGCAAGGCACATCAGCGCTATGTTCACAGACGCAAAAATAAAGCATACCAAGAAAAGAACACTGTCCCTGCTGTAAAACATGGAGGAGGTTCTGTTATGTTCTGGGGCTGCTTTGCTGCATCTGGCACAGGGTGTCTTGAATCTGTGCAGGGTACAATGAAATCTCAAGACTATCAAGGTATTCTAGAGAGAAATATGCTGCCCAGTGTCAGACAGCTTGGTCCCAGTCGCAGGTCATGGGTCTTGCAACAGGATAATGACCCAAAACACACAGCTAAAAACACCCAAGAATGGCTAACGGCCAAACATTGGACTATTCTAAAGTGGCCTTCTATGAGCCCTGATCTAAATCCTACTGAACATCTGTGGAAGGAGCTGAAACATGCCGTCTGGAGAAGGCACCCTTCAAACCTGAGACAACTGGAGCAGTTTGTTCATGAGGAGTGGGCCAAAATACCTGCTGAGAGGTGCAGAAGTCTCACTGACAGTTACAGAAATTGTTTGATAGCAGTGATTGCCTCAAACGGTTGTGCAACAAAATATTAAGTTAAGGGTACCATCATTTTTGTCCAGGCCTGTTTCATGAGTTTGTTTTTTAAAATAATTCTGTTGAACCACAATTCAAAAGCATTGTCTGATTTTCATTGGTTAATTTTCATAGAATTTTTATTTATTACCACTTTTGTCAGATTCAAGTTATTTCTGTGACCATTGTGGGTTTTTCTTTCATTAACAGAGGGGTACCAACAATTTTGTCCACGGCTAATGCCAGTCAAACTCAACTAATTTCCAGCAACTGTCAGTTGCATTAGTGTTAATGTGAAACTTAGAGTACTTAAAGAACATCATATTAAGTATAAAATGTCTGTATTGCACTTTGTTTATATTTTTGTATCTTTTCTCGTGATTTAAAATTTTTGTTCTGTTTATTTAAATTATTTAAATGCACTACACACATAAGTGATGTACTTTGTAAGAAATCAGTTATGGGAAATCTCCATAGCAACTGGAGGATTTGCCCTCCACGGTGGAATTGCAGTCAACAGCAGATGACAGTTGACTCTAGGGATGAGCCAATACCACTTTTTCAAGTCTGATGCCGATACTGTGCCTTTGAGTATCGGCCGATACAGATCCAAACCTGACACAGTCTGTCTTATTTAAAACAACAAAAGTGTAATGACTGGTTGCATTTTGCACAAATAAAACCACAAATCTAAAAGTCAAAAGATATATTACAAATCTGACTCAGTTCACCAACGCTGCTGCTTTTTTTTTTTTATTTTAAACTTTGCAACACTGGCAGCATTTCACAGGTCAGCACTGTGTAAACATGCATTCTGAAGTTTTAAGTGCAAGTTTATGCACAATGTTGAAGCTGAGTATTTAAGTAAACATTCAGATGAAATTCAAAGTGCCACTTTAAGCATGAGGTAAAAAATGCTGTAGATCTGAAAATAGAGAAACTAACCCTTTAAGTTGTATTTTTGACATGACCTCCACCAAGGGAGGAGGTAATGTTTTCAGTGGCGTTGGTTGGTTTGTCTTTTACCAACATAATTCAAAAAGTTATTAATGAATTTTGATGAAATTTTCAGTAAAGGTGTGTAATGGTATGGGGAACAGATGATTAGATTTTGGTGATGATCTGAGAGTGCATACTTCCACCATGGGCTTTGTTTTTATTTGTGCAGCAGGATTATACAAAAATTACTGGATTGATTGGGATGAAATTTTCACCAGAGGTGGTTCTCGGGCTAGAGAGGAACCCATTTCATTTTGGTGAGGGTCCAAGGATGCATACCTCCGCCAAGGCTCTTATCTTCTCACAGAGTGTTAGCAACAATACTCCAAAACCTACTGATGGATTTGGAAGACATTTTCACCAGAGGTGGTTCTTGGGCTACAGAGGAACCCATTACATTTTGGTGATGATCTGAGAATGCATACGTCAGCCAAGGCTCTTACCTTCTCACAGTGTGTTAGCAACAATACTCCAAAACTAATGGACAGACTTTGATGCTATTTTCACCACAAGTGGCTCTAGGCCTACACACAAATCCATTACATTTTGGAGGTGATCCCTGAGAGATGGAAGGAGCCTTGGCAGAAGTATGCACTCGGAGTGCTTTTCTAGCTTTTATTAGGGTCCGAGCCACTGATAACATCAGTGGGCGAAAGCCCTATTATATCTGTTAGCATTTTTAGGGACCAAGCCACTGACAATGTCAGTGGGCGAGAGCCCTATTGTATTTAGTGCCCAAGCCACTGACAACGTCAGTGGGCAAGAGCTCTGTTGTAATTAGGGCCCAAGCCACTGACAACGTCAGTGGGCGAGAGCCTTACTGTAATTATTAGGGCCCGAGCCACTGACAAAGTCAGTGGGTGAGAGCCCTATTGTAATTGCTAGAATTTTTTCTTCTTCTTCTTCTCCATCCAAGATCTCATTTTTGGGGTAGTCAGCGTGCATGAAAACTCACCATTTTTTGCAGGAACCTCAAGACTGGCAAAATATGGAATATTTTTGAGGAACTATGAATGACCCCACAAAAATGGCTCTACAGCGCCACCTAACATATGAAGTCAATGGGGAGTGGCACATGCTTACTTTCGCGTGGAAAGATGAAAATCGGGTGAGATGTTGATCATGTCAAGACATGCAAAAAACATAGACCATGTTGTAGACCATCACTTCCACAGAAGTGATGGTCTACAACAAATAGGAAGTCGGCCATTTTGACAGGAAGTGGCAGTGACCAGATTTCCACCTCGCGCAATTGACGTGCATTTGATCGAACTAGTCCTAGGGTTTTTGTCCGATTGAGCTCATTTGTTTTGACAATCATCTATACCCATGTGCCATTAAAAGTTATTGAAAACTTTTCTTAAAGCTCGACATTTTGGCCGTAGGTGCGTGGCAAAGTTTGATGCCTCGCCATGATCATTCTGTGACCATTCTGACGGCAATAACTCTGGTATGCAGTGTCGTATTTCAACCACATTCAATATTATGGATATCAGTCCAATTCCAAACAGTTTTATAGAACAATATTCATAGAAATCTACAACACCTCCTATAGGAGGCCCATGTGCCATCAAAAGCTGTTGAGAAAACTTTTCCAAATGCCCGACGGTTTGGCGGAAGGGGCGTGGGCAAGTTTGCAGTGTCGCCATCACTCTTCCAGTGGCTTTTACTCTGGCATACATTGACTGATTTCAAACAAATTTTGTGTAGTGAATAGGCAGCAAATACTGATAATTTCTATAATAAAGAATGACACATAGCAACAATGCCCCCTGCCACCAATGGACAGGAAGTTGCCATAACTCACATGCCATACTCACATGCCGCTTGCCAGAAGGGCGTGCAATTTTCTGAGGTTTATCAGACCACCTGGTTGATCATAACTGCACATAACCTTTAGCATGGCGTCACTGCTGTTACCATGAACACGCCCTCCTCGCCATTCAATCTGTGATTTTGTTGGGATGGTTGGGAACGACCCGGAGTTATGAAATCTGGAACATAGGTTGAGGTGACTGTCATATGTAGTCCTATATGGGTGGGCAACACATAACTGACAGGGAAGTGTTGCCATGGCAACATGGCGAAGGTTGACTCCTCGCCATGGAAGATCGGAAAGTTGTAACTTAGACAAACTTTGTCTGATTTTCACCACATTTTCTACGATAAATATTAGTCCCGTCCCACACGTGCCTACATAAAAATGATTGACAAAAGCTATAGCGTCAACTACTGCTCACAGGAAGTACTGCGCCAAACAGTTTACTTTATTATTCACACAGCACTTGCCGCAACGACGGGAAATTTTCTGAGCCAACTAGATACGGCGGGCGCCAGGGTCCATGGTTGCACGGGGGGTGAGGGCCCACTTACAGCTGCTGGCAGCTTTAATTGTTAGAAATTTTTTTTTTTTCTTCTTCTCCATCTAAGATCTCATTTTTGGGGTAGTCAGCATTCATGAAAACTCACCATTTTTTGCAGAGACCTCAAGACTGGCAAAAAATGTAATATTTTCAAGGAAATATGAATGAACCAACAAAAATGGCTCTACAGCGCCACCTAACATATGAAGTCAATGGGGAGTGGCACACACTTACTTTCGTGTAGAAAGATGAAAATCGGTTGAGATGTTTATCATTTCAAGACCTCCAATAAAACTCCATAGAAGTGATAGTCTACATCCAACAAGAAGTTGGCCCTTTTGGCAGGAAGTGGCGATGACCTGATTTCCACCTCATGCATTTGATCGAACTCGTCCTAGGGTTTTTGTCCGATTGAGCTCATTTGTGGTGACAATCATCTATACCCATGCGCCATTAAAAGTTATTGAAAACTTTTCCAAAAGCTCAACAGTGTGGCTGTAGAGGTGTGGCAAAGTTTAATGCCTCGCCATGATCATTCTACAACCATTCTGATGGCAATAACTCGGGTATGCATTGTCGGATTTCAACCAAATTCAATATTATGGATATTAGTCCAATTCCAAACAGTTCTATAAAACACTATTCATAGAAATCTACAGCACCACCTGTAGGAGGCAGAAAGTTTTGCATCAGAAAGTTTGCATCATCAGTCCACCAAGGTCTCCGCCTTTGACCGCCACCTAATCCACATAGCACCGGACCCCCATGATCCCTCCTGCAGGTGGTGAACCCACTGGAGGGCGGACCCATGTAACTCCTTCGGGCTGAGCCCGGCCGGGTCCCATGGGTGGAAACCCGGCCACCAGACGCTAGCCTTCGAGCCCCTCCCCCAGGCCTGGCTCCAGGGTGGGGCCCCGGTAACCCCATACCGGGCGGGGTACACTGAATCCTTGATATACAATTTATCATGAGAGTCTGTTGGATCGTTCTTAGTCTGGCCCTTCACCCAGGACCAGTTTGTCTTGGGAGACCCTATCAGAGGCAAATTGCCCCCGGACAACATAGCTCCTGGGATCACTGGGGCACGCAAACCCCCCCACCACGATAAGGTGACGATCCATGAGGAGGCTTTCTCCGTAGGATTGCTGGACTCACCCTCAGAGATAGGGTGAGGAGCTCAGTCATCCGGGAGAGGCTCAGAGTAGAACCGCTGCTCCTCCACATTGAAAGGAGTCAGTTGAGGTGGTATGGGCATCTGATTAGGATGCCTCCTGGACGCCTCCCACTTGAGGTGTTTCAGGTACGTCCCACTGGGAGGAGACCCCGGGGCAGACCCAGAACTCGTTGGAGAGACTATGTCTCCCAGCTGGTCTGGGAACGCCTTGGTATCCCCTCTGAAGAGCTGGAGCAGGTGGCTGGGGAGAGGGAAGTCTGGGCTTCTCTGCTTGAACTGCTGCCTCCGCGACCCGGACCTCCGGAAAAGCGGTAGAAGATGGATGGATGGATGGAAGTTTGCATCATGTTGTTTTTTAATACCTCGGGAATGGAATGTCGGATGGCACCAAGAGAGGTATGATGTATATGGGTATGCCTCCAATCAATTATAGCTATGAATATTCATGAGTAGCAATAGCGCCCTCTCTTGGAGACATGAAAGTTACACCAAAGGTTTTCTTCAGTATCTCTGAAATAGAAAGTCCGATTGTCACTATAAATGGTACCAATCATCTATACCCATATGCCATCAAAGGTTTTTGAAAACTTTTCCAAATGCCTGACGGTTTGGCGGAAGGCACGTGGCCATGTTTGCAGTATCGCCATCACCCTTCTAATTGCTTTAACTATGGTATACATTGACTGATTTCAACCAAATTTTGTGTGGTGAATAGGTAGCCAGTACTGATAATTTCTATAATAAAGAATGACACATAGCGACAGCGCCCCCTACCACCAGTGGACAGCAAGTTGCCATAACTCACATGTAGAATGTCCGATTGCTGCTAAACTTTATATATATAAATATATATGATACTAGTCAGATCCAGAAAAGATTTTTGAAATGATAACAAACATAGCTATAGGGCCCCCTCGGAAAAAACAAAGCTTTATAACTCAGGCGTAATTTGTACAAATTCAACCAAATTCTGTGTGGTGCATCTTTAGCCTACATTGAACCTTTGTATAATGAAAAATGACACAGCTATAGTGCCCCCTAGCAGAAAAAAACAAAGCACTTATAACTCTTAAATACTTTGTCCAAATTCAACCAAATTTTGTGTGGTGCATGGTGAACCAACTCTGAACCGTTCTATAATGAACAGTTACACATAGCTCTCACGCCCCCTAGCAGAAAAAGAAAGCTTAATAACTCTGGCATACTTTGTCCGAAGTCAACCAAATTTAGCATGTTGAATAGGCAGCCAATGGTGAACATTTCTATAACAGTCCCTCCACGATTTCGTGGGATGTTTTCATGATTCTTGCGGGCCAAAAAGCCTGAATTCGCGGGAGCTTTTTTAAAAAGTTGCGATAAAAGTTGCAATGTTTTTAGAGTGTTTATTGCACTAAAAGTTGTGGGAAGAATTCCACATTTTAAAGCAGATGCTTTTTTCCTGTTAACTGCAGTGATATTCTATATGACAATACAAGAAAAGCACAGGATTGTCAAAAATTTCCTATTTTAGTGATCTGTAAATTAAGCAGAAGCTTCTGCTATACAGAAAAACTCTTGTGCAACAGCAACTACAAACATTAACACAATATTCATTACAACAGCTAAACTGCATTGAATGAATGTTAAAGAGTATAGATTTGAAAATTATTGGCAGCACCTACATTTGAAAACTCCCTATGGTCCCCAACAACTCCGTACTGAGCGGAAAGGAAAAAATAAATAATTTATTCTGTTGCACTGTACTGGCTATTGGAGTCTGTGTTTTTCTGAAAAAAAAAAAAAAATACAGAGAATATTCTCTCTTTCCATGCCTATCTGTCTGTCTGGTGGAGCCTTGAGTACTTTTATCATGTTTATAGTCAGCTTCATGTGTGCCTGTGTTTGTGTTCATGCTGAATGTAATTGTGGTTTGTAAATATGGATGTCACCTGACTGCAAAACAAATCTACCTACGGGTACAAATAAAGTAACCCGAACCTGTCTGCTGCATGTTGGTCTTCACTCACACACACACACACACACACACACACACACACACACACACACACACACACACACACACACACACACACACATCTTTCATTTACAGCGGGATGACGGGGGGGGGGATGGGCGGGTGCGTTTGTCCGTCCACACCAGAGATTCACAGTTTTAAAGCTCATTGACCAGATGTAGTAATGATTTTACCTCTAAAGATGTATAAATGTTCAAACACTCGCTGTAGTGTAGTGTACTCTCGTCACGCATGCTCCCGCGATGGGGTACTTTTGAGCAGGAGCATGTTTTTCAACACAAACCCAGTACTTCAAACATGCGGTCAGGACGGAGATGTGGCGAGGCGTCCACGGGCAGGCTGGGGGAGACGGAAGAAGGGACGGTGTTGAAAACCTTGCAGGTGAGTGTTTTTTTTAAATCACTCTGTTTGCTGATGTGTTCCGTTATCCACTGTAAACTATAAACTCACTACTCACTGTAAACACGGAAGTGAACGGATGCATTTGATTAGTTAGACTGACCACTTCAGCACCAGTTAGACAAATTTGATAAGTGAAATTGGCGGAAGTTAACGAGGATTGGCCAAAATTGCGGGAAAGTTGCGATGATTGGACAAAGTTGCAAGGTCATGCAATAGTTCCGCTGATTGGCTGATTTTGCGTGAATTGATGTGATTGCAACAATGCAAAATCCTGGAGGGAATGCTATAATATACAATGAGAAGCAGCAGTAGCGCCCCCTACTGCCAATGGAGAGGAAGTTGTCATAACTCACACATACATCATCCAAGTGGACCCAAACTTTATATACATGGTACTAGTACCACCCAGATTTACCAACAGATTTATATGACTATACCACGTATAGCCATAGTGCCCCCTAGGTTAAAAAAAAAAACAAAACACATTTATAACAATGGCATAGCTTGTCTAAATTCAAACAAATTTCTTGGTGAAATTTTCACCAGAAGTGGCCTTTAGGCTATGGATAAACATATTAGATTTTTGAGGTCATCCATGAGCTTATACAGTACCTCTGCCAGGGCGCTCTCTTGCAATGTACAGATCAACAGATGGACGGACTGATGATGGATGGCGGTATGGATAGATGGATAGGCGAATGGACTGATGGACGAATGGATGGTGCGTGGATGGGCATATGGCATTATGGAAGGATGGACGGACAAAGAAAGCTTGGGATCAGTCCGCCAAGGTCTCCTCCTTTGACCGCCACCTAATCCACATAGCTCCGGACCCCCATGATCCCTCCTGCAGGTGGTGAACCCACTGGAGGGCAGACCCATGTAACTCCTTCGGGCTGAGCCCGGCTGGGTCCCATGGGTGGAAACCCGGCCACCAGACGCTAGTCTTCGAGCCCCTCCCCCAGGCCTGGCTCCAGGGTGGGGCCCCGGTAACCCCATACCGGGCGGGGTACACTGAATCCTTGATATACAATTTATCATGAGAGTCTGTCGCGGACGTTGTACCGGTCTGTTGTGGTGAAGAGGGAGCTTAGTTCTAAGGCAAAGCTGTCGATTTACCAGTCAATCTACGTTCCTACTCTCACCTATGGTCACGAGCTTTGGGTAATGACCGAAAGAACGAGATCGCGGATACAAGCGGCTGAAATGAGCTTTCTCCGTAGGATTGCTGGACTCACCCTCAGAGAGAGGGTGAGGAGCTCAGTCATCCGGGAGAGGCTCAGAGTAGAAACGCTGCTCCTCCACATTGAAAGGAGTCAGTTGAGGTGGTATGGGCATCTGATTAGGATGCCTCCTGGACGCCTCCCACTTGAGGTGTTTCAGGCACGTCCCACTGGGAGGAGACCCCGGGGCAGACCCAGGACTCGGTGGAGAGACTATGTCTCCCAGCTGGTCTGGGAACGCCTTGGTATCCCCTCTGAAGAGCTGGAGCAGGTGGCTGGGGAGAGGGAAGTCTGGGCTTCTCTGCTTGAACTGCTGCCTCCGTGACCCGGACCTCCGGAAAAGCGGTAGAAGATGGATGGATGGATGGACAAAGAGCGAGAGGGAGAGAGTTGGGGAGGTAGGAATGGAGCCTGCACGGAGTTATGTGCTGAGTGACAAGGCTGAGGTCTAGCGAGGATGTGAAGGTCCATTTATCGCTGCTCGCAACTTTAATTATTATTGTTATCATAAGTATTCCCCTAGTTCTCGGTTTGTTTAGTAGTGTTTCTGATATTATTCTCTATCCAATCTTAGATTTTAGGTTTGCTCTTATTTTGAAGTTATTCCTCTTCCATTTCATGTAGCCCTGTTGTTCTAGTTCTGCTTCCAGTTCACTTATAATTTGCTATTTATGTTTCTGTCATCTACCTCTCATCAGCTGTAACTCTTTTGAAAGGTGAGCCCATGTTATGTCTTCATTTCCATGCTCTAGTCTTGTTTTTACTTTGTTTCGTTCTTTTGCTTTGGTTTCACTTTTAGCGTCCAGCCTCCGAGCTGGAAAAGTACTTCCTTCTGCTCAGTTCTAGACAGAATTCAGCACACTCCTTTACCATGATATTTTTGCAAGTGTTTTATCAAGTTGCTGGTGTTGACGTTCTAATGAAGAAAGAAAGAAGAAAATTGTAAACACTAGTACCACACAGCAACATACTGAGGCGAGTCCCACAGACAGGCTCCAGTGACACTTGATGCTCTTGTTTACAGAAGTTATGCATAGAAAGTTATCGCGCCTTTATTTTATTTTAATACTATTAATGTATCGGATCGGTCAATTGCTTTTATTCCTTACCAATACCGATCAAGCCATTTTTCCTGGATCGAACCGATACTGGCACGGCAGATCGGATTGGCTCATCCCTAGTTGGCCCCTATATAATTCTTTGTTAAATGCAGATCCTGATAAACCACTAAATAAACTGTCTGGTCCCACAACTGCCCAGAAGAAACAGAGTCCCGTCCCTTCTTTGTGGAAAGAGACATACCAATGTTACACATACAGTTTGTCAATAACGTGTGTTTGCATTGTGCATTTCTGGTTACATCTTGTGCAAAACGAGATACGTAGTAGATGTGGGACAGACTCAAAACCATTGCTAAACAATGCACGTCTCTTCTGAGTACACTGCATTGTTGGGCACAGGTTAAAAAGAAGGATTTCCCATTGTTAGAAAGTGGCTTTTGACAACATTTCAGACAGCTAGTCAAAGCAAAAATAGTAATGAATCTAGAGTTATTAAAGGCACAGGTGAGTTTAGAGCTGTCCACACCTGGCTATTTTATAGCTCAGACGTGAAGGTAAAAAAAAGTAACTTCAGGTGATAATTGTCCTTCAACCCTGAACATATTGGCGTTTTCCCTCCCACCAATTAGCCTGCGGTGGCAGAGCACCACTTTGCACTCTTGGACCTTCGTCAACGGGTGGGGGGGATGAGGCGATTCTCTGCTCGTGTGAAACGGTGTTGGCACTATTTGACTGCTGCTCGCATTCATTCCACATATAAACTCCTCTTGTCTCTCTGTCCCTTTTTTCCTAGTTTTTGTGGTTTCCTCCTGCGGCGATGCAGACAGCACAATAGTCTCACTGAGCGGTGACGATTAACACATAAAAGCGACACGGGGAATCTCGCTGCTAGATACTAGCGCACATGAGAGGGCAAAGCATTCATACCATGCCAAGAAGTTCAGTGGGAGCCCCTTCTATCTGATTGGTGATCTTTTGTTTTGGCGTTGCCCTCGATTCGGGGGAACGTGCCCAATCAGATTATGGAGTGTGTGTGTGTGTGTGTGTGTGTCTCTGTGTGTGTAGGGGAGGCAGAGCGAGACGACAATCGCCCTTTTCTATTTACTGCTTCTATCTCCAAACGGCTTCACTTAAGGCAGACGTAGATAAGTCAAGTCAAAGCTTCAACTTTTCTTCTTTCCTCGGGTACATTCGGTACAAACAATGGTGCCCAGATGCCGATTCCGGATTAAATTCAAAAACCGAAAGCGTGATCAGATGACATTTTTAATCCGACCGCTGACACACAAGTGACAGGTGATCTCAGGAAAGTGTTGGGAAAAGACAAATGAAGGATCAAGGCTTTGAATTAAGTTGCCTGTCAATGAAATAAAAACATTTTAAAGATGAAGCATGAAGATTTTGCTTCATGATGCATAAATCCATGTTTTAGTGATTTTTTTTTTTAGGTAAACATCAGTATGGACAACTTCAACAGACATTAATTTTGATATTCTAAGAAGTGAAAGCACAATTATCAACACAACATTATCAACATGTGTATAGGACAAATTTAGATGTTCATTAATCTGACTGACCTCCTTCGCTTCTTACTTCTGAAACTACAACAAATATGAATAGAAATAGAAAACAGAAATAAACAAACATGCAAACTTTTGCTTGTTTTTTCAGTCGGTATAAATTGGTTTATTTCATGACACATTTGTTTTTCCTAAGTTCCGACTGACTTTAATTTTTCAACATGTCTAGCTGGCCGTGATGTGCAACTCACACTTGTCCCCCCCCCCCCACCTCTATCAGCCGCAGTTGTGGCAAGTGTCCCATTCCCGTCCCATCCTTCAGAATTTTCTTCTCTGGCGTGAACTGGACTTCAGGTAAGATGCTAAACTTGATCTTTATATTAATTACCTCTGCTATTAGCCCCTTATAGATATGTTAGTTCTGCTGCACAGTGCATATAGCTTAATTGCTCTCTATAAATGCAACCATATTGTTAATAGACATTACTTCACATGCATTATGTATGTCTGACTGCAGCGTTTGACAGATATACATTAACAGGGACATGTAGCAATTATGTACGTGCTCATTATGCATGCTGATGTATCATAATCTGGTATGTTAATTAATTAGTGTCACTGCTTTGAATATTGAATCAAGATTTTATAAAAGTATGATGTAATATTTGTTAATCATACTTTTGAATACAGCAGTATACACAAAAAGTTTAAGCGATGCGTAAAACTTTGCTTCAAAACTGGGATAAAATAGAAGTTGGCTAATTGACAGGTTAAATAACATCTTCATAGTCTCTCCTCTTGTTAATGAATAAAAGCCACGCAGCATCGTAGGACCATTAATTTAGGAAGGAATCACTCATGTAACTATACTTTCTCAAATTACATAACTGCAATTACTGTATGTTTAAATAAGAATTTTGCTAATTAATATTCACCCTTCAGTTCCTAATGACTCTGCACTCTTTTGTCAGCGTTAACACGGCGATGGTGATTAACTTAGACACCCACTGCACCCACGGTGTCCCATCAGAATGAATCAGAACCCGAGCAGCTGAACTGTAAACACAAAGGAACTCAGAACAAGTTCACGTGAGAGCGTGGAAATGGGATATTTTTAATAATCTATACAATTCACAACTGTGATTGTACGAGTTGCTTGACTGCAGCAGATACACTTATGTAGATTAGATGGTTTATCTTAAAATTTTGTCTGATTTTTCAGTTCCTTTTAAATTCTAGTTTGTATGCATTTAAAAGTTCATATAGACACTATCACTGGAGATTACAATAGCTTTTGTAGGCTATATATTATGTGATGTTCACAAAATATATACTATGTCCCCGTGTAAATAAATGATTAAAATATATCCTAGCAATATCCTAGCACTGCGGCAGCACAGCAACTCACCCTTGGCCGGGCGATCCTGGGTTCGATCCCAGCCCCCGACCAACAGTGATCTGTGTGGAGTTTGCATGTTCTCCCTGTGTCTGTGGGGGTTTATTCCGGGATTTCTCCGGTTCTAAATTGTCCTTAGGTATGCATGTGAGAGTGAATGGTTGTCTGTCTCTCTGTGTTGGCCCTGTGATGGACTGGTGATCTGTCCAGGGTGTACCTTGCCTCTTGCCCAAAGATGCTGGGATAGGCTCCAGCCCCCCGCGACCCGAAAAGGATTAAGCGGAAGAAGATGGATGGATGGAATAGATCATGTTAAGAGGGCATTACAACTAGAAATGGGCCAATATTAAAATTTCATCTCTTGATTATCCTAGCCAAAATAATTGTGACTGCTGATGTTATGATAATAATCACCGTAATGCGTTTAAAATGTTGAATGTGATGATTTTGTTTTCATTGCACTTTATGTGAACAACCTGTTGTGTGAAAATTACAAGAAATTTCTTAAAAGGATACTAGCAATTCCATTGATAGAATTTTGATAGATTAATTGCATATTACCGTACCATGCTATAATATTGTCATCTTCCTACTCCTGGTTACAACATTGAAAAAATAGCGGAGGCACTTTAAAAAAGTGATTTCTTCAGAAGGTACTCAAAAAAAAATTAGAAAATAAACAGTTTTCCAAGTTAAACTTAAGGTACTTGAATTATTTTACAGTGTATCACTGCATATTTAAACAGAAGTTTGCTGTATAAAGAAAATTTTTAAGAGATTTAAGCATTTACTGCAGTTTGCATGTACTTTTGTTTTAAAAACTTTTTACCGTTTGTCATTTCAGTTCCAAACATAGGCACTGTCATATTTTCTACATCTGTGTCAGTTCTTGCTAAAACTAAACAGAAGAGAATGTATTTCATTTCATGTTTTGTATAGATTAAGAAACTAAATTAACACCTAAATTATGCCTGTGCTGTCCTTGAGCTGGCGCAACACGTGTTAAAATTTAACGCAATATGTGTATGCAATATGTAATTTTAATTTTTAATATTTTTTAATGAGGTGACAAAAAATGTTAGAAAATTCAAGAACAGAAGACTTTTGAGTGAAATGTAAAGCCAAAACAAGAATTTAGAATTTTTTAGTTATTAGGTATCTGTCATAACAGATTTGCAAATTTCTAAAGCTCTGAGCGCGCAGTGAGCCCAGTGACGTGCCCACAATAATTGGAATAATTGGATTTGATGTGTTGACATGCACTAAATAAATTGATTATTGGACAATAAACTAGGTATGTTTGTGATTTCTCATAACCTGATAATGGTCTTTATCTGATTATTCTGGCTACATTACTAACTGAATAATCAGATAACTCCAAAAATCCCATTATAGACAGTTCATTAGTGTGTATGCAAATAGTCAGTGGGAATAGAAGATGTGCTATATGAATACACATCCCACAACAGATAACAAGTAACTGGCTTATTTTTTCTCCTTTTATCTCAGCCCAAAATTAAAATGACATATATTAAACTTTAAAGTTTAATTCCTATACAGTATATACTCAATGGATTTAATAACACACCACTACATTTATTTGTAAATTCAATTGTGTAGTTTAAGGTGTATGCAAATGACCACTCATAAATGTATTGCTTTTTATTACGTTTGAATGAATAACTTCATGTAATCAGTGACCAAAAAAAACAAGAAAAAGTACCGTAAGCACCATAAATTGAAGCATTGTGACTTCTTCCCCAAAATTCTGTTTTGAGACACAGGACTACTCACAGTAATCAGTCAGGCATGGCCAAATCCCAAATGTTGGTAATTACCCTAGTATGCACTTGTACGACTTGTTTTCTTACTAAAGGCTCTTCCCACACTGGGCCAAAAATAGAGTGGTGCGTTATTAAATCCCTTGAGGATATATATTCTGAATGTTAAAGCAACACGCTGAATTACATAACATTATATTCACAACTTTTTTTTTTCATATTGACTGTATTTTGACAGTATTAGACAGTCCTTCTCATCCTCTCCATAACCTACTGGTCCCCTACAGGAATACATTTGGTGAGAAACTTGTACTACCAAAACGTGTCACTGAATGCCACAGAAAATCATTCCTGCCTGTGGCAATTAAACTCAACAACTCATCACTGTAACACCAATAGTGATTGTTGTGGATTTTCTTTATATTAACCATTCCAGCCAGTGTCCAACCAATGTAAAATGTCCCATGGGTGGGACACCAGAGTGGTAAAATATTAATAATTAAAGTCCAGAGTCAAAGATGCCTTTTCTATATGGACAATATAAAACAACTGTCAAATTATTCTGTACATATTGTATATACATTTGCGTAATGTTGAACATTCCTTACGCTTAGTTTATTTTAACTATTACTATTATTTTTGCATTGCAAGACAGTAAAAAAAAAGTATTCTGATTTTCTATCAGCAACTTACATCCATGCAAAAAATAAATGCAAGAACTTATGCAATGTCCAGATTTATTTTATACAAATCACACAATTTAATGCTTTTTTTATATACAGAAAACCGGGAAATAAAATCTTAATGGTGTGATTGCCTGGGGAAGTTTTCACAGTAAAACTGGGTTCACACTATAGCATTTGGACCGACTTTTACTGACATTTTGAAAAATCAGAGAAATTAGTCCAAACGCTGGTGAAATTACGTTTGTGAGCAGTTTTTTTTTTTTAATCCAGCGCACACCAAAGTTTACAAATGTTTGCTAGCATTTGCCAGTGTTGAATTCAGTGTTGGCAAACTTTTGCCAACTTAGGCTAGTGTATGTGTAGCTGTTGTCAACTTTGGTTAACTAAAGGAGCGTTCACACCAAACGCGAACGGGCAAATTTTTCACGCGGCATAATTAATTCAATTCAACTTTATTTATGTAGCGCCATTTCACAACAGTCATCTCATAGCACTTTCAACTGTAGGGGAAACCCCCACAATTGCAGAAAGACCCCAGCAATCAAGCAATCCCCTATGAGCAAGCACGTGGCGACGGTGGAGAGGAAAAACTCCTTTTTAACAGGAAGAAACCTCCAGCAGAACCAGGCTCAGGGAGGGGCAGTCATCTGCTGCGACTGGCTGGGGGGTGAGGGGGTAGAGAGGAAGGAGAAAAGAACAGACATGTAGAGAGCAAACAGCACGGCGGGGACTCAATCTATGGGAGAGAACAAACCGATGTTAACAGCCAGCAAAAATATTTCATTGAGAGTGAAGAAAGGAGTGAAGCCCAGTGCATTGTTGGAGGTCCCCCGGCTGTCTAAACCTATTAGCAGCATAACTAAGGGAGGGTTCAGAGACACATGATCCCTCCCTAATTATAGGCTATATAAAAAAGGAAGGTTTTAACCCTATTCTTAAAAACAGAGATCAAGTCTGACTCCCAAATCCAGATTGGCAGCTGGTTCCTCAGGAGAGGAGCTTGATAACTGAAGGCCCTGCCTCCCATTGTACTTTTGGAGATTCTAGGTATTACAAGTAATCTTGAATTTTGTGAGCGTAGTGTTCTGTTCAGATAATAGGGTACTATCAGATCTTTTAAATAAAAAGGGGTTTGATTATTTAGAGCTTTGTAAGTGAGAAGAAGGATTTTAAACTTAATTCTAAACTCTATGGGAAGCCAATGAAGGGAGGCCAGAACCGGAGAGATATGATCTCTCTTTCTAGTACCCGTTAAAACTCTTGCTGCAGCATTTTGGATCAGCTGAAGACTTTTTAAAGATGTTTTAGGACAGCCTGATAATAAAGAGTTACACTAATCTAATGTAGAGCTAACAAAAGCGTGGATTAGTTTCTCAGCATCACTCTGAGACAAGATGCTCCTAATCTTGGCAATATTACGCAAATGATAGAAGGCAGTCTTAGAAACAAATTTAATATGTGAATTAAAAAACAGATCTTGATCAAAAATAACTCCAAGGTTCCTCACAGAACTATTAAGAGAAGTAGTAACTGCATCCAAACTAAGAGTTTGATTTGGAAAGGTATTTCTGAGGTTTTTTTGGACCAACTAGAATGACTTCAATCTTATCTGAATTTAATAGCAGGAAATTACAAGTCATCAAAGCTTTGATTTCCTTAAGACAGGCCTCTAACTTGGCTAATTGATTACTATCAACTGGTTTCACTGACAGGTATAATTGTGTGTCATCTGCAAAACAATGAAAATGTATACAGTGCTTTCTAATAATGTTGCCTAGCAGAAGCATATATAAACTAAAAAGAATAGGGCCTAGCACAGACCCTGTGGAACTCCGTGAGTGAACTTTGAGTTGGAAGAAAACTCATTACTGACATGACAAACGGAAACCTATAATTACATTATAACTCAGTGTAAACACGCGAGCAGACATGAATTCCCCTTCTGAGTGAGATGCAGACAGGTGAAGTTGCGTTTATAACTTCTGCAGCTGTGTTCAACCTACTGTGGAAATTCCCAAAATAATGTCATGCTTAGGTTTACATTATCCGACGGGGCTCACCTGAAAATGTTGTCTCAGCCTCCAAAACTTCACAAGATGATGGGTGTTTACGTTTGTAGCTTGCTAGCACATCCGTGGCAGGAAACCGTGGGTAAATAACTCTGAAATCTTGATTCAGCTGAAGAGCTCCCTTTCCTCCCATCTCCAGGTGAGTGAATCTCATTTTTAAACGTTTACTCTGCAATGGTGATACTTTAACTCCGGTGACAGCACAATGTCAAAGCTAGCAGATAGCAGATAGCTAGCTCCAGACGCGAATGCGCAATTTTGCGTGTGCTCACGTCTTTCCACTGATTTTGTATGGATTTGTGCCACCGTTCGCGTTTGGTGTGAACGCACCTTTAGGCACATGAATACTCAGTGCAGGTGAGCTGACATCAGCGTCAGGTAACGCTCATTTAAAGATCAGCGTTTGTGGAGGCTTCCTGCCATTCTGGACATGCTTTTTTGGGTGGATTCACAGACTACAACGTGTGGACCAACTTTTACTGACGTTTTGGCAAACATCTGGTTCTGCTGGCAGAATTTGGTAAAAGTTAATGATAGTTGGTGTTTGTTGGCAAACGCTGGTGAAAGCTGTATTACTTGAAAATTTTCAGCATGCTGAAAATTTGCCGACGTTTGGAAATACACCTTTTGCTCAGTTTGTAAAAGTTCCTGGGCACTGGGCTAAGTTATGCAGAATTCGCCTAAGTCAGCCTAAGTTAAGCTCCATTAGCAAATGTTGACTGAAATGCCGGTGGAAGCAGATGTTTTTAGACCGAAAGTCACTAAAGACATGAACGGACGAAAAAGAAAATTGCTGAGAAAACGTCAGTAAAAGTTGGTCCAAACATTGTAGTGTGACTCCACCTTAAGGTCCATAGGACAAAATTCAGAATCAAGAATCTGAAAAAGTTTATTAATCCCAAAGAAAATTGCTGCACACACAACGAATATATACAAAATGCACTACACGAAAAGCAAATAATAACATGTTTAAATAAAACATCAAGCCTGCCATTAAAAACTCTAAAAAGAGCACTCTATACTATGTTTAATGACTAAAAAAAAACTGTCATTAACAAGTAAATGGTGAGTTTAAACAGAATTAATAATGTTTTATGGCAAATTCACCAGATACCACAGCACAAGCCAACATGAAAACGTTTTACCCTGTTCAGCTGTATGGCTGCTAATTGCAATGAAAAAAAGTGACTGAAACTTTTTAATCAACTCTTGAGGTACACTACATTTACATAAGCATTTTCCCTGCCACGAATCCCAATAATCAGCCAGATTTTATTATGCGAGCATATTTCCGGGGCTGTGAATTTTCTAATCAGTGGCTATCGTTTTTATTTTAGGATGGTGTTGGTTTAGACTGCAGAATCTCTCTCTCTCCTCGCCGGTTTAGGCAGTCGGCCTCACATCATCCCACTCTTTCCTTTCCTCCACTCTTGGCTCCATCCGTGTTTCAATGATGATTTTTTACGACTGCGCTGATCATTTTTTAAAACGCACGCATGTGTCTAGCCCCCAGCCACGGCAGAGATGTTGACCCCCCACACGAGGAAGTTCACAGCCTCAGATTCTCAGGTGGGGCTCCTGGAGGGTCAAATCTGAACAGAGAGGTTTTTTTTTGTGTGTGTGTGTGTGTGTGTGTGAGTCTCTCAGCTGTGGACCGACCTGCCCGGGGGGTGGGGGTGGGGGGGGGGTTGTCCCAGACCTAGTGGCTTAGGTTTTGTTTTTAATTTATATTGTTTTCACACATTTTACCCTTTTTTTGTTCACTTTTTCCAATATTTATATTCATATTCAAAGACGTGCACAGGTACAAGCTACTGTTGCCTGGGCAGCAGCCCATTTGCTATCTTTGAGCTGCGCCTCCAGACAAAGAATTAAAAATAGTAACTGTAAACCGGCCACTTTATAACATTATTTTTTTTTTCTTATGTAACTCTGAGAATTTAATTGTTTGTTTTTCTCTGAAATCTGTACTGGCGATCTGTCCAGGGTGTACCCTGCCTCTTGCCCAAAGATGCTGGGATAGCCTCCAGCACCCCCGCGACCCTAAAAAGGATAAAGCGGAAGAAGATGGATGGATGGATATTTTCTCTGAAATCTGCATGTTTCCAAAATTAGCGGGTGGCTTTTCTTCTAAGTTTGAAAATTTTACATCTGATTTTTGAACATTCCTGTGAAATGGCTACGGGTTTTTTTTAAGTGGTGAAAGAGTTAATCGCATTGACTGATAACTCTCTATATACTGTATATATTCTCTCTTTTATACATATTGCCAGGTAATTTAACTTTACTGTAATGCTATAAATACCATTTAACTGCAATGCTTTTGCACTGTATATATATTTACTTTTTTCTACTCAATTTTTTTGTCTTATTTATTACCTTATTTATTATTGCTCCGAGTGCTGCTATCCCTTTGCTGCTGCTATGCTGTAATTTCCCCATTGTGGAACTAATAAAGGTTTATCTTATCTTGCCTCTCACCCATACACCACCAATGCAAAAATTATCGCACGTGATGCGACTATCACGATAATGTCATCACACTAAGTATTTTTTTTTTATTGTTAAAATATTTTTCTCTACTTTTCTTATAATTAAGAACTTTTTCCAGAAAATTTTAGGATTGAAAATTTGTAGATTTTTTCGCTCATGAATTTACATTTTTTCCTTAAATTTGTGACTGTCAAATCTTTTTTTCTTCCAACTTTTTAACTTGTCCAATATTTTCCTCCCTTACGTCTTTTTTTTTTTTTTTTTTAAATCAATTTTTCTTTTTCAATGAATTTTTCTTATAAATTTGTTATTTTTCTCTTGTAATTTTGGGATAATTTCATATATATACACACACACACACACACACACATATATATATATACTGTATATATATATATATATATATATATATACTGTATATATATATTCAATAATTTAGTGCTTTTAAAAAAATACATTTCTTTTTCTTTTACATTTTCAGATTCCTACTGTCCAAATGTGACTCTCTTCCTCATAATTTTGCAATTTTTTCCTTGTCATTTTGCCCTCGTTTCGGGTTACATCAACAGCCCCTCCATACATCTGTGCACGTGTCCCGTTCATATTTTCAACTGATTTTACATAACACTGTTTTTTCACGGTTATACCTTTTTATCTTTCATTACTGTGTTATTTATATTCACTTCTTCTATTGCTGTATTCACTTTACATTAATTTTGTAACTTACCTTAAGTGTATCTTTCTTTGTTGTTTTTTAATGTGTTTTAGCACCTGTTCAGTGATATTTCTTTGGTCAAACACATTAGTCATAGTTTTAATGTTTTGGTTTACATTCTTTTTATTAGTGATATTTAAGTTGCAAAGGTTTTTCATGTTATTTGGTTATAATTTGATCTCATTTTGGTTGCGTTTTATGTTCTTCTGAGTTTACACTGACGTTCCCTTTTACTGACAGCTGTTTTTCCTTTCAAAGCTCTTGCTTTTTTTCTTCAACATTTTGGCTTGTATTGGTTTATTTTTTTTAAATGACATTTTCTATATTTCGGCTGTTGTTTTAACTTACAATTCAGCCTATAATTTTCAAACAGGCATAACTGGATGAATAACACTGAGTAATGGTTAAAATAGGACCGTGCCCATAAATTTGCATACTCTGGTGGTATGTAAACATATAAGCACAACTGCATAATTCCTCATCAGTATTGTGTATTTGATTTCTTTTAGTATCTTTTGAACATTGCCTACTAAAGTTTTGATTCTTTCATTAATGTACATATTTCTCTAAATGTTTACCTTTTTACATCTCTTTTTAAATTATATTTTAGCTTTAAACGATCTTCTCAACATCTTGTTGTGAATGCTGCCTTTTAGTCTAATAACTTATTTCGTCTTATGGTATTCTTATAACTTTTTCTCCAATGTTAATTTTCAGCTTTTACAAAAAATACGACAAAAAGTACAACGATACATAAAATATTTAACAAACCCAAAAGCAGGGGAAAAAAGAAACGACTACTCACAGCACAGTAAACGCGATGACGTGCAAATGGTGTGTTGAGAAAATCTTTACTACGTAATACCGGAGACATCAGACTCCATCAAGCTTTGAAGATTTGATCTCTCACAGCGACACCTGTAAACTTACCGACTATAACTTCATTTGGATTAGTTGCACATGTAATAAAGTATTTGTTAAAATATTCTGAAATAAAGAAGTCTTTCATATTATGACTAAACTGAGCCTTGACCCTTAAAAAAAAACTTGGGGCAAGTATTATTAAACTGAATCACAGTAATTAAAAAGGTAAATATTCAGTGTTTAGAGCTGATTATCCTTTAAAAAAAAGGGGGGGGGGGCATTATGTTTTACAATCTCTGCATTTAATATCTAATCAAAAATCTTTAAACTCTTTTTCTGATTACAGACGACCTGCCTTTATTTGACTCTTTAGAAAAACAGATGTAAAAATAGAATGTGCCAGTGATTAATAACTGCAGAGAGCGTGAGCGATGTTGTTTTTGAAGGCTGAGCAGAAAGCGGTGAGAGGCGTTGTTTAAACTGTAGGGTGCAGCAGTCGTCTTTCAAACGGAAGCGAGCTGGAAGCAGCTGAGGAGCCACGGCGAGGGGAGAGGAGAGGAGCGAGCAGGAGGAGGAGGAAGAGCAGACCGAGGCCCGAACGCGAGAGGCACCAGCCCTCCGAAGTGAAGAGGGGCGGAGGGGGGGTTATGTGTAATTACAGACTACAAACCAATACCCCGTCATAATTTACATTACTTTATGTCATGGTAAAAATATTAGATGGAGATAGTTTCTTATCCACACACGCGCGCACACCCAACAGGCCACTTGACCACTTAAGCTGCAACGATTATGCTATTAGCTGACACAAACCTTCTGCCAATTCACGGCGTCACGGAGGAGCAGCCAATCACGCGCAATCCTGTTTTAATTCATCACATATTTTAATATCTGAGCACAGTTTCCAGTGTTTCTTCCCTTCTTCTTCTTTGCCCTTTTGCCGCTATAACTGTGTGCCGATAAAACGGGCACGAAAAGGTGTCGGGGACGACCATGTGGCTTCAATTTTGCGGGTGCGTTCGGTAATTTCCCATCTCTGTCATTACATGAGGGTGGAGAGTCCTCTTTAAGGTCTGACCGCACTGTCACCGTGATGCTCGCAGCTCCTCGGGGCAGATTATTGGAATACTTTTGGGCAGAGCGAGCGAGTAAAGCACGTGCAGTGGAACACGTTTTCAAAAAACACTCGTGCAAAATGAGTAGAGTGAAGTCTTTTAAATGATTGCCTTACTGAAATATCCATTTCCAGAGTTACACGACAGAAAAAAAAATGGAATTATTGCAAAATAAGTGAATAAAGTGGAAGAACCTTTCATCAGAATTATAAATATTTGCCAACTTTCCTAATTAAATCAGTTAATCAGTGAAATGCTAAGCCCTAATTAGATGTTCTTTTTTTTCGTCCTGGCAGCTGCTTTTTAGCTACAGTTTTGTTTTACTTTAACAATATAAGATGTGACAAATAGGTTGCTGAATTTCTGTGCTATTTTGGTTTGCCGCAAATTAAATAACTTGCAGGTTTAAACTGATTGCCCCCTTTTTTCTAGATTAATCAACTGAAAATTGCTTGAAGGTAATCACATTCCACGGCTGTTTTGGCGTTTCAGAGGATTTACATGCAGGTAGTCACTAATCTGGGCTGATTTATTCTTGGAGGAGGACATTCATCCAAGCTGAGGAAGCTCACCGTGGTGGAGGTGGTGGTGTTGCTCGAGTGTTCCTCTGAACCAGTGCGTGAGATGGCACGAGCATCGAAGGTCTGTCCATCCACACAGAGGCATCAGCACCTATGCTGCTTTCATTACACAATTAAAACCCTTTTAGTGCTATGATTATGATAGTCCGCCTGCTTTCTTGCCCTTTTTTTCAACAAATGTGACAAAAAATGTCCTGTGTGTAAATTATTTTGCCCCTTTTTTCCCAGGAGAAATGTAGCTTTTCAAAATCTTGCAAGTATGTCATTATTATTATTATTATTATTATTATTATTATGATGTTATAAATAATTAAATCAGTGTCTGATAACAAGAAAGTAAAGAAGGGTTTTCAATTTTTATCAGGTTTCTCTTTATAAATATTTCAAATGTAAAGGAACAAAATGTTTAAGATTACAAAAAGAAATCGAACCTGTTTTACATCTTGTCAAACATTTGTGTTTGCCACACTCCAAAACTCGAAACTATTATTTACACAGAAAAAAATGCTAAAAAAAAAAAGCAAAAATACTCAAAGAGCTCCTCTGTCCGCCTGCAGCTCTCCTGCTATGCTTACTTCCTCCTTCACTCACTCAGGCAGTCCCGCGATTACCATAATGTAGCCTATATCAATGTAAAATGCCACTTCTCAGCTTTCAGAATCTGTTGGAATTGCAATGCTAGCGTAAGTAGTCGAAGAGTTATGGTAATTTGAATCAGGTGTGTCACTGCGTCGCCCGAGACACAGTAGGACATAAGGTGCGTTCAGACCAAACACCAAAGTGTGGTGTGAGTACATGTAAAGTTCATGTAAACGTGCAGAAAACTGAGCGATTTGGTAGCGCAAGCTAGTAATCAGCCGTGAGTGTCTGTTGTCTCCGGAGTTAATAGTATTAAAACTGGAGAGTAAGCTAGTTTGAAAATGAGACTGCCACTCAGCTGCCGACAGGCTCGGAGCTCTGCAGCTGAATCGGAGTGTCAGAGTTAACCAGCTGCTGACTCCTACCATGGATGTGCTGACGAGGGCTAGCAGGCTAGCAGTGGAAGCAACCGTCCTCCCGGTGAAGTTATGGAGGCAGGGACAATTTTTCCAGGTGGGATAACGTAAACCTAAATAATGATGGTGTTTGGGAGATTTCCACAGCAGGAAGAACACAGCTGCCTTTTGCACTGCGGTCCTATTGTCTTGTTTTCAGACACATTAAGGGTCCTGATAACCTGGTGGCAGATGCTTGGTCACGAGCTCCCATGTAGCTGCTGCTTCCTCCCCAGTGTGTGGCAGTAAGCTCACATCAGGATCTTGATGCCGTACTTGGGGTGAAGTTGGATGTTTTTGCAGTTATGTTTATAGGATGTGACCAATCTTTTTTTTTTTGGGGGGGGGGGGGGTGACAGCCCCTGTGTAGGCAGTTTGGTGTGTCACTGTGTGTGTTTTTTTTTTTTTTCAGGTGATAGGTGGGAGTGGTTTGCCAATCTGACAGACTGGGAGCACCTGGGCCCAGTGTGCTAAGCCAGCCTATAAACTCTCACCACCTCCTTCCTTCAGAGAGACTCTTCCCAGACACGGACCCTGACCTGGGCAGCTCTGTTGTAGTGATCAGTCTGGACTTCATTGGACATACCATCATTATTGTTTTCTGTAAATACTTCATATCCTCAAATTAAACTTTTTAATCTTGATCCTGATCCTCTCCTCTTTTTGCCATGACCACTGAGCAGTTATAAAGGTATCTCGCTCAGATGGTGAATTCATGTCTATTCGCATGTTTACATTGAGTTAACATGTAATCGTGTTTGGTCTGAACTCACCTTTAAAGGGTTAAAGCGCAAGAAAGGCAACGCGTCCTCCAACTACCTGTCTGCCAATTTACGGATGTAAATTTTGATGTTGAGGTAAAAGTGAATATCTCGATATTTGGCACTGTTATGCTGTTGATGCAAGTTACATGCTACATGGCAAGACTAATGTAGGAAGATGCTCCACTGTCAACACACACACACCTTCCGGCTGCTTTCTATTTGAGGTCACTGCAGCAGGTCATGGGTCCTCATGTTGATTTGGGAAGGATTTTACGGTGGATGTCCTTCCTGACACAACCCTCCCCATTTTACCTGGGCTTGGGAATGGCATAAGGAGAACACTAGTCTTTGTGCTTCCCCCTGTGGCTAGGTAGCTAACTTTCTTTTCCCCATTCCATTTATGCTGAGCACCAAGCTACAAGGTGGAAAGTACCATTTTTTATGGTCTTTGATACGACCCACCTGGGTCTTAAACCCACAAATCTCCTGGGTGTGGGGCAGATGCTCTACCATTAGGCACTCAAGCCAGCAGCTGGAGGTAGTCTGTCCTATTGCCAACAGCCAACAGTTTCTGTGACAATCAATTGCTGATGACTGTTAATGGGAATTGTTGCTATGATAATTTGAGGAAAACAAATATTTAAAGATGCAAACATGTTCTATGTAACCAGAAACCGAATGTATTTGTGTGAGAAGTTTTATGACCAATATTAGTACTTTGTATTGCCTAGAAATTCAAAGGAGCAAGTTGAGGTGATTTGGGTATCTGATCAGGATGCCACCTACTTGAGGTGCTTCAGGCATGTCCCTTTGGGAGGAGACCCCGGGGCAGACCCAGGACTCGCTGGAGAGACTACGTCTCCCAGTTGGTCTGGGAACGCCTTGGCATCTTCTCTGAGGTGGCTGGGGAGAGAGAAGTCTGGGCTTCTGTACTTGAACTGCTGCCTCCGTGACCCGGACCTCCAGAAATGCGGTAGAAGATGGATGAATGGACGGTATTGTCTAGAACATTGTTATTGCAAAAATTCACAGAAATATTGTGATATTATTTAAAGTCATTGTATGTCCCTGATAGCGCAAGTCGCACACCCCCTCCCACCCCATAGAAGAGCATCAACAAGATGTCATACGAATGTGCAGTATGCCTGTGTATATGGAGGTACATGGAAAAGTGGAGCTTGTGAAAAATTTCCTTATTTTATCATTTAATATTACACAGTGTCCCTGTTAGTGTATTTCTAGACACAGTATATCATGTTTCTGTCATGAATTGCCTCTCAGGGCAGAGAACTGAGACCCACGTACTGAACTGCTGTTAGTGGAATTTATTATACAAAAAACACAAGTCCCAAAAAGTGCACAACACAAAATCCAAAAGCAGACACTGAGAAAATCTTACAGACTGGGAAGACTCGAGACAAACTCACCAGAGCAGGGTTTGGGCTCTGGTGGTGATGAGGAAGAGAATTTTAACCAAGACTGCCGCAGTGAGAAAACATGACACTCTTTAAATAGCAGGGGGAACAAGATGAAACAATAGGCAACAGGTGCAGAGAGCATGAGCAGGCAGGTGACCTAATTACGCAACCACTCACATCTGAGATGACTAGAGAACAGAGTGAGCAGATGACAAGGTGAGAGTGTCTGGAAGAGGAGGTAGGGCACTCCTGTCACAGAAAAACAAAATACAAATCCTAAACTACAGAAATTGACAAAAGAATAATAGTGCTAAGAACATAAACGACTAACAGAATGATAAACCACCAAAGAAACATCATAAACCAAAATAGAGGAAAATAACAACACTGGACAAATACAGAAGATAATCGGAATTAAATTAAGAGTCTGAGCCCGGTGACACACCGCGCTCAGCCTCATGACAGAGTCCCCCCTTAAGGGGTGGATTACAGACACCCCAAGGCAACACCAAAAAAAGAAAAGAAAAAAAAAGCCCCCCCCCCCCGAAAAAAAGGTATAACAATAAACCACCACGGGTGGGAGGTGGGGGGAACAGGCTTAGGATGGGACAAAAACACAAACCCCACTCAGGACCCGCACCCAGGCAATACAAGGCCCCTAGGCCCCCTAGGTCAAAGAACAAAACAGTTCTGCCGGCCGGCCGGCCAATGTCCTAGACCTGACAGATGGCAAGGTGGTATGAGTCGGGTGGCCTACTAGAGAATAAGAGCCACCTAACCCAGTGGCACAGTCCGTCAGGCGGTCAACCAGAGTTCTTTAGACACCTGGATAGGAGGGAGCTCCCCCACGGGGAAGCCCAGCGAAGGGAAGGAGAATCAAGGAGGAGGAACCACGACGGCATCCGGCACTGGAGGGGGAACCACGATGGCATCTGGCACTGGAGGGGGAACCACGACGGCATCCGGCACAAGAGGGGGAACCACGACGGCGTCAGGAACATGAAAGGGAACCACGACGGCATCTGGCACAGAAGGGGGAACCACGACAGTGTCTGGCGAAGGAGAAAGAACCACAACGCCCTTGGACTGGCCAGCAGCACTCTCGGTGGTCCCGGATTGGGACAAAGTTGCACCTGCGGAGGCGCCGGACTGGAACAAAGCAGCACCCACAAAGGCTCTGGACAAGAGCAAAACTGCACCCACAGTAGCGCCAAGCTGGAGTAAAGCTGCACCCACAGTGGCTCCAGGCTGGAATGGAGCAGAGGCTGCAACCCCGGTGGGTCCGGACTGGACCAAGGCTGTGCCCTCGGTGGGCCCGGACTGGACCAAGGCTGCACTCTTGGTGGGCCCGGACTGGACCAAGGCTGCACCCTCTGTGGGCCTGGACTGGGCTAAAGCCGCACCCTTGGTGGACCCAGACCGGGCCAAAGCTGCACCCACAGTGGCCTCTGGGTTTGGGCATAACACCCATGGCAGGCCCACACTGGAGCACAGCACCCAAGTTGGATTTAGGCTGGGGCGCAGCACTCACGACAGTCCCCAACTGGGACACAACACCTACGGAGACCCAGACTGAGGAGGTGGTACACCCACGGAGGTCCCGGGCTGGGATACAGCACCCATGATGATCTCAACCGGAGAGGGAGCAGCACCCACGGAGGACCAGGACTGGGCCGAAGCTGCACCCACAGACATCCCAGGCTGGGACGGAGTGTCCTCGACGACCTCAGTGGGGGGAGCTGGATCCATGGTGGTCTCAAGCGGCAACCTTGGACCCACGGAGACATCTGGCAAGGGTGGAATATCCTCAGTGACCCTGGGGGAAAGCCCGGACAGGACAGACAGAGAGACAGGGTCAGGGTCACCGGCAGCAGTGGAGCCTGGTGAGATTAGCTCAGGTGCAGCTGATGGCTGCACCCGGCTCACCTCATCAAGAGCCAGAAAAGATCTCTCCAAAACAGAAGCAATGAAAACTAAGGGGAGCACTTGCCTGAGCTCAAGCTCCACCGCCATCCAGGACTCCGTCAATCCAAGCGATGGTACTTTGGGTCCGGCCCCCTGGAAGTCCAGCTCCAACTCTGCTGTGGCAGCCCCTGCAGCAGGCAGGGTGGTTAATGCAGTCCCAGGGCCCCTCAGAGAGGTGTCCCATGCCGGTGGCTCGCCCTGCATGGTGACAGGAGGTCGGCTTCCTGAGGGAGCTGGATTCTGTGTAGCTGAGGCCCGGGGATGCTCTATCATCCATGCGGACATCAGCTCGGTACCAGCGCTCCCCCTCCATCCAGACTGGCTGCTGGGCTGGTGCACCACAGGCTCCTCCATCGTGAAAAATAGGAGGAGCAACAGAGAGTGCAGCTGAAAGGCTTATAGCTGCAGCAGGTGGTGAGAGCTTAGAGGAACTGCATGAGCTGAGCCTCACCACTGAGAATCAGGCAAGATAGTTCATGATTTGGTGGATGAGAAGGGAAAAACACTTACCTGGATTCCCAGGGCTCGATGTTCTCTGCTGCAGCAGGTGTTCGGTCAACCCTCTCCATGACTCCGGTTGAAGAGGGCCTCCCAGGAGAACGTTGTGGAGCCGCCCCTGCAGCCACAGTGACGGGCGCTGAAGAGGAAGCAGATGGCTTCTCAGCAGCAGGAGAAAATGGCGAGGTGAAGCAAGGAACAGCAGCTGCAGGAAAACAAGAAACTGGAGAAACAGCTGGAGAGGATAAACATTGGGAATGCGCTGCTGCGGGGGTCTTCTGCCTCGGCGAAGGGGGAGTTGTTGACTGAGAGGCGGGAATATCCCTCCGGCGGTCCCGAAGCTGGATTACGGCACAGAGGAGCGGATGGAGCTGGAGAAACAGGAGCAGGGACAGATGCACTGGAGGAGAAGTAGGGCGTCTCCTGCGAAGCACGTCTCCGGTTTGGCTTCGGGCTCACTGGAGGCAGCCCCCACGTCAGCCCGGGGAAGGACTGCTGCAGGACGGCGAGCTTGGACAGCAGCTCCGTGAACTGGGGATACTTCCTCAACCCGGGATGTGCCTTGACTATGGCTTCCAGATCTCATTTGGGCTGCGGGAGGCAAAAGCCTCATCCACAAAGCTCTGGACAAACTCGGCGGCCCATTCTTCCTCCACGCTTGGGGATCCCGCTGCCGATCTCCCCTTGGCTGATGGGGGGTCGGTGTGCTGGGGACATAATTGCCCCACGGGACAGGTGAGTGAAAACAGGAGGTCGAAAATCCACTAACTACAGCAGCTGGATCTCTCCTGGTGGCAGTCTTCTGTCATGAGTTGCCTCTCAGAGCAGAGAACTGAGACCCATATGATGAACTGCTCTTAGTGGAATTTATTATACAAAAAACACACGTCCCAAAATGTGCACAACACAAAATCCAAAAGCATCCATCCATCTTCTACTGCTTTTCCGGAGGTCCGGGTCGCGGAGGCAGCAGTTCAAGCAGAGAAGCCCAGACTTCCCTCTCCCCAGCCACCTGCTCCAGCTCTTCAGAGAGGATACCAAGGCATTTCCAGACCAGCTGGGAGACATAGTCTCTCCACCGAGTCCTGGGTCTGCCCCAGGGTCTCCTCCCAGTGGGACGTGCCCGAAACACCTCAAGTGGGAGGCGTCCAGGAGGCATCCTAATCAGATGCCCATACCACCTCAACTGATTACTTTCAATGTGGAGGAGCAGCGGTTCTTCTCTGAGCCTCTCCCGGATGACTGAGCTCCTCACCCTATCTCTGAGGGTGAGTCCAGCAATCCTACGTAGAAAGCTCATTTCAGCCCCTTGTACAATGGGGTAAAAAGGTATTTAGTCAGCCACCAAGTGTGCAAGTTCTCCCACTTAAAAGATGAGAGAGGTCTCCAATTTTCATCATAGGTATACCTCAACTATGAGAGACAAAATAAGAAAAAAAAAATCCAGAAAATCACATTGAAGGATTTTTAATGAATTAATTGGTAAATTCCTCGGTAAAATAAGTATTTGGTCAATAACAAAAGTTCATCTCAATACTTTGTTATATACCCTTTGTTGGCAATGACAGAGGTCAAACGTTTTCTGTAAGTTTTCACAAGGTTTTCACACACTGTTGATGGTATTTTAGCCCATATTTTTCTCCATGCAGATCTCCTCTAGAGCAGTGATGTTTTGGGGCTGTCGCTGGGCAACACAGACTTTCAACTCCCTCCAAAGATTTTCTATGGGGTTGAGATCTGGAGACTGGTTAGGCCACTCCAGGACCTTGAAATGCTTCTTACGAAGCCACTCTTTCGTTGCCCGGGCGGTGTGTTTGGGATCATTGTCATGCTGAAAGACCCAGCCACGTTTCATCTTCAGTGCCCTTGCTGATGGAAGGAGGTTTTCACTCAAAATCTCACGATACATGGCCCCATTCATTCTTTCCTTTACACGGATCAGTCGTCCTGGTCCCTTTGCAGAAAAACAGCCCCAAAGTATGATGTTTCCACCCCCATGCTTCACAGTAGGTATGGTGTTCTTTCTCCTCCAAACGCGACAAGTTGAGTTTTTATCAAAAAGTTCTATTTTGGTTTCATCTGACCATATGACATTCTCCCAGTCCTCTTCTGGATCATCCAAATGCTCTCTAGCAAACTTCAGACGGGCCTGGACATGTACTGGCTTAAGCAGGGGGACACGTCTGGCACTGCAGGATTTGACTCCCTGGCGGCGTAGTATGTTTCTGATGTAGCCTTTGTTACTTTGGTCCCAGCTCTCTGCAGGTCATTCACTAGGTCCCCCCATGTGGTTCTGGGATTTTTGCTCACCGTTCTCGTGATAATTTTGACCCCCCAGGGTGAGATCTTGCGTTGAGCCCCAGATCGAGGGAGATTATCAGTGGTCTTGTATGTCTTCCATTTTCTAATAATTGCTCCCACAGTTGATTTCTTCACACCAAGCTGCTTACCTATTGCAGATCCAGTCTTCCCAGCCTGGTGCAGGTCTACAATTTTGTTTCTGGTGTCCTTTGACAGCTCTTTGGTCTTGGCTATAGTGGAGTTTGGAGTCTGACTGTTTGAGGTTGTGGACAGGTGTCTTTTATACTGATAACGAGTTCAAATAGGTGCCATTAATACAGATAACGAGTGGAGGACAGAGGAGCCTCTTAAAGAAGAAGTTACAGGTCTGTGAGAGCCAGAAATCTTGCTTGTTTGTAGGTGACCAAATACTTATTTTACTGAGGAATTTACCAATTAATTCATTAAAAATCCTTCAATGTGATTTTCTGGATTTTTTTTTCTCATTTTGTCTCTCATAGATGAGGTATACCTATGATGAAAATTGGAGACCTCTCTCATCTTTTAAGTGGGAGAACTTGCACAATTGGTGGCTGACTAAATACTTTTTTGCCCCACTGTATCTGCGATCTTGTTGTTTCGGTCATTACCATATCTATATATTTATTCCATCTAGCTACAATGCTCAGCACTGGGTGTGTTTATATTTATATATCTATATATTTATTCCATCTAGCTACAATGCTCTGCACTGTGTTTTTATATATCTACATATTATTCCATCTAGCTACATTGCTCCGCACTGTGTGTGTTTATATACTTGCATATTTATTCCACCTAGCTGCAATGCTCCGTACTGTGGGTGTTTATATATTTACATATTTATTCCATCTAGCTACAATGCTCTGCACTGTGTGTTCATATATTCATATATTTATTCCATCCAGCTACAATGCTCTGCACTGTGTGTCTGTGTGTGTGTGTGTGTATATATATATTTTATAGTAATATGTACATATGTATATTAGCTGCTCTTGCTTGCTTGTTTTTTTTTTTTTTTTCTTGCCTTCTGATTGTTGCTCTGAGTGTTGCTATCCCTGTGCTGTTGCAATCCTGGAATTTCCCCGTTGTGGGACTAATAAAGGCTTATCTTATCTTATCTTACCCAAAGCTTGTGACCATAGGTGAGAGTAGGAACGTAGATTGACTGGTAAATCGACAGCTTTGCCTTAGAACTCAGCTCCCTCTTCACCACAACAGACCGGTACAACATCCGTATCACTGCAGATGCTGCTCCAATCCGTCTGTCAATCTCTCACTCCATTTTCCCCTCACTCGTGAATAAGACCCCAAGATACTTAAACTCCTCCACTTGGGGCAGGAGCCTGTCCCCAACCCAGAGAGGACAATCCACCTTTTTCCGGCAGAGGAAATCCAAAAGCAGACAATGACAAAAACTTAGACTGGGAAGACCCGAGACAAACTCACCAGGGCAGGGTTTGGGCTCTGGTGGTGATAAGGAAGAGAATTTTAACCAGGACTGCCACAGTGAGAAAACAACATGACAGTCTTTAAATAGCAGGGGGAACAAGACGAAACAATAGGCAGTAGGTGCGGGGAGCATGAGCGGGCAGGTGACCTAATTACGCAGCCACTCATAGCTGAGATGACTAGAGACCAGACAGTGAGCAGATGACAGGGTGGGAGTTTCTGGAAGAGGAGGTAGGGCACTCGTGTCACAGAAAAACAAAATATAAATCCTAAACTACAGAAATTGACAAAAGAATAATAGTGCTAAAAACATAACTAACAGAAAGATAAACCACCAAAGAAACATTATAAACCAACATACAGGAAAATAACAACACTGGACAAATACAGAAAATAATCAGAATTAAATTAAGAGCCTGAGCCCGGTGACACACCGCGCTCAGCCTCATGACAGTTTCTTCCTGTGATACTGAGGCTCTGTCCTATCAAGGTCAGTTCAGGGAGACCGCTAGGCTCCATACTCCGCCAGAATGTTTTCATAACATATCTGTTTGTTTCAAGGTATAAAATTTTCAAACATTTCTGCTGAACTGCTGCATGAAATCTTCCTCTTGATTGAGAATAAGTACCCAGAAAAGGCATCTCTTAAGGCCTTTACATACTCCGCAAGAACAGAGAAATTTGTTCTCTCTCCCAGGGCTGCAAGAACAAAATGACATCATTTTGTTCTTGCAGCCCTGGTTTGGGAGTTCTTGCAGCTTGTTCTTGATACATCATGGTGGCAGAGCTTTCTTCTTGCGTGGTGTCTAAGAACTATTATGTGATTGGTCAGAAATGTGAATTTCCCAGGAGTTGTGCACTTGAGTTTCTTGTGAAGTATGAAGTGTCCTGGCCAGAAAGAACTTTGTTCTTGTTCTCTCCACCTCAAGAAAAAGAAAAAAAAACATTTTCTCTGTTCTTGCGGAGTATGTAAAGGCCTTAACTCTGCACCTTCATTTATTAAACAGATCAACAAGGGGCATTTATTAATATAAAGAATATCCACAACAAGCTTCACTACCCACATCACCTCCATTTATGCTAGATCAAAATGTCTGCATGTTTGTTTTAAAAACACATTTAAATGTAACCAATTTACCATGAAACCGGTGAAATTTAAGGATGAAAAGTTGAAAAGGTAAAAAAAAAAGCCCTCAAGTTACCAAGAAAAAGTCAGAAATTTCCATGTGAAAATATGTAGATGTATAAAGAAAAGGCAGAGTTGTCAGTTTTTCAGAAAAGCTTAGAGTGAGACTTAAAGGGAATTGTGAACATGCATGCGCACAATACACATTAACTGTAAGTGGATCTTCTGGATAGGTTTGTTTAATGTTACAGACTGTTAGCTACATCAAACAGAAGTAAATACAAACCTCTGGTTGCCATTGACCATCAGGAGATCTCATGAAGCTGTGCTGTAAAAACGGCTACAAAAAATTGTTGAGCAGCATGACTGAGATGTTGGTTGGGTTCAATTTCAGCCTCAGTTTTGATCATCTGAGGCTTATCAATTTCTCTCCATGACTTGAAGGCCATTGGGGAAATGTGTGATGTTTAACTTAATAAAAATTACTGACTGCAATTGCCAATATAATCCACTGACTGCAATTGCCGTCTGTTACCACTGCGATGTGGGTGCCGCAGCAAATAGTTCCCAGTCTAGTCAGTGCCCTGCTATCCACCAGATATGGTGCGTTGTGGCACAGATCTGGCTCGTCGTAACAGATCACTAAAAATATACAACTCTTACCTTTGATGGATGCCGCATCCAGCACACGAGGAAATGCTGAGGTATCTAGTATTTAATAACTGTTGCTATTAAATGTTAAAGACTTGCTTTTAAATATCATCCAGTATGTTCTTAGGTCTACCTCTCCACCACTGTTTCCATGATCAAAAACTGTCACTTCACAGAATTAAAATGAACAGGCTACTTACTAATTATTAAAGCACACATGAATCCAGATGGACAGTTGCTTATCGTGGATTTTCTTTATATTAATAAATGTCCCTTGTTGATCTGATGTTTAAATAAAGTGCAGAGTCAAATATGGCTTTTGTGCATATTTATTCTTGATCAAGAGTGAGATTTCATGCAGCAGTTCAGCAGAAATGTTCACAGTTAAAATGGTGTGGGCAGATTTTATACCTTGGAACAAACAAAGATGATATGTTATGAGAATGTTTTATGGGAGTATGGAGCCTAGCTGTCTCCCACAACTGACCTTGACAGGCCAGAGTCTTAGTGTCTAAGGAGAAGCATGATATACTATGTGCGGAAGCATAATAAAAGGAACACAGCATAATATTAATTGATAAAATAAGGAAATCTTTCTCAGGTTTGTTTTGCTTCCTTGTTGCTATCATGTGACTGATGACTCAGTCTCTTGTGTTATTTTATGTAATTTACACATGATCGTGCCATGCAATCCTTGTTCTGATGTGTGCCGCTTCCAAATGCAAACACAGCCGGTCAGGACTGCTGCAAGGCTGATACCACACCACAGCCACAACGAAACCAATGGCAGTCAGTGGAAATGGGGCTTTAAAACCTCCTACCGTTCCATGTTTCTGCTGCGACACAGTGAAGTGTGGTAAACATGTTTAAAGTAGGTAGTCATGCCTTACATCATTTAAAAGCTTAGAATTTCGTCTATTTGGTTATTAAAATTGGTTATGATTTTAGACAAAATCATAACACTGGATTTAAATAGGGCATCAAACGAGCTAGCACAACATAGCAATATAGCATTTACTCACCAAAGAAGCTTGTTGCACTTGAATTAATGATAGTCCAACAAATATGGTCCATTTGTATTGCAAAAGGTCCAATAGAGTCCATTTGAGTAAGATTTATTGTCCATCTAGATGATCACGGGGAAAACTACCCATAAAAATCCCAAAAGAAAAAAGCCCAAAAGACTCACGTGACTGTCTAGAGTTGATTGATACCTTATTCAACCCAATAGACCCTCCCTTTGTGTTTTCACAGCCTTCAATAAGTGACTTTCACATCTCGGCTCGCGCAAAGCATCATGGGAACGTGGCTACCAAACATGCTCTATCGATACATTTAATTTATGGAAAGTTCCTGATCTACAAGCATATTGTATGCATAGGGGTCTTCCCGGTTGTACCCGCAAACACAAGGATGAACTAGTTGCGCTTGCATTAGCGGCCACGTTGCAGAAATTGGCCAAAATGGCCCCCCTGTATGTATGCTGACATAGTAGATTTTTTTGTTGCCAAAGGATCAAGCACCCTTACTTGCGAGACTCTGAAACGACTACAAAGAAGGTAAGCGAGTGGTTTGACAGCTCAACTTTGGTTTTGTCATTGAGTAAATTTCATTTCAAGGCATAGCCTGCTTACTTAGATCTATAGGTCGATACTATTATAGTTTAAGTACCACACGTTTTCAATGATTTGCAATTTTATTTTATACCAGCCTACTTATCAATGGCCTTAATTACATGTGTGTGTAGATCAAGCTTCATTACCAATATACAAAGAACTATATCCTAGATCCAGGCCTGCCTGTCCGTACCTACTACTTCAGGGTTTAGACTCGTGTCAATTAGGCTAGAACTTGAACAATACACAACACTATTTAATTACGTTATAATATAGACTTACTGCTTTAATCCAACAATTACGTCCGTCCGGATCCTTTAGCTCCGTGGGGAATGTATATAATGTGAATGGTGGTGGACATGTGCACACACTGGTCCCGAAGTTACACGCATGCATGCTGCAAGTTTTCTTTTTCCACTGCTCTAGATGATACATGCCGTTCCCACACTACGGCACAATGTGCACCTGGCATAATGGAGATTTAAAGCTTAAAGCAGACTTTAAGCAGCAATTGTTCAAGTGTGACAGTACTGTTTGTATGCAAAAGCAAGCCGGCTACCGGAATGTTTGGTAGTCGTGAACTTTGAACTCACATAGTCCGCACATGCGCATTCGTAATGCGAAAGTCGCTCATACTTAGGAAGTGCCAACCATGAACGACCAGCCCCACGACTAATGTGAACACAACGAGCTAGTTGCAGCAGAGTATGCTGATTATGGACATGTCGTGTAGCCAATTAATTTCTGAATTTAACAATACCTGATAGGACTGGGTTCATCGGACACGCCCCCTATAAAACCCGTGCGTAAAGCTGGCGTAAAGCAGTCTGTGAATCCAAACTTTTATGTAAAGCGACAGCGTTGAAACTTCGCTCACTTTTTTGAAAAATGGATAAAATTAACACAGACATCGAAGAGATTGTTAATTACTTGACCCGGTCGAGTGACAAGATGTCAGAAGAATCAGAGGTGGACAGCATGTCTGATGACCATGATTCCATTTGGCATAGTTCAGAAATGCCTGGCTCCAGCACGAGAAAAAAGGTGCGTAATATATTCATTTTTTGTGGTATTAGTACAAAATTTTGACCTGAACTTCATAACACTTGGTTGTACATTCCTATTGTGTTTTCCAGCCAGAATGTAACAGCTGTATTTTATTTGCAGGTATTTGTATCTAAAAAAAAAAAAGAACCCATCTAGGCGAGCTTTATTTTCTTCAAATTTAGTATGTTTAGATCACTGTTACTCAGTGACAGAAGCACTTAAAAGGATTTTGACTGTTTCGCCAAAAAAAGTTAGTGTTTTCTTTAGAATGAGACCAACCCCATGAAGACACTGCAAAGGGTTGAAGAACTGCTTTTGATTTATTTTGGGTGTGTTATTTTTAGCATTTTTAAGGAAATTGGCTAGAATGGTAAGGTGTTTAAGCTTTTTAGGTCTACCTTCAGAGATCATCACAAAATATGGGGGTTAGCGAAGGATTTCATAAAAGTGGTAGACCTCAACGAAATGCACATTAAACAATAACTTTTCTATGGCAAATAACTGCAAACTTTACAGTACTGTTATCAATTGTTCTATTTTTTACAGTACAATTCCAGCAACCACAGCTGCAGGTATTTTACCGTAAAACTGACAAGTGTTTTATTTATTTATATTTTTATTTTTACAGTTTAGGCACTATAACAATCCCAACGTCATGAACGACCCGACCAGGTGCCCCTAAAATAATGTGTTTCCTCAGCAGGACCACCATATTCTCCTGCATCATTTGTGGAATCCTTCCCGCAAATGTGAGCACTGCTCGGGTTCAAGGTTCTAAAGGAACAAAATACATAATTCCACAGACTATACCAAATTGACCTTGGAAAGCAGCTCTACAAGTGTCTGTACCGTAGAAATGTTTGTTTGGATTTTAATTTTAGGAAAAAAATGTGAAATTCACAAACGTATAATTTTGCATATAAATTTAAGAATTATTTGTAATGGAAAATTGAGCTCCAACAAACAGGTTTTGTTCAGTATAATAAAACTCAACTTCAGATTTAAAAAAAATCTGCTGAACTGAAAAAGAATGAGAAAGATTTCCTTATTTTATCTTTTAATGTAACACTGTGTCCCTGTCATTGTGCTCCTAGACACAGTATATCATGTTTCTTCCTGTGATACTGAGACTCTGTCCTGTCAAGGTCAGTTCTGGGAGACAGCTAGGCTCCATACTCCCACAGAACATTCTCATAACATTATCTTTGTTCCAATCTGCTGCACCAATTTGACTGTGAACATTTCTGCTGAACTGCTGCATGACATTTTCCTCTTGATCAAGAATAAATAATACAGAAAGGCCTCTTTGACTGTGCAGTTATTCATTCAGCAGATTCACAAGGGACTTTAAGTAATCTAAATAAATCCACAACAATTATCTGGACTTTTTATGCCATATGTATTCTGTGAACATTCTACAATAGTGTTTTTATTTTAAAATATTTGGACAGATCTGTGGTTTAAATGGTGCAGTTTATGATATGAAATTTCATCTTTACACAATTAAAAAAATGCAGGATTAGTTTTTTTGGTTTTGTATGCATTTTATAGTAATATGTACATATGTATATTAGCTGCTCTTGCTTGCTTGTTTTTTTCTTGCCTTCTGATTGTTGCTCTGAGTGTTGCTATCCCTGTGCTGTTGCAATCCTGGAATTTCCCCGTTGTGGGACTAATAAAGGCTTATCTTATCTTATCTTATCTTATTTGTTTTATAATAACCATAGAAATGAAAAAATGGTGGCGTGCAAAAATTTGGATCCCCTTTGATGAAAAAAATTGACAAGATTCAAACAGTTTCTGTAGGATATGAAAAAAAATCACTAATAATCATTATGAGATAGCAAATTTTTCATTAATAAATATGTAAATCAGTCCCTCCAGGATTTTACAGGATGTTTTTATGATTGTTGCGGCCCAAAAAGCCTGAATTTGTGGGAGCTTTTTTTTTAAGAAGTTGCAATAAAAGTTGAGATGTTTGAGAGTTTGTTTGTTTTTTGGCACTAAAAGTTATGGTGTGGTGCACATATGTAGTTTCACGGGCTCACATGTATATGACTGTTCATATACTCTTATGTATATTCCTGTGTGTTTATTTTGGCTTCACTTCTGAAGAGGAACAAAAGGTCTGGACCTCCTAGGGAGATGAGGAGGATGTGAGTGTTGACCTTGTGATATGCAAAGAGATGGTCATGAAGGATTTCCTGACCACCGGGGTTTGGGTGAAAGAGACTGGAACTGCAGGGGGGATGCATTGTGTTTGGGATTTAAAGACAATGGGATTTTGTGCTTTGATGTCAGGGGTATAAGACTGGCAGATTTTGGGGGTTCTGCCTCTTTTCTGATTTGTATGTTGGAGAGTGTGTTGAGAATAAAATGGAACTTGAGAAATAACTCAGCCTCATCCTTTCCACACATCTCCACACTGGTGACCTTAAGACGTATTATGGCCGGTGACGATTCTCCTGCACCGGACTCATCAGGAGCCAGCCAGGCTAATGCAGCAACCACAGTCCAGCTACCTGATTTCTGGCAGCATAGCCCGCGCTCCTGGTTTAACGCAGTCGAGGCACAGTTCCAGCTTTGGAGAGTTTCGGCAGACGCCATGAAATTCTACCATGTGGTTGCAAAGCTGGACAGCCACACAGCCCAGCGAGTAGAGAGCCTGATTAACCACCCACCAGACAACGACAAGTATGGCACATTGAAGGCTGCTCTCATCCGTTTTTTCACCCCCTCGCTGGGAGAGCGAGCAAAGAAGCTCCTGGCGTTGACTGAGGGCGAGGTTGAGAGACCTGCAGACCTGATGGCGAAGATGCTGAGTTTGAGAGACTCCGAAGATGATGGTTTTATCTTCGCCCACCTTTTCCTCAGGACACTACCGTCAGCGGTGAGAGTTACCCTGGCCAGTTCACCGCTGCTGGCCCACCGAGACTACCACGAGCTGGGCCAGGAGGCGCAGCGACTCGTCGACGCCCATAGATGACACACGGCCACGACCGCAGCAGCGGAGCTGGGCGCAACATCCGGAGATGGCAGGGGGCCAGAGGCTGCAGCACCAGACTCACCGACGACAGCAGCGGCGGAGGCCAGGAGACGCAGAGCGGACAACGTCCTTTGCTTTTACCATTGCCGTTTCGCCGAGAGGGCACGCAAGTGCATTCCACTGTGCCAGTTCAAGCGCTCGGGAAACACCAAGACCGGGAGTCGGTAGCAGCTGCGGCTCTCGGTGAAGAGAACAAGCTGCTCTACCTGAGGGATGCGGATCGGGGAGGCACTTCCTCGTGGACACAGGCTCCCAGCTGAGTTTCATCACACCTTCCTACGCTGACCGGCTGGCGCCTTCCAGTGGCCCTGTGGCGTCAGCAGCGAACGGCTCAGCGATTAAGACCTTCGGGGAGAAGACCCTGTCTCTCTCTTTCCACGGCCGTACATTTGAATGGACTTTCGTCATAGCCGCAGTCAATTTCAACATGTTAGGTGCTGATTTTTTGTGCTCACATGGTTTGTTGGTCGATCTTGTTAACAGACGCCTGGTTAATGCACTCTCTTTTTCTACTATTCCCTGTACAGCGCGAGTGACTCCGCCAACAGCACAAGCCAACGTCACAGCTGCAGGTGGTAAGTTTCACTCACTCCTCAATCAGTTTCCAGCACTCACGGTGCCAACGTTTTCGGCGACCGTGGCTAAACACAGGGTGGAGCATTTTATTACTACCACCGGGCCGCCCGTTTTTGCAAAAGCTCTGCGCTTGGATTCAGCTAAACTGGCCATAGCGCGTGAGGAATTCGCCAACCTAGAAAAATTGGGCATCATCCGACGTTCAAAGAGCCCTTGGGCTTTACCGCTTCACATGGTCCCTAAAACTGATGGCTCATGGCGGCCGTGCGGTGATTTTCGCAGGCTGAACAATGCTACAGCACACGACTGCTACCCAATCCCACATATCCAGGATTTTTCAGTTCATTTGGCGGGGACGCGCGTTTTTTCTAAGATAGACTTGGTGCGCGGTTATCATCAGGTCCCAGTACGCGCTGAGGACATACCCAAAACAGCGGTAATAACTCCTTTCGGGCTTTTTGAGTTTTTGCGTATGCCGTTTGGGCTTAAAGGCGCAGCGCAGACGTTCCAACGCATGATGGACGCAGTGTTGCGCGATCTTCCTTTCGTGTTCGTCTACCTGGACGACATTTTAGTAGCCAGTGCATCCGAAGACGAACACGAAATCTACCTCATGGCAGTTTTCCGGAGGTTGGCAGAGCACGGGCTAATAATTAACCCAGCGAAGTGTCAGTTCGGGGTGGCGCAGATTGATTTTTTGGGGCATCGCGTCTCTCCCGAGGGTGCAGTTCATCTGCCTGACAAGGTACGCGCGGTGGTAAATTTTCCCCAGCCACAAACGGTCAAAGAGTTACAGGAGTTTTTGGGAATGGTGAATTTTTATAACCGTTTCCTTCCCCGCGCGGCGCAGCTCATGCAACCATTGTACGCTGCGCTTAAAAAACAAAAACCCGCAAATAAAATTGAATGGTCCCCCGAGCGGGAGCGCGCACTCTCTGAAGTCAAAACAGCCTTAGCAAACGCTGCGTTGTTAGCACACCCAGTCCCAACGGCCCGCATAGCGCTCACTACTGACGCATCAGAGGTGGCCATAGGGGCAGTTGTCGAACAGTATGTGGCTGGAGCCTGGCAGCCGCTCGTGTTTTTCAGCAGGACTTTGCACGATAGTGAGCGGAAATACAGCGCATTCGACAGGGAGTTGTTAGCCCTCCATTTGGCTGTTCGTCACTTCCAGTTTTGGCTGGAGGGGCGCCGTTTCACCGCGTTCGTTGACCACAAGCCGCTGGCTTTTGCGATGGTCAAGATTTCAGAACCTTGGTCGGGCCGGCAGCAGAGACAGCTGGCCGCAATTTCGGAGTTCACTACCGATATCCAGCATGTAGCGGGCAAACTTAATGTGGTGGCAGACTGCCTCTCGCGTGCCGTGGCTGCTCCAGTCTGCGTAGAGGTAGATTTTGCAACTGTTGCCGCTGACCAGGGTGGCGACGCAGAAGCGCGCGCGGCCCCAGTCCGCGTAGGGATAGATTACGCAGCCATGGCCGCGGAGCAGGGTGGCGACGCGGACGTACACGCGCTCCAGTCTGGACCAACAGGGTAAAGGCTGGAGGACAGGGTGCTGCAAGACGGTATGCCCCCCCTAATCTGCGATGTTTCCACCGGGCGACCCCATCCGGTGGTTCCGGCCTCGTGGTGCTGCCGCGTTTTTGACGCGGTTCATTCTCTGGCGCACCCGGGGGTGCGCGCTTCGATCAAAATGGTGGGGGAGAAATTTGTATGGCCGGGCCTGCGTAAACAGGTTAGAGAGTGGGCGGCAGCCTGCATAGCTTGCCAGCGGTCCAAAGTGCATAGACAAATGAGAGCTCCTTTGGAGCCGTTTCATATTCCAGCTAAAAGGATTGATCACGTCCACGTGGACCTAGTAGGCCCCCTACCGCCCTCGCAGGGCTGCACACATCTTCTGACAATGGTCGACCTCACCACGCGCTGGCCGGAAGTGGTTCCCCTGTCGTCAACTACAGCCGAGGAGGTGGCGCGCGCTTTTTTAACTGCATGGGTAGCGCATTTTGGAGTTCCGTCGGATATTACGTCTGACAGAGGCCCTCAATTTGTTTCCGAACTTTGGTCAGCGATGGCCCGCAGCCTGGGGGCAACGATCTACCGCACGACCGCGTATCACCCGCAGGCTAACGGATTATGCGAACGTTTTCACAGGTCGCTGAAGGCGGCTCTCAGAGCGTCGCTTACGGATGCAAATTGGGTTGACAAACTGACATGGGTTTTATTGGGGTCGTGTTCTGCACCTAAAGAGGATTTAGACACCTCCCCAGCGGAGCTAGTGTTTGCACAGCCACTTCGGTTGCCCGGAGAATTTCTCCCTGACAACCCAGCGCCAGAGTTCTCCTCGGCTCAGCGTTTGCAGAATAGCATGGGCCCGAGTGCCCTACCCGGCCCCGTTCACCACAGTTTTCCGCGTGTTTTTGTACCTAAAGCTTTAAAAAATGCGGAGTTTGTTTTTGTCAAGCATGATGCCCACCGCACAGCTCTGCGACCGCCATACGATGGACCATTCAGGGTGTTGGAAACAGGTGATAAGCATTTTTTGCTAGATTTGGGTGGCAGAAAGGAGATGATTGGCATAGACAGACTCAAACCTGCTTTTGTGATGGCTGACGAAACTGTGCAGTTGGCGAGGGCCCAGCGACGGGGTAGACCCCCTAGGGAGCATTCCCCAGTACACCCACAGAGATTGACTAACAGTTTTAATCCCCAGACAGCAGCTCCACAGCAGGAGGGCGCTGCGGAAGAGGTTAAGCCCGCCTGCAGCAGATACGGCAAACGGATGAGACCAAGACAGCATGTGGACTAATGTGTGGTGATTTTATTATGACAGGCAATCTGTGTTTGGTTGTTCCCTCTTAGACGTTTGGGGGGGGGGTTTATATGTGGTGCACATATGTAGTTTCACGGGCTCACATGTATATGACTGTTCATATGCTCTTATGTATATTCCTGTGTGTTTATTTTGGCTTCACGTCTGAAGAGGAACAAAAGGTCTGGACCTCCTGGGGAGATGAGGAGGATGTGAGTGTTGACCTTGTGATATGCAAAGAGATGGTCATGAAGGATTTCCTGACCACCGGGGTTTGGGTGAAAGAGATTAGAACTGCAGGGGGGATGCATTGTGTTTGGGATTTAAAGACAATGGGATTTTGTGCTTTGATGTCAGGGGTATAAGACTGGCAAATGTTGGGGGTTCTACCTCTTTTCTGATTTGTATGTTGGAGAGTGTGTTGAGAATAAAATGGAACTTGAGAAATAACTCAGCCTCATCCTTTCCACACATCTCCACAATGGGAAGAATTACGAATTTTAAAGCAGATGCCTTTTTTTTTCCAGTTTACTGCACTGATATTCTATATAACAATACATGAAAAGCACACGATTGTCAAAAATTTCCTATTAAACAGTGATTTGTAAATTAAGCAGAAACTTCTGCTATACAGAAAAACTCTTGTGCAACAGCAAATAGACTTTAAAACAATATCAATTACAACAGCTAAATTGCATTGAATACATGTTAAGAAGAAATCTCTGTTGTCATTCAATCATGGACAGTAGAACAGAATTATGTTTCTCCTATCTACAATGTTAATCACATATAGAATCAGAGGGGCTGCTGCCATGCAAGGCACTGCCACAAACAACTTCTCCTTCCCCCATTCTATTACGGTCAGCACCAAGCAAGAAGTACCATTTTTATATGGCTTTTGGTATGACCCAGCCGGGATTTGAACCCACAACCTCCTGCTTGTGGGGCAGATGTTCTATCTACTAGGCCACCACTCTGGTTAAAGAGTATACATTTGGAAATGTATACTGAAATTGGCCAAATTGACTAGCCAGCAGGCCAAAATAATAGACCTAATAGAACAGGTACAAGCCCTACAGTTAATAATAAAAGAAAAAGACAAAAAAATTATGGACCTGGAGCAACACGGGCGTCTTTTGGAGCAATGCGTCGAGGATCTTGAACAAGGTTCTCGCATTGATGACCTAGTTATAAATGGACTAGACATCAGATATCAATCATACGCCCATGCCACAACAGGACTGAATGGTGAAGATGCCCCCATGAGTGAATCAGTGTCCTTAGAAAATCAAGTGCTTCAGTTCCTTAATAATAGAGACATTAAGGTAGAAGCCAATGCAATCTCAGCCTGTTATGCTCTACCGAAGAAAGATAACAAAACAAAGAAATCAATTGTGATGCGCTTTGTGAACAGAAGGGTAAAGAATGACATACTGAGGCAGGCCAAAAAGCTAAAGGATACTCAAGTTTACCTAAATGAACACCTGACAAAAAAAACGCTGAATTAGCACGGCAGGCACGGATGCTAAAAAAACAAAATAAGATACAGGCAACCTGGACAAGAAATTGTAGAATTTGGATTAAACTAAATGGATCACCTGAGCAAGCAAAGAGTATAATGATCAGAGATGCTACTGACTTAGATAAATACAGATGAACACTGATAAAGAAAATTATGAGTCAATGATAATCCATATTCATACACACGATAAGAATAGTTCTTTTGATACACCATGCCAAAGTACTTTAAAAAAAATAAGCAAAATAAACAAAAACTTATGATCGACTCGAGTAGACATCAGTTATCCCCAGTTGGAGGAAGTCATTTGACACAGAGTGAGGAAACTCAAACTCTGAAAATATGCCATTATGCTGAACATAAACCACAAGAGATGGAGAATGATATTGATCCTGATAACCACTTTTTCAATAATATTCATAACCACTGTGAATATTACACTGAAAAGCAATTCAAAAGTCAAGTGCAATTAGATGGTAAACTGTCAATAATACACTTCAATAGCAGAAGTCTTAACAAAAACTTTCCACAGATTCAGGACTATTTAAATCAGCTAGACAGAAAATTCACAGCCATTGCAGTCTCTGAAACCTGGCTTAATGAAGAACAGGCTCCCCTGATGGCAATAGAGGGATACCAGATGTTTTATATAAACAGATCTCAAAAAAAGGGTGGTGGTGTTGCAATGTATATTGATGACCTGTATAGGTGTAAGCTTGTAAATGAAATGTCCTCAGCACTACCAGGGATTTTGGAATGTGTTACTGTTGAGATTGACCTAGACAAAACAGAAAATCTAATCATAAGCTGCATATATAGAACGCCGGGAACTTGCATTGAGACATTCAGAGATAAATTAGTCGAGGTGTACAATAATATTACTAGTAAGAAAATGGTAGCAATTTGTGGAGATTTCAATATTGATTTATTGAATCCACATTAACAAAATGTAGTTACAGAGTTCATGAACTCTATGTACAGCATGAGTCTATATCCTACAATAACACATCCTAGTAGAATCACAGTTCACTCTGCTACACTTATTGACAACCTGTTTGTCAATGTTTTCGATAAGAAAATAGAAAGTGGATTATTGATAAATGATATAAGTGACCACTTGCCAACCTTTGCACTTATCCATGGCCACACGGGGCCCAACGCAGAAAAAATTTCAAAATCGTTCAGACACAAATCACCAAATGCAATCAGTTCTCTTAAAAGAGGACTTGCTGAAGCAAGACTGGACAGAAGTCTATGTATCAGATGTAAATAAAGCCTATGACACATTTATAAACATTGTAACCACTCTTTATGAAAAAAAACTGCCCATTAGTAAAAAAAAAGCTTAAACACAAATTTGCTGATAAGCCATGGTTAACCAAAGGACTACAAAAGGCGTGTAAAAAGAAAAATTTATTATATAAAGCTTTCCTAAAGAAAAGGACAAAAGAAGCAGAGCAGCGGTATAAAACATACAAAAATAAGTTAACATATATAATAAGATGTAGTAAAAGAGACTATTACAGTAAAGAACTGGTGAAAAACAAAGACAATATTAAAAATACATGGACAATACTCAACAGTATCCTTGGAAATAAAAGCAGAAATACAAGCTACCCAACTAATATTCCAAAAAATAATAAAACGACTCAGAGTGTGAATATAGCTTCACCTGCAGATGAATTTAATAATTTTTTTGTTAACATTGGACCTAAACTGGCCCGAGAAATACCCACTACGGTGCCTACAGGTGATACAATATGCAATAACACTGCTGTAAAAGACTCCATCTTCATAAAGAACACAGACGAAAGAGAGGTCATTGAAATTGTTAAATCGTTCAAAAGTAAAACATCTACTGACTGTGATGGTATTGACATGCTACTAGTCAAAACTGTTATCGAATGCATAGTAAAACCACTGACGTATATCTGTAACCTGTCTCTCCAATCAGGTATATTTCCCAATGCAATGAAAATAGCTAAAGTAATTCCGATATACAAGACGGGCGACAGAGGGGAACTCTCAAACTATAGACCAATTTCACTATTACCGCAATTTCCAAGATACTTGAAAAAATATTCTATGAGAGAATTGACAACTTCATACTGAAGAATGATTTATTGTGTGAGCAGCAATATGGGTTCAGACACAAGAGGACAACTGCATATGCCCTAATGGAATTTACAGAAAAAATATCAACAGCCATTGAAAATAAAGAGTATTCAGTTGGAGTATTCCTAGATCTTAAAAAAGCATTTGATACAGTAGATCATAATTTATTATTAAAGAAACTACAAAATTGTGGTATTAGAGGGGTAGCACTGTCCTGGTTAAGTAGTTACTTAAAGAATAGATATCAGTATGTATGTGTTAGCAACAAAAACTCAGAGTTACTGAAGGTCACCTGTGGAGTCCCACAGGGTTCAGTTTTGGGACCATTATTATTCAATATGTATATAAACGATATATGTAAAGTTTCAGAAAAAATGGACTTAATATTGTTTGCCGATGACACTAATCTGCTATGCAGTGGAAACAATTTGGAACAACTTCTGGATACACTTGGAAAGGAATTAGGAAAGCTTAAACTGTGGTTTGATTCAAACAAATTAACGCTCAATTTAAGTAAGACAAAATTTATAGTCTTTAACAACCATCACAACAACCCAGTACCCAAACTCAGTGTAAATGGTGTAGAGATTGAAAGGGTATCTGAAACTAAATTCCTTGGAGTAATAATTGATAACAAACTGTGTTGGAAGTCACATATTAATTATATTAAAGGTAAAGTATCCAAATCAATTGCAATATTACACAGAGTGAAATATTTGCTGAATCAACCCACACTATACACCTTGTATCATTCATTAATACTCCCATACATGACATATTGTAATGAAGTATGGGGAAATACATATAAAACAAACACATATCCACTCTTTATGCTTCAAAAGAGAGCTATTAGAATAATAAACAAAGCAGCTTACAGGGAACCAACAAACCCACTTTTTCTTAAACAAAAAACTCTCAAGTTGAAAGATCTGGTTGACTTTAAAACCACAATAATAATGTTCAAAGTGAAGAATTTATCACTGCCCGCAAATATCCAAAAGTTGTTCCAAACAAGGGAGAAACGATATCACTTCAGAGGAACATGTATATTTCAAAAGCCTACAGTGAGAACAACCACCAAGCAACACTGTATTTCAGTGCAAGGAGTCAGATTATGGAACGATTTTGGACCTGAATTAAAATCATGTACAACGCTTGGACAATTTAAACAAAAACTAAAGGAAGAAATACTCCAAACATATTTACAAGATGACATGTAAACTCACATAAGGATTGACATATCCAGCCTGTGTTGTGTTGTAGCTTAGTTTTGTTTTGTTTTTTTTTCTCTGTGACATTTTATCTTAGACTTGTTTTTGAATAGTAACTGCTTAACTTAGCCTAGCTTAGTTTTCTTTTTTTTTCTCTCAGTCATATTTTGTCTTAGCTTCGTTTTAAATTGTAATCGCTCTTGTCTTGTTTTCTCTTTTTTTCTCTTTTGAATTCTTGGATGGAATATGGGTGGGCAATATAAGCTGCGGCTTCAGCCATCGCCCATTTCGGATAACTCACGTGGAATTGTATAGTAGAAGGAGTCTTTGTCTAACTTGACCTTGTTGTTATATTATACAGTTTCTTTTAACCTGTACTGTACTATCCGAAATAAAAAATTCATTCATTCATTCATTCAAATTATTGGCGGCACCTTCATTTGAAAACTCCCTATGGTGCCCCAAAACTCGGTACCGAGCAGAGAGGAAAAAATAATATATTCTGCTGTGATATTGTCTATCGAAGTCTGTGTTTTTTTGAATAAAATTACAGACAATATTCTGTCACACACTTGTCTCTTCAGACACACATCTTTCATTTTTTTTTTTGGGGGGGGGGGGGGGGGGCACTGGTCCGTGTCCAGACCGGAGATTCACAGCTTTAAAGCTCAATGACAAGATGTAGTAAAGATTTTACCTCTAAAGATGTAAAAAATGTTCAAACACTGGCTGTAGTATTAAAGTTGCTCATTTTATTTGTGGTTTTATGCCATCTGTACTCCCGTGCGCTCCCGCAATGGGGTGCTTTTGGAGCACAGACGTTTTTCAACACAAACCCAGAGCTTTGTACACACGGTCAGGATGGAGACATGACAAGACATCCACCTGCAGGCTGGGGGAGATGGAGGAAGGGACAGTGTTGGAAACCTTGCGGGTGAGTTTTTTTTAAAATCACACACTTTGTTTGCTGATGTATTTCGTTAATACTCACTGTAAACATGAAGTGAATGCGGTGCAGCGACGCATTTGAGTGGTTAGACTGAGCGTTTGAGCGCCAGTCAGAGACCAATTTGATTGGTGAAATTGGCAGAAGTTGACAAGGATTGGCCAAAATTGTGGGAAAGTTGCAGTGATTGGACAAAGTTGCAAAGTTGCACAATATTTGCTTTGATTGGCTGATTTTGCATGAATTGACGTGATCGCAACATCGTGAAATCCTGGAGGGACTGATAAATACACAATATGGGTATGTAAAAGTTTGGGCGACCTAGATACATCTGCCAAGGGGTTGCCAAATGTTTGCATACCAGCATATCAAAATTACCATGTGATCACACAAGAATATCACTGCTAACAGTGGAAATATGTATTTTTATATTAAAAATATTAGACACTGTTCCCAATTTTTCAAGCAACCGCCACTCAGATCTCATCAAATACAGCCGTGGACAAAATTGTTGGTACCCCTCTGTTAATGAAAGAAAAACCCACAATGGTCACAGAAATAACTTGAATCTGACAAAAGTGGTAATAAATAAAAATTCTATGAAAATTAACCAGTGAAAATCAGACAATGCTTTTGAATTGTGGTTCATCAGAATTACTTTAAAAAACAAACTCATGAAACAGGCCTGGACAAAAATGATGGTACCCCTAGAAAAGATTGAAAATAATGTGACCATAGGGACATGTTCAACCAAGATGTGTCCTCTAATTAACATCACAGGTGTCTACAAACTTGTAATCTGTCAGTCGGCCTATTTAAAGGGTGACAAGTAGTCACTGTACTGTTTGGTGACATGGTGTTTACCACACTGAACATGGACCAGAGGAAGCAAAGGAGAAAGTTGTCTCAGAAGATTAGAAAGAAAATTATAGACAAGCATGTTAAAGGTAAAGGCTATAAGATCATCTCCAAGCAGTTTGATGTTGCTGTGACTACAGTTGCACATATTATTCAGAAATTTAAGATCCATGGGACTGTAGCCAACCTCCCTGGACGTGGCCGCAGGAGGAGACGGATAATACGAATGGTAACAAAAGAGCCCAGAACAACCTCTAAACACATTCATGGTGAACTCCGAGGTCAAGGTACATCACTGTCAGATCGCACCATCCGTTGTTGTTTGAGCCAAAGTGGACTTCATGGGAGACAACCAAGGAGGACACCACTGTTGAAAACAATCATAAAAACCAAGCTGGAATTTGCCAAACTGCATGTTGACAAGCCACAAGCTTCTGGGAGAATGTCCTATGGGCAGACAAGACAAAACTGGAACTTTTTGGCAAGGCACATCAGCTCTATGTTCACAGACGCAAAAATGAAGTATACCAAGAAAAGAACACTGTCCCTAGTGTGAAACATGGCGGAGGTTCTGTTATGTTCTGGGGCTGCTTTGGTTCATCTGGGACAGAGTGTCTTGAATCTGTGCAGGGTACAATGAAATCTCAAGACTATCAAGGTATTCTAGAGAGAAATGTGCTGCCCAGTATCAGACAGCTTGGTCTCAGTCGCAGATCATGGGTCTTGCAACAGGATAATGACCCAAAACACACAGCTAAAAACACCCAAGAATGGCTAAGAGCAAAACATTGGACTATTCTAAAGTGGCCTTCTATGAGCCCTGATCTAAATCCTATTGAACATCTGTGGAAGGAGCTGAAACATGCCGTCTGGAGAAGGCACCCTTCAAACCTGAGACAACTGGAGCAGTTTGCTCATGAGGAGTGGGCCAAAATACCTGCTGAGAGGTGCAGAAGTCTCATTGACAGTTACAGAAATCGTTTGATTGCAGTGATTGCCTCAAAAGGTTGTGCTACAAAATATTAAGTTAAGGGTACCATCATTTTTGTCCAGGCCTGTTTCATGAGTTTGTTTTTTAAAATAATTCTATTGAACCACAATTCAAAAGCATTGTCTGATTTTCATTGGTTAATTTTCATAGAATTTTTATTTATTACCACTTTTGTCAGATTCAAGTTATTTCTGTGACCATTGTGGGTTTTTCTTTCATTAACAGAGGGGTACCAACAATTTTGTCCACGTGTGTATGGTCAAAATAGAAAGTGTGAAAAACTGCAAATCAATACAAACTAGTCAATTATAGCATCAACCTCGTTGCTTTGTTATTATTGTAGTGCCGTTTTGACCCATCTTTTGCAGGCTTCCTCAGAGAGACTCATTTTAGCGCACATCTCTTTAAATTCTCATGAGGCCCAGTTCACCCAGCCCTCCCTCTTTGCTCACTTATGCCAGCTGTTGATGCCATATTGCTAGTGTTAACTGGCGAACATTGGCCCTACCAAAGGTAGGGTTGCCAACTGTCTCGTTTTAGCCGGGATGTCCCGTGTATTAGGCAAAATATGTTTGACCCAAGCAGGATGTGCTTTATCCCGTTCTCAAGACCGTCTTAATGAATGGGCTAGGCTGGGCTGAAGCCCAGGGGCCTACAAAGATCAGGGCCTATCATGAGCCAATGAAAAAGATCACATTGTTGTTAATTGGTTAAATTCTACGTCCATCACTTGATATTCATGTGTCGCTGCTGATTGGTCTAATTTCCAAGTGTCTCACGTGGTTTCCACGTAACAATAGCCTACCAGAGGAATTGTTTTGACATGTGACTATGCAAGCGCCAGTGAGAGGGAAGAAGTATTTAGCCCGTTCAAAATGTCCGGAAAAAAGTTTGAAAGTGGTGCTCATAAATTATTGAGAGTAAAAGAGTTTAGGGAAAACAAATTGCTCAAAAAATCTCAAAGCGTAAAGGATTTTTCTAAGCTGGAGCATTGAGTGGAGGCGGAGCTGCTAATTACTGCAGAGAGGAGGCAGGTGGACTGTTAAAGCACTCACTTGGAGGAGAAGGGAGAAGAAAGGCCATGATTGCTTAGATCAGACAGCTGTGCATGGGACAGTGGACTCTGAACTTAGTAAAAAGTAGACTGGATCAAGCATGCATCCATAGAGTATGACAATATTTGTGAGCTGGACTTAAAGGACATAATGAAGGATTTTTCTTTAAAGAAGGCCAGATGAAAGAACTTCTTAAAAAGTAAGTCATGACTTCCGGTCTGGACGCCATGGTGATAGCAACTTAACGCTGAACCTCCCAGATCCAATCCAAGGAAAACATCTTCAAAATCAGACTTAACGGATTTTTGGAAGAATAAAAATCAAAAGACAAAAACACCATGCCTAACCAAAAACAGAAGAAGCTGACATTCCCCAGGTCAGGACGCGCAGCGGCCGCAGAATCTGATCTCGAGGACCTCCGTTCAGGAGACGAGGAGCTAGGCCTAGCTAACAAAAAGGTTAGCTTGAAATCGCTATTTGATGAATTACGACGATTTCAGGCCGAATTTCATGAATTCAGAGAGGAACTAAAAAGGACGAACAGCAGAATGGACCAGGCCGAAAACCGAATCTTGGAAGCTGAAGAAAGAGTAAAAGTGCTTGAAGATTCTATGCTGGATTTACACAGAAAACAGTCAAGGCTCGAGGCTAAGCTAACCGACCAAGAAGGAAGACAGAGACGAGATAACATCAGAATTCACGGTCTGAAAGAAGGAGCTGAAGATAGTTTCAACACAGTGGTGGAATGCGTGGAATCCTTATTGAGAGAGAAGTTGGATATTCCACAAACCACCAATTTGAAGATAGAAAAGGCCCATCGTACATTAGCCGCAAAGCCAGCGGCAGAAGCGCACCCGCGTTCGGTGGTCGTAAGATTCTCCGATTTCAAAATAAAACAAGAGGTTGTAAGACGGGCTTGGCAGAAAAAAGGATTTATGCATCAAGAGAGAAAAGTCTTCGTGGAGCACGATTACGCCCCTGAGGTTCTTAAAAAGCGACGGGAATATAACGACGCCAAAAAGGTTCTACGGGAACAGAATCTACGCTTTCAGACACCATTTCCGGCGAAGTTAAGGGTCTTTTACGGTGAAGAGTCATGTCTCTATAATTCAGCGGAAGAAGCAACAATTGACATGGCGAGAAGAGGACTCCCGGTAACGGTGTTTAAACCCGCAGCGAATCTGAGCGAAAAGATCAGAGCTCAAACGTGGTCCACTCAGAGACCTTCAAAATCCACGGGCCAGCAGCGGGAAACCCAGCCCCAGAGCTACAAAGATAAGCTTTCCAGTTCCAGGAAGGAATAGTGACCTTTTTGGTTTTTTTTTCTTTTCAGTCATTCTGCACTTCCATCCCCCCTCCTACAAGGTAACAAACATTAAAGGAGGTGCAGAATCAGCATGTGGTAAAACCTTTCATGGAGCAGTTATAGCATTAGAAACAAATGTCTTCTCAATTTAAAGGGAAAAAAAAAATCTTGTTAAAATAGAAATGTGACAATGACCCACATGTTCTCTCCACACTAACAAATACTGTATTAGAGTGAATGTTTGCTGTGATGGGGGTGGGAGGGTGCACACAATCTCATAGGGTATAGGTATATTAAAAAAAAAAAATCATTACAAATTCGGATTGGGATCTGAAATTCACGTTAAAAACATGGGACAACTTACAGGGGTAAGAGAGGGCCCTCAACACGTAACAGAGTTTGAGGAATTTCCCTCAGAGCCTACACTCCATCAGGGCTCTTACAGAGTCTTTAAAGAGACTCCAGCTCAGGAAGTTTTTTTGACAGTTTTTTGTTTTAAAGTTTCGTACACTATGTTCTTAATGTTTTTTATGTTCTTAATGTTCTTTCAGTTTCTGAGTAGCAAAAAAGAGGGCCACCACACTGTTATACTAAATAAGAAAATACAATGGAGAAACAGGGTGTAACCAAAATAGCCTCATATAATGTAAAAGGGATCCTGAATCCAGTTAAAAGATCCAAGATTCTACGCAAAATGAAAAAAGACAAAGCAGAAATAATATTTTTACAAGAAACCCACCTAACAGACGTGGAACACACTAAACTCAATAGACAAGGGTTTAAAATGATCTCTTCATCTTCATATAAATCAGGGAGGAGGAGGGGAGTAGCGACATTGATATCAACCAAAATTACATTTGAAAAAAATCAGAACACAAAGATAAAGAAGGGAGGTACAGTTTGGTAATCGGGCGGCTAGAGGGAGAAGATATCACCCTGCTGAATGTATATGCACCACCAGGGGCTGAATGGAAATTTTATAAAAATGTATTCGACCTAATGATAACTAAAGCCCAAGGTTTAGTGATATGTGGTGGAGACTTCAATCTAAGACTGAATCCATACTGGGATGCAACAGGTAATTCTTCATATCAAAATAACACTCAAAATAGGAAAACTCGGATGCTACTAAAAGAAATGGGAATCTGTGACATATGGAGGGAATTCAACCCCAATGTAAAAGATTATACTTTTTATTCAACACCACATTCATCTTACTCAAGGATTGATTACTTTTTTATGTTTAATAGAGACATTGGAAGAGTAAAAACATGTAAAATAGGACTGATGGATCTCTCTGACCACAGTCCGATCTATATGGACTTAAACATCCCAAAATACACAAATAATACATTTTCCTGGAGGTTGAATTCAAATGTCCTGAAAGGACCACTGAAAGATGAATTGGAATCAGATATTTTCAGATATTTGGAAGAAAACGATAATGGAGAAGTATCCCCTTTAATACTGTGGGATACATGCAAAGCTGTAATAAGGGGAAAAATTATTGCAAAACTGGCAACCCAAAAGAAACTGAGACAAGAAAAACTAATCACACTAGAGTCAGAACTCAAGAATCTAGAAAAAGAACACAAAGACAACACTCATTCTAATGGCTCACTCAAGATTAAAGAAATTAAAAATCAAATAAATGATATCTACACAATAGAAATCCAGAAGAAACTTACATTTCTGAAACAAAAACACTATGAAGCAGGCAGTAAATCGGCAAAATTACTAGCCTATAAATTGAGGAAACAACAAACAGAAAGAGCAATCTACAAAATCAGAGACCCAGTATCAAAGGAAATAAAATTCAGAATTCAGGATATTCTTAAAAGCTTCGAGAATTACTACAAGAACTTATACTCCCACAAAAAACATAAAAACGCATCCGAGACATTCCTAAACACATTAAACCTTCCCCAACTTACGGAATCACAAAATAAAACACTACTGTCAGAAATACAACCTAAAGAATTGGAAAAAGCAATTATGAAACTTAAAGCTAACAAATCCCCAGGAGCAGATGGCTATACAGCAGAACGGTACAAAACCTTTAAACAGCAACTATCTCCTCTCCTCCTGAAAACATTTAACTATGTCCTCCACACAGGGGAAATCCCCCCCTCCTGGAGAGAAGGGGTCATTGCAGTTATACCTAAACCTGAAAAGGATAAACTAGAATGCTCCAACTACAGACCAATCAGTGTATTAAATCAGGACTATAAGCTTTTTACCATTATCCTTGCCAAAAGGTTAGAAAACATACTGACAGACTTAATTCACTTAGACCAAACAGGTTTTATAAGACAAAGACAGACACAAGACAACATTCGACGCACTTTACACATAATTCATCATATAAAAAAATATAACTTAAATGCAGTCATATTGGGATTAGATGCTGAAAAAGCATTCGATTCGGTTGACTGGTCTTTCCTATATAGAATCTTATCCAGTTTCAATTTTCATAACAACTTCATTAGAACTATACAGGCATTATATAAAAAACCAACAGCTAAAATAAGGATTAACGGTAATTTATCATCATCTTTTGAGCTGGAAAGAGGATGTCGTCAAGGCTGCCCCCTGTCTCCACTGCTCTTTGCAATCTTCATAGAACCTCTGAGCCAATGGATAAGACAAAATCAAAAAATTCAGGGTATTACACTTGGTCAGAAGGAACATAAAATAGCACTCTTTGCTGATGACATTTTAATATACCTAGGGCAGCCAGACACTTCTTTACCAGAACTAATCTCAGTTTTTTCAGACTATGGAGATTTATCGGGGTACAAATTAAACATGCATAAAACCCAAGTTTTAACATTCAACTATGACCCAAATCATTATTCACTAAGTGAACTCAAAACTAACTGGGAGTTGGAATCTATGAAATATCTGGGGGTCAATATCCCGAAACAACTCGACAAAATTATAACACTAAACTATGATCCACTGGTGACAAAATTAAAATCTGACCTAGCAGGATGGAATATGATACCATTCTTAGGTACTGCACAAAGAACTGAAGCAGTCAAAATGAATATACTTCCACGTCTTCTATACCTTTTCCAAACAATACCGGTAGAACCTCCCAAAATAACATGGCAGGAGCTGGACAGAAGGATCTCAAGATTCATATGGCAGGGCAAGAGACCTAGAATCAGATATAGAACCCTACAGCTAAACAAAGACAAAGGTGGGCTCGTGCTGCCAAATATCAGGGACTATTTTATAGCTGCACAAATTAAAACTTTAGTAGAGATATGTAACCCAGTCTACACTGCACAATGGAAGGAGATGGAAGGCCAAATAACAAGTGACATCCCCCTACAGGCGATAATAGGGAACAATGCCTTACCTAAACTCTTGAATAACACTAACCCGTGGATAGAGACCCCGCTAAAAATTTGGTTTAAGATAGTCAGAGAGAATCAAGCTAAAGAGCCCTATCGACTTCTGCAATGGATTGCCTATGATCAAGACTTTACCCCCAATAAAACAGACACTAGATTTAAAGAGTGGAAAGAGAAAGGGCTGATAAAATATTACGATTTTTTTAAGGGGCAAACTTTAAGAAGTTTTGAAGATTTGAAAAAACAAGGTCTAATAAATCAAGATCTTTACAGGTTCTTTCAGCTTAGACACCACATAAACAATATACTTAAAAAGGAGGATTTGGAAAGGGCCCAGTCAGGTGTTCTGAAGGTCTTCTTAATGGCATATAAAGGGATCCCAGGGATCAGATACATTTCTAAAATATACCAAGGTCTTCAAGACTTAAAAGGAGACAACACATCATATATAAAAGAGAGATGGGAAAAAGAGGGGAATTTCACTTTACAATTGGAAATATGGGAAAAGCTAAATAAACAGCAATGGAAAAGTACCTCATCCCTGCAGTGGAGAGAATTTGGATGGAAAAACTTGGTAAGATTTTTCAGAACACCTGCACAAAACAAATTTACCCATAAGGGGTTGAACTGTTGGCGCTTGTGTGGTGAAAAGACTGCAAATCATTTTCATGTGTTTTGGTCATGCCCAGTTATCCACCAATATTGGACCAATGTACAGACAATATTGGGGAAAATATTCAAAATAACAGTTCCCTTTTCTTTTGTAACTTTGTATTTGGGTTTACTACCAGACTCACTGGAAAGACGAGGAGATAAATACTTATTCAATGTTTTAATATTGGCAAGTAAAAAAGCCCTAACTAAAAAAATGGATACTGAAGGACTGTCCTACACCTGAAGATTGGATTAACGTGATTCAAGACATTTACTCGATGGAAAAGTTGACATTCGCACTGAGACAGGACATGGATGGGTTCATGAACTTTTGGCAACCCTGGATCGCATATGTGTCTTCCATTAGATCTAATCTTTGACAAATACCATTTCAATAATGGTCCTGCTCTTTGTTCCAATGCTACTCAGATGCTCTTTTACTTTTAATTACTTAATTTTCTGTTTGTTTGTTTTTTGCTGTTCTGTTTGTTTGTTTATTCATTTTTTTTATTTAATTCTCTTTAATTTCTCTTTTTCTTTCACTTTAAAAAAAAAGGGGGGGTGTTGTAATAACTATCCTGCCAATGTTGTCAAATAGCAAAAAATAAGGGAACGTGTGATGAAAATGTAAACAATGCAATGCTGTAATGACCTGTATACCCTTTACAAAAACTTAAATAAAAAAAAAAAAAAGTAAGTCATGCTATATTTTGATTCAAGATATTTGAAGTATTCATTTTGTTCCCAATAGATACGTATGTTGGATACCAGCTGCAGCTTTCCTGATGTCACATGAGCCTTATAATAAAAATCTGAAATTTCTAGGTGTACCGTGTGGTATTTTTTTTCCCTGTAGTGTTAAACATGTCAATGAAATACCAGTGTTTTTTTTAAGGTATTATTGTTTAAAAAATCCAAGTATTATGACAACAGTAATGTCCACAACATTGTGGCACTAAGCGATATTTAAAACCCTCTGTCCCTTATTTGGCTGTAAGAAAGTTGGCAACCCTAACCAAAGGTTAAATCTGGGCTGTGTTATGGGTCCCATGTGGGTTTGTCCGCAGGTTCAACGTTGGACCCATTTGTGTTTGCCAACATGGACTTTATCTATTTTCAACTTATTTTTCCATAAATTTGATACATTTTCTTGAAAAATGTAAACTCATAAATTTGCCACTTCTTTTATTGTAAACTTGCAACTTTTTTTTTCATAAAGCTGATTTTTTTTTCTTGTAAATTTGTAACCTTTTCCCCCTCATAAAGTTGTTTGTTTTTCTTGTAAAATTGACTTTTTTCTAGCAAATTTGCTTTTTCTTGTGATTTTGGAACTTTCTCAAAATTGAAACTTTTTACTGTAATCCTGCAAAGTTCTCATAAATCTGTTACTTTTTTCCTTGTAAATTTGATATTTTCTTGTAAATTTGTGACTTTCCCCATAAATCTGTGACATTCTACTTGTAAATTTGGAACTTTCTAAAGTCAAATTTTTTACTGTAAAGTTGCAATGTAGTCCTGCAATGTTCTCATACATTTGTAAATTTTTCTTGTAAATTTTCAATTTACTCGTATTTGCTACTTTTTTGCTAATTTGCAACTTTTTTCTAATTTTTCTCATAAATTTGACTTTTTTCTTTTAAATTTGCCAAATTTTTCTTTTTCCAAGTAATTCTATTTTTTTGTTAGTAAATTTGCATCTTTTTTCTCCTAAATTTTCATTTTTTCTTCAAATGTGCAACTTTTCTTTTGTCAATTTATGACTTCTCATAAACTTGTAACTTATTTCTTGTAATTCCACCCCCCCCCCCTTGTTTTGTCAGGCCACTAGGTAAGCAGAATAGAGATCTGTTTCCTTTATTGTGCTAAACTAGATTTACTTCGTCAAAAGGAGCTTTATACAGTACCTAACTATGTACTGTATATTGTTGTAAACTCCTCCTGTAATAACTTTTAATACTGTATTTAAATTATTTTACCCATGGAGGACTCAACAGGATGGGGAATAAGGAAAGGAAGTGGGTGAAGGGGGAAGAAAAGGGAAGGGAACAGACAGAAAGACAAGCAAACCAGCGACTAAAACAAACAGAAGACAAACTGCTTCTTCCACCGAAGATGTCTCAACATGAGTCTGATATCCGGACCTGTGAAAGGAGAGACATTTGTGCGTATATATGAGAGCACGCACAAAATAAGTGTGGGCATGTGAGTGGTTTGTCAGGAGACATACGAAGAGGGGGGCAGTCACAGCAACCTCCTCCCCCACCCCAGGAACCCCAAGCAGGCAAGGCAGCGCCGCCAACCCCCACAGGTCACAAATGCCCGAGGTCAGCAAGCGCCAGGAAAGCCAAGCATCCACCCCTGGAGGGATAATCGAGGGAGGCCAGGTGGCCGGCGCGGTGGGCCCAAATCCCCAGGCCACATCCACAGGCCTGAGGCATCCCCAGGCCAGGCGGTCGACCGCCGGCGCAGGCCAGCGGCCACCCCCCCACGATCCATCCCAGGGCAGCCACGGCCACAGAAGCAGACTCCCACCCCCAGCAACCACCCGAGCGACTGATCAGCAGATCACCACAGGCGCCCCGAGATGCCACCCGACATACAAAGCGCCACACAAAACCGACCCACCATCACCACCTCCATTCATCGCTCCCTCACTCTCGCTTACTCTCTTATTCAGTCCCTCTCTCACTCCCTTGCTTGTATCTATACATTCAGCAGCATCCAGGGATTTTGACAACATGACAGGTCCCAGGCCCCCCGCCGGGCCCCCAGGACCCCAGCAGGAGGAGGGTAACAGGGGTGGGGGAAGACCCCCCCCTTGCACAAAACATGATAGGTGTATGTCAGTGATTGTGTGTAAATGTGTGGACTACCATAGTGCAATTAAAATTGGGGGATGGTGGTTGGAGCATCACTAGCCACTGCGATAGGCAGTGGGGCCCCCATCCCCCCAAGCCCTCAGTGTCTAAAATGCAATTAAAACTGAGGTGAGGGCAGCCCCACCGTGCAGCAGAGGTATTCCCTTCACCGACACAGTGTGGCACACCCCTGCCCCAAAGCCCTAAATCTATCCAAGAAGATGTATATTCCACCCAGAATCGGGGATGGGGGTGGGGGGGAATAAGACTATGAGAGAGGCAGTCTAAAAGCGAGGCCGCACCCCCCTCCCCAAGAAGCCAGCTTGCAAACTGGTTCATGAGGCCACCGACTGCCCCAAATCCCAATCCAGGGCGAGGGCCGCCAGGCCAAGCAGCCCAGGACCCACCAGTGTTGCACCCTGGTGCTCCCAGCAACACAAATATGATGGAGCAACCATACCCATTCACACTCATCTTGCACACACAAGCATGCACAACAACAATCGTCACAATAGTGAACAATGGGCCAGGCCCACATGGCGCCCCACACACCAAGCAACACCCCCGAGCGCCCACCGCAAGCCCACTGACCACCTACCCCAGATGCAAACCAATAGCAGCAGGCCACCCCGCAGCCCCAGCCACCCCGGAACAGCCCGACGGCAACATGGCCACCAGCCCATGCCAACGACCCCCCCCCAAGCACCCACACACACCTGCCGCCAATGACACCAGGGGCAATGCGACAAAGCGCCCCACCCCGCGACAAAATAGCAGGGCGGCTGGGACAAACAGGCCCCAAATCACCAACCCCCATGCCACTAGATGGTCCGCCCCACCCCCACCACCCAATGAAGTTCTCCTACCCATGCACACATCCTCCACCCCCACACATCCACCCACAGGTAACCGCACCCATACACACACCCCCACCCACCCTCATGTGCACACATACACACACACTCATCACACATGCCCACCTACACCCACACAGAGCCCCACATACCCACACACACCTACTTCCGCTCACACCCACTCTCACACAGGTACACACATACACACACAAATGCACACACACACCCACAGGACCAAGAGGATGGGGAGGGCAACCCCCCCAGGATGCAGGCACCTGCTTCAGGGCCCCAGGGAGGACACAACCCCACCATGCAAGGACGCACCGGGGCCGGCCTGCACCACCGGCGCACACCCAAACCCAGCCCGGGCTCTGGCCCAGAACCAAACCAAGCCCCTCCCGGGAGGCAAGGCCAGCCGGCTGGGGGCCACAGCACACCCCCCGGCCCACTCCGCAGCACCCCCCCCCAACCAACCACCCCGGGCCAGACACACGTCCACCCCGGAACAGGCCCCCCAGACACCGGCCCCTTGTGGTTGGGGTGCAGCCAGCCGCCAGAGGCGCCAAGGAGAGCGAGCCACTGCCCGCCACCCCTCAGGTTATAGAATTAATAAGTGGGGACCAGAGAGAATTGAATTTAGCCAACTGATTATTTGAGAAGACAGACATTCTCTCCAGGCTAATATAATCTGATAGTAAATTATTATAGTGAGTCATGCATAAATTATTTTTTGATTTCTAATTCACGAAGGTAGTTTTCTTTGCGATGCATAAGGTGGTGAGAACCATGTGTGACATCCTTGCCTCTATATTTCACTTAAATCACCTAATATGCAAAGTGTGGGTGAGGATGGGACACGATACCCAAGGCATACTGACAAGTCCTAACATGTCTTCCCCCAGAACTTTTGAACTGGTGCAGAGGACCACATAGCATGCATATAGCTATCCGGGATGTTGCTGGTGCAGTAGAAGCAGATATTTGTGTGACTCAGGTCCATTTTGAACATCCTTTGTCCTGTGTAATGAATTTTATGTCGAACTTTATACTGTATGAGTTGTAAATTAGAGTTTTTAGTCCTCTTAAAAGTGTTTAAACATATTTGTGTCCAGAAGCTTTCATCCTTATTGATTGATAAGTCTGTCTTCCATTTTTGATATTGGAAGAGATACTGACTCATCCAGTTTTGATAATAGTTTGTAATATCAATTTAGGGGAACAAAGATTTAAAAACTCTGCCACCTTAACTGGTACCTCTAAATCTGATTAAGACTGAATCTTGCTTTTATTATGGATTTAAGCTGCTAGTACTCAAGAAACTTTTTATCACTGATATTGTACTGTGACAATAATTCCTGAAGTTGGATAGAATTTCCACCTTGAATAAGATGTTCTTAAGTTTTTTTTTTATTCCCTTCTCTTGCCATAGTGGAAAGTTGAATGTCCTCTTTTTTTTTACAAGATATCGGGATTATTCCAAATAAGATAAGATAAGATAAGATAAGATAAGCCTTTATTAGTCCCACAATGGGGAAATTCCAGGATTGCAACAGCATAGGGACAGCAACACTCAGAGCAACAATCAGAAGGCAAGAAAAAACAACATCTAGTAAACATATGTCCATATTACTATAAATGTATATATATAGACACAGTGCAGAGCATTATGGCTGGTGAATGTGCAGCAGAAAGTCTAAGCTCTCTCTCCGCGGATGCAGAGGGCCAGCTGGAAGTCTTTGGGCATGATGGTGACCCCCTTAGCGAAGAAGAGACCACCAGGTGGGCCTCGCTGGTCTCCTGCAGAGCCATGACGGCGAAGCTCAGGAAACGCAGGATGGTCTTGAAGTCCTGAGCGATCTCCCTCACCAGGCGCTGGACAGGCAGCTTACGGATGAGCAGCTCCGTGGATTTCTGGTAGCGACGGATCTCTCTCAGAGCCACGGGCCTGTGACGGCGAGGCCTCTTCACTCTGCCGGTGGCCAGAGCGCCTCTCCGAGCAGCCCTGGTGGCTAGCTGTCTCCTGGGGGGCTTCTTCCTCCAGTAGATTTTACGGGCGGTCTGCTTGGTTCTTGCCATCGCTCTTTATTATTCTGTCTTATATTTCTTTCACGCCGCCTAAACTCCAGCCCGGCACCCGCGTCCTTTTCGCTACAGCTCCCGGTATGTCGAGTTTCCCATTAGCACCGGGCGGCGGCCAAGTGCTAGCTAGCACTAGCTCCTCCCCGCTGTAACGTCTCCCGCTGCAAACCGTGGCTCCGTCCGTCGACCCGGGAGAAATGGGTGTGAGTTTACAAGGGACAAGTGTACACCCCGTTATTTTTAAAAATTTCCACCAAGCTGTTAGAGAGGAGCTGATATCAATGCTTTTAAAACAGTCATGGCGTTTAATACAGGGACTCATAAAAATCAGATACTTAGCGACCCACAGAGAGCCTGTTCAGCATCTAACCATGGGTTTCCTAGTGGGGTTGATTTTGTCCATTTAGAAACTAACTGCAATCTGTTGGCTAAGAAGTAATTTAAAAAATTTGGTAGATCTAAACCTCCGCACTCTTTTCCTTTTTGAAGAGCTTTTAGACTGATCTGTGATGGTTTATTCTTCCATAAAAAAATTACTTATATTTGAGTCTAAAGACTTAAACCAGGCCATAGACCTAAGGCTCCTAAAGGTCAGGATGACAAAGCCCTTTGTCAAAGACTGTCCCAACACTATGCCCGTTTTGACACCTCGTCATCTGTGTCCAACTCCCCCCCTCCCTCCAGCTCCACAGCCTCCACATTCGCTACTTCATTTAAGGCACCCCCCCCTCCTCCCCCCCTCCCCTTATCATCAGTGAGCAGGATGTGCTCAAACAGTTCTCCAGACTGAACCCGCGCAAGGCCCCCGGCCCAGACGGCGTGTCTCCCTCCACCCTGAGACTCTGTGCGAAACAGCTGGCTCCTGTATTCACAGACATTTTTAACACCTCCCTTAAGTTATGCCACGTGCCGTCCTGCCTCAAATCCTCCACCATCATCCCTGTCCCCAAGAAGCCACGGATCACTGGACTTAATGACTACAGACCTGTAGCGCTCACCTCTGTAGTCATGAAGTCCTTTGAGCGCCTGGTCCTGTCCCACCTCAAGTCCATCACCACCCCTCTCCTGGACCCGCTGCAGTTTGCCTACCGAGCCAACAGGTCTGTAGACGATGCAGTCAACCTGGCCCTCCACTCCATCCTGCAGCACCTGGACTCCCCGGGAACCTACGCCAGGATCCTGTTTGTGGACTTCAGCTCCGCATTCAACACCATCCGCCCCGCTCTGCTCCGGGACAAGCTGTCCCTGCTCAACGTGCCTGACTCCCTCTGCAGGTGGATCATCGACTTCCTGACGGACCGGAGGCAGCATGTGCGGCTGGGAAAGACTGTCTCAGACTATACTAGCATCAGCACCGGATCACCCCAGGGCTGTGTACTTTCCCCCCTACTCTTCTCCCTTTACACCAACTCCTGCACCTCCAGCCACCAGTCTGTCAAGTTGATCAAGTTTGCGGACGACACCACCCTCATCGGGCTCATCTCCAACGGCGACGAGTCCGCCTACAGGAGAGAGGTGGCCCAGCTGGCGTCCTGGTGCAGCAATAACAACCTGCAGCTGAACGCTCTGAAGACAGTGGAGATGATTGTAGACTTCAGGAAAGTCACTACTCCTCTGCCCCCCCTCACCCTCTCAGGCTCTCCCATCACCACTGCTGATTCCTTCCGCTTCCTAGGCACTACCATCACCAGGGACCTCAAATGGGAGCTGACCATCAACTCACTCATCAAAAAAGCCCAGCAGAGGATGTTCTTCCTGCGGCAGCTGAGGAAGCTCAAGCTACCCACCAAGATGTTAGTGCAGTTCTACACAGCCATCATCGAGTCCATCCTCACCACCTCCATAACCGTGTGGTACGCAGGAGCCACTGCCAGGGACAGACTAAGGCTGCAGCGCGTCGTGCGCACTGCTGAGAAGGTGATCGGCTGCAAGCTCCCATCTCTCCAGGATCTGTACATCTCCAGGACCCGGAGGCGTGCTGGCCGGATCATAGCCGATCCCTCACACCCTGGTCACGTACTGTTTGCCCCTCTCCCCTCTGGTAGAAGACTTCGGTCCATCCAGACTAAAACCTCCCGTCACATGAACAGCTTCTTCCCCTCTGCCATTAGACTGCTGAACACTAAGTGACTTATTGACTCTCGTGCACCATGTACAGCAGCTCAATCAGACTCATGTCAATCATCACTGTTTTCTTCCTGCATTACCGACTGCACTATATAGTTCTCCACAGTATCTGCTGCTGGCTAATATATATTTTAACTGTTGACCAGTATCACTTAATCTTATCCTACACTTTATTACATGTATAGTTTATTTCTCTTATCTTATCATGTTTAATGTTGCAGCATTGTACCGAGACAAATTCCTAGTTTGTGTACTACATGAACAATGGCAATAAACCTGATTCTGATTCTGATTCTGATTCTAGATTGTTGGGTAGGAATCACTGAGAACAAATTGTTGATTTTAGGAAGGACCATCATTTTAACGGTTGCAACTCTTCCCATTAGTGATATAGGAAGTGTCCTCCAGCGCGTAAGGTCATCTTGTATTGTTTTTAAAAGGGGAGTGTGATTTAGTCGTAATAACTGAGAGCCTGGGGGAGATATCTATTTGTAATATTTAATATTACCTGATTCTATTGGAATAATGGATGTATTTGAGAAATTACAATTTATAGGTAAAACTGTTTGTTGATTTACCCCATTTAATAGAGTAGTCTGATAATGATGAAAATTGATCAATGAGCGCCACTGTCTGAAGAAGAGATCTTTGTGAGTTTTCAAGGAAAATCAATACATCATCAGTGAAAAGACTTATCCTGTGTTCTTTTTCTCCAGTTTGGATACTTCTGATATCAACATTTTGTCATATGGCTGCTGCTAATGGTTCGATAAAAATGGTAAAAAGTGAGGGAGAGAGTGGACACCCCTGCCTAGTACCTCTCTGGAGATTAAAGCTTCAGGAAGTCTGATCATATGTTTGGACAGATGTAGTGGACAGCTATATAGTGTTTTAATCCAGTTTATGAAAGATGAACCAAACCCAAACTTATTTAACACCATAAAAAGAAATTTCCAGTTAACATGGTCAAAGGCTTTCTCTGCATCCAGGGACAAAACTGTAGTTTCTAAGTTACTGATCTTACAGTAGTCTATTAAATTAAATAGCCTGCGTGTATTATTAGCTGAGTACCTACCCTGGATGAAACCTGTTTGATCTGGGTCTATAATAACTGGAATTATCCTTTTGGTGAGAGCTTTGCAAATTATTTTAAGATCGACATTCATATGTCGTGGGGGCCCATGTGGGGCCCAGATGGGTTTAAAGAGGGTGATCAGATTACCTGCTCATCTGTGCCTCAGGTGAAGTCCATGTGGACAAACACAGATGGGGCCAACATGGAACCCATGGACAAACCCACATGGGACCCATAAGACAGCCCAGTTTTAACCGACAGTGAGGCCCACATGGACATACTGGTGGGGTAACGGCAGCTAGCTACCTTTGATCCTGGACATAGTATAATAAACTATAGTAAAACAAGCTAAAGTAGCATCCAGGAATGACACAGGGTGAAGGTGCTGATAGATGAACAAGGAAGAATATAAATATCTCTAAGTGAAGAGAGTTTTATATTTTTACTGTGATCATGAAACCCAAAGAAGGCATTTTAGAAGGTTAAACCCACAAGCCAACAGTTTAGAAAGCTTGGGCTGTTGGCTTCATCCAGCAATGACCTACAGCTCTTGCTGGGACGGTTTGCCGCTGAGTGTGAAGCGGCTGGGATGAGAATCAGCACCTCCAAGTCCGAGTCCATGGTCCTCAGCCGGAAAAAGGTGGATTGTCCTCTCCGGGTTGGGGACAGGCTCCTGCCCCAAGTGGAGGAGTTTAAGTATCTTGGGGTCTTGTTCACGAGTGAGGGGAAAATGGAGCGAGAGATCGACAGACGGATTGGAGCAGCATCTGCAGTGATGCGGACGTTGTACCGGTCTGTTGTGGTGAAGAGGGAGCTTAGTTCTAAGGCAAAGCTGTCGATTTACCAGTCAATCTACGTTCCTACTCTCACCTATGGTCACGAGCTTTGGGTAATGACCGAAAGAACGAGATCGCGGATACAAGCGGCTGAAATGAGCTTTCTCCGTAGGATTGCTGGACTCACCCTCAGAGATAGGGTGAGGAGCTCAGTCATCCGGGAGAGGCTCAGAGTAGAACCGCTGCTCCTCCACATTGAAAGGAGTCAGTTGAGGTGGTATGGGCATCTGATTAGGATGCCTCCTGGACGCCTCCCACTTGAGGTGTTTCAGGCACGTCCCACTGGGAGGAGACCCCGGGGCAGACCCAGGACTCGGTGGAGAGACTATGTCTCCCAGCTAGTCTGGGAACGCCTTGGTATCCCCTCTGAAGAGCTGGAGCAGGTGGCTGGGGAGAGGGAAGTCTGGGCTTCTCTGCTTGAACTGCTGCCTCCGCGACCCGGACCTCCGGAAAAGCGGTAGAAGATGGATGGATGGATGGATGGAAACCCACAAGCACCATGTTTTAGTGAATGGGACCTTTAAATAAAAAAATAACAAGGAATTCATAAAAAGATTGATGATACTGTTGTCACATATCACACATGCATATGGGAAATAAAATCCCTATGTGATGGAATGCTTTCCATTTAAAGTCACCGCTGGACTTCCGTACCCAGAGGCCAATGCCACATATGAGGACATCCTTTTTCAGCCGCTTCTCTCACCTTTTTGTCTTCCCGCTGTCAGATCTGAAGCAGACAAAAAGGTAAGAGTCTCTGCCCGAGTGCACGGCAATGACACCGATGTGGATGTCCACGGCGGCTGTCACACGAGGAAGACACATTGGTAAATAACAGCGTGTTGATAACGGTGAAAATGCACCATCAAATGTACTTCATAATGCTTTATGGCTGCCATTCGCTGACATTTATATATCACTTTTTAGTGGCGGGGCCAATGAAAAGCCAGCTTTGAAATAAAGTCAGCCATGATTCATGTCTCTGCTGTGTCAGTCTTACATTAATATTATGACCATATCCATCATGTCAGCCATCTATAATGAACAGATGCTGTAAAACACAATTTGGCACAATGAGGGGAGAGGTGGAGGAAGAGAGCGCTCGCTGACTGGCAGCACGTTGCTTTTCAGACGGCTGGTAGGGCTCGACGCTACGCTCCAACCAGGGCTGTTTCTAACTTTTTGGGGGCCCTGTTTTTGTAAGGGGAAGAGTTCAAACCTTTTAAAAATAATAGCAAATTTTAAAAATTCACAATAAAAATCACAGGAAAAAAAATTAAACAGTATCCATATGATTATTGCAAATTTAAAATAAGACATGTTACAGAAAAACAAAATCTTATCCACCTTATTCCTAGCCCTCACGATGCCTTGCGTGAATTATGTGCACAACTTCCGGTACCAGTTCAGAACGTGTGGTTGTCACTGAAACGGGACACTTTTCCTTGTTAAAAAAAAAACGACTTTGGCATCAGAAATGTGGGAACACGGCCTTTTGCACCTCAAAAAGAGTAATATAATCATACCACTTCCCACAACTATGGAGGGATGGGAAGATGACCTTAAAAAGTGGCCTGGCAGACAGTAGCTCCGTTAGTTAGCTCCGCTGCTAAGATGCTAACGCTGTAAACAAATAAAAGCTCTGAGATATAACAATGTTTCCACTGCACAGCCACAAAGTTGGCTGCATTTTGTTAAAAGATGTTGGACATAATCAAATTTACCTCACAGCAGATGTAGATTTTAGTCAGAGCCACAAAGAACCACAACACCATGCTTCGGTGTTTTAAATTCAAGATAAAACAGACAGCTGCAGCTGTTCGTTTTACCCTGAAATTAAAATGCCCATGCTGCTGTCATGCTGTGAGTGCTTGTTATTTAACTTAACATGTACAGACCTTTTCTGACAGTTGTTCAAAATTTTATTGATCTATATTTTGTGATAATTTAAAAAATAATGCATACTGAAGCTGCTAATATCAAGTCCATATCATTCCAATGCAGTGCAACGAATTAAAAAAATCCAAAACAAAAACTATTGGATATCCTTGTTAAATCGTTAAGCCTTAGGAAGCAAACTTACTATTTTTAATTATTATTTTACTTCATGCAGCCTTGCATCTGGTGACATATATGACGCATAAACATCAGATCTGTGACATTCATACAAGTGAAAACATACCTGGTGCTCTTGTGTCTGTCCTGCGTCTGTACCACCGATCACACCAACAGGCCTTTTTAGTTTTTAGTGCATGATCTACGCATTGCTGTTGAAGCCACAGATTTAGCTGTGCTTACTTGTCAGAAGCCTCCATTTATACAGTCTATGGCACAACCACAAACACCAGCAACAAGTACCAGAACTATGCAAAAAATTCAAAAAATACAAAAACTACAAGTACTGAAATTAGCTGGCACTTGACTGCAAAACACCTATGTGGACTATACATTAAAATGAATTTGAAAAACTTTTAAAAACGCTCTTTTAAATGGCCCACTACTCCACTCTTGCTGACTGATTTAACACTACTTCAGCCCGAAACAGGAAGTTGTGCCCAAAATTGTTTCTACAGTAGCGCCCTCAGGAATAAGGTGGATAAAAGTTGCAAATTTGTAATAAAACAATTCTATGAGGAAAAAGTGTAAATATACAAGAAAAAGTCACAACTTTATGAATAGTTAAAAATTTACAAGAAAAAAAAGGTAAATCTACAAGAGAAAAAATTTGCAGGTTGAGAAAAAAGTTGCAAACAAAAAAAGTAGCAAGTTTGTTTTCTAGGGAAAAAAGCTGCAAATTTATGAGAAAAATGTCAAAGGTTTACTACAAAAAGTTATGAGTTTATGAGGAAAAAGTTTGCAAATTTAGGATAATATGCCACAATTTTACCTGAAAATGTTGAAAATTTACAAAAAAAAATAGTAAATTTATGGGGAGAATGTCAAATTTACTTGAAAAAGTAGAAAATGTGCAAAAGACAATTTTAAAAGAAATGTTGCTAATTTACAAGAAAAAAATTTGCAAATTTGAAATAAAGACAAATTACAGAAAAACAAATTAAAATCTTATGAGAAAAGTCGCAAGTTGCAAAGAAACAATTCTATCATGAAAAAGTGCAAATGTACACAAAAAAACCTCAAATTTATGAATAAAGTTGAAAATTAACCACAAAAGATGAAATTAACCACTAGGTGGTGCGTGAACACGCAGGGGCCTCCCTTCTCGCTTCATGTTTTGTGCCATTTAGTGTTGTTTAAATTACGCCTAAGTGTATATTCATGTGTTTAATGTACATACAGTCTCTCACAAACGTGAGTACACCCCTCACATTTTTGTAAATATTATATCTTTTCATGGGACAACACTGAAGATATGACACTTTGATATAATATAGTCAATGTACAGCTTGTATAGCAGTGTAAGTTTGCTGTCCCCTCAAAATAATTCAACACACAGCCATTAATGTCTAAACCGCTGGCAACAAAAGTAAATACACCCCTAATGAAAATGTCCAACTTGTGCCCAAAGTGTTAATATTTTGTGTGGCCACCATTATTTTGCAGCACTGCCTTAACTGTCTTGGGCATGGAGTTCACTAGAGCTTCACAGGTTGCCACTGGAATCCTCTTCCACTCCTCCATGATGACATCATGGTGTTGGAGACCTTGCGCTCCTCCACCTTCCGTTTGAGGATGCCCCACAGATGCTCAATAGGGTTTAGGTCTGGAGACATGCTTGGCCAGTCCATCACCTTTACCCTCAGTTTCTTTAGCAAGGCAGTGGTCATCTTGGAGGTGTGTTTGGAGTCGTTATCATGTTGGAATACTGCCCTGCAGCCCAGTTTCCGAAGGGAGGGGATCATGCTCTACTTCAGTATGTCACAGTACATGTTTACATTCATGGTTCCCTCAGTGAACTGTAGCTCCCCAGTGCCGGCAGCACTCATGCAGCCCCAAACCATGACACTCTCACCACCATGCTTGACTGTAGGCAAGACACACTTGTCTTTGTACTCCTAACCTGGCTTCAGCCACACACGATTGACAGCATCTGAACCAAATAAGTTTACTTTGGTCTCATTAGACCACAGGACATGGTTCCAGTAATCCATGTCCTTAGTCTGCTTGTCTTCAGCAAACTGTTTGCGGGCGTTCTTGTGCATCATCTTTAAAAGGGGCTTCCTTCTGGGATGACAGCCATGCAGACCAATTTGATGCAGTGTATGGTCTGAGCACTGACTGGCTGACCCCCCCACCCCTTCAACCTCTGCAGCAATGCTGGCAGCACTCATATGTCTGTTTTCAAAAGACAACCTCTGGATATGACGCTGAGCAAGTGCACTCAATTTCTTTGGTCGACCATGGCGAGGCCCGTTCTGAGTGGAACCTGTCCTGTTAAACTGCTGTATGGTCTTGGCCACTGTGCTGCAGCTCAGTTTCAGGGTATTGGCAATCTTCTTATAACCTAGGTCATCTTTATGTAGAGCAACAATTCTTTTTTTCAGAGCCAAAGAGAGTTCTTTGCCATGAGGTACCATGTTGAACTTCTAGTGACCAGTATGAAAGTGTGAGAGCGATAACACCAAATTTAACACACCTGCTCCCCATTCACACCTGAGACTTTGTAACAGTAATGAGTCACATGACACCGGGGAGGGAAAATGGCTAACTGGGCACAATTTGGACCTTTTCACTTTGGGGTGTACTCACTTTTGTTGCCAGTGGTTTAAATATTAATGGCTGTGTGTAGAGTTATTTTAAGGAGACAGCAAATTTACACTGTTATACAAGCTGTACACTGACTACTTTACATTGTATCAAAGTGTCATATCTTCAGTGTTGTCCCATGAAAAGATATAATAAAATATTTACAAAAATGTGAGGGGTGTACTCACTTTTGGGAGACTGTATATGATGCAGTCACCACAGCCTTCTGGAGATAAGGAGCATGTCAAAACATTACATTGTGGATCAGAGCATTACAGAGGAACTCCATGGCCTAGAGCTTCTCCACCAGACCTCCACACCCCTGGACTCGACGGCTGCATCTCATACCAATGGAGATACCGTAGACAGTGTGAGCAGCAACAAAAGAGAGGTAAACTTGGAGGTATCTGAATGAAGTTAACCGCTAGCCCACACAGACTCCTGATTCCTTTCCTCATTCTGGCCAACATATGCTCACTTGACAACAAAATAGATCACATACAGCTCTTGAGAACTATGCAATGTGATGCATGGAACTGCTGTGTTTTTATCTTTATGGAAACATGGTTAAATGACAATATACTGGACTCTGCCATTCAGTTAGCAGGGCAAACACGCTACCATGCAGAGTATTCAAGGAAGAGATTTCCAGATATTTAAGGAAATATCTGTAGATTATTGTAAAGGAAATATCATGTTTATAACAAACAAGGTAAACTGATAAGGAAGAAAACCATGCAAATTTATGAGAAAAGTTCCAAATGTTTAAGGAAAGTCCAACTTGTGCTGAATTTATGTTTTACTGTGGGACTTAATTTAGAATCTACTAAAAAGACAATACAGATTCTCACTCAGTTAAGGGAACAATGCTTTAGGGAGCTCAAAGCAAAATAATTTGATCTGGGGCACGCAAGGATCAGGAAGGGCGTTTGGCGCTCCCATACGGGTAAGATTGCTGCTTTAGCAGCTTTGTTTCTTTTGCTATGCAAGGAAACTCACTCTGTAGGTCACAGAATACAACCCAGAATTAACTTAATTAAATTAACCAAAAGCCTAAACAAACTAAGAGCCTTATCAGACAAACTAAAAGCTCAATCAATCTGGCATTGACAATCATGTAGGTAGTTGGTTTGATAATGTATTTGGCAAATGGGGAAAAATAATTTAAGGGGTCCTTGTAAGCATTATCATTAGTTTATTGATCTTTGTCTTTTGTGGATGTTGTTGTATTCCCATAATTAAACGACTTGTTGAAAGAACTATCTCAGCAGCCTTTTGCAAGGATCCTCTACCATAGCAAGGCGTCCAGGAAGCTGCCCACTTGCTTTCTGACTGCAAGGATGGCGATGAAGTTGTGCCGCGACTGGACCTGGACAGGGACTTTGAAGACGCACCGGAAATAGTTTAGGGCCTGCAATAGGGTCTACAATGCACACCTACATGATATTAGCATTTTCTTCGCTGTGCCTCTGCCCCACAGGTTTCTTTTGTGAGATATGATTTGTGGGATGTAGATGCGTATAGGGGGATAGATTATTTTGATGTATTTTACACATATAGAATTGTTAGCCATACTGACCCACAATGTTTGCACCACACCTGATGTCCACCGGAGAGATGGCGACCTAAAGGGGGCAGGTCCACGTGACTGCTGGAAGGGGACATCAGTTACATATAGAAACTTAGAAACACTACACTCAGGGGCTAAAGTAGGATTATGAGATGGATTTATGCCCATCTCAACGGGGGGATGCAAAAACACGAATATAAGTTGCTGTTAAGTTAGTGAGGTGCCCATTAGGACACCTCAACAGGTGGAATTGTTGATAAATTTCTATGATGCCCTTGTCTGTCTGAGAATGTTGGTTATTCTGCAACTATGTTTCTCCAACCTTCATCCTGCTTCCTTTGAGAATGTCAGTTATTCTGTAACTATGGTTTTCATCCTTCATCCTGCTTGCTTTGCACGCCATACTGCCGCCGTTAGATTACACCCAAGGATTCACTCGCTGAAACCAGATAGAATCAGCTCTGCCCTCAGCTGAGTTGGCACATAGTGGAAGGACACTGATACATGTGAGGGGAGCCCTCCCTCCTGCATGAGGAAGTGGCAGAGTTCTATAAAAACCATAGGACCCATTGTTGGAGTAGCTCTCTCTTGATACGTCTTGAGAGTAGTGCTCCGGAACTGTATCTTGTACTATATCTCAGCTTCAGTAAAATAAGTGAAACTATACTTCACCTCTTTGTCTGGTTATTTGGCCTTCGTACCAAAAGAACCGGAGGTTAAGATATTTTAGTGCAACAGAGAGAAAAGGCGAGGTGGAGGCGTCTGTGAAAACATCATGCTCGGTGCCATGATGCAGCTGTTGTGCATAAACACTGTTCTCCATTGGTGGAGTTTATGATCATTAAATGCCGACCCTTTTACATTCTGAGAGAATTTTCATCTGTCCTACTAGTCTTCGTGTATGCCCCGCCCACTGCCATCGGCGAGAGGAGTATAGCACTCAATGAACTCTACCAGGCCATCAGTGAGACACAAACAGCGCATCCAGACAGATTCCTCATCACAGCAGGAGACGTCAACCATGCAGATTTAAAGGCCCTCCTACCAAATCTACACCAACATGTAGACTTTCCAACAAGAGGAGACAATTTGCTGGACCTGGTGTACACAACTCACAAGAAAGCATACAGGGCCTCCCCCCTTCCCCACCTGGGTCTCTCTGATCACATCACCATCTTGTTAAGGCCGGCATACAAACCCAGAGTGAAAACAATCAGACCAACAAAAAAGAAGGTACGCGTTTGGCCAGAGGGGGCCTCTGATGCTCTGAAAGACTTCTTCAGCACTACAGACTGGGACACTTTCAAGCATACAGCCACTCACCATGGACACACAAACATAGAGGAGTACACTGAGGTTGTTGTAGCATACATAGCTACAGTTAGGCCCGAAAATGTTTGGACAGTGACACGAGTTTTGTTATTTTAGCTGTTTACGAAAACATATTCAGGATACAATTATATAATCAATATGGGCTTAAAGTGCAGACTCTCAGCTGTAATTTGAGAGTATTCACATCCAAACTGGAGCAAGGGTTCAGGAATCACAGCTCTTTAATATGTAGCTGCCTCTTTTTCAAGGGACCAAAAGTAATTGGACAATTGACTCAGAAGGCTGCAAAAAAAAAATAACAAGGCTGCATGGGCTCTTCCCTCGTTAACCTGTCATCAATTAAGCAATTAAAAGGTCTGGAGTTGATTCCAGGTGTGGCGTTTGCATTTGGAAGCTGTTGCTGTGAACACACAACATACGGTCAAAGGAGCTCTCAATGGAGGTGAAACAGACCATCCTGAGGCTGAAAAAAAAGAAGAAATCCATCAGAGAGATAGCAGAAATGTTAGGAGTGGCCAAATCAACAGTTTGGTACATTCTGAGAAAAAAAGAGTGCACTGGTGAGCTTGGGAACTCAAAAAGGCCTGGATGTCCACAGAAGACAACAGTGGTGGATGATCACAGAATCCTTTCCATGGTGAAGAACAACCCTTCACAACATCCACTCAAGTGAAGAACACTCTCCAGGAAGTAGGTGTATCAGTATCTAAGTCTACCATAAAGAGAAGACTTCATGAGAGTAAATACAAAGGATTCACCACAAGGTGCAAACCATGAATCAGCCTCAAAAATAGAAAGGCCAGAATTGACTTTGCCAAAAAACACCTGAAGAAGCCAGCCCAGTTCTGGAACAGCATTCTTTGGACAGATGAGACTAAGATCAACCTGTACCAGAATGATGGGAAGAAGAAAGTTTGGAGAAGAATTGGAACAGCTCACGATCCAAAGCACTACATCTTCTGTAAAACATGGTGGAGGCAGTGTGATGGCATGGGCATGCATGGCTTCCAATGGCACTGGCTCACTTGTGTTTATTGATGATGTGACGAAAGACAGAAGCAGCTGGATGAATTCTGAAGTGTATAGGGATATACTTTCTGCTCAGATTCAGCCAAATGCAGCAAAGTTGATTGGACGGCGCTTCACCAATGATCCAAAACATACTGCAAAAGCAACCCAGGAGTTTTTTAAAGCAACGAAGTGGAATATTCTGCAATGGCCGTCAATCACCAGATCTCAACCCAATCAATCATGCATTTCACTTGCTCAAGACAAAACTTAAGGCAGAAAGACCCACAAACAAGCAACAACTGAAGACAGCTGCAGTAAAGGCCTTGCAAAGCATCACAAAGGAGGAAACCCAGCGTTTGGTGATGTCTATGGGTTCCAGACTTCAGGCAGTCATTGCCTGCAAAGGATTCTCAACAAAATATTGAAAAGTAACATTTTACTTGGGGTTATGTTTATTTGTCCAATTACTTTTGAGCCCCTGAAATGAGGCGCATTTGTATAAAAATAGCTACAATTCCTACATGTTTAATCATATATTTTTGTTCAACCCCTTGAATTAAACCTTAAAGTCTGCACTTCAATTCCGTTGTAGTTGTTTCATTTCAAATCCAATGTGGTGGCATGCAGAGCCCAAATCATGAAGATTGTGTCACTGTCCAAATATTTCTGGGCCTAACTGTAAATGCATTGATGATGTCACGGACTGCAAAACCATCACTGTTCGTGCCAGCCAAAAGCCATGGATGACAGCAGAGGTCCAAAGGCTCCTGAGGGCTCAGGGCACAGCCTTCAGGGCTGGCGACACTGCAGGACTAACAAGAGCAAGGGCCAACCTGTCCCGTGGCGTCAAGGAGGAAAAACGACAGTACAACAAAAAATATCTGGCCACTTCAACAACACCAGAGATGCATGGTCCCTCTGATGTGGCATACAGACCTTCACCAACTACAAACCTCCACCTCAGACCTGTTCGAGTGACATCACACTGCTTAACAACCTAAATGACTTCTTCGGCCACTTTGAAGCACAAAACAGCACATCAGCACAGAAGACCACAGGTAAACGAACTGTTATCTCTGTGGATAGATTGTTTATAGATGGCAAGCTGTTTATGGATGAAACCATAACTCCCTGGCTTTTCTAGAGTCTAATTTGTTTCCTTAGCTACATGGGGAAAAAAGAGTGTAATTGCATGCAGGTCTCTTATGTGATCCCTGTTTATTTCGTTCACATTTGTCTAATGTTTTTTTTTAATTTTTTTTTGTTGAGGCTGTTTGTCTGTTGGAGATAATCCTGTTGATGTTGTTAGGTTGCTGTTGTATGTTATTTGTATTTTCTCACCAGTTACTAGCCTCTATGTCTGTTCTCTCTCGCACATTAGGTCTATAGGAAAAAATTTTAAGTACATGCACCCCACACACTCTTGCAAATGCAACAGAGACATCAGGCGCACACACCCAAGCACACACATATAGTCAGTGTTGGGAGTAACGTGTTACTGTAACGCCACTACTTTTGCAGTAACGTGCTCTGTAACGAAATTACTGTTTAAAAATTCAGTAATGCGTTACAGTTACTGAAATTTGATCAGATGCGTGACTCGCGTTACTCGTTTTATTAATATGGATAGATATTTCAGTGAAAATAAACTGACCCTACCATAGCTGGCGCAGCCGTCAGTCCCCTCCCCCGCGGGTTGGTTTCCTGTCCCGCGGTGGGAAGAAATGCAGTGGCGACTTCTCATATGGAGCCCTGATCACCTGTTGTCTAAGCAGTGAGTAGCCCCCCAACAGCGCCTACCTCTGTGGTTAAACATGAGTATTTTTTTGAGCAAGAAGCTCGCATTTTTCTGCAGTTGTGTAAATGTGTAAGTTGTGTGTAAGTAATTGTAAGTTTTCTTACACACAGAAAAAGTGACTTGGTTTGTTGCAGTAAAGAACAGCTTCTTGTAAGCGTTGAACTTTCATTTACCTGTGCTTTCTCTTTTATTTTATCTCATTCATTTACATGCTGTTGTGATATGCAACTATTTCATGGAAGTAAATCCTCTAAATATGCATTTTTAATGGGCTGATCCAGGGATGTCAAACATAGGGCTCTTGGGCCAAAAACGGCCCACCAGGGGGTCCAAAATTTTCTGTTAATTTACAGGTGTATTTCTAGTAAATTTATGACTTTCTACTAATTATAATAGTTTGTGTAAATCTGAGACTTTTTTTCTCTGTAGGATGAGACTTTTTTCTCATCAGTTTTTTCCTTCTTTTTTCTGATGAGAACAAGGGGCCCTTGATCTTGCTACGTGTGCAAGATGATTTAAGTATGCATTTAAAAGTAATGTGAAAGTTACTTTTCCAAGTAACTAGTTACTTTAATCATGCAGTAGCTCAAAACTCAGTTACTTTTGAAAAGAAGTAACTAGTAACTGTAATGAGTTACTATTTTTAGTAACTTGCCCAACACTGCATATAGGTATATATTTTAGGCACAACACACATGCCTGCATACACATGTACATGCAGCCATACAGCATACACAGGGCACACATGTACATATAAGATAAGATAAGATAAGATAAGATAAGCCTTTATTAGTCCCACAACGGGGAAATTCCAGGATTGCAACAGCACAGGGATAGCAACACTCAGAGCAACAATCAGAAGGCAAGAAAAAAACAAGCAAGCAAGAGCGGCTAATATACATATGTACATATTACTATAAAATAAATATATACACACACACACACAGACACACAGTGCAGAGCATTGTAGCTGGATGGAATAAATATATGAGTATATGAACACACAGTGCAGAGCATTGTAGCTAGATGGAATAAATATGTAAATATATAAACACCCACAGTACGGAGCATTGCAGCTAGGTGGAATAAATATGCAAGTATATAAACACACAGTGCGGAGCAATGTAGCTAGATGGAATAATATGTAGATATATAAAAACACAGTGCGGAGCATTGTAGCTAGATGGAATAAATATGTAAATATATAAACACACACAGTGCAGAGCATTGTTGCTAGATGGGATGAAACAGCATAACCGTCTACTTAGTTATCCTACATGGTATGATTATGTGCCCATACATATTCTCACCCTCCATAGCGACCGGTATGTTCCTAGTTGTATGCCGGAGGGGACCATTGTGTAAGTCTATTGCATCTTTTGCATTCAAAAAACTATTAGTTTGTTACGTCTTTTTGCTATCTCTGCAAGCAGCCCTGCTTAGGTTGTACAGTCTGACAGCCGTTGGTAGGAAGGACCTACGAAACCTCTCGGTTGTGCACCTGGGATGATGTAGTCTGCTGCTAAATGAGCTCCTCAGTGCATCCAGTATGTCCTGCATAGGGTGGAACTCGGACTCCAGCAGAGATGACAGTTTAGCCACCGTCCTTCTCTCTCCTATCTCCTCCATCGGATCAAGGCGCTGCCCCAGGACAGAGCTAGCTTTCTTAATCAGTTTGTTCAGTCTCTTCCTATCGGCTGCAGTAATGCCACTGCCCCAGCAGACCACTCCAAAAGTGATGGCTGATGCCACCACCGTGTCATAGAATGACTTCAGCAGCGCCCCTTGTACACCAAAAGACCTGAGTCTCCTCAGCAGGAACAGCCTGCGCTGTCCCTTCTTGTAGAGTGCGTCAGTATTGTGTGACCAGTCTAGTTTATTGTTCAGATGAACACCCAGGTACTTATAGGATGTCACCATCTCGATGTCTGTTCCCTGTATATTTACTGGTGCTGTGAGGGGCTGCCCATGCCTGCGGCAGTCCACCACCAGCTCCTTAGTTTTCCTCGCGTTGATCTGGAGGCAGTTCCGATGGCACCAGTCCACGAAGTCCTGGATAAGCCCTCTGTACTCAGCTTCATCTCCATTGGAGATGAGGCCAACGATCGCAGAGTCATCAGAGAACTTCTGTAGATGGCAGTGTGTTGTGTTGTGTGAGAAGTCTGCAGTATAAAGAGTGAACAGGAAGGGAGCCAGCACCATTCCCTGGGGGGCCCCCGTGCTACTGATGATCGTGTCGGACACACAGTCCCGGGTTCTCACAAACTGAGGCCGGTTCGTGAGGTAGTCCAGGATCCATGATGACAGGTGCTGGTCCACCCCTGCTCGCAGCAGCTTGTCCTTCAGGATCATCGGTTGGATGGTGTTGAAAGCACTGGAGAAGTCAAAGAACATGATCCTCACCATATTCCCGGGCTTCTCCAGGTGGGACAGAGAACGGTGAAGGAGGAAGATCACCGCATCCTCCACCCCAATGCCATGCTGGTAGGCGAACTGGAGTGGATCCATCGCTGGTTCCACCAGGGGGCGGAGGTGAGCAAGGAGCAGTCTCTCCAGGGTCTTCATCAAGTGGGACGTCAAGGCCACCGGTCTGTAGCTGTTCAGGTCTTTGGGGTGAGAAGTTTTTGGTACAGGTACCACACAAGATGTTTTCCACAGCTGTGGTACCCTCCCCAGTTTCAGGCTCATGTTGAAGATATACGTCACAATCCCACACAGCTGGTCTGCACAGGACTTGAGGAGCTTTGCGCTGATGCCGTCCGGTCCCGGCGCCTTCCTCGCTTTGATCTTCCAAAGATCTGAATCTGATCTGATCTGATTTGATATACACTACGGACATACAAACACATAGGCACACTTAGCATGCCTTTAGCAACCAGTTAGTGAAACATGTCCACATTAAAGTTTGTCACGTGGAACATACGTGGAATCGGTACCAGGGAGAAGAGGCTAAACGTTTTTAATCAACTGAAGGATCTACAGGCAGACTTTGTCTTATTACAGGAAACACATTTCTAAGTCATCTGTAGATGCATTCCCCTGAATCCCCCCACATGTACTCAGCCTGCTTTAATTCCAAACAAAGGGAGGTAGCTATATTGGTAAACAGAAGAAAACATTTTGTTGTGAATAATACCATCGCAGATCCAGAAAGTAGATTTATAATATTAAAAATCTCAGTTCAAAACCTAGATCTAATTATTGCAAGCGTTTATGGCCCAAATGCTGATGACCCTGCCATGTGGTGATCCTCGCGGATCACCAAGAGACGCCAAAGAGTCCACCAGTGAGTTTGGCAATGATGTTAATTTATTCATGCACGTGACAAGACAAGACTATGAACCCCTCAGGGCAAAAACACCCATTACACGAGACTTGGGCTCGTAGGGCTACCCCAGCCACTACGAGCTAAACTGTGACATGAACAAAGATCACAAACCTGACATGAAGGATTGACGAAGCGTTGACAACGTCTGGCAAGGAAAGTTTGATGATACTCCTGCGTCATACCGTCGCTAGTGCTGAGTTTATAAAGGCCAAACACTAACGAACGGCAATGACAAACAGCTGACCAACCTTGACAGGCGGAAGCCCCACCGAGCACCTTCACAATAAGAGCCCGGTGAGGCCAGAATACAGCCCGCGGCTGTCAAGGCCGGCAACGAGTTGGACCTGGCCCGAGCGCTATCAGAGCCCAGCGCTCGGGTCATGACAGTATCCTCCCTCCACGGGCGGACTCCGAACGCCCCAAGGGACCACCCCGCCCCCCCCACCCCCCAGGGTGGGAGGCTGGGGCAGGTGCGGAGGAAGAGAACCCAAAACCAGAAACAAAAAGTGACAACAAGTACACCCAGGACAATGACAAAACTAACCACTCAAAAAACCAAGAAAAAGCACATGGTGAAACCAAAAAAACCCCAAAACAAACTACTGGATCAGAAAGACTAGATACAAGACCTAAGACAAAATACCAAATATACAAATCAGATAAATCACACAGAGGAAAAATAAGGCAACAGCAGAACATAACCCAATTGCCAAAATCCCCAACTAAGTTACAGGAAACAAGACAGCACGAGAAAAAATAAATCTTGGCCCACATGATACACAAGAAAATGACTCCCCCAGCCTGAGTGAATTCACATGGGAGCTTTCAGAAAACCCAAATACAGAAGCAGAACACTTACTGGCACATATCTGAGTATACACAACAAAAAAAGGCTACTGAAAGACATAAAACACAAAAATACACCGAACAGCAAGGAGAGGAAAAAAAAAACAAAAACAGAACAATCACAGACAGAACAACCCAGAAACACGACCACTACCCCCCCGAGAGTTCACGCCGACCGGCAGAGACCAAGTGCCACAGAAACAGTTCAGGTGGTCTCCCCGCGTCCAACAGCCGGCGAGTGGTCACATGAGGCGGAACAGGACCAGGCGGCTCACCAGAGTCCCATGCCCGGCACGTCCGCACCTCCGGTGGTCGAACCAGGTCGCTCGACAACACGCACAGTAGGTCGGGTGGCCGAACTGAGGTGCTGAACCGGCGAAACAGTCCCTCCGGCGGCCGACCCATGTCCCTCAGCCACCAGTCCAGGGCAACAACAGCAACCCGCGGTGGCCTCCCTAACGAGGACAAAGCTCGGGAGAGCCGGGCCGAGCGAACAGAAGCTCCCACGGCCCCCGGCGATGACGCACAGGGGCAGTGACCCAAAAGGAACAGACGAGCAGGGCGAGCCCGTAATCCGCTCGACGGAGAAAGTTCTGCAGCAATTCCCCCGTCCGTGGACCAAGCTGGCGCTGCACCGCCTTTGGACCCCGATTGGGTCCCAGCTGCACCCACGGTGGATCCCGATTGGGCCTCCGACGCACCCACGTCGGACCCCGATTGGGCCAGAACCGCACCCACGTCGGACCCCGATTGGGCCTCTGGTGCACCCACGTTGGACCCCGATTGGGCCGAAACCGCACCCGCGGTGGACCCCGATTGGGCCTCCGGTGCACCCGCGATGGACCCTGATTGGGCCTCCGGTGCAGCTCCACTGACGATCTCCACCCCCAAACCTGGGACCTCCAACTCGGTGACTCCGACCCGTTCCCCGCCGGTGACACTGCAATAAAGCTCAGAGACAGGAAAACCGGGATCAGAATCACCGGTAGCAGCGGAACCCAGCAAGACGAGCTCAGGCGCAGCAGACGGCTGCTCCTCACTCGCTTCCCCGAGAGGCAGGCAAAAATGCTCCAAAACAGGGGACAGAGACACAAGAGGGAGCACTTGCCTGCACTCGGGTTCCGTTGCCACCCAGGACTCCGACGATCCAGGTTCAGGGCGACTCTCGTCAGCAGACTCAGACTCAGCTGCGTCGGGCTCCGCAGCTGGGAAGATCTCATCTGCAGCCCGAGGTCCCCCCCATGCTGCTGTCCATGCCGATGACCCGTATGGCGTGGGGGCAGGGGACCCTCGACCCACTGGCTCGGACCGCTCTGGCGAGGAGACCCGGGGACGCTTCTCCGTCAGCTCAGGCTCCGGGCCGCAGTCCGCTCCTCTCCTCCATCCATGGCGTGGCTGCAGGGCCGGATCCAGGCTTTCTAGCACTGCGGGGGCCCTCTTCATCCGACGACGCTGTCCTGGCGTCGCAGACTGCTCAGCGGGGGAGAACACAGAGGCAGCAGGTTTAGTAATTTCATCCACAGCAGGTGGAGGGAGCTCGGGAGGCTGAGAACCACGAACTCCACCCCCAGGAGTCAGACAAGGCAGAACAAAATCAAGGTGTGACAAATTATCGTGCACTTGCCTTCCTCCCGGGGTTGAGATGGTTCCTGCTGTGGGGGACATCGTTCCTCCTTCTCCCCGCTGGATGGCGACAGATGGCCCCCTGGGAAGACGAGGAGGGGCCGCTCTCGGAGGTTCACTGACGGGCTCTGCCGGCAGCGAGTCCAGCCGGGGATTCTGCTGTGAATTGCCCACGCCGTTGCGCCGACGTCATCGTCGGCCCCCAGATGGTGCGCACTCCTGGACCAACTCTGGAACGGGTACGGAACTCCAACGCGGGGAGCGAGGATGCCTCCTCCTCTGCTTCCTGCTCTCTTCCTCCTCCAGCCCACGAAGTACCTCACGCTGCACGGCGAGTTCCTCCCACCTCGTTATCACCTCCGGGTGATCGTCATAGTTGAGGGGGAGGTTATTCAGAAACTCCACAGCGTAGTCCAAATGCCTGCGAATGTCGCTGGGAGTGACGCACAGCATAGAATAACGTGATAATAACGTGATATAACGTGAATAACGTGAAACGTGAATAACGTGCAGTCCACATACTCCAGAACCTCCGCTAGCTTTCTGTCCAGGCGCCGACCGCGGCCCCTGGATGACGGCATTCTCCCAGCAACAGGCACCCAGACAGGGAAGAGCAACAGTCAAATTAGGCACAAAACTCACGGTGAAACGGCATCTCACTGTGGTGCCTCTGTTTAGACGACCTGGCAGGAGTATACTGTCATGTGGTGATCCTCGCAGATCACCAAGAGACGCCAAAGAGTCCACCAGTGAGTTTGGCAATGATGTTAATTTATTCATACACGTGACAAGACAAGACTATGAACCCCTCAGGGCAAAAACACACATTACACGAGACTTGGGCTCATAGGGCTACCCCAGCCACTACGAGCTAAACTGTGACATGAACAAAGATCACAAACCTGACATGAAGGTTTGACGAAGCGTTGACAATGTCTGGCAAGGAAAGTTTGACGATACTCCTGCGTCATACCGTCGCTAGTGCTGAGTTTATAAAGGCCAAGCACTAACGAACGGCAATGACAAACAGCTGACCAACCTTGACAGGCGGAAGCCCCACCAAGCACCTTCACAATAAGAGCCCGGTGAGGCCAGAATACAGCCCGTGGCTGTCAAGGCCGGCAGCGAGTTGGACCTGGCCCGAGCGCTATCAGAGCCCAGCGCTCGGGTCATAACAGACCCATCCTATTTTCACACTTTTTCACTTCTCTTTCTGAGCACTTGGACACCACACTCATAATAGGAGGAGACTTCAACCTGGTATTAAACCCTGCAACTGATAGGCTCAGTACATCAAGGAATTATTGAAAATGGCAATCTACTGACACTCTCAAACAATACATGAATGACTTTGGTATTTGCGATGAATGGCATTCTCGTCACCCAACTTTTAGGGGATACACTTTTTTCCCCCACCAGTGCATAGTTCATATTCCTGGTTAGACTTTTTTTTTTTTTTTTTTTAGCCAGTAACTCCATTGTGAGGGATATTATGGACACTGAAATTTGTTCAAATCAAGCTATTGGTGATCATCATCCAGTATCTCTTATACTGGTAAATAAAAAAGCTACAAGGAAAGCTAAGAACTGGAAATTTAATACATCATTACTCAAAGACAAATACTTTATTTATTACTTTAATGGAGAGTGGGAATCATATTTGGAAAATGAGGACGTACCAGGAATATCACTGTGTGTTCTGTGGGAAGCAGCAAAAGTGGTCAAGTGTGGTAAAATAATCTCTTACTGTTCCCATAAGAATAAAAAAGAAAAAGCACTGGTACTGGAGTTAGAACAGAAAATTAAATCACTGGAGATGACTCGTGCCGTTTCTCCACAGGAACAGGCACTTAACAGTCTAAGAAAATTAAAGCTGGAACTAAAAGAAATTACAAACAAAAGGATATAGTTTTCAATACAAAGACTGCGTCTTGAGAAGTTTGAACACAGTAATTAATTGGGGAGATATCTTTCTTACCAGCTTAGTTTGAGTAAAGAAAAAAACAACTATCCATTCTATTAAGGACACCACTGGAAATACCACCCATGAGCCTGAAGAAATAAATAACTCCTCCAGAAAGTTTTATGAAAACCTCTACTCATCTCAGATTAGACCTGACTCAGAGATACATGAATTCCTGGACAATGTTAATTTACCACGATTAAATAATAAACAGATTACAGCTCTGGATGCACCTCTTCTAATGTCCGAACTCCAGGAAGCACTTAAGTACATCCCAAACAACAAACCTCCAGGACCAGATGGTTTTTCAGTAGAATTCTATAAAGAATTCTGGCCTGTGATGGCACCTACCTTCATTAGAATGATGAACCAAATTAAAGAAGCTAATGTAATCCCTCCAAATATGAACTTGGCTAGCATTATCCTACTCCTTAAACCCAAAAAAGAACCTACGCTTCTATCCAGCTACCATCTCATCTCACTTATGAATGTCGATCTTAAAATAATTTGCAAAGCTCTTGCCAAAAGACTGGAAAGGATAATTCTGTTTATTGTTGGCCTCCGTCGGTCTATGATGACCATGGAAGAGAATCCTAAACATCTACTCTGCTGGAACAGCACCACCTGTGGCTGAACAGGCCGATGCGTGAAAGGCAGTCCCTGTTACACAGGTCGCACTTGTGGGTGGTCTCTGTGCTGCTGGGTCTGTGGCGGTTCTTCCTGCGGGTCCTTTTTTCATCTGCTGCAGCAGTCAGTCTCTCTTCACTCGCCTTGAGCTGTCTGGTCAGGGTGTCTCTCCATTTGGAGCGGTCCATTGCAAGGTCCTCCCAGTGCTCTGTGTTGATCTCCAGGGCCTTCATGTCTCTCTTGCAGACGTCTCTAAAGCGCAGCTGTGGGCGGCCAACATCTCTCCTGCCAGTCGCCAGTTCTCCGTAGAGGACGTCTTTGGGGATTCTGCCATCCTCCATACGGTGAACGTGGCCTTGCCAGCGGAGCCTGCGCTGCCTGAGTAGAGTGAACATGGAGGGAAGGCCGGCACGGGACAGAACTTCTGTGTTGGGCACTTTGTCCTGCCAGGATATGTACAGGATGTGGCGAATGCAGCGCAAGTGGAAGAAGTTCAGTCTCTTTTCCTGCCGGGCGTATGTTGTCCATGTCTCACTCCCATAGAGCAGTGTGCTGATGACGCAGGCGTTGTACACTGCCATCTTCGTCTTGACAGAGAGTTTGGGATTCTCCCACACTCGTGTGGTGAGGCGAGCGAGTGTGAAGGCTGATTTTCCAATCCTCTTGTCGATCTCTGTATCAAGGGAGAGGTTGTTGCTGATTGTGGACCCCAGGTACGTGAACTGATTCACGACCTCCAGCTCGTAGTCTTCGATGGTGATGATTGGTGGTGCTACCGTGCTTTGCGCCAAGACATTAGTTTTCTTCTGGCTGATGGTAAGCCCGAAGTCCTTGCATGCCTGGGAGAAGCGGTCCATTGGGTTGCGACTGCAGCGTCATCTGCGAACAGCATGTCTCTGATTAGAGCCTCGCGTGCTTTGGTTCTGGCTTTCAGGCGGGCGAGGCTGAAAAGCCTGTCGTCAGATCTTGTGTGCAGGTAGATTCCCTCAGAATCAGAATCAGAATCAGGTTTATTGCCATTGTTCATGTAGTACACAAACTAGGAATTTGTCTCGGTACAATGCTGCAACATTAAACATGATAAGATAAGAGAAATAAACTATACATGTAATAAAGTGTAGGATAAGATTAAGTGATACTGGTCAACAGTTAAAATATATATTAGCCAGCAGCAGATACTGTGGAGAACTATATAGTGCAGTCGGTAATGCAGGAAGAAAACAGTGATGATTGACATGAGTCTGGTTGAGCTGCTGTACATGGTGCACAGAGTCACTTAGTGTTCAGCAGTCTAATGGCAGAGGGGAAGAAGCTGTTCATGTGACGGGAGGTTTTAGTCTGGATGGACCGAAGTCTTCTACCAGAGGGGAGGGGGGCAAACAGTACATGACCAGGGTGTGAGGGATCGGCTATGATCCGGCCAGCACGCCTCCGGGTCCTGGAGATGTACAGATCCTGGAGAGATGGGAGCTTGCAGCCGATCACCTTCTCAGCAGTGCGCACGACGCGCTGCAGCCTTAGTCTGTCCCTGGCAGTGGCTCCTGCGTACCACACGGTTATGGAGGTGGTGAGGATGGACTCGATGATGGCTGTGTAGAACTGCACTAACATCTTGGTGGGTAGCTTGAGCTTCCTCAGCTGCCGCAGGAAGAACATCCTCTGCTGGGCTTTTTTGATGAGTGAGCTGATGGTCAGCTCCCATTTGAGGTCCCTGGTGATGGTAGTGCCTAGGAAGCGGAAGGAATCAGCAGTGGTGATGGGAGAGCCTGAGAGGGTGAGGGGGGGCAGAGGAGTAGTGACTTTCCTGAAGTCTACAATCATCTCCACTGTCTTCAGAGCGTTCAGCTGCAGGTTGTTATTGCTGCACCAGGACGCCAGCTGGGCCACCTCTCTCCTGTAGGCGGACTCGTCGCCGTTGGAGATGAGCCCGATGAGGGTGGTGTCGTCCGCAAACTTGATCAACTTGACAGACTGGTGGCTGGAGGTGCAGGAGTTGGTGTAAAGGGAGAAGAGTAGGGGGGAAAGTACACAGCCCTGGGGTGATCCGGTGCTGATGCTAGTATAGTCTGAGACAGTCTTTCCCAGCCGCACATGCTGCCTCCGGTCCGTCAGGAAGTCGATGATCCACCTGCAGAGGGAGTCAGGCACGTTGAGCAGGGACAGCTTGTCCCGGAGCAGAGCGGGGCGGATGGTGTTGAATGCGGAGCTGAAGTCCACAAACAGGATCCTGGCGTAGGTTCCCGGGGAGTCCAGGTGCTGCAGGATGGAGTGGAGGGCCAGGTTGACTGCATCGTCTACAGACCTGTTGGCTCGGTAGGCAAACTGCAGCGGGTCCAGGAGAGGGGTGGTGATGGACTTGAGGTGGGACAGGACCAGGCGCTCAAAGGACTTCATGACTACAGAGGTGAGCGCTACAGGTCTGTAGTCATTAAGTCCAGTGATCCGTGGCTTCTTGGGGACAGGGATGATGGTGGAGGATTTGAGGCAGGACGGCACGTGGCATAACTTAAGGGAGGTGTTAAAAATGTCTGTGAATACAGGAGCCAGCTGTTTCGCACAGAGTCTCAGGGTGGAGGGAGACACGCCGTCTGGGCCGGGGGCCTTGCGCGGGTTCAGTCTGGAGAACTGTTTGAGCACATCCTGCTCACTGATGATAAGGGGAGGGGGGGAGGTGGGGGGGGGTGCCTTAAATGAAGTAGGGAATGTGGAGGCTGTGGAGCTGGAGGGAGGGGGGGAGTTGGACACAGATGACGAGGTGTCAAAACGGGCATAGTGTTGGGACAGTCTCTGACAAAGGGCTTTGTCATCCTGACCTTTAGGAGCCTGAGGTCGATAGTTGGTGATCTGCCTCAGTCCTCTCCACACGGAAGCCGAATCATTAGCAGTGAACTGCTGCTGGAGTCTCTCTGAGTACACAGATTTAGCCCTCTTCAGCTCTCTGTTAAACCGGTATTTAACCTCCCTGTAGCAGTCCCTGTCTCCACTTTTCAGCGCTCCCTCTTTTGCTGTGCTGAAGGCATGCCTCAGGAGTATAGCAAAGAAAATCCCAAAGGGGGTTGGCGCAAGTACACAGCTCTGTTTCACTCTGCTGCGTATGTTGAATGGCTCTGAGACGTTGCCGTCGTGCTGCACTATCCCCTGCATGTTGGTGTGAAATGATTCGATGAGGCTTTGCAACTTTGGTGGGCATCCTATCTTTGGCAGGATCTTGAAAAGGCCCTCTCTGCTGACCAGATCGAACGCTTTGGTGAGGTCGATGAAGGCGACGTACAGGGGCATGTTCTGTTCTCTGCATTTCTCCTGGAGTTGGCGGATGGAGAATATCATGTCTACTGTCGATCGCTCAGCGCGGAAGCCACACTGAGACTCGGGGTAGACACGTTCGGCAAGCTTCTGTAGACAAATGAGAACAACTCGTGCGTAGACTTTGCCAACAATGCTGAGGAGGGAGATGTCCCTGTAGTTGTTGCAGTTGCTTCTCTCCCCTTTGTTTTTGTAGAGGGTGATGATCTTGGCGTCCCTCATGTCCTGTGGTACAGCACCTTCCTTCCAGCACTGGCAGAGGACGTCATGCAATGGCAGCAGTAGGGCGGTCTTGCAGTGCTTGATCAGGTCAGGGGGTATGCCGTCGTTGCCGGGTGCCTTGCCAGAGGCCAAGCTATCAATGGCCTTGCTGAGTTCGTCGATGGTTGGCTCAGCGTCAAGTTCGTCCATGGATGGCAGGCAGTCGATGGCATGAAGGGCTGACGGTGTCACGGTGTTCTGTCTGGAGTAGAGGTCAGAGTAGTGTTCCACCCATCTCTCCATCTGCTTGTTCTTTTCTGTGATCATCTCCCCAGTGGAGGATTTGAGAGGGGCCGTCTTGCTCTGAGTCGGACCAAGTGCTTTCTTGATGCCATCGTACATACCCCGGATGTTCCCTGTTATGGCAGCGGTTTGAATGTCTTGGCTGAGCTGAGTCCAGTACTCGTTGGCATAGCGCCGAGCAGTCTGTTGAACTTTGCTTCTCGCAGCCCTGAGAATCTGGAGATTCTTCTCGTTTGGGTACTTCTTGTACTCAGCATGTGCTGAGTGTGGAAGGAATTCATAAGTGTGCTGTGCTCACTTATGAATGTCGATCTTAAAATAATTTGCAAAGCTCTTGCCAAAAGACTGGAAAGGATAATTCTGTTTATTGTACACCCAGATTAAACAGGTTTCATCAAGGGTAGGCACTCGGCTAATAATACACGCAGACTACACTTATAATACACTTACACTTCACTTCCGGTTCCTGTCAACCTGCTGTCAACTTGCTGTCAGATCCTGTCAGTCGGTGGATTTCTGTGTTTTGGTGCTCGGTTTTTGACTGCTTTTTTGGCTTTTGAGAACTGAATTTGGATTACGGACTGGACATCTTAGTTTTGACCCCTGCCTGACTTAAGACGCCAATAACGGCATCTACGGACTGGGAAACGAGAGCGGAGTGGAGTGGCCCGCCATTCAGCTAGCTAAACAGCTGTTCATTAGCTGTTTAGTCAACGTACATCGTCCGGGATCATGGGTCCCAAGAAAGCTCAGCAGACTGAGGAGGTGGATGATATTAAAAGATCGCTCGACTTCTTGGCTGAAGAAATTTCTGCTGTTAAGCTGCAGCAAAAATACATCCTGGGCCTGCTCGAGGAGGTGAAAGCACTGTGGATCCAGAACGCCGAGAAGGACAAGAGGCTGGAGTATCTGGAGAGCAGCGTGTCGGACCTGGATCAGTACATCCAGGTGAACAACATGATTATCACTGGGCTCCACATTAAACCCCGATCATATGCTCGGGCGGTGGCCGCGGACAGCGGAGGGAGGCTCAATGCGCTTGAAGACGAATCCACAGAGCAACAAGTGGTGGCCTTCCTGCAGTCCAAAGGAATCCAGCTGGACTGTAACACCATTGAGGCCTACCACCCTCTGCCCAGGAAAAACAGCGACAAACCGGCTGTCATCATGAGGTTTGTGAATAGAAAACACAAGACTGCGCTGCTAAAACAAGGGAGGAAACTGAAAGGAACGAACATTTACATAAACGAGCACCTCACAAAAGAAAACACAGAAATAGCCCGAAAAGCTAGATACATGAGAAAGCAGAAAAAGATTCAAAACACCTGGACATCAAATTGTAAAATATACATCAAATTAAATGGATCACCTGAAGAAGCCAAGGTCATTAACATCCGAAATATTATGGAAGTGGACAAATATCAATGAATATTATTACCTGGAGTTCACAGCAACAAGAGACAACTGTAGGACACCGAAGGATCACTGAAAGATCACATCAGGACATTTAATTACATGAAACAAAAGATCAACAAACAGGAACATCAGGAACTGAAAGTTTTTGAATATACGGATCACAACCCACAGGACGTAGAATATAACATAGACCCTGATAATAATTTATTTACCTCCATCAATAATAACTGTATTTACTACACGGATGAACAGTTTAACACAATGGTCACATCTGATTTCAATATTTCTATGATCCACTTCAATATCAGAAGTCTCTATGCCAACTTTAATAACATTAAACATTATTTACATCAGTTTAAAGAGCCTTTCAATATTGTGGCAATATCAGAGACGTGGCTCAGTGAAGAGAAAGCAGTGGATTTTACCATGGATGGCTATGAATTAAATTATATAAATAGAAATGTGAAAAAGGAGGAGGAGTTGCAATTTATGCTGACAAGAGCTTGCAATACAAGGTTGTTGAAAATTTGTCAGTAACTGTGGATGATTTATTTGAATGTATTACAATAGAAATCTGTCTGGACAATGTGAAGATTATGGTCGTGAGCTGTGTATATAGAACACCTGGATCAAACATTGACTTATTTAAGGACTGGATGGAAAAAATGTATGCAAAACTAACTCAAAGTTATGTTCATCTGTGGGGATTTCAATATAGATCTTATGAATTCAAAACAACATAGTTTGACAGAAGAATTTATCAACACAATGTACAGTGTGGGCTTACATCCAACAATTACCAGACCTAGAAGAATCATGTCACACAGTGCCACACTAAGAGATAACATATTCACAAACATTATGGAAAATAATATCAGGAGTGAGCTTTTATTGAATGATATCAGTGACCACCTGCCGATTTTTGTTGTCTATCAATGTGATTATAAGAAGAAAAAGTATACCAAAAATATTAAATATAAAAGAATAAGAAATGAAGAATCTTTGTATTTACTGGCAAAGGAATTATTAATACAAGACTGGAAGATAGTTTGTGATGAAAATGATATAAATGAAGCATATGATAAATTTTTACAAATATTTCAATCATTGTACAATAAAAACTGTCCTATAAAACAATACAGTGACAGACAACAAAAATATTCCTTGGGTCACCAAGGGGTTAGTAAATGCATGCAAAAAGAAGAATACATTATATAAACAATTCATTAAGTGCAGAATGGAAGAGGCTGAGATCAAATATAAAAGATATAAAAACAAGCTTACTAATATAATGAGGACTTGTAAGAAAGAATACTACAACAGAATATTAAAGGATAATAAAAATAACTTAAGAGGAATATGGCAAGTACTCAATGGGATTATAAGTAACCGACCTAAGAATGCTAATTATCCAGAATATTTTATTGAAAATGACGATTTGATAAATAATATGGAGGATGCGGTTAGTGGTTTCAATAAATTTTTTTGTAAACGTTGGTCCTGAATTAGCAAAATCAATAGTGACACCAGAAACAAACAACAGTGGTTCTGTAAATGAAACAGAAGATAGAAATCCAAACAATCTTTTTGGGTGCAGTTACTGAAAAGGAAATTATCGAGACTGTGAGTAAATTTAAGAACAAAAAAAATCAACTGACTGGCATGAAATTGACATGACAATAGTGAAAAAAAGTAATTGAAGGAATTGTTAAACCACTCACCCACATCTGTGACCTGTCATTTCAAACTGGTACATTTCCAAACAAAATGAAAATAGCAAAAGTAATACCACTATACAAAACAGGAGACAGTCATTATTTCACAAATTACAGGCCAGTTTTTTTACTCTCACAATTCTCCAAAATACTGGAAAAAATCTTCATTAAGAGACTGGATGATTTCATTGAAAAACACAACCTCCTTACAGACAGCCAGTATGGTTTTAGAGCAGATAAATCTACATCTTTGGCACTGATCGAACTTATAGAAGAAATTACTAGTCGTATAGATAAAAAAAAAGTTTGCTGTAGGAGTATTTATAGATTTAAAGAAAGCTTTTGACACCATTGACCACAGAATTCTACTGAGGAAATTGGAAAGGTATGGGATAAGAGGGGTCGGACTGAGTTGGGTGGAAAGTTATTTAAGTAACAGACAACAATTTGTACAAATTGGTGAGCACAAATCACCCTTCATGGACATCACTTGTGGTGTGCCCCAGGGGTCAATTTTGGGACCCAAACTCTTTATCTTGTATATAAATGACATATAATATACCAATATGGCAAGTATCAAAAATTCTGAAAAATTTTTTTGTTTGCGGATGACACAAATATCCTTTGCACTAGTGAGAATTTGCAGCAGGTTTTAGAGCTGGTCACAACTGAAATGAAAAAGTTAACGCAGTGGTTCAACAAAAATAAATTATCTCTAAATCTGAAAAAAAAAACCCAAAGATTATGTTGTTTGGAAATTATAAAATAAATCATGAAATAATGGTAACGATAGATGATACCAGAATAGAAACAGTACAGGAGAATAAGTTTTTGGGGGTGACGCTAGACAATAAAATCTGCTGGAAACCTCACATCAGTCACATCCGGGCCAAGTTGGCAAAATGTATAGGGATACTGGGGAAGACAAGACACATCTTGGACTATAAATCATTGTTCTTACTGTAAAATTCACTGTTTCTACCTTATCTTAACTACTGTGTAGAAGTCTGGGGAAACACCTACAAGACCAACCGACAGCCAGTATGCACATTACAAAAAAAAAGCTATAAGGATAATAAATAATGTAGGATATAGAGACCATACCAATTTGTTGTTTTTAAAGTCACATGTCAAAGTTCATGGATTTAGTTAAATTTAAGACAGCATTTAAGACGGATTTTCATGAAATTTTCACAGATTGTAAGAAATGTGGTATCCTACAGATGATTAGATTTTGGTGGTGATCCGGATCACCGTCTGGATCCAGGAATTTTTAAAAGGATTCTTTTTTTTTTCTCAAAAAGTTATGGACGGATTTTCATGAAATTTTCACAGATTGTCAGAAATGTGGTATCCTACAGATGATTAGATTTTGGTGGTGATCCGGATCACCGTCTGGATCCAGGAATTTTTTTTTTCAGGTTCTATAATATAAGGTTTTTGCGCAGCCGTAGTGGCTGCGCAAAAACCAGCTCTGCCGGGGAAGCTTCCAGATCCTCTTTCGGCGCGGTGCGCAACCCCAATATAAAACCCATGGCAGCCTGTCTACCCAATTTGCATCCGTCAATGAAGCCCTGAGTGCTGCTTTCAGTGATCTATGAAAACGCTCGCATAACCCATTGGCCTGTGGGTTGTACGCGGTTGTGCGGTGAATTGTAACACCCAGCCAGTTTTAGCAAACATGGGCGTATTGCCATTTCTGTACGCCAAAAAGAAAAAAAAAATATACGTGAAAAAAAATTATTGACAGTGTGGAGGAACACCTCGTGTGTGACCCCCACAGCGTACGGGCCTGACAGAGCGCTCAGCGTGAGCAATTATCAGAACAGTGAGAGGTATGGATTGATCATTATGCAGATGCGCCTCTCTCCCTCTTTCGGCCAGTAATCCTGATATGTGTGACTCTAATGCAAATGTCCATGCTTTCCTGCTGTATACTGTGATGCTAATGTGTCATGCATGCATTGTCTGAGCTGGGTATATAAGTTGACTGCATACCTCTTGCTCTCTCTCTTTTTGATCACTCGCATTGTTTGTTGCTGACTTTGAGACACATGGCTCGCTCCAGCACTCTGCCACAGCACTGAGCGAGCCTCGTGGAGGATGAATAAAGCACCCTTTTAAACTTCAGTTTGCCGTGTAATGTAGGATTAATATTTATGATGTTAAACACTGTATGGGGGGAACTGTGGCGCTTGGCGGAGGTCTGCGCTCTCCGAGTGCTTTTCTAGTTGTATATAGGATTGCTGGGTTTCATCATTTAGCTTTATTTGCACTATGGGATGTCTTGGTTTATCTTTTGTTGCCACTTTCACTACAGGTAGCATTTACTGTACATAGACTGCTGTTGTTTTTCCAGCCTTATTCCTTTTTCTTTTTTATATTGTGCACACCACTGAAGAGGGAGAAATGCCATTTCAATTCTCCTGCACTGTATGTCCTGTACGTATAGTAGCATTGACAAAAAAAATCTTTGAATTGCTGAAATTTACAAGAGGGGGAAAAAAAAATCACAGATTAATGAAAAAGTTGCAAATTCACAAGAAAATGTAGCACATTTAAGAGAAAAAAATGCAACTTTATGAAAAAATGTCAAAAGTTTACAGTTAAAAAATCAGGACAAAAACATTGCAAATTTATAAAAAATATGTCACAAATTTACCAGAAAAAGTAGCAAGCGTATGAGAATCACATTTATGAGAAAAAAGTTTCAAATTTATTAGAAAAGTTGCAAATTTATGGAGAAAATATCAAATTTACATGAAAAGGTAAAAAATTACAAATCAAACACAAATTTAAAAGAAACAATGAAAATTTACAAGAAAAAGTCACATTTATGAGAATTAAATTGACAGTTCAGCCCTGTGATATAACGGCGATCTGTCCAGGGTGTACCCCGCCCAAAGACACTGAGATAGCCCCACCCCCCACGACCTGAAAGGATTGAAAATGGATGGATGGAAGTTGCAAATTTGCAAGAAAAAAGTTGCAAAAGCTAGAGATTTATAAGAAAAAAATTATGTTTATGAGAAAAAGTTACAAGTTAAAGAGAGAAAAAAAAAAAGCTGACAGTAACTTTAATTCTCCCAAAATATGCTGAGGATGAACTTACATCAGTGTTGCCAGATGGGAAATGTTGAAGTATCGTACCAACGGCTTAAAATTATCGTATTTTGAGAAAAATTATCGTGCACACCGTTTTCATTCTGACGTGGCTCAGGACCATCTGCTTCAGTAACATATCACAGATAGTTCATATTACAGCCTGTAAAACAGTTTTACCTTTAAATAATCTAACAGATCGGTCGAAAAAAAAAAAAAAGCACCTCTACCTGTGTGGAGTACAGCATGAGCCTGTACTGAACGGCCCAAAATATCACTCATACTTAACAATCTTCTATATGGCTTCTGTTGAATCATCATACATCAAGGTCTTGCCTCATAAATTTTGAGAAGTACTTTGTTTATACATTAGGAATAAACAATCAATCCACCTAAACTGCTACTAAAATGCCTCTGATAATTGAAGCAGAAACCTGTTTCAGTTTTATTGAGAACTACAATTCAGTGACATTTTTGCAGACATTTGCACGTTGCAGCAGCAACAGAAAGCTTTAGTACTAATGCCAACAACAGGTTTGAACCACCCAGTAAAACTGGGGCCTGCCCCCCCCCCCCTTCGTTTCTCAACCTGCTTGTGATGTTGCTTACTTGTTGAGTCTTCCATGCCTGCATTAGCGCTGTAATGTACACGAACGATACTAGTTTTTGTAGGTGAATGCACTGCGCCGAATCACTCACCAGAGCCGTACTGAAAGCTCAGGATCAGCAGCTGAATCCCCTGCCTGAGCAGTAAATGAGCCCTGCCCGTTCGGTTCAGCTTTCAGGTTTCGCGCCAGGGGGCTGACTTGCTGGGGATCAAGCTGCTGGGTGAACTGGGATTCTCCATCACGGACTCAGAGAGCTCAGCGGTACTGACAGTGTTCCCCAAATGGCATGTCCGCTGGCCGGCGTTGTTCATGGGCCTTGGATTCATTAAGGTGTTCTACCACCGCCCCCTCATTGATCCAAGCGTGACACCGAAAATTCAAGCATCACAGCGGCTTCCCCTTGCTCTGCGGGACGATATCACGGCAGAACTGAACAGACTGCTTGAAAGACTGTTCAGTTCTCAGGGATCTGAGGGGGACGTGTTCTCAAAAACTGGTAAATTTGCAAATTTTTTTCCTCATAGATTTGAAACTTTTTTCTGATAATCTGATAATTTTTTTTCTCTCATCATTGAGAGGGTGGATGCTTTACCCTGGATATCAAACATCGTGGTGGCCAGGAAAAAGACGGGCGGCATCCGGCCATCTATCGCCCTTAGGATGGTGAATAAGGCAATTGTCCCACATCTACTGTTAGCACTTAATCAGCCCACGATGCTAACGCAAGAATACGACATACCGGTAGAAATAAGACAGAAGCGACATGGATGTCATGCTGGAGCAAGACGGCGGGAGAGGAATATAAGGTACAGACCCGTCCTTCCATCCGTTATTATGGGGAATGTACGATCGCTACTCAATAAGACAGATGAGCTAGCGGCTATGGATCATTACCAGAGCGTCTTCAGAGAGATTAGCACGATGTTGTTTACTGAGACGTGGCTAACAGAACTAGCAACAGATGCTAACATCGAACTGAAGGGTTTCCACGCAATACGGGCAGACCGGACACCAGACAGTGGGAAGGCAAGGGGCGGAGGAGTGATAATGTATGTCAATAACAGCTGGTGCAGACCAGGACATATCACGGTTAAGGAACAGCATTGCAGCAAAGACATCAAGTTGCTAGCTGTTAGCATGCGGCCTACCTATCTCCCGAGGGAATACTCACGTGATCTGCATTGTTATTTATGCAAATCCGACAGCGAACGTGGGGACAGCACGTGACGCCATTCACTCAGTAACTGGTAGGCTGCTGACAGAACATCCAGATGCTCTTCTCCTCATCTCAGGTGATTTCAACCATATTTCACTGTCCCCCATTCTGCCCACATTCACCCAGTATGTCACATCCCACACTAGAGACAATGAAACACTGGACTTATTCTATGTAAACACTAAGGAGGCGTACACCTCATCACCACTCCCCCCACTTGGGAGATCGGATCACAGCTTGGTTCATCTCCTGCCGGTGTACAAACCACTAGTACACAGACAACCTCCAGTCATATGCACGGTGAAGATATGGTCTGAGGAGGCAATGGATGCTCTAAAGGACTGTTTTGAAACCACTGCCTGGGAGCAGCTCTGCGATCCACATGGTGAGGACATCGATGCCTCACTCACACCGTCACAGACTACATCAACTTCTGTGTGGACAACACCGTACCCACCAAGACCATACGATGTTGCTCGAACAACAAACCCTGGATCAACCCTGAGATAAAAACACTTCTGAGAGAGAAGAAGAGGATCTTCAGGTCGGGGAACAGGGAGATGCTGAAGTCCATTCAGAGGGAGCTGAGGAGGAAGATCAGAGAAGGCACGAACAGTTTCAGGAAGAAGATGGAGGACAAGCTGCAACGGAACAACATCGGCGGGGTCTGGAGAAACCTCAAAACCATCTCTGGGCTCCAGAATACCTCCACCCAGGCCACAGGGGGCAGGGAGTGGGCAAACAATCTGAACCTGTTTTTAATAGGTTTGACCAACCACCCTCCCCCTGCCTGCACACCAACCACTGCCGCCTCTAAAGTTATCGAGACCTGCTGTCCACACCCCACTCCACCAATACCCCCCCACTCCCAGCACACAGCCCCCCAACCTGACCCTCACTAAGACCCAGGTGAGGATGGAGCTGAGGAAGATCAAGGCGAGGAAGGCGTCGGGACCCGACGGCATTAGCGCAAAGTTCCTCAAGTCCTGCGCAGACCAGCTGTGTGGGATTGTGGAGCACATCTTCAAGCTGAGCCTGAAGATGGGGAGGGTACCACAATTGTGGAAAACATATTGTGTGGTACCTGTACCAAAGACTTCCCACCCCAGAGACCTGAACAGCTACAGACCAGTGGCCCTGACGTCTCACATGATGAAGACCCTGGAGAGACTGCTCCTTGCTCACCTCCATCCCCTGGTGGGACCAGCGATGGATCCACTCCAGTTCGCCTACCAGCATGGCATCGGGGTGGAGGATGCAGTGATCTTCCTCCTTCACCGTTCCCTGTACCACCTGGAGAAGCCTGGGAACGCGGTGAGGATCATGTTCTTTGACTTCTCCAGTGCTTTCAACACCATCCAACCGATGATCCTGAGGGACAAGCTGCTGTGCGCAGGGGTGGACCAGCACCTGTCATCATGGATCCTGGACTACCTCACAAACCGGCCACAGTTTGTGAGAATCCGGGATTGTGTGTCCGACACGATCATCGGTAGCACGGGGGCCCCCCAGGGAACGGGTTTGGCTCCCTTCCTGTTCACCCTTTATACTGTGGACTTCTCACACAACACAACACACTGCCATCTACGCTGCACGGTGGCACAGTGGTTAGCACTGTGGCAGCACAGCTTTACCGTCGGCCGGGGGATCGCGGGGACCGTGAGATCGTGGGTTTGATCCCTGCCCCCGGCCAACAGTGATCTGTGTGGAGTTTGCATATTCTCCCCGTGTTTGCGTGGGTTTACTCCGGGATTTCTCCGGTTTCCTCCCACATGCCAAAAACATGCAGGTTAGGGAGTTAAGGGGTGATTGCGCACGCAGCGACCGGCAGCTGGCGGCTTGTCACCGGACTGCAAAACAAATCTACCTACGGGTACAAAATAAGTTAAAAAAAAAAAATCTACAGAAGTTCTCTGACGATTCTGTGATCATCAGCCTCATCTCCAACGGAGATGAAGCTGAGTACAGAGGACTTATCCAGGACTTCGTGGACTGGTGCCATCGGAACTGCCTCCAGATCAACGCGAGGAAAACTAAGGAGCTGGTGGTGGACTGCCGCAGGCAAGGACAACCCCTCACAGCACCAGTAAACATCCAGGGAACAGACATTGAGATGGTGACATCCTACAAGTACCTGGGTGTTCATCTGAACAATAAACTAGACTGGTCACACAATACCGACGCACTCTATAAGAAGGGACAGTGCAGGCTTTTCCTACTGAGGAGGCTCAGGTCTTTTGCTGTACAAGGGGTGCTCCTTAAGACATTCTACGACATGGTGGTGGCATCAGCCATCACTTTTGGAGTGGTCTGCTGGGGCAGTGGCATTACAGTAGCCGATAGGAAGAGACTGAACAAACTGATCAAGAAAGCTAGCTTTGTCCTGGGGCAACGTCATGACCCAGTGGAGGAGATAGGAGAGAGAAGGATGGTGGCTAAATTGTCATTTCTGCTGGAGTCCGAGTCCCACCCTATGCAGGACATACTGAACGCACTGAGGAGCTCATTTAGCAGTAGACTACATCATCCTAGGTGCGCCACCGAGAGGTTTCGCAGGTCCTTCCTACCTATGGCTGTCAGACTTTATAACCTAAGCAGGGCTGCTCGCAGAGATAGCAAAAAAACCTGACTACCTAGTAGTATTGAATGCAAAAGACGCAACAGACTTACACAAATGGTCCCCTCCAGTATACAACTAGGACAATATCAGTCGCTACGGAGGGTTACAATATGTATGGGTACATATTCATACTATGTAGGATAACTAAGTAGACGGTTATGCTGTTTATTGCATCTAGCTACAATGCTCCGCACTGTGTATATATATTTATATATTTATGTGTACATATGTATACTCACTGATCTTATTTTCTTATCTTCTAAATTATTGCTCTGAGTGTTGCTGTCCCTGTGCTGCTGCAATCCTGGAATTTCCCCATTGTGGGACTAATAAAGGCCTATCTTATCTCTTATAAGTATCCGCTTCCCACGATGGAGGAACTCACCGCAACATTCAGTGGCTCAAAGGTGTTCACGAAGCTGGATCTTCACCAGGGTTACCTGTAGGTGCCCCTCCACCCAACCAGCAGGAACCTGACGGCATTCGTGACCCACATGGGCGTTTTCAGGTACACCCTAATGCCTTTTGGTCTGAGCTCAGCACCCAGCTGTTTTCAAAAGATCATGTCCACGATTCTGGCTGGCCTCAAGGGTGTGGTGGCATACTTGGATAACATCGTGGTGCATGGTGCATTGTGGGAGGAGCACAATGGTCATTTGGGCCGGGTGATGAAGGTGCTACAGGAACACGGAGTCACACTGAACGAGGAAAAGTGCATCTTCGCAAAGGACTCCAACGAGTTTGTGGGATTTTGGCTGACGACAGAGGTTCTGAGGCACCTACATTCGAACATGGAGGCGGCCATGCACCTTCCAGATCCCATGACACCCACACAGATTTCCTTGTTCTTGGGCATGATGAACTTTTACAGACGTTTTATTCCCCGTTACTCTGAGACAGTCAAAACACTCCGGGCCCTTCTGAAACAGGATGCACCGTGGCAGTGGACCTCGGCCTGTTCTGCGGCGGTCGCTAAGCTGAAGTCTCAATTCCCCTCCCCTCCAGTGATGGCCCACTTTGATCCAAAATGGCCAACTTTTGTAACCTGCGATGCGTCTGGTTCAGCGGTGGGGGCGGTTATGTCTCAGGTACAAGATGGTAACGAGCGCCCATTGGTGTTCGCGTTGAGGTCTCTTTCAGTGGCTGAACAGAAAAATGCAGTGGGTGAGAGGGAGGCGCTGGTTGACTGAGTTTTGGCTGTTCAGTAGGGAAAAAAAACAAAACCAACACGTTTGTTATTTATGTTTGATTTTTTTGATTTTGTGTACTTTATTGATCCCCAGAGGGGAAATTCATGTTACGGGGGTTCTTCATTTTTGTGAGGGGGGAGTGTTGGGTGGGGATTTGACTTTTGGGGCTTGCCGTAGCCTGGCTGGGGGGTTGAGGATGATGACGTCAGGTGGGCTAATGCTAGAGAATACATTGAGTTGCTTTTCATAATCAAGTCAGTTTGGTGTTCAGTTGAATGCGGCTTCAGTCTCACGTTATTCCGACAACAGATTCCAGCAGCAGCTGTCTCAATCAGAGCTCACATGCAGTATGCCATTACCTCACATAAGATTCCTCATTGTCCCCCTTATTGTCATATTACAGATTTTATCATGGAGTGTAAATGGGGGACAAGGTGAGATCAGAGAGTGTTTACTTTTTAAGTTTAAATAATGGCTAAAACAAAACACTCTTGGCATTTTTTTTCTGCTCCAGCGCTCCCCATTCATTGTCTATGTGGAAAGCTTTGTAGTGCATTTTGGGCAGGTTGTGCACAGTTTTTGTTCAGCTGTTGAACTGAGTCAAATAAAAACTTTTAAAGGAGCAGATGCGTGTGTCATATAAAAACAGATTCAGCAACTAAATGAGATATTTCTCGCTTCAAAATCACTTCCACGGTTTCATTTCGTCATGTTGAAACCATCCATTGTTTACTTCCTGGTTCCTGCAGGCCAGGCAGGAGGAGTCTTTTGTGAACGACTCGTCCAATAAAAGTAGCTCCTTCAGGAGCTCCAGGTTTGTGAGGCTGTAATAGGCTGTAGAAGGCTAGGAGAGCTACCAGTCAATGAACTGTTCATGATTCGGAAGCGGGGGATGAAATGGCTGCTCTTTCCTAAGTGATTCGTTCAGTTATGGTAAGTGATTCAGTACAGTTCGTTCATCCAAAAGAACTAGTACACGTGGACAAATTGTTCATGAATGTTCCAACTCTAACTGGAAAGCATTTGGAGCTCCAATACGACACAGTGATTCAGTGTACAAATACTTCAAACAGATTTTTTTAGCCAGCAAAAAGTGACAAGAAAAAACAAGTTTAAGAGAAAACAGTTGAAGCTGTTTTCTAAAAAGCTGAAAATGTATGAGAAAAATGTCAGAAGTTTACTAGAAAACATTAGAAATTAATGAGAAAAAGGTTGTAAATTTATTTGTCACAATTTTACCACAAAAAGTAGCAAATTTATAAGAAATAATGAATCAGATTTACATGTATAGCACTTGTCATAGACACTCAAAAATGCTTTACAATGGATACATTATTCATTCACTCCACAGACAATGGTAAGCTACTACTGTAGCCACAGCTGCCCAGGGGCGGACTGATGGAAATGTGGCTACTAATTCATGCCAGCGGCCTCTCCAACCACTTATACACATTCATGCCCAGTATCATGGACACTGGAGGCAAGGTGGGTAAAGTGTCTTGTCCAAGGGACACTATAGCAGGATGTCTGGGGGCAAGATTTGAACCATCAGCCCTCTGGTTATTAGACGACCTGTTCTACCTCCTGAGCCACTGTCACTCACATTGCCCTCCTCCATTCCATTTTTGCTGAGCACCAAGCTGGATGGCACAATTTCCATTTTTATATGGTCTTTGGCATGACCCAGCTGGGATTTGAACCCCGACCTTCTGGTAGTGGGGTGGATGCTTTACCTCTAAACCACCACTCCAGTGGTGGCTTAGAGGAAGTGCAAATCTTCAAATAAATCTTCAAATAAATTTGTAGATTTATTTGAAATCTACAAATGTCAAAAATGACAAATTACAGCAAAAAAATAAAAACTTATGAGAAAAGTTGTAAATTTGTGAAGGAACAATTCTGAGGAAAACATGCTAATATACAAGGAAAAAAAAGTCAAATTTATTAATAAAGTTGAAAATTTACAAGAAAAAGTTAAATTTATGAGAAAAAAGTTACAGGTTAAGAAAAAGTTGCAAATTCATAAGAAAAACGATGCAAATTAACTTTTTTAGTGACAAAAGTAGCAAGTTTAAGAGAAAAAAAGTTGAAAATTTATGAGAAAAATTTCAAAAGTTTACTAGAAAACATTAGAAATTCATGACAAAAACATTGCAAAATGATAAGAAATATGTCACAAATTTACCAGAAAAAGTAGCAAAGTTAAAAGAAAGTCACATTTATGAGAAAAAGTCTCAAATTTATAACAAAAGTTGCAAATTTGCAAGAAAAAAAGTTGCAAATTTCCGGAGAAAATATCAAATTTACATGAAAAAGTACAAAATTTACAAGATAAAAGACACAAATTTAAAAGAAACAATGAAAATTTACAAGAAAAAAAATCACATATTTATGAGAATTAACACCTCAGCATTCCAGACAATTTCCCTAAATTTCAGGTTCCTTTATTTGTACCCGTAGGTAGATTTGTTTTGCGGTCAGGTGACATCCTTTTAGACACATATTTGCAAACCACAATTACAGTCAACATGAACACAAACACAGGCACACATGAACCTGACTATAAACATGATAAAAGTACTCAAGGCTCCACCAATCTGGACATAAGACAAAGAGATAAGAGAAAAAAACAAAGAGATAAGAGAGAAGGGTCATATTAAAAAGTTAAAAACTAAGTCAGAGATTAAAATCTCAAGTCTAAAACCCAATAAAAGATTTGAAACCCAAATTAAAAAACCTACAAAAATAAATAAATATAAAATAAAATTGATAAATAGGTAACTAAATTATGTGCAATATATTGTTACATCTTTTTCAACTCTTTAACAGCAGCAGGAACAAAGCTGTTTTTGTAGCGCTGGGTTTTACATTTTGGAACAACAAACCTCCATCTGGGGGGAAAAAGCTGAAAGTTGCAGTGCAAAGGGTGGGAGTCATCATTTAAAATGGAGGTAGCAATCTTCTTTATAATGTGTCTGTTGTCATGTCTGCTTCAATACATGTTTGTGTTGGTTCCAAGGTTGTCATAGCCAGGAGCGGCACTGGGGTTAAGCTCCCAGTGCTCATAAAATGCTCCTTATGGCGTGCATCTCGAAAGGCCTCTGACAACTAAGTCCAACTCCTAGCCTGCCCGTGTGGTTTAGTCTCTAAGCCCGGCGGAACTGCTTTTACTAATAGGAGAAGGGGCGAGGGCGGATCTCTGGCGCCTTAAAACCAGATGCTTCGGGTAGATGGTGGCTCGTCAATCTGGGAAGGTAGCCCATCTAGGGGAAGGTAAACCCTGATTTCAAACTTCCGCTGCCTTGCGGCACACCCGGTCACGGGAAAGGCTTGGGGAGTAAACCCTGAGGAAAAATCCGGAGTCGGAGTCCCTAAGGCAGTTCTCTGTTGTGCTCAACATCGTTCTGGCAGCTCCTGCAACGGCGCTGGTGCCAAACTGTAGCAGCCCTGCTGTTCCTTTGGATTCATCAGTGACGTGGAGAGGGGGGACATGCTGCATGGGCAACATCTTGTCCTCCATATCTTCCTGCCCAGACTTGAATCCTACCAACGCCCAACGCTGGAAGGTAGAACACCGGATCACTGGAGAGGACACTCCAGCTTCGCCTTTGGCGTAGACAAAACACGGGGAATGACAGTTACCGGTTATAAGCCACCGCTCAATTGGCGTAGAGCACGGCGCCAGGGGTTGTTCCCAATGGTGGGAGGGATCATCGGATCTCACTGGACAGCTACCGCCCGCCTCAAGCTGGGCAGCCCCCAGCCAATAAGGTGTTGTCCCGTCACAGCTTGCTTTCCTCATTGGGTGCATGGGGATGAGGAGAAGTCCGAACGGCAGGCTGAGAACCTTCGCACCAGGCAAGACAAAAAAACAAAAGAGACCAACTCTAAAACTGGGAACTTGGAACGTCCACACTATGATGACAGGACTCGCTGCTAACCTCAAGGACATCAACGATACCAGGAAGACTGCCATCATCAATAATGAGCTGAAGAGACTGGAAGTGGATATCGCCACTCTCCAGGAAACATGGTTGGCTGATGCAGGCACACTGAGAGAGAAGGACTACACGTTCTACTGGCAGGGAAAGGGCAGTGACGAACACAGGGAACACGGAGTGGGCTTCGCAGTGAAGAACACCTTGCTGAAGATGGTGGAACTGGGCAGCAATGGCTCTGCATGACTCCTCACCCTCCGCCTGAACACCACTCAAGGTCCAGTCACCCTCGTCAGTGTGTATGCCCCAACACTGACAGCCACACCAGAGGCAAAAGATGAGTTCTACAAGAATCTTGCAACAACTGTCAGGATCATCCCCAACTCTGAACAACTCATTCTCTTTGGAGACTTCAATGCCAGAGTGGGTGCTGACCACGACTCCTGGCCCTCCTGTCTTGGACCATTTGGCGTGGGCAGAATGAACGATAACGGACAGCGGCTGCTCGAGTTCTGCACATATCACGATCTGTGCATCACAAACTCGTTCTTCAAGACCAAGCCCCAACACAAGGTTTCCTGGGGACATCCACACTCAAAGCACTGGCACCAGCTGGACTTGATCCTGACCAGGCGCACCTCGCTGAAGAACGTGTTAATCACCCGTTTGTTCCAGAGTGCAGATTGCGACACAGACCATTCATTGGTGTGTTGCAAGGTCAAGCTGCAGCTGAAGAAATTCCATTGTGCTAGACAGCCTGGAAAGGCACGGATTGACACCAGCAAGATGGCCCAACCAGAACTTGTTGAGCAGTTTGCCTCCACCTTTGAGAAGGAACTTGGTGTACCACAAGAAGGAGAATCTGCAAAGCAGAAGTAGGAAGAGCTGCGAAACACCATCCACCGCACAGCTTTGGCTACCTTTGGGAGGAAGACCTCGAAGTCACAGGACTGGTTTGATGCCAAGTTGACTGAGATGACCCCTGTCATTGAAGCCAAGCACTCAGCACTTGCTGAGTACAAGAAGTACCCAAACGAGAAGAATCTTCAGATTTTCAGGGCTGTGAGAAGCAAAGTTCAGCAGACTGCTAGGCGCTGTGCCAACGAGTACTGGACTCAGCTCAGCCAAGACATTCAAACCGCTGCCATAACAGGGAACATCCGTGGTATGTACGATGACATCAAGAAAGCACTTGGTCCGGCTCAGAGCAAGACGGCCCCTCTCAAATCCTCCACTGGGGAGATGATCACAGAAAAGAACAAGCAGATGGAGAGATGGGTGGAACACTACTCCGACCTCTACTCCAGACAGAACACCGTGACACCGTCAGCCCTTGATGCCATCGACTGCCTGCCATCCATGGATGAACTTGACGCCGAGCCAACCATCGACAAACTCAGCAAGGCCATTGATAGCTTGGCCGCTGGCAAGGCACCTGGCAATGACGGCATACCCCCTGACCTGATCAAGCACTGCAAGACCGCCCTACTGCTGCCATTGCATGACGTCCTCTGCCAGTGCTGGAAGGAAAGTGCCGTACCACAGGACATGAGGGACGCCAAGATCATCACCCTCTACAAAAACAAAGGGGAGAGAAGCGACTGCAAAATCTACAGGGGCATCTCCCTTCTCAGCATTGTTGGCAAAGTCTACGCACGAGTTGTTCTTGTTCGTCTACAGAAGCTTGCCGAACGTGTCTACCCCGAGTCTCAGTGTGGCTTCCGCGCTGAGCGATCGACGGTAGACATGATATTCTCCATCCGCCAACTCCAGGAGAAATGCAGAGAACAGAACATGCCCCTGTACGTCGCCTTCATCGACCTCACCAAAGCGTTCGATCTGGTCAGCAGAGAGGGCCTTTTCAAGATCCTGCCAAAGATAGGATGCCCACCAAAGTTGCAAAGCCTCATCGAATCGTTTCACACCAACATGCAGGGGATAGTGCAGCACGACGGCAACATCTCAGAGCCATTCAACATACGCAGCAGAGTGAAACAGGATTGTGTACTTGCACCAACCCTCTTTGGGATTTTCTTTGCTATGCTCCTGAGACATGCCTTCAGCACAGCAACAGAGGGAATCTACCTGCACACAAGATCTGACGGCAGGCTTTTTAACCTCGCCCGCCTGAAAGCCAGAACCAAAGTACGCGAGGCTCTAATCAGAGACATGCTGTTCACAGACGACGCTGCAGTCACAACCCACACACAGCAGGAGCTTCAGACCCTGATGGACCGCTTCTCCCAGGCATGCAAGGACTTCGGGCTTACCATCAGCCTGAAGAAGACTAACGTCTTGGCGCAAGGCACGGAAGCACCACCAACCATCACCATCGACGACTACGAGCTGGAGGTCGTGAATCAGTTCACGTACCTGGGGTCCACGATCAGCAACAACCTCTCCCTTGATACAGAGATCGACAAGAGGATTGGAAAATCAGCCTTCACACTCGCTCGCCTCACCATACGAGTGTGGGAGAATCCCAAACTCTCTGTCAAGACGAAGATGGCAGTGTACAACGCCTGCGTCATCAGCACACTGCTCTATGGGAGCGAGACGTGGACAACATACGCCCGGCAGGAAAAGAGACTGAACTCCTTCCACTTGCGCTGCATTCACCACATCCTGTACATATCCTGGCAGGACAAAGTGCCCAACACAGAAGTTCTGTCCGGCGCCAGCCTTCCCTCCATGTTCACTCTACTCAGGCAGCGCAGGCTCCGCTGGCTAGGCCACGTTCACCGTATGGAGGATTCTCTATGGAGAACTGGCGACTGGCAGGAGAGACGTTGGCCGCCCACAGCTGCGCTTTAGAGACATCTGTAAGAGAGACATGAAGGTCCTGGAGATCAACACAGAGCGCTGGGAGGGCCTTGCAACGGACCGCTCCAAATGGAGAGGCACCCTGACCAGACAGCTCAAGGCGGGTGAAGAGAGACTGACTGCTGCAGCAGATGAAAAAAGGACCCGCAGGAAGAACCGCCACAGACCCAGCAGCACGGAGACCACCCACAAGTGCGACCTGTGTGACAGGGACTGCCATTTGTGCATCGGCCTGTTCAGCCACAGGCGGTGCTGTTCCAGCAGAGTAGACGTTTAGGATTCTCTTCCATGGTCATCATAGACCAACGGAGGCCGACGTCAGCAATCCTCTGTACTTGTCTGGTGTACAGGGATGTCAGGCTCAGCTGTGACTCACGAAGCAAACGACTGGACCATCTAACTACCTGATCCAAGGATTTCCTCTGTTTCAGTTTTATCTGACCAAACCATGACACTAAAGAAAAGGATAAAACAGATTCAATAAAAGCCCGATAAAACATTGTCATTATGGTTCGGTCAATTTGGAAGCGTGCGAGTTTCCTTAAACAATACAAATGTTGCTGACCCTTTTTGCACACTCTTTCACAGTTCTCTTCAAAGATTAAATTACTATCAATAACCGTCCCAAGATATTTGTAGGATTGTACACATTCAGTGGTCTGGCCTTTTAGTACAGTGACTTTGTGCCTGGGAGTTTTCCTCCTAAAGTCAATAATCATATCTTTAGTTTTTGTCGTATTCAGCTGCAGGTAGGAATCCTCACACCAGTGAACAAAATCATCAACTACTGGGCCGTGGCCACTCTCACCATCCTGGAGGAGACTGACAATAACTGAATCATCAGCATACTTGATGTGTCTGTTGTCATGTCTGCTCCGATACATGTTTGTGTACAGGATGAAATTTAGCAGACGCAAAGAAATTTAAATTCTTTCTTCACTGAGTGCCAATAGAAAATCTGAAATGTTCTGCCAAAGGAACACTGGACTTTTAAGGGGTTAAATTTGCTCCTCAATTTCCAACTTTTTCTTTTTTTGTAAATTTGCAACTTCTTTTTATCAAAACTGCAATTTGTTCTTGTAAATTTGCAACTTTTCTTAAAAAATGTGCAACTTTTTTTCTTGTAAATCTGCAACTTTTTTTTTCTTACAAATCTGCAACCTTTTTCTGCAAAATTTTAAACTTCTCCAAAATTTACAACTTTTTTCCTGCATATTTGAATGTTTTTCTTGGAGATTTTAAACTTTTTTAAAATGGCAACTTTTCTCAATTTGCAACTTTTTTCTTGCAAATCTGATACGGTTTTCCTCAAAAATGTGGACTTTTGTATTTTTTTTCTTATATTTGTAGATTTGAAACTTTTCAAGTTGTAACTTTTTTCTCCTCAATTTGCAATTTTTTTCTTGTAAATCTGCAACTTTCTTACAAATTTGCAACCTTTTTCTCAAAAATTTTAAACTTCTCAAAAATTTGCAACTTTTTCCTGTAAATTTTAATTTTTTTTCTTGCAGATTTTAAACTTTCAAAATGACAACTTTTCTCAATTTGCAACTTTTTTCTTGCAAATCTGATACTTTTTTCCTGAAAAATTTGAACTTTTGTAATTTTTTAACTTTTTCTCATATTTTTAGATATGAAACTTTTCTTTTAAAATTGCAACTTTGTTCTTGCAAATTTGCAACTTTGTTGCACATTTTAAACTTTTCTTAAATTTGCAACTTTTTTGAAAATTTTTAACTTTTTTCTCAAATATTTGCTAATTTTTCCCTTTAAGTTTGCAACTTTTTTCTTGTAAATCTGCAACTTTTTCCATGCAAATCTGAAATGTTTTTCTTGTAATTTTTGAACTTTTTCCCTTAAATATTTGCAAGTTTTTCCTGTAAATTTGCAGCTTTTTTCTTGTAGATTTGAAAATTTTCTTTTAACCTCTTAGCATTCCAGCCAATTTCCCTAAATTTAGCATACCCAAAGAAAATCTAATTCTGTGGCAGTAGAAAATTTGAAAATTTTAATAGGTTAAAATGAAAATTTAGCCATCTGATATATTCATTTGCTCCTTTCAGCCGACTCTCAGTTCAGCGAGTGGTAACGGGTGGAGGTCTTAGCGCTGAGTGACTCGGTGAACGAATATTTCGAGTGGATCTTTTTAACGAACAAAACTGGAAGTGACTCAGTATGTTTTAATGCTCTGTGGACAATGACCCAAATTAACGTTTTAAATGATTTTCTTGTGAGGGGAGTCCCTGTTGCAAAAATAGGGACCTTCAAATACAGCCTTGCATAGGGCTCGAAAAAAGTTAGAAGCGGCCCTGCTAAGAAGCGGTGAGAAGCTACTTTGTGTTTGGAGTGAACGTGCCATCAATCCAAGCACTGGAACATACAAAAAAGAAAAAGAAAAGCTGACTTCCTGTTACATGATATGTCTCCTGTGGTCTGAATCCTCCTTTAAAGAAAAGGCACACGAGTTTATCTGTTGTCGAAGAAGCCATTGGCAAACCTGATCAAAAAAAAAGAATTCAAAGATGCAAAACACTGCAGTTTTGTTCTTTCTCCCTACCTTTAATCTCAACTTTGATAGAAGCAAAAGAAGACTTGCAGGCTCAGGATTTCCATATCTAACACAGACTAACCACCTTGTGTCGTTTTCATCATGAACGTTCCCGTAAGAAGATCTGAAAAGGGAAGACTCACAAACTACTCTCCAGTTCCTTCGCCATATTCGCCCAGCAGTGGACTACACTGTGGCCAGACCACACGTAGCAGTCCAAAGGTGTCTTCTATCATCTTACATCATTTGCAGGAACCAAAGAAAAAAAAAACAGAGTGAGAGAATTTCTCCCTTTTTTTCCGTGTCTTCAACTGTGCAGTCAGTGCAGAAATATTTCTCTGTGCTGCTGCTCAAACAGATTCTTTTAGCTTTCTGCCAGATTTCATGTCACGTCTCAGCTGTGATTTCTTCACTGAGATCGTTCTCCTGCATCTGTTTGCTGGTCTGTGTGATAGACGCAGGTGGTGGCAATCAGCGCCGAGTCTTAATATTTCAAAGAGACGTGGTTGTTGGTGTGTGTTTTGCGCTTCTGAAAATGGCCAATAAAGCTCAACAGGGCCTCTAAAAATGAAGTGAGTTAGAGGTTGTTTTTATTTTATTTTATTTTTTTTTATTTTTATTCTGGAATGAGATGAGCTGGTGGATGAGATTGATGCTTTTCTGGCTGAGGTGATGGAAGGACAACAGAATTAATGTGTTTCTTTCAAAGCTTCAGACTGAATCTGTAACTGAAAAAATTATGAGTCAATATCAAGTCACAGGGGCCGGATATGGCTCTTGAATATATTTTTGGGGCTTTCACACCTAATCCTTTTGGTTGAGACTTTCGGGACATTTCAGGTGTGAAAGCTCCCTGGAACCACGGTGTTATGTTATTAAGACGTATTATTGTGTGACATGGGTGGTGGCTCCACCTTTCTGGTTCTGCCGCCACCCAGGGTATAAGAGGGCTGTAAGGAGGAGGGGCGGTCTCTTGACCTCCTCTCAGCCTGACAGGAGCGCCTTGTATTATACGAGTGAGTCTACAATAAAGTTGTGTTCAGTTCAACACTCAGTCTCGTCCTTGGTTCTCGCTTTACCGACATAACATTTGGCGACGGGGGTAAAACTATGAACGCGGGAGTTTCTACTATTAGGCCATTTTTGGAGCTTCCTGGTGAGCCACCAGTCCCTTTTTTTTTTTTTTTTTTTTTTTTTTTTTTTTTTTGTTACTTATTTGTACCCGTAGGTAGACTTGGTTTGCAGTCTGGTGACAAGCCACTGGCTGCTGGTCGCTGCGTGCGCGAGCGCCCTAAACCTACATGTTTTTGGTATGCGGGAGGAAACCGGAGAAATCCCGGAGTAAACCCACGCAACACGGGGAGAACATGCAAACTCCACACAGCTCACTGTTGGTCGGGGGCTGGAATCGAACCCACGATCTCATGATCCCCGCGATCCCCCGGCCAAGGGTAAAACTGTGCTGCCACAGTGCTAAACCACTGCGCCACCGTGCAGCCCGTGCAGCCCCTTGGGCGAGGTGGTCCGCCGCATTCCAAAATTACTTGGTGGCACTGAACCTTGGTAGTCTGGAGAAGTTGCGGGCACGGGCACTGTTGGCTCACAACTTGGGAATGGAAGGACAGCATATCCTTAGTACTTTAGGTTACAGTGATAGCTTTGTTGAAGTGGTTGAGCTAATGGAGCGACATTTTTGCGCCCTGGAAAACGTCATCGTCTGGAGGATTCAGTTTCAGCAGCGCCACCAGCGGACCGGTGAGTCACTGCAGTGGTATGTAGTAGACCTACGTCAGCTGGCCAGGGACTGTCAGTTCGGAGTATTAGAGGAAGAGATGGTCCGCAACCAGTTGGCAGAACACACCCTATGCTCGGCAGCAAAGTCGCAGCTTCTAACAAACTCGGGCAAGTTGAGGTTACCCGTGGCCATTGAGCTAGCTCAACAGTGTGAGGTGGCAGACAAGCTATCACGGGAGCTCGGTGAGAGAGCGTCACACCACCATTTTGAAGCACAGTTCACGGCACAAGCAGTGGACCTGGACAGCGACAATGGCGTGGAGGATGAACAATGCGCCAATGCTGTAAAGGTCTGCCCCAGGATCACCCAGGTGTTTGGGTTGTGGGTCCACCGAGCACCGTTATAAGGCTAGAGAGGAAGATCAGAATCAGAATCAGAATCAGAATCAGGTTTATTGCCATTGTTCATGTGATACACAAACTAGGAATTTGTCTAGGAAGATGCTGTGGATTCTTGCATCATTTTGCCAAGGCATGTTACAGGTTCAAGCAAGGGGATCCAAGACACAAGAAAGATCTCCCCGCTTCACCTCCCACGGATGTTCGCAGTGTATCCTCAAGCGTCAACAATCATATGGTGGAACTGGACGGAGTAACAGTGCCGCTGCTGATTGACATGGGAGTGGTGAGATCCATGTAAGAGTGGTCGGGCTGTGGTTTGTGGGACTGGCCGATTCCCCAACCGATGGACAGAGCTGTGTGGGATGAACCTTTGCCTAGTAATCTGGACAATGAGCAGGATCAATTCCACCCAGAGCCATCACAGGAGGGTCCCGGTGCCAGCACCCAAGTAACCCTAGTTGAGGGAACTGGGCGGCGCAGTGGGACACCCGTGACGGTGGGTGGCACCGAGTGGAGGGCCCATTCTACTCCCGGATTTTGGCTGGAAGGAACCAGAGAGCAGGAGGCTACAACAGTGATGCCGGCAGAGAAAATGAAAGAGAGCGGGGCAGGACTGGCTGGCACGGTGACATGACGTGCCAAACAGAGACACTGGAAGCTGAGCAGGGCCCCTCTGGGGGTCATGGACGTGGCCCGACCCAGAGAGGTGGCCCGGTCTAGAGGTGTTCGGGACAAACGCCGACGAGAAGATGACCAGGGGTGGCTGCAAGTGGTGGCTGTTGGGGAGGATGCCTGCCTCCAACTATCTGATAGATTGTGGAGGCATCCCTCCGAGCTGTGGCGCGCCAAAAAAGGGGGAGGCAGTGTTTGGACTTCAGACATGGGTCATCCCTGGGAGCGAAGAAAAGAGGGCGCACCGGAGGGGAACCGTCTGACGGTTTTCTGGGGAGGGGTGGTTCCTCTACTGGGGCAGACTGATGGTTAGGCGATGTATATAATGCATGGTGATGGAAATGGGGGATAACCAAACTGTATATTAGTTCTGTTAATGGGACTGTTTTGTGTTTTATACTATTTATTTTAGGAACACAGCAGTCCTCTGTTTAATGGACTGTGCTTTTATTATAGACAACAGAATAATCTGTCTTGCCATGTGGGGGTGGAACAGTTGTCCACCTGTTCCCACCCCCCCAGTTTTAGTTGGTTTTGGAGTGAGTGTGATAGATTGTTTAGGTATTTTTGCTTAGTTTTAATGCATGATTCGGGCTCCAAATTGGGGAGGGTTTCGATTGTATGCGTGTGTTGGACCATTTTTTTTTTTGAAAGGGGGGAAAGTGTTATGTTGTTGGCTCTTGAATATATTGGTTCTCGCTTTACCAACATAACACACGGTCCGGCGTAAAGAGCCGAAATTTGGGTTAGCAAAAAGAAATGGTCTCTGTCCAGATCAAGATTAAATTTGGTGTGGTTCTTTCATATAGAATAATAATCCTGCCAAAAGTCCAATTCTGCTTCAAATCAGGTAAAGAGTACAGTCACATGTACTTGAGTAAAAGTGTAATAATTTCTAATTGTATTTATTGCATGCCTTTTATTTTAGGTTTGGATTTTAGCTGAACCGTGTTTTTAGCTTAAATTTGTTTTTGTCATAAACCGGCCTGGCAGGGGCGGACAGAAGACACCAAGCGCAGGCTGTGAGTTTGCACATCATCATCATCATCATCATCAATGATGATGATGATGATGATGATGATGATGATCAATTTAATAATAAACAACACATGAGCACAAAAATACAGAAAAACACAAAACTAAGACTAAGACAGGATATTACGAACTCTCAGCAAAGGTTGGACTTACGACTAGGCAGATGCTATGAATTCCCAGGGGAGGCTGGACATACAATTACAGAGACAGGGAGTCCGTCTCGGGACTAGGGAAACGTAAAATGACGCAGTAGCGAGTAAACTGAGAAGCAGTCCTTAAATATGCAAGCAAGACTAATTACAGATACTGATCAGGTGTGAGAGACATGAGTGAGAAATAATCAGAACAACCACTGACAGGTGTGACAGCCCGCGCAGCACAGATGACACCCAGAATTAACACTGACAGCTGTCACACCGAGAGAAACAAAGCAACAGATGACTGCGAAGGTAAAGCACAGGAAAGCAAAAAGGTAACTGACTATAATGCTTGTTATGTATGAGATTTGGGTGTTTGGGATGCCGTATCCACCCACAGGTTGACATCAGGCGGGCACAGCCCACTCTGTATAAAGTTGAGTGTTCTGTCTAATAAAGTTCAGTTGGATGTCCCTCAAGAAGCTTTCTGTCTCGTGTCATTTTCACAATATAACATTTGGCGACGAGGTAAATCAGTGTTATTCTGTTATGGATTACGCGTGCGAGGACGCTTTCAAGGTCTCCAGGAGATAAGGCAAATTCATGTGCCTTAGCCAGTGGACAGGCAAGTCCCTTACATCGTTTCTGACAAGGCTTCGTAGCCAAGCTAAGAAGTGCAGGTTTGGGGCTTTGGAGGACGGCATGGTGAGGGATAAATTGGCCAATGGCACCAGCGATGTTTGGCTGATGTACACGCTGATGACAGCTAAAGTGCCGCCGTCGTTGGAGGAAATTCTGGCCTTGGTGGAGCAGAGGGAGTCCGTGATCCAGCGTGAGCTAGCAGCTAAGGCTAGTGTGGGGTCGACTGCGTGTGATTTCCCGCCGAGAGTGGAGGTTCGCGAGCTAACTGGGCAACAAAATGCGGTAACGGCACAGCGGAGCACCAAGACCATGAGTGCTGGGAACAGCGGCCAGGAGCCGGTGTCGGAGGACGTGACCGGTGAGGGTGACATTGAGAGCCCCGGAGGCGAGCAGCGACAGCCGTTTGTGGAAGCTACACAGCGGGCAAGCGAGGCCAGGCAGGCTGACGGCCCCGGGGAGGAGCAGCAACAGCCGCTTGTGGAAGCTATGCAGCAGGCGAGCGGGGCCAGACAAGGTGGTGGCCCCGGGGGGGGGGGGGGGGGAGTAGCAACAGCTGCTTGTGGAAGCTACGCAGCAGGCGAGTGAGGCCAGGCATGCTGACGGTCCCGGGGAGGAGCAGCAACAGCCGCTTGTGGAAGCTATGCAGCAGGCGAGCGGGGCCAGACAAGGTGGCGGCGCCGGGGGGGGGGGGGGGGGGGGGGAGTAGCAACAACTGCTTGTGGAAGCTACACAGCGGGCAAGCGAGGCCAGGCAGGCTGACGGTCCCGGGGAGGAGCAGCAACAGCCGCTTGTGGAAGCTATGCAGCAGGCGAGCGGGGCCAGACAAGGTGGCGGCCCCGGGGGGGGAGTAGCAACAGCTGCTTGTGGAAGCTACGCAGCAGGCGAGTGAGGCCAGGCAGGCTGACGGTCCCGAGGAGGAGCAGCAACAGCCGCTTGTGGAAGCCATGCAGCGGGCGAGCGGGGCCAGACAGGCTGACGGCCCTGGTGGGGGAGGGGGGGAGCAACAGCTGAATACGGAGACTACATGACAAGACACGTGGGATGAGGGAGTCGAGAGCTGCGTCGGGGTGTCCGGACCGGAGAACGATGCCGGTGAGGACGACGCTATGATCCCCGAAAGTGAACAACAAGAGCCGGACACGGTGGCAGCACAGCAGAGCACCAACACCGAGAGCACTGAATGCAGCAGTGAGGAGCCCAGGTCGGTGAGCGGGCCCGATGAGGGTGATGGTGCGTGTCCCGGAGGTGAGCAGCAGCCGCAGGACACAGTGACAGCACAGCAGAGCACTAACACCGGGAGCACTGAATGCAGCAGTGAGGAGCCCAGGTCGGTGAGCGGGCCCGATGAGGGTGATGGTGCGTGTCCTGGAGGTGAGCAGCAGCCAAATACGGAGGCTATGCAGCAAGACACGTGGAGCGAGGGGGCCAAGAGCAGTGACGACGTGCCCGGGTTGGGAGATGGAGCCGACAGGAGTGTCACAGAGGGCCCTGAGGGACAGCAGCTACAGCCAGACATGGTTGACGGCGTGGTTCAGGACACAAGCTGGTCTGGCGAGCTGGGTGTTAATTGTGACTGGTGTGACGATAACCCAGCGAGGGTTGACCCCGGTGTCGTGGCCGCGGTAACCTTGGTGTGGGAACCAGACGGCACTGTGGGGTCCCTGTGAAGAAGGTTGCTGAGGCTGGAGGACATGAGAGTGGAGCGGGAAAAATTGGTGCGGTTCTGCAGAGCGCCAAATGCCATCATCGGGGTAAGAGTTTGGACCGGGTCAGTGGGACAGCACGACGCAGGGGGGAGGTCCTGAGATGACGTGGCAGGCACAGGAGACCAGGTCGGGTTCCCCTGAGGGTCGACGGTGGGGTCTGGCCCAGAGAAAAAAGACCAGTTTTGAAGGTTAGAGACATGTTGGCCAGTGAGGGGTGTTTCGATCCTGGGGGGCGGCAGCAGCCGGACTTAAGGATGCCATGGGGATGCCCAGGCCCTCCGTGGCTGTATTGAAGATTTTGGCATTATAAAGACATGTTCGCTAGTAAGGGGGGTTTCGACCCTGGAGGTGGACAGAGGCCAGAGGCGCATATGTTGTGGGGGTGCCCGGGGACTCCGAGGCAGTTTTCTGGATGGTGGCTACCCAGAGACATTGGGGTTACCTGATATTTTATTTTTCTGGTGTGAATGCCTGTATATATGTGAGTGAATGTGTGTAATATGGGATTATTTTATGTATTTTAAGGAGACGTGGTCCATTTTGATTATTTTGGTGTGAATGTCCCTGTTCTTAGTGTGTGATTCGGGTTTCTAAATTTAGGTGGTTCAGTTGTGTGTGTGGTTTCGCAATTTGCAAAAGGGGGGGTGTTATGTACGAGATTTGGGTGTCTGGGATGCCGTGCCCACCCACAGGGTGACGTCAGGAGGGCACGGCCCACTCTGTATATAGTCGAGTGTTCTGTCTAATAAAGTTCAGTTGGATGTCCCTCAAGAAGCTTTCCGTCTCGTGTCATTTTGACAATATCACAATGCTAAAACAGGAACAGACCAAAATCCACCATGAGAAAATAGCCGCCAAGACAAAAACCAGGAAGGAATGCAAAACCCAATAAGTACTCAAAAAACAATACCAATGAACACTGAGGTTACAAAGGGAGAACTGAGGATACGGACAAATATAAACAGGAAAAACAAATGCAAGATAATACAGAAATATGTACAACTCAAACTAAGACAAAATAACAGGAAACTAAGAACAGAAACAAAAGGACAAACCCAGATAAACTACCCCAACCATACTAAATATAAAATGAACAGAGATGCAAAAATACAAACCATAATTAGGAAAACCTGAAGCGTGCGCCTGGTGCTCCCCCCGAGCGCCGCACCATGACAGTTTTTAAGTTTAAGTGTATAACTTTTTAGTTCTTTCTTACTCAAGTCATTTTTGAGAGACTACTTTTTGTTAAAAAATGCCTTGAATAAGGCCAAAGAGGGCGCCAATCGCAAACGGTAAGTTTGTACATTTATTAACTGAAAGACGAACAAAACGAAAACGACGTAAGGGACTTGCCTGTCCACTGGCTAAGGCACATGAAATTGCCTTATCTCCTGAAGACCTTGAAAGTGTCCTCTCACACGTAATCCATAACAGGAAAACACGTACACTTACAGATAACATCGGGGAACACCCGGGGGAGCTAACACAGACGTGACAACAACGTCTGGACTCGTAAAACCGCAGCAACTAAACAACTACAGTGGTCTGTTTAAATAGCATTTGTACGGATGACAATCAGGTGTGGGTACATGAGTGAGAATGTAATCAAAACAAGAAGTGACAGCAGTGCAGCCCTCAAAACAGTTTGAGGGCAGAAGCTGCACAGCACTGTCAAAATAAAAGTACAGACCAGAACTCAACAATACAAAATAAGATAACACAAACCCCAAAAGATAAACAATGCCATAACTAAACAAGACTACAAGAACACAACTAAGAATACAACAACTCATCAATTAACAGAAACCAGATACAAAAGATAATAATAAACAGAGACAAACGAACAGAAAAGGACTCAACTAAAGCTGGAACTGAGCTTGGCTCCCATCCGTGCTCAGGATCATGTCACTTTTACTTGTACTAGAAAAATTAATATCATGAAGTGATGTTACTTTCAATTCCTGACTTGCCACCTCTAATCAAGGAGATTTTTGAATGAATGGAGGCTCTGCTGTTAATGGCGAGTGACATGACAGACCAATATGGTGATTTTGAAGACTAAAAACATAATTTCAGTTAGATATTATTTTAATCCTGCTATATTTACAGGCTTAAGTCAATAAAATATTTTAGAGTCACTAGGTCTATCTGTAATTTAAATTAGCATGATTACACATAGTGTCTGTGGGCAGTGTTGCCAGGTTTCAAAAGAGAAACAAGCAACCAGCTCTATGGAAACAAGCCCAAAAAAGCCCAACAGGCAACCTACCACACTATGTAAAAGAGAGGCTACTTGATAGCATATATCGATATATCCATCCATCCATCCATCCATCTTCTACCACTTTTCCGGAGGTACGGGTTGCGGAGGCAGCAGTTCAAGCAGAGAAGCCCAGACTTCCCTTTCCCCAGCCACCTGCTCCAGCTCTTCAGAGAGGATACCAAGACGTTCCCAGACCAGCTGGGAGACATAGTCTCTCCACCGAGTTCTGGGTCTGCCCCGGGGTCTCCTCCCAGTGGGACGTGCCCGAAACACCTCAAGTGGGAGGCGTCCAGGAGGCATCCTAATCAGATGCCCATACCACCTCAACTGACTCTTTTCAATGTGGAGGAGCAGCAGTTCTACTCTGAGCCTCTTCCTGATGACTAAGCTCCTCACCTTATTTCTGAGGGTGAGTCCAGCAATCCTGTGGAGAAAGCTCATTTCAGCCGCTTGTATCCGCGATCTCGTTCTTTCAGTCATTACCCAAAGCTCGTGACCATAGGTGAGAGTAGGAACGTAGATTGACTGGTAAATCGACAGCTTTGCCTTAGAACTAAGCTCCCTCTCCACCACAACCGACCGGTACAATGTCCGCATCACTGCAGATGCTGCTCCAATCTGTCTGTCAATCTCTCGCTTCATTTTCCCCTCACTTGTGAATAAGACCCCAAGATACTTAAACTCCTCCACTTGGGGCAGGAGCCTGTCCCCAACCCGGAGAGGACAATCCACCTTTTACCAACTGAGGACCATGGACTCGGACTTAGAGGTGCTGATTCTCATCCCAGCCGCTTCACACTCGGCGGCAAACCGTCCCAGCAAGAGCTGGAGGTCATTGCTGGATGAAGCCAGCAGGACAACATCATCTGCAAACAACAGAGATGAGATCCTGTGGTCACCAAGCATGACACTCTCCATTCCCTGGCTGCGCCTAGAAATCCTGTCCATAAAAATTATGAACAGGATCGGTGACAAAGGGCAGCCCTGGCGGAGTCCAACTCTCACTGGGAATGAGTCCAACCGAGTGTTGGCAATACAAACCAAACTCTCACAACGGTCGTACAGAGACCGAATAGCTCGCAACAACAAGCCCGATACCCCATACTCCCGAAGCACCCCCCACAAAAAACCACGAGGGACACGGTCAAATGCCTTCTCCAAGTCTACAAAACACATGTAAACTGGTTGGGCAAACTCCCACAAACCCTCGAGAATTCTCGAGAGGGTAAAGAGCTGGTCCAATGTGCCATGGTCAGGACAAAAACCACATTGCTCCTCCTGAATCCGAGGTTCGACCAGCGGCCGGACTCTCCTCTCCAGTACCTTGGCATAGACCTTCCCAGGGAGGCTGAGGAGTGTGATCCCTCTAAAGTTGGAGCACACCCTCCAGTCCCCTTTTTTGAAAAGAGGAACCACCACCCCGGTTTGCCATGCCAAAGGCACTGCCCCCGACCTCCACACAATGTTGCAGAGACGTGTCAACCATGACAGCCCAACAACATCCAGGGCCTTGAGGTAGTCAGGGCGAATCTCGTCCACCCCCGGGGCCCGGCCACCAAGGAGATTTTTAACCACCTTGGCGACATCAGCCCCTGTGATAGGCGAGTCGTCCCCCTCGTCCACAAACCCTGCTTCCTATGTGGAAGGCGTATCAGTGGGATTGAGGAGATCCTTGAAGTAGTCCTTCCACTGCCTGACGATATCCCCAGTCGAAGTCAACAGTGCCCCATCCGCACCATACACAGTGTGGACAGGGAGCTGCTTCCCCCTCCTGAGCCGCCGGACAGTTTGCCAGAATCTCTTCGAGGCCGACCGAAAGTCTTGTTCCATGGCCTGACCGAACTCCTCCCATACCCGGGTTTTTTCTTCAGCAACCACCCGAGCTGCACTCCACTTGACCTGCCGGTACACCTCAGCTGCTTCAGGAGTCCCACAAGCCAACCAGGATTGATAGGACTCCTTCTTCAGCTTAATGGCCCCCCTCACCACTGGTGTCCACCAATTGGTTCAGGGGTTGCCACTCTGAGATGCACCGACCACCTTGCGGCCGCAGCTCTGGGCCGCCGCTTCAACAACAGAGGTGGAGAACATGGCTCATTCAGACTCCATGTCTCCAGACTCCCTCGGAATGTGGTTGAAGTTCTTCTGGAGGTGGGAGTTGAAGACCTCCTGGACAGGGGCCTCAGCCAGATGTTCCCAGCACACCCTCACTATATGTTTGGGTCTGCCAGGTCTGAATGGCTTCCTCCCCTGCCATCGGATCCAACTCACCACCAGGTGGTGATCAGTTGACAGCTCTGCGCCTCTCTTTACCCGAGTGTCCAAGACATTTGGTCGCAGGTCTGATGACATGATAACAAAATCGATCATCGACCTGCAACCTAGGGTGTCCTGGTGCCAGGTACACATATGGACACCCTTATGCTTGAACATGGTGTTCGTTATGGACAAACTGTGGTTAGCACAGAAGTCCAGTAACTGAACACCACTCAGGTTCAGATCGGGCAGGCCGTTCCTCCCAATCACCCCCCTCCAGGTTTCACTGTCATTGCCCACGTGCGCATTGAAGTCCCCCAGTAAAACAATGGAGTCTCCAAGAGGAGCACCCTCCAGCACCCCAGTCACAGACTCCAAAAAGGGTGGGTACTCTGAAACATCATTTGGTGCATAGGCACAAATGATGGTCAGGACCCATTTCCCAACCTGAAGGTGCAGGGAAGCAACCCTTTCGTCCACTGGGGAAAACTCCAATATAGAGGCAGCAAGGTGGGGGGATACAAGAATACTCACCCCTGCTCGTCGCCTCTCGCCCGGGGCAACTCCAGAAAAGGCCAAGCTCCAGCCCCTCTCCAGGAGACTGGTTCCAGAACCGGAGCTGTGTGTTGAGGTGAGGCTAACTATATCTAGCCAGTACCTCTCAACCTTGTACACCAGCTCAGGCTCGTTCCCCACCAGAGAGGTGACATTCCACGTACCAAAAGCCAGTTTAGAAAGCTTGGGATCAGTCCGCCAAGGTCTCCGCCTTTGACCGCCACCTAATCCACATAGCACTGGACCCCCATGATCCCTCCTGCAGGTGTTGAGCCCACTGGAGGGCGGACCCATGTAACTCCTTCGGGCTGAGCTTGGCCGGGTCCCATGGGTGGAAACCCAGCCACCAGACGGGTGTCTGGTGACGATAATCTATATCGATATATAGATTTATATTTGTTTGCAGTGAATTGACTGTAAACACTGCATTGAGTAATGGAATTTTATTAACTCTAATTAAAGGAAAATACATATACATTCTGCATAAGCAACAGCAAATTTGTAGTAAACAGTCAACGTAAAAACCTTGAATAAATAAAATTTTTAAACTCTGATCAAAAGGAAAGACGTGCATTCTGCATAACAGCACTAAACATGATTACAGTTTAGTGATGTGGGATGATGGGAGTTGTCGTCCACTAGTCCTTTAAACAAAAACTAAGTATTGCACGACAGCTGACAACTTTAATTATGTGGAAAATTATCTTTTAAATTGACAAACATCATATGTGTAACTCGTGGCAAAATTTGATCGGGATCAAAAGATAATTTCGCTCTTGCCATTCGCCAATGGAGAATTTTTTTGATTTAAGGTCCCATACGCGATAAATATATATGAAGTGTTATGCAGACAGGGGCGTCACAGTTCACCCTTCAGGGCAGGAAAAAAAGGCACCAAACGCTGGCCGTGAGTTTGCAGAATTTATTTAATGAACATAACAAAATGACAAAAAACTTGTGGAAGGAAAGGGACACAGGTCAGCAAAAATAGCTTCAGCTAAGGCGAGAGTGATCGCCGGCTAAACCTGGGGACAAACAGTAATACACGTAGAACACAGACAGAGAACTTACATGTTGCGTAGTGAGCTAACAGTAGGAACGGGCAGGAGAAGGTGAAGATAAATGATTAGGATCAGCTGCGGCCATGAGAGGGAGGCAAACCAGAAACTGACAGCTGACAGGGCACGCCCACACAAAGCTACACGCCCCTGACAGCTGTCAACAGTTGAAGAATAAAACTAGAGGTAAAAAAATGCAACAGATGGGTAAATAAACAGAAAAAGCCATGAGGCCGAGTCTGGCAGAAACCTCCAGCACTCGGTTCATGACAAGGGGGAATATGTACAGGTCAATGTTTTTGGGCAGCTCAGTATCAAGGGTTAAATTGGCAACAGATTTGGTCAGTTAGTGATAATTTTTTTTTGTTAATAACAAGGAAAAGGAAGTTTCTTATAAAATTTTGCATCGTATATACTCTGTTAAAGATTTACGTATTTGAAAGGTTTGGACTCGAAACAGATTATTCTTGTGTTTTATGTGGATTAGAAAGAGACTGTTAGTTAATTGTATTTACAGAAAGACGTTTTGGACATACGTTGAACATTTTATGTTGCAGAGGACTGGACAAAGAATTCTGTTTAAAGAAAGAGACATAATTTTTGGATTTGAACAAAAATCAATGGACAAGGACTTTATTTCATACATTTGTTCTTGCTAAAAGGAAAGTTTCACAAACACAAGAAGTGAACAGACTCCAGAATGAAACCAAACTTTGAACATTTTTATTTTGAAGTGAAACAGTATGGCACAACTATTAGCAGCATAAAAAATAAAGCTATTAAGATGTTTGGTGTTCTTGAGAAATTTAGTATTTATACATAAATATTGTATTTTAATTTAATTTTGGTATTTCAACCTTGGCTTGAAACTTTTCCAAATATAAAAGTTTTATTATTCCCCTGGCAGTAACAATTTTGTTTTAAAAATTGTATGTGTTCTAATAAAGTTTAAAAAAAGATCCCATATGGAGAGTTGTCACACAGACAGCAAAGCAAGCCCAGAAAAGCAACTACACGTTAAAAAACAAGCCCAGAAACCCGCGACTGACAAGATTTGCAAGCGACTATAGAGAAAAAAAAGCAGACTTGGCACCAATGCGAGTAATGGTTTCACTCATTGCAGATTGTAAAGTTTTTCTTTGAAATCTGTTACCCTTAATTGCCACTGCTAAATTTAAATTTTAAGCTTTTCCCTCATAATTTTGCAGTCTTTCTTGAAAAAAAAAAATTCTCAGATCTTGTGGAAGATGGAAGCAGACGAGGCAGCGAGCTGGACAGCACATGAACTTTATTCCACTTCCAACATAAACACAGAAACTCTAAAAACCTGAGTGCCTGAGCGAACTCCTTTATACACTTTAATTCCCGCCTCCGGCACTCACGGTAAACACATTGACATTCAGACTGCAAGACTTGCACATACATTAACATAACATTGACCCACTGTCACAGAGCAGGTGTTGCTACAATACATTCGCATCCCTGCGTCCTCATGTGTCAACCTGGCGCGGCAGGGGGTGAAAGGCACATCCTTGTTTGGTTGGCTCTTCTCAGCTTTCCCCCTAAGCATCTCTAACCATCTTCTCCCCCACCCACACCCTTGTCCTGGGTGGAGTGCCACGTGCATTGTGTCCACCACACAGCCCCCCCCCCCCCAACACCCAGAAAGGGCTCTAACCCTCTGGCACCTTGGGCTTGAGCTGGCGCCTGTAACCGGCCGAAGTGTCTTGCTGTGCAGTGTCCTGCAGGGCAGGAGACAAACTCGGTCTCTGGTGCACAGTCCTGTGGAGAGGGAAAGGGTGGGGAGGGGAAAAACCTAGTCTGTTGCCAACAGTTCTCTGCATTGGGAACACAAACTTACGGAGCCACTGTAGGTGGACGTTCGTGCTGGGGAACTTGAGCCAACACCACCTGTTCGTCTGCCAACACATAAGTGGGCTTAAGCCTGTCAATGCAGATGGTTTCCTTATGCAACCCCAGGTCTAACACAAAATGCTTCGCCCCAGTTTCCAGCACTCTGAACTGTCTGTCATATGGTGGGCACAGCGGGGTTCTGTGTGCGTCATACCTAACAAAAACAAACTTGGTGCTCTGTAAGCTGTTTGGGATGAAGGTGTGGGGAAAACAATGGTGCCCCAGACCCAGCACGTTAGCGGCCCCTGTACTGTAACATAATTGCGTGGGCGGGTTGGTCCCGGGTGCGGGGTTTTCCCCAAGGATCTGCAGCGGTTGAAAACAAACAAGTTCTGCCGGGGAGGCTGCCAGATCCTCCTTAGGTGCAGAGCACAACTCCAATAGGACCCAGGGCAGGTGGTCATCCCAATTTGCATCTGTGAGTAAGGCTCGGAGCGCTGCTTTAAGCGACCTATGAAAGTGTTTGCATAACCCATTAGCCTGGGGGTTGTACGCGATGCTGCGGTGAATTTTGACCCCCAGGCTCTGGGCCATCGCGGACTAGAGTTCCAAAACAAATTGTGGACCCCTGTCGGAAGTGATGTCCGATGGTGGATCCGAACCGTGCAACCCAAGCTGACAAAAAAACGCGAGCCGCTTCCACGGACATGGTGGAAGCCAGTGGGACCACTTCAGGCCAATGCATGGTGCAGTCCGCGATTGTCAAAAGCCTTGCGACGGTGGGAGGGGGCCCACCAAATCCACATGGACGTGGTCGAACCTCCTGGAATCTGAAACAGCTTGAGGGGGTCTTTGCTGTGCTTGTGCACTTTGGCCCACTGGCACACACTGCAGCCCACTCTTTCATGTCCCTGCGTAAGTGAGGCCAGACAAATTTCACCCCCACCAGTTTAACCGAGGCGTACACACTGGGATGTGAAAGGAGTGGACTGACTCAAAAATGCAGCAGCGCCAAGAGCTCGGAACAACTGGGCGTGGGTGACTGGTGGAGACGTTGCAAAGCAAGGGGGGCACCCTTCTTGCACCACCCTGCTCTCCAGTTTCAACCCAGTAGGTGCGGACTGGAGCGCACAAATGTCCGCGTTCCCGGTTTGCTCCACGGCCATGGCGGGGAAATCTATCCCCATGTAGACCGGGGAGACTAACGTGCGCGACAGGCAGTCGGCCACGTCATTAAGCTTACCGGATACGTGTTGAATATCAGTCATGAACGCCGAGATTGCAGCCAAATGTCATTGCTGCTGGGCCAACCATGGTTCCGAGACTTTGGACATTGCATACGTTAGCGGCTTATGATCAACAAAAGTGGTGAACTCGCACCCTTCCAGCCAAAACTGGAAATGGCGCATCACCAGGTGGAGGGCCAACAACTCTCTGTCAAATGTATTTGAATTCGTTGTCGCACAAAGTGTGGCTGAAAAATGTGAGCAGCTGCCATGCACTGGAAACGTACTGCTCCACCACTGCCCCTGTTGTAACGTGAGATGCGTCAGGGGTGAGTGCTATCCGCGCTGACGAGACAGGGTGGGCTAGCAAAGCGCCGTTAGTGAGCGCTGTTTTGGTGTTTGCGAAAGCCTGGACTCACACGGGGGTCCAGTTGTTGTTTTTCGCGGGCTTCTTTTTCTTGAGTGCAACGTACAACGGCTGCAGCAGCTGGGCTGGTCAGAGGAGGAAATGGTTGTAAAAGTTGACCATGGCCAAAAATTCCTGCAGGGCCTTCACGGTCTGCGAGTGCAAAAAATCCGACACGACACGCACCTTAACAGGCAGCGGAATCACGTCCTCCGGCTAAATGCGGTGACCCAAAAAAATCAATCACTGGCACACCGAGTTGGCACTTCGCCAGATTCACGATAAGCCTGTGTGCTTCCAACCTCTAGAAAACTAGTTTGAGATGGGCGAGGTGCTCCTCCTCGGATGCGCTAGCCACCAGAATGTCATCTAAGTAGACAAAAATGAAGGGCAGGTCACGGAGCACCGCATCCATCATTCTTTGGAAGGTTTGTGCTGTGCCCTTTAACCCGAACGGCATGCGTAAAAACTCGAAAAGGCCAACAGCAGTTATTACTGCTGTTTTGGGAACGTCCTCCGCGCGCACCGGGACATGGTGGTACCCGCGGACCAGATCCACTTTTGAAAAAACATACGTCCCTGCCAGGTGCACGGAAAAATTCCGGATGTGTGGGATGGGATACTGATCATGTTCTGTGGCATTCTGTGGCATTGTTCAAGCACCGGAAATCGCAGCATGGTCGCCACGACCCATTGGCCTTAGACACCATGTGTAGTGGGGATGCCCATGGGCTGTTGGAGCACCTAACGATGCCCAGCTCCTCAAAGTTGGTAAACTCCTCGCGTGTGCTAGCTAGTTTAACCGTGTCCAGGCGCCAAGGTCGCACAAACACCGGCGGGCCTTTTGGGGTTATGAAATGTTCTACCCCATGTTTGGTTACTGTAGCAGAAAATGTCGGAACCGTGAGTGCTGGGAACTGTGAAAGTAAATGCTAGTACTTACCCCCTGGAGCTATAACGCTATCCTGTGTTGTTGACCCAACTCCCCAAGCTGTGCAGGGCAAGGAGGTAAAAGAGACAGCATCCACTAAACATCTGTTGGCAACATCAACTAACAGCCCATAAGCACATAAAAAATCTGCGCCTAAAATGGGGACAGAATATGCCACCGCCACAAAATCCCAATGGCAATTGTGTCCGTGGAAGCACACCGTCAACGTCTGTTCACCAAACTTCCTGATGTTGGATCAGTTGGTGGCCGTGAGCTCAGGACCGATGCGTCCTGCTGATCTGTCTGTGCTGACCGGCAGAATGAGGCTCTTCTGGGAACCGAACGTGTCTGCGATGAACAGCAGCTTGTTCCTGTCGCCAGCACTCACAGCTGCTACTGACTGCTGGCCTTGCCACTTCCGTGGCTTCTTGAATTGGCATGGTGGCAGACAGCGTTGGGCATCCAAGCCAAAGCGCCAGTGATAGACACAGAGCATCCCGTTCCTGTGTCTCTTGGCATCTGTCCCAGCCACCACCAACGGCTCCTCGACCTCACTGGAGTCCTTCTCGGATGCCGGTGTCATTGCGTGTAAGGTGAGAGTTCTGGTTGCTAGGATGATGCACTTCCTGTGATAGAGTGCAGTATTTCCTGGTTACCAGCAGCGGCAAGTTGGCCAGGATCACCCTCGCTGTAACAGGTAGGCTCCTGAGAAAGAGGTGAAGGATTAGTCATTCTTCCTCCTCAATGCTAACATGCTCTCTATCAGCTCTACAGCTGATCTGTCACATAACTCTGAGCGCGTTAGGAGTCTCTCTGCTCTCTCACTGTCCAACAGGGTATACCGCTGAATCAGCGTCTGTTTGAGCATATCGTATTTCCTCTGGGCCGATGGTTCCTGGACCACATCACTTGCATGGTGTGCACATCCAGCGCAGCGACCGCGTGATAATATTTGGTATCATCTGTTGTGATCCCGCGGAGTGTGAATTGAGCTTCAACATGTAGAAACCAAGCAGTCGGATTGTGAAGCCAGAAGTCTAGGAGCTTGACTGTGATAGTACATGTCGCGCTGGTGTTCTACCTCTGGGTTGTCTCCGGGGCGGTGCTCGGCTTGTTCTCCATTGCACGTCTTAAGGTTACCAATGTGGAAGATGGAAGCAGACGAGGCAGCGAGCTGTACAGCAAATGAACTTTATTCCACTTCCAACATAAACACAGAAACTCTAAAAACCTAAGTGCCTGAGCAAACTCCTTTTTACACTTTAATTCCCGCCTCCGGCACTCAGGGTAAACACATTAACATTCAGACTGCAAGACATGGACATACAGTGAGGCAAAAAAGTATTTAGTCAGCCACCAATTGTGCAAGTTCTCCCACTTAAAAACATGAGAGAGGTCTCCAATTTTCATCATAGGTATACCTCAACTATGAGAGACAAAATGAGAAAAAAAAAATCCAGAAAATCACATTGTCTGATTTTTAATGAATTAATTGGTAAATTCCTCAGTAAAATAAGTATTTGGTCACCTACAAACAAGCAAGATTTCTGGCTCTCACAGACCTGTAACTTCTTCTTTAAGAGGCTCCTCTGTCCTCCACTCGTTATCTGTATTAATGGCACCTGTTTGAACTCATTATCAGTATAAAAGACACCTGTCCACAACCTCAAACAGATTCCAAACTCCACTATGGCCAAGACCAAAGAGCTGTCAAAGGGCACCAGAAACAAAATTGTAGACCTGCACCAGGCTGGGAAGACTGAATCTGCAATAGGTAAGCAGCTTGGTGTGAAGAAATCAACTGTGGGATAAATTATTAGAAAATGGAAGACATACAAGACCACTGATAATCTCCCTCGATCTGATGCTCCACGCAAGATCTCACTCCGTGGGGTCAAAATTATCACGAGAACGGTGAGCATAAATCCCAGAACCACATGGGGGGACCTAGTGAATGACCTGCAGAGAGCTGGGACCAAAGTAACAAAGGCTAGATAAGAAACATACTACGCCGCCAGAGACTCAAATCCTGCAGTGCCAGACGTGTCCCCTTGCTTAAGCCAGTACACGTCCAGGCCCATTTGAAGTTTGCTAGAGAGCATTTGGATGATCCAGAAGAGGATTGAGAGAATGTCATATGGTCAGATGAAACCAAAATAGAACTTTTTGGTAAAAACTCAACTTGTCGTGTTTGGAGGAGAAAGAACACCATACCTACTGTGAAGCATGGGGGTGGAAACATCATACTTTGGGGCTGTTTTTCTGCAAAGGGACCAGGACGACTGATCCGTGTAAAGGAAAGAATGAATGGGGCCATGTATCGTGAGATTTTGAGTGAAAACCTCCTTCTACCAGCAAGGGCATTGAAGATGAAACGTGGCTGGGTCTTTCAGCATGACAATGATCCCAAACACACCGCCCGGGCAATGAAGGAGTGGCTTCGTAAGAAGCATTTCAAGGTCCTGGAGTGGCCTAGCCAGTCTCCAGATCTCAACCCCATAGAAAATCTTTGGAGGGAGTTGAAAGTCTGTGTTGCCCAGCGACAGCCCCAAAACATCACTGCTCTAGAGGAGATCTGCTTGGAGGAATGTGCCAAAATACCAGCAACAGTGTGTGAAAACCTTGTAAAGACTTCCAGAAAACGTTTGACCTCTGTCATTGCCAACAAAGGGTATATAACAAAGTACTGAGATGAACTTTTGTTATTGACCAAATACTTATTTTACCGAGGAATTTACCAATTAATTCATTAAAAATCCTTCAATGTGATTTTCTGGATTTTTTTTTCTTATTTTGTCTCTCATAGTTGAGGTATACCTATGATGAAAATTGGAGACCTCTCTCATCCTTTAAGTGGGAGAACTTGCACAATTGGTTGCTGACTAAATACTTTTTTACCCCACTGTACATTAACATAACACTGACCCACACGTCACGGAGCAGGTGTTGCTACAATACATTTGCACGCCTGCGTCCTCAGGTGTCAGCCTAGCGCGGCAGGGGGTGAAAGGCACATCTTTGCTTGGTTGGCTCCTCTCAGCTTTCCCCATTAGCATCTCTAACCATCTTCTCCCCCACCCACCCCCTTGTCCTGGGTGCAGTGCCATGTGTATTGTGTCCCCCACAATCTATGACATTTTCTTGTACGTGGATTAGTGACTTCTTTTTCTTTTAATTTTCTGATTGTGTTTTTCCTCTTAATTTTGGACTTTTACTTGTAAACTTGCAACTATTTGTGATAAATCTGTGACCTTTTCACACAAATTTACAAATTTTTACACAGACATTTGCAACTTTTTTTGTGAATTTATACCTTTACTTTTGAGAATAGGTGAGGTTTATCTCCTAAATCTGAGGAAAATCTTAACAAACTAATTGCATGTACTCTAATATAATCCAAATTGTGTAAAAAAGTAATAGACAGTAATAAATCAAATATTTCATGAGCCAGAACTGAAGAATGCATAAACTTTCAACTGATGAAGGTGCATATTTCCTCCCCAGTTTTTGCTCCATAACATATATATATATATATATATATATATATATATACTGTATATATATATATATATATATATATATATTTTTTTTTTTTTTTTAAATCAAACACAGCCTCATTTTATATGTAAAGCTACGTCCCTTGCTCAGGGAAATTTTATTTGTACGCCGTCTTCCCCGCTAATGCAACAAATGAGAAATGGCGATCCGGGCCTCAGGAAATGCTCCGACCCCGGCAACTGGCACTGTGATGTTTGAGCATAAGCCTCTCCTTAAAAAAAAAAAAAAAAAAAGCTTGTTGATTCTCCATACCCCAATATTGACCAACCGTCTGTGTTTGATGTATGCCCCCCCCCCCAAACACACACAAATCCACACACATTCATTAAACTCCCCCACTGCCATGCAAACCCAATGTTTGGGCTTAACTTGTTAGTTCTGCTTCTGGAAAAGCTGCCGATGCCCTGAGATATTAGCGTACTATCGACTGCTGTGACGGACTGACTGATAGTCTGTTTGTGAGTTTGCACACGCTGGCCGACGGGTGACGGGGGTGTGCCGCAGACGACGTTGTGTTCGTGCACGTCTACATCAGAAACATGTGTGTCCTGCAACCCAAATTTGGTCCTACATGGAAAAGAGAATGTACTTGTCAATTTGGGAGTGTACACATTGCTGACTTTGGTTAATTTCACATTTGGTAATGAATATTAAATCTGTGCTTGGGTTCATACATGAATTTACATAAATTTATGGCAGAACACAAGCATTTTAAGAGGTTAAACTTTTTTCTCCTGAATTTTACAACTTTTTTCCTCAATTTGCAGCTTTTTTCTCGTAAATTTGCAACTTTTTCTTGCAAATTTTCAACTTTTTTCTCTCAAAAATTGGCAACTTTTTTCTTGTAAATTTGGAACTTTTTCTCAAATATTTGCAAATTATTTCCTCCTGAATTTGCAATTTTTTCTCAAAAATCTGCAGCTTTTATCATGTAAATTTGCAACTTTTTCTTGCAATTTTGCAACTTATTTCCTCTAAAAAATTGCAACCTTTTTCTACAAATTTGCAACTTTTTTCTCAACTTTTTTTATTGTAGATATGAAACTTCTTTTAACCCCTTAGCATTCCATCCAGTTTCCCTAAATTTAGCATAAATTGGTTTCCTGTCAGCTTCAGAATAGAGTTTAAGGTTTTTAATTGGTTTTTAAGGCTCTTATTGGTCTCAGCCCTGATTATTTATCAGAACTGCTTTTACATTATGAGCCTTCAAGAACCCTCAGGTCTTCAGGTCAAGGTTTTTCAATCACTCCTAAAGTCAGAACTAAAACTCACAGTGAGACGGCTTTCTGTCATTATTGTCCACGTCAGTGGAACAGCCTTCCTGAAGACCTGAGGGCTGCAGAGGATGTTGATACGTTTAAAACCAAACTTAAGACCCACCTTTTTGACCTGGTTTTTGTTTAAATTCTATTTTTGCTTTTCCACCCTTTTACCTTTTCTTACACCTTTTATCATGTTTAAACTATTTTTTACTTATAGTTTTTTGTTTGTTTTTTTAAACTTGGTTGGTTTTAAAAACTTTAAACTTTGTTTATTTATATAGCACCTTTCAAACAACAAAGTGCAACTCAAAGTGCTTTACAGTTAAACTATGTCTTATTACCTCAGGTTTTTCCTCACTGACAGCGTTTCCTCAGTTCAGGTTTAATGTTTTACATTGCGGTTTTTACATGGTTTAGTTGGTGTGTTGTGTGTGTGTGTGTGTGTGTGTGTGTGTGTGTGTGTGAGACTATTGGCCCTTTTCCACTAGTACCTGTTTGGCTCTACTCACTTCGACTCGGTGTGCTTTGTAGGCTTTTCCATTAGTACCTGGTACCAGCTTCCAGGTACCTTTTTCGTGCCAATTTGATTCAGGTTCCAAGCGAGTTGAGTCAAGCTGAAAATGTGACGTCAACAGACTGCAGGCCACTGATTGGCTAGGGCGTAACGTCATGAGAGCAACGTCTTCAACAAACTCTCCAGCCACCATTTGCAAAGATTCGTCCGTGAGCCAGCAAGCAAGCGTCAATATAAACAACAACGATAGAATGGCTTCACAGAAATCAACACCGTGGTCCAGCAGACTTTTCTGTGCCTCTGACTGATGACAGACTCCAGAGGGAACTAGACAGAGCCACCCGAAATGCATTTACGGCCACTGACCGGCAAATAATGGCAGCACTCGACCACGGCAGTTGAAAGCCATGATATTAGGATATAGAGGATGGTAAGTGATGTGATATGATGTGATATTATGCATCTTTTATGTTATTTATCCCAGCGGTGGAGAGCTCACTTTGAACAAACAACACCATTGTCTCCTGTATGCAGACAATAAGCTAGCTAGTTAGCCATCAATGCTAACTCCAGTTAAAAAACTCTGACTAAATCCTGATTAAAAAGGTGTTTTTTTTACATGTTGCACTTTTGTGCTGTACATGTACTTAAGTTGTGTGTATTTTTGTTCTAGAGTCTGACTAGCATCTGCTGTGACACCGCAACGTAGCACGACACAGCAATGTGTTACAACTGGTAAGTTGCACACCCCGTTGTTTTTTAGTAGTGGTGGACAAAAAAGTATTCAAATCCTTTGCTTTTTAAGTTAAAGTATAGATAAAGTGCCAAAACTAAAGTAGCACAATTTCCACTTAATATGAAAGGGACTGAACTGAGATTTATTTGATTGTGTGAATATTCGTTACAGAATAATTGAAAATGAATGGGACATTCAATATTAGCCACTGTTTAAGAACCACTATTTTTTTTTTTTTTTTGGTCAGATCACTTGTATGATCCTTTGTGAGTTATATTCATAATAGTACATCTTGCACTTTGTGGAATGGGAGTTGTTCAGTCACCATTATAGTTTAGTTTATATGTGTAGTTTATCGTCTATCGTCAATAAACTCATGCAGTAACAGGACGCATTACAAATATTTGAGACCCATTGTAGTGCCTCCTTTTATATTTTAGCAATACAAGTACAAAACACCACCCACACTTGAAGCCAGGGCGACACAGCACTAACAGAGCGGTGGCTAAACTTTTATTGATAAAAATTCCATATTTTGACTGAGCAACGCCATACTCGGGGATGCACACTCTCAGTTAAAGTACTAGATTCCATTCAACTGAAGGTATCAACTCATTCTGATTGCTGAGGCCACAGTAAAAAATGATTTTAAACGAAACGCGGCCCTTGTAAAATCTACTTTACTGAAGCGCAGCTACATGAAAATTGTGGTTAAATACAACAAAGCACTTTTTGTCACATTCCACCACTGGCTTTTAGCAACAAGTGTATTTCCCAATTATGTGCTAAACTTGCTTTGATTATCCACCACCCATTTGTGTCTTTCGTCTAGGCAAGAGGAAAATGAATCACCCCAAACCGGACCTTGTGTCACTATTTACAGAGATGCAGGCTGAAGACCTGGTAAAGATCTGGTGAATCGGGACTAGTGTGAGCGACACATCCAGTTGCTTCTCAGTGAGGCAGCATGGCCGGCGTGTGTGATCCATTCTAAATTGTTGTTTGTTTGTTTTTTTTACAGTTTAGAGTTTTAATTTTGCACATACTAAATAATCTGGAATTTGCTGCTGATTGTAATAAACAATTTAGTGACTTATGTATTTGCATCATGATTTTCTATTTTGTCTGTAAAGACACCAGTGGGAAAAGAGTCAATAGTACAAACATTTATCAGTGACGTTGAAAATTATGTTTCAGTTTTAAGAAAAAGTAACAAAAAACAATTATTTTATTTACTGAAGACTGTACTGTTGGATGTGCCAGTGCAGAAGACACTGCACACTTTAGTGATAGTACCAGTATATGGAGGAATTCTGGGCCATATTAGCATCTGGATTTTCTAATAATGGGTTAGGGCAGAGGTGTCCAATCATGTGCCATGGAGGGCCAAGACCCTGCAGGCTTTACCTCCAACCAGTGTCTTCTCAGCAGATTCCACTGAATTTCTTCCCCTGATTGCTGATCAGTGAGAACACCTGCTGAAGAGACTGGGTAGAAGAGAGAACCTGCAGGGTCTTGGCCCTCCATGGCACATGATTGGACACCCCTGGGTTAGGGTTTAATGGGATTTAACATTTTAACACAAACTGCTTTATGGTTCATAATTCTGTTGACAGACTTACACCAAACCAAAAGTGATTTTTCAAACTGCTGGATTGTTCTTAGACAGCTTTTGTCATGTTTGGGATCCTCACCCCGTGCATGACTTGTGGCTGTTGGGTTTAATTATTACTTATTAATTCCAGCTGATAGATTGAGCTTTGCTCTCCATCAGCCCCACAGCCACGCCTCCTCCTCTTACCAGGCATTCACCAGTTTTCTGTTCACCACATACACACTCACACACTCATTCTCATACTTAAACTCATATACATGCACACACACACTTAGTTCAATCAGTCACGCATCTGTTGCAACACGGCTGGTCATACTTGCTGTCATTAGCGCTTGGTATTAATAGCAAGGCAGTACGACCGGCTGGTGTGGCAACTTTGCAATGTCAACTTTGGATATCCAGGCTCGCATCGGTTGGTTTCCCCCTGGACTAAAAGCGTGTTGTTCCCTCAGAGCCTTTCCGCTCCGACACCTTCGTAAGTCTTCCTTTTGTGCTTTTTCCCTCCGCTCCTGTTTGCTTGGAGTGCATTAGGTATTCCTTTGACCAATCAAGCTTGTAGCCGGGTGTCTTCCCTTCTGCTGTGACTGTATTTGGACTTTCTCCACATTCACCCATTGTAAATAAACACGTAACTTACTCTGCGTTTTGGGCTCGTTGCTATTCCCTATGTTTGCTGCACAGTTTGCGCAGTGAACATGACAGCTTTTCCAGTCTTTTAGTATTTAATTTATGTCACTTGGTGGTAACCTTCACACATAACACAAAAGTGGAGACACATCTGCAAAAAGTACAAAGGTTTTTTGTCCAAACTCCCAGTGCAATACTAAATGAATACATGTATAGTACATTGTTGATGCAGAGAATATATATTTATACAGTATCTACATGTGTATATCCAGTAAATCCAAGTATTTTCCATGTAAGCTTGTGACTATTATTTTAATTGCTTTTAATCCTAGATCAAGTTTGTTTTGGCTTAAAAATGCATTATAATTGTTAAATATATCTTATAATACCTAATTCAGTACTGTTTACCTGTTGAAATATATATTTTATGGCTAATATAACTCCATAACTACAACCTGGTGATCAGTTTTTGGCAGCTGATCACTTTTTGCCACACCACCACCGGCTGGAGCAGGTCCATCCCATGATGTCTCAACAGTCTCTCCGTGATTTTCACACAGATCAGAGCAATTTGTTGCACAAGAAGCAAAACGTTTCTATACACATTCTGAAGTTCTGTAACCACTGAGCGTTTGTGAAGCTGGGGTGACATCAGTGAGAGGCTGTGTTGAACGCCCAGACCCATGGTTTGAAGCGATAGTTTTCCCACAACAGAGCCATCTGAAACCCACACACAGCATGCATATTTTAGTACCTAATAGCGATAACTTGCCGACATTACAATGCAGTACGGCAGACTTAAAGCAAACTAGCATTAGCAATCATTAGCTTAACTTCATATGTGATCTGGTTCGTATCCTCACGTCTTCGGCTCTATGGCTTCCTAAACGCTCCTGTACTTTTCCAAAGTTTTTCGTCTCGCTGCCTGTAGCCTTCTCTGGCTCTCCTTTTTTGCCTTTACTCTGACAAAAAAACAGAGACCGAGCAGTCATCTCGTAATCCGCCATCTTGTGTTTTGCTTGTGTCACGTGTATAACGTCACAGGAGTGTGGCACTGCCTTGCTGTAAAAAAAAAGATCCCACCCACCCCAGGCGGTACTCAGCTGTAATGGATACAAAAGCGAGCTGAGTTGAGTAAAGCCGTGTCAAAGTGAGTAGGGCTATATAGGTCCTAGTGGAAAAGGGGCTTATGTTAGGGCTTTTTGGTGTATGTTGCTTATTATTTTGTACAGCACTCTGAGCTGCTCTATGGCATGAAAAGTGCAAAATAAATAAAGTCTGATTGATTGATTGAGAAAATCAAATTCTTTCTTCACTGAGTGGCAGTAGAAAATTTTAAACGTCCCACCGGCAGAACACCGGAATTTTAAGAGGATAAATTTGCAACTTTTTTCTTCATTTAAAAGAATGTTTGCTTTTTCAAGTGATTATGCCGCTAAGGGCCATATTTCCTGTCTCCGAGTGCTACTACCATGGCTCACTTTCCCTCTTATTGGCTGCTTTAACTTCCTCATTTCGTCCAAAAGTCTGACCCTTTCAGAAAATTGCTTTCACACTCTAAACAAACTGGACCAAGATTCAGTTTGGTCCAGATTGAGAGCGCCTCTTTTTGCCGGACCAAATTCCAGTTCTTTGGTCCAGACCATGGTTCGGGACGATTTCAAACAGATTAGGTGTGAAAGCACCCTGAATCAAGATTGCTGTCCAGGATTTCCCTATGTTTTGCCGCATTCAGTCTGAATTCGACTAAAGACGGGAAATGCAACATAAAGTAGGATTTAAAAAAAAAAAAAAGATTAATTAATACTTTAGGCTTTTGAGAAAAAAAGAGCACATCTGTCATGCCAGTTCCAGCCATCTTCCTACAGTGATTTCTCTCTGTGCCTCTCTGGTGGCATGATGTTCTTATTAAAAGTGGAAGATGAACATATCAGATAGGTATCTGCTTCAGATTGATGATAATCCCTTCTGATGCTCTGCGCCTCGGTATTGAGAAATATCTCACCAGGAAAATATCCCTGTTTACTGAAGTGGCTGAACAGTGTAAACCTAATTACTCTGAACTAGGTCAGAAATCTGCGACTGAGTAAAGAGTAATCAAACTGAATATTTAATGGCATATATTTCCACATCCCTCGTGAAAAAGCACACAGTGAAGCATCTCTGTCTGTTTTTACCTTCGCCTAAACTCTGACTTCCTGTCCATTTATAATTTGTTAACCAAAACACCTGATGAGAGTTCTCTGGAGCCTGGTTGTGATAAAGAAGAAGAAGAAATGAGGAGGGGGTTCTATTAATAGATCAGTAGACTTGTGGCTGGCAGATGACAGGAAGAGAGGCCTGTCATGAGGAATGCTTTTGTTATTTTCCATCCAGGGAGGAAATGAATTTCTTGTGATTTTTCAGAAGTGCTGCCCGTGGGCACAGGCATCTCCCAGCAAAAAGGAGGCGGGGGAGAGAGAACCGGTTGATGGTGAGGTTCTGACGAGGGCGGGCTGGCCGTCTTCTAAAAGGTTTGGGGACGGAGCGGACTTCGCTGCAAGAGGAGGCCAGTCCTGGATCTCTGCGCCTCTCACCGAAACGTCTTGTTGAAGCCTAGCAACATAGAGTACCGTCATTTGATGATCCCCCCTGTTGGAGAGCAATTAAGAACTTGCTTTAATGACAACTTTTCTTAGCTGCAACCAGTCTTTGATGAATGCAGCCAATGCTTGAACTAATGTATGTTGGCAGTAAGATGGAGTTCAGTATATTTAAGAGTTTAGCCAGGCCATCAGGGGCTGAGCTGTACCCTGAACTTTCTAAAAGTTTTTAATGGATGACCTCGGTCTGGGTCATTTGTGATTTTTCTTGTACACTATTGTTGAGGTCTCTCACTCATACATGGATCTGGGTGGGGTTGTGCACACCGGAATTACAAAGTCAATTACCATGATAATAGAATGTGTCCACTCAGTAAAGAGACCATGTGGTCTGTGAAAGGACGGCCAGTTCCGCCAGCTCTTATTGGTGTAGTCTGGTTTGGCTGCAGCTCCCCTTGTTTTTGGAACCAGTATCAAATGGCACATGAATACTATAATCTGAGCAATTTTCCAAACATCTTCAACTTCCACCGCACAGAAACAGCTCCAGGGGTGCGGCAACAAAACCTGGGCCTTATGTCAATTCCTGATTCCAAAACGCTAATGATCTAGATCAAAAGGAGCTTCAGAGATGGCACGCCTTTGTGTTTTTGCGAGTCTTTTTTCAAATGCCACCTTTGAAGGTTGAATACATGCCCAGAAAATGGTTTGATTAAACAGGTATGTGGAATGGTATTGAAGACACTAATTGCTACTGAACGCTCTGTGGTGTGGGGCGCTGGATGAGGATTTGGAGGAAAGGCTGCTACACTCAGACGGCATTTTTATTATTATTTTTTGTTTAATCTGAACAGATCAAATAATCATAATCTGGATTATTTCACATGAAATTGATGTAATTCACAGAATTTTTGTTATGGACAGTGCTCTTTTATCACTGTCACATCAAACATTTTCAGTTTTAAAAAGTTTTGTGTCTATTTCAGTAACAGGAACACAACATGTCATACCAGATCCTGTGGAATCCAACAAGCAACTGCTAATGAAATTGACAGGGTTGGGATAATTAACACATTCATTTTTTCCGTAAACGTGGGCCAATTAAAGCTACGGTCACAAATACCCTTACGAGCAGCTGCGAACACCGTATGAATGATTTTTGGACCATTTGGTATGGCCTTCTTAAGGCAGTCATAGGAAAACCAGTGTTCGTAGACCGTTCATAAATTTGTGGCCAGGTTGTTGGTCTGGTTTAAGATTTCCACGTACGCCCCATGAAAACCCCTCATCATACAGCAGCCATGTGAATGCCATAGGAACAACGTAAGAACTACACAAGATGTTGGCCGTAAGTATGCCTCAAGAACACCTTAAGTTGTTCTTGAGGGCCCCTTACAGTGGTCCTAGGAAATGCCATATGAATCTCCGTTTGTACGTAGATTCGTACAGCATGCGTAAAGCAGTAGTGAGGCACTCATAAGGCGGAAGTACGTCATTTGTGCGATATTTGTACAACAAAATGCGCCAAAAGCCGTAAGATCTTCCTACCAATGACTTGAGAGTGTCGTGAGTTGCACAAAATTTTTTGTAAGATAGCAGTAAGTATGCTGTAGGAAGATCCCAAGACACCCTTACGAAGAACGTAAGAACTCTAGGGCCACCATACGACAGAAAAGCACCTCATTCCTCAAGAATGCCTCAAATTGCTCTTGCAAATCGAACGGCAGCCATAACAAACTATCCCCCCCCCCCCCCCTCCACGAAGGCCTGTGAGCTCTAGAATTCGTAGGAACTGGGAGATTCTTACAAACCCATCATTTGTAAGAATCTTTGACTGCAGCTTAAAGCATTTTAAAAATTTGACACTGTCAGGTCTGTCCCTGAGGTGGTGTCAGCAGTGGTGCCTGGTTTGTCTCTGCAGCTGGCTCAGCTTAAAACATGAGTAGGTTTTGTTTTTCAGCAGTTAAATTAACACCACCCATTGCAGATCTCACTATTACAAACTTATATACAAAGGCCTAATTGGGCTGCTTCATCAGTACCTATATGCCTATTTTCAGCAAAAGACTGATGGACACTACTGTTTGTGCTCTCAGGATTTATACACTCTATCCATCTCCACCCCCTTCAGACTGGAACAATATACAGAAAGTCCTCAAACTTAGACATCTGGTTTGTTTGGATCAATTTAAATCTATACCAAAGGAATTAGAATCGAAATCATCACTCTGTCACTGTCATGAATCACCCCTGCGGGGCAGAGAGGGAGACCCAAGCTCTGGACTGCAGTTTGTGGTATTTATTAAGCAAACAAATTCAAACAGTGCACAAACATACACTTACGATGACACAAAAAACGGGTAGAGAGCAAGATGATGTTAGAACAGGGAATGGGCTCTAACAAAGTAGGGAGTAACGTTGAGACTCTGACAAGGGGGCGGAGGATGTGTGTATGGGTAGGAGAGCTTTGTTGGGTGGCAGGGGTTGGGCAGTCCATCCAGTGGCATGGGGGCTGGCGTTTCGGGGCTTGCTTGTCCCGGCCGCCCTGCTGTTGTGTTGGGGGTGAGGCACTTTGCTACATTGGCCCTGATGTCATTGGCAGCGGGTGTGCGTTGGTGCTTGGGGGTGGCTGGGGGGGTCATTGGTGCGGGTTATTGGCTGTGTTTCCATTGGGATGTTCCGGGGTGGCTGTGGTTGCAGGGCGGCCTGCAGCTGTCGGTGTGTGTCTGGGGTGGGTGGTCGTGGGCCTGCGTGGGCGCTTGGGTGTGTCGCCTGGCATGTTGGGCGCTGTGTGGGTCCGGCCCATTGTTCACTATTGTGACTGTTGTTGTCCATGTTCGTGTGTGTAAGATGAGTGGTAGTATGTTTGGCTGCCCCGTCATGTTAGTGGTGCTGGAGTGCCGGGATGTGATGCTGGTGGGTCCTGGGTTGTTTCCACTGGCGGCCCTCGCCTTGGGTTGGGATTTGGGGGCAGTGGGTGGCCTCACATGCCAGTCTGCAAGCTGGCTTCTGGGGGGGGGGGGGGGGGGGGCTGGCCTTGTTTTTGGACCGCCTACCTCCCAGTCTTATTTCCCACCCTCCTCCTCCCCCTGATCTTTTTTGTTACATTTAGGGCTTTGGGGTGGGTGTGTGCCGCACTGTGTCGGTGAAGGGGATACCTTTGCCGCGTGGTGGGGCTGCACTCACCTCAATTTTAATTGCATTTTAGACACTGAGGGCTTGGGGGGATGGGGGCTCTGCTGCCCATCACAGTGGCTAACAATGCTTCAATTACTATCCCCCCAATTTTAATTGCACTTTAGTAGTCCACACATTTATACACAATTATATCATATAACCGACACACATCCACCATGTTCTGTGCGGGGGGAGGAGGTGGGGGTCTTCCCCCACCCCTGTTGCCCTGTCTTGCTGGGGGCGTGGGGGCCTGGTGGGGAGCCTGGGACCTATCATGTTGTAAAAATCCCTGGATGCCACTAATGTATAGATATAACCAAGGAAGTGACGGGGGGCTGAATATGAGTTTAAGTGTGAGTGAGAGGGTGATGAATGGAGGTGGTGATGGTGGGTCGGTTTTGTGCGGCGCTTTGCATGCCAGGTGGCATCTTGGGGCGCCTGCGGTGGTCTGCTGATTGTTCGCTCAGATGGGCGCCGGGGGGTGGGGGTCTGCTTCTGTGGCCTGCGCCGGTGGCCTCCCTGGTCACTGCCGGGCACTGGTGCATGTTCAGGCTCACTGCATCTGCCCACTGCGCAGCCGGCTTTTGAAATAAAGGTGAATGAGGAATGAGGAGGTGAATAATAAAGGTGAATGAGGAGGTGAATTTAAGTGGGTACTGGAGTGAGAGAGAATGGGTCGGTCTGGCTGAGTGAGAGGGGTGTGCATGGGAACATGTGGGTGTGAAGGTATGGGGAGGGGTGTGCCTGCGAGTCGGGAGGGCCTGGATTAGGGGGGTAGTGCCTCTCGGCAATGTGGGCTCACCTGGGCGAGGGGACTTCTTTGGACGTGGGGGTCCCCGGGGTGTGTGGCCGAGGCGCTGGGGCGGGACCGCTGTGGGAGTACCTGGGGGGGCTCGCGCCGGGGGGCGCTGGCTGGTCTCTGTCCTAGGGGGTGCCTGGGGCCCGGGGGCGGATGTTGGCCCCGCTGGGGGGGGGGGGTCAGGCAGGTCCAGGGGTGTGGGCTCACCGCGCCGGCCGCCGGGCAGCCTGCCCTCCCTTGATCGTCTCTCCGGGGGTGGATGCTTGGCTTTCCTGGGGCTTGCTGACCTCGGGGCTGGGGGTTGGTGGCGCTGCCTTGCCTGCTCGGGGTCCTTGGGGGGAGGGCTGCTGCGACCGGCCCTCCGCTCGTATGTTTCCTGACAAACCACTCACATGCACACACTTATTTTGCGCGCGTTCTCATATATAGGCACACAGACATACATGTACAAGTGTCTCTCCTTTAACAGGTGCAGAAAACAGACTCGTGTTGAGACATCTCCGGTGGAAGAAGCAGTTTGTCTTTTGTTTGTTTTAGTTGTCTTTTTTTTGTCTGTTCCCCTCCCTTTTCTTTCCCCCCTTCACACACTTCCTTTCCCTCTTCCCCATCCTGTTGGGTCTTCCATGGGTAAAACAATTAAAATAAAGTATTAAAAGTTATTACAGGAGGAGTTACAACAATATACAGTGCAAAGTTAGGCACTGTATAGGCTCCTCTTGGCAAAGTAAATCTGTTTTGGCACAGTAGGGTGACAGATCCCTGTTCTGTTTGCCTAGCTGCCTGACAGGACAAAAAAAAAAAAAAAAAGAGACTCTGACAAGGGGTGAATGAAAAAGCCCCTCTTAATTAAGGCAGGAAATCAATCATAACAAATAATACCAGGTGTGAATCACATGAGTGGGCAGGAGGTGACAGTGATTACAAACTGAGATCAGCTGTGAGTAATGAGAGGGGAGGAGACGGGACTGACAGCTTGACAGGAGCACCTCCCACTACTGAGCAAAACTGCCACTGACAGCTGCAATCCTGGAGAGATAGAGAGAGAGAACACAAAAGTACAAATATAAAGCGAGAACTAAAATGACAACAAATAAAGACTGAGGGATAAATACAAACAAATCATAGAAATGAATGAGACACAGAATTTTCCGGAAGGAAGACTCAGCATCATCGTGATGATGACTGGATCATACAATTAAAACCTATAGGAGGATCACCCCTCGAACAACCATGAATAGAACAGAAACCGTAAGACTGACAGATATAATTTTGGTATTGTGAGAATTCTGAGACCCTGAGCTACGCAGTGATGTAAATTTTATGCTCCGAAGCACAAAACTGTGCTCACACTTGCGAGTTAAAACCGAGAAAATTTTTGCATCAGTATTTTTCTGTCCCATTCAAAGGTATGGCAGGATTCTCCGGTTTTTCTACTCTTCAGCGCTTCTGGAGAAAAAAAAACTACAGTACTTATGGCTTAGAGGAAAAGTTTGTGAGCCTCAGGACATCTGTGGCTATGTTTTTGGAAAAAATGAAGTCAGTAGAGCAAAAATTGTGGCCACAATCGTGATTTATCCAGAAATATTTTCGAAAGGTTCTACATCTAGCGATGATGTCACACACTCTAAGCTGCCAGGATCCCCTCCCATTGACTTCAATGTTAAACGGTGATTTTTGTTGAAAAACTGACCTGAGTTTAAATGCGAATATTTCAAAAACCGTAAAAGTTATCGAAAAGCTGAATGGAAGTTAAGTAGCTGACACTTGTGGAAACAAAATAAAGGCAGAATTGTTTCTGTAACTTCAAAATTGCATAAGTTATTAAGCATAAAAACAGAAGCAGAAAAAGCAGAATTTGCAGAAGTTTCCCATAGGAGTGAATGGGATTTTAAAAGCCAAAAAGTCATAATTTTTACAAAAAGTATAAAAGTTCGGAAGACGAAAAATGCAAGCATATATCACTAGAAAAAGCTGAACGTTTTGATACCAAAATCAAGTATGCAGTACAAAAACTGCGGAACGAGTTAGAGTCTAAAGTTTTGAAAAGTTTATATACAAGAAAAGTGAGTGGATAACAATGTGATTAACACTCTCGGCGCCACACCAGTCGGCTGCCTTTTGCAACAGCGGCTCGATTCCGAGTTTTTTTTCCCTTCCTCTCTCTTTTGATCACTTTTTTTTTTCACCCCACTTATATCACGGACACACAGATCGTCCCAAATGTCTCCTGAGCCGGTGGACGGAGCCACTGTTTATAGCAGGATACGATACAACAGGGAAGAGCTGCTAGCATTTAACCGCCACCCGGTCCCACTGGAAAAACTCGACATACCGAGAGAACTGAGGCGAAAACGCCGCGGCTGCCGGGCTGGAGTAAGGCGGAGGACAAAAAATATAAGGTACAGACCCTCCCTTCCATCTGTTGTCATGGGAAATGTACGGTCGATACTGGGAAAGTTAGATGAGCTAGCGGCTATCTCCTGTTATGATAGCACTTACCGGGAGTGCTCTCTCCTTTTGTTTACTGAGACGTGGCTAACTGAACTAGCAGCAGATGCTAACATTGAGCTGGAGGGTTTTCACATGATACGAGCTGACCGAACACCAGAGAGTGGCAAAACTAGGGGCGGTGGAGTGATAATGTATGTTAACAACAACTGGTGTAGACCGGGACATATCACTGTTAAACAACGACACTGCAGCAAAGACATTGAGTTGCTAGCTGTTAGCATGAGGCCTACATATCTCCCGAGAGAACACTCACACGTGATCTGCATTGTTGTTTATGCAAATCCGACGGCGAACGCTGGGACAGCACGTGACATCATCCATTCAGTAACCAGCAGGCTGCAGACAGAACACCCAGATGCTCTTCTCCTCATCTCAGGCGATTTCAACCACGTTTCACTGTCTCCCATTCTGCCCACTTTCACCCAGTATGTCACATGCCACACTAGAGACAATAAAACACTGGATTTGTTCTACGCAAACACTAAGGAGGCGTACACCTCATCACAACTCCCCCCACTTGGGAGATCGGATCACAACTTGGTTCATCTCCGACCGGTGTACAAACCCCTAGTGCACAGACAACCTCCGGCCATGCACACTGTGGAGTTATGGTCTGAGGAGACAATGGACACTCTAAAGGACTGTTTTGAAGCCACTGCCTGGAAGCAGCTCTGCGATCCACATGGTGAGGACATCGATGGCCTCATTCACACCTTCACGGGCTACCTCAGCTTCTGTGTGGACAAATCCGTTCCCACCAAGACCATACGGCGTCACTCAAACAACAAACCCTGGATCAACCCTGAGATAAAAACACTTCTGAGAGAGAAGAAGAGGATCTTCAGGTCGGGGAACAGGGAGATGCTGAAGTCCGTACAGAGGGAGCTGAGGAGAAAGATCAGAGAAGGCAAGGACAGCTTCAGGAAGAAGATGGAGGACAAGCTGCAACAGAGCGACATCGGCGGGGTCTGGAGAAACCTCAAAACCATCTCGGGGCTCCAGAATACCTCCCCCCAGGCCACGGGGGGCAGGGAGTGGGCGAACAACCTGAATCTGTTTTTCAATAGATTTGACCAACCGCCCTCCCCCCTGTCTGCACAACAACCTCTGCTGCCTCTAAGAAATCAAGTCCTGCTACCCACTCCCCACTCCACCGACACCCCCCCCACTCTCAACACACAGCCCCCCATCCTGACCCTGACCAAGACCCAGGTGAGGACGGAGCTGAGGAAGATCAAGGCGAGGAAGGCGTCGGGACCGGACGGCATCAGCGCAAAGCTCCTCAAGTCCTGTGCAGACCAGCTGTGTGGGATTGTGACGTATATCTTCAACATGAGCCTGAAACTGGGGAGGGTACCACAGCTGTGGAAAACATCTTGTGTGGTACCTGTACCAAAAACTTCCCACCCCAAAGACCTGAACAGCTTCAGACCGGTGGCCTTGACGTCCCACTTGATGAAGACCCTGGAGAGACTGCTCCTTGCTCATCTCCGCCCCCTGGTGGAACCAGCGATGGATCCACTCCAGTTCGCCTACCAGCATGGCATTGGGGTGGAGGATGCGGTGATCTTCCTCCTTCACCGTTCTCTGTCCCACCTGGAGAAGCCCGGGAATATGGTGAGGATCATGTTCTTTGACTTCTCCAGTGCTTTCAACACCATCCAACCGATGATCCTGAAGGACAAGCTGCTGCGCGCAGGGGTGGACCAGCACCTGTCATCATGGATCCTGGACTACCTCACGAACCGGCCTCAGTTTGTGAGAACCCGGGACTGTGTTTCCGACACGATCATCAGCAGCACAGGGGCCCCCCAGGGACGGTGCTGGCTCCCTTCCTGTTCACTCTTTATACTGCGGACTTCTCACACAACACAACACATTGCCATCTACAGAAGTTCTCTGATGACTCTGCGATCGTTGGTCTCATCTCCAGCGGAGATGAAGCTGAGTACAGAGGGCTTATCCAGGACTTTGTGGACTGGTGCCATCGGAACTGCCTCCAGATCAACGCGAGAAAAACTAAGGAGCTGGTGGTGGACTGCCGCAGGCATGGGCAGCCCCTCACAGCACCAGTAAATATACAGGGAACAGACATCGAGATGGTGACATCCTACAAGTACCTGGGTATTCATCTGAACAATAAACTAGACTGGTCACACAATACTGACGCACTCTACAAGAAGGGACAGCGCAGGCTGTTCCTGCTGAGGAGACTCAGGTCTTTTGGTGTACAAGGGGCGCTGCTGAAGTCATTCTATGACACGGTGGTGGCATCAGCCATCACTTTTGGAGTGGTCTGCTGGGGCAGTGGCATTACAGTAGCCGATAGGAAGAGACTGAACAAACTGATCAAGAAAGCTAGCTCTGTCCTGGGGCAACGCCTTGATCCGATGGAGGAGATAGGAGAGAGAAGGACGGTGGCTAAACTGTCATCTCTGCTGGAGTCCGAGTTCCACCCTATGCAGGACATACTGGATGCACTGAGGAGCTCATTTAGCAGCAGACTACATCATCCCAGGTGCACAACCGAGAGGTTTCGTAGGTCCTTCCTACCAACGGCTGTCAGACTGTACAACCTAAGCAGGGCTGCTCGCAGAGATAGCAAAAAGACGTAACAAACTAATAGTTTTTTTTGAATGCAAAAGATGCAATAGACTTACACAATGGTCCTCTCCGGCATACAACTAGGAACATACCGGTCGCTATGGAGGGTGAGAATATGTATGGGCACATAATCATACCACGTAGGATAACTAAATAGACGGTTATGCTGTTTCATCCCACCTAGCAACAATGCTCTGCACTGTGTGTGTTTATATATTTACATATTTATTCCATCTAGCTACAATGCTCTGCACTGGGTGTGTTTATATTTATAGTATATTAGCCAGCAGCAGATACTGTGGAGAACTATATAGTGCAGTCGGTAATGCAGGAAGAAAACAGTGATGATTGACATGAGTCTGGTTGAGCTGCTGTACATGGTGCACGAGAGTCACTTAGTGTTCAGCAGTCTAATGGCAGAGGGGAAGAAGCTGTTCATGTGACGGGAGGTTTTAGTCTGGATGGACCGAAGTCTTCTACCAGAGGGGAGGGGGGCAAACAGAACATGACCAGGGTGTGAGGGATCGGCTATGATCCGGCCAGCACGCCTCCGGGTCCTGGAGATGTACAGATCCTGGAGAGACGGGAGCTTGCAGCCGATCACCTTCTCAGCAGTGCGCACGACGCGCTGCAGCCTTAGTCTGTCCCTGGCAGTGGCTCCTGCATACCACACGGTTATGGAGGTGGTGAGGATGGACTCGATGATGGCTGTGTAGAACTGCACTAACATCTTGGTGGGTAGCTTGAGCTTCCTCAGCTGCCGCAGGAAGAACATCCTCTGCTGGGCTTTTTTGATGAGTGAGCTGATGGTCAGCTCCCATTTGAGGTCCCTGGTGATGGTAGTGCCTAGGAAGCGGAAGGAATCAGCAGTGGTGATGGGAGAGCCTGAGAGGGTGAGGGGGGGCAGAGGAGTAGTGACTTTCCTGAAGTCTACAATCATCTCCACTGTCTTCAGAGCGTTCAGCTGCAGGTTGTTATTGCTGCACCAGGACGCCAGCTGGGCCACCTCTCTCCTGTAGGCGGACTCGTCGCCGTTGGAGATGAGCCCGATGAGGGTGGTGTCGTCCGCAAACTTGATCAACTTGACAGACTGGTGGCTGGAGGTGCAGGAGTTGGTGTAAAGGGAGAAGAGTAGGGGGGAAAGTACACAGCCCTGGGGTGATCCGGTGCTGATGCTAGTATAGTCTGAGACAGTCTTTCCCAGCCGCACATGCTGCCTCCGGTCCGTCAGGAAGTCGATGATCCACCTGCAGAGGGAGTCAGACACGTTGAGAAGGAGTAATTTCTCCATCAGTCTCTGGGGAATAATGGTGTTGAATGCTGAACTGAAATCAATTTACAGGAGTCTGGTGTAGGTGTCTTTCTGGTCCAGGTGGGTGATGACAGAGTGTAGGGTGGTGACTATAGCATCCTCCGTGGAGCGGTTTGAACGATATGCAAACTGGAGCGGGTCGTGTGATGCAGGGAGGCAGGCTGTAATGTGTAGTTTGACAAGCCGTTCAAAACACTTCATCACAATTGGTGTCAGTGCAAGAGGACGATAGTCATTCAAACAGGACACAACTGGTTTCTTTGCCACCGGTACAATGATAGAGGTCTTGAAGCATCTGGGAACAATGGCTTGACTCAGGGAGATGCTATAAATGTCAATCAGGACATCCGCCAACTCGCTCGCGCAGTCTCAGAGCACACGTCCCGGGATGTCGTCCGGACCTGCAGCTTTACGTGGGCTGACTCTGGTTAGGGTCCTCCGTGTGTCCGCTGTGTTGATGGTAAAAGCTGGTCTGACCGATGGTGGGGGTGGGTCAGCCCTCCCTCTGATTGTCAAGTTTGATGCTTCAAAACGTGCAAAGAAGTCGTGGAGCCTGTCTGGAAGCAAAGTGTCATCATCATCGACCCCCTGCCTAGACTTTTAGCCCGTCAGTGTCCGAACTCCCTGCCACATCTGCTTGGTGTTCCTAGTGTCACAGAGGTGTCCCTGGATTTTCTCCGCATAGGCGTGCTTCGCCGCCTTAATTCCCTTTGAGAGCGCAGACCTGGCTGAGCGGAAGGTGATCCTGTCCTTAGCTCTGAAGGCTGCATCCCTGGCTGTAAGCAGTGAGCGCACCTCTGCAGTCATCCAAGGCTTATGGTTACCCCGCATAGTGATGGTCTTCACTGTAGTGACATCCTCTGTGCACTTCGCGATGTAGCTGGTGACCATTTCAGCATACTCCTCCACATCTGTCTTGTCTTCCTGGGAGGCTGCTATTTTGAAGACCTCCCAGTCTGTGTGCAGAAAACAGTCTTTCAGTGCAGAGGTTGCACTCTCTGGACAAATTCTAATTTGTTTCACTGCTGGCCTGCTGCGCTTCAATAAAGGTTTGTATGCAGGCAGCAGCATCACGGATATGTGGTCAGAAAGGCCGAGATGGGGGCGGGGTATAGCCTTATATGCATCTGTGTTTGTGTACACTAAGTCCAACATATTCTCTCCTCTGGTCTTAAAGTCTACACATTGTTTAAACTTGGGGAGCACAGTCTTTAAGCTGGTGTGGTTAAAATCCCCCGCAACCACCACAAAACTGTCCGGGTGTGAAGTTTGGATTTCACTAATCGCATTGTGCAGTTCCCCGAGTGCCTTCTTAGCATTAGCGTTAGCGCTCGGCGCTATGTAAACAGCCGCTACAAACACGTTGCTGAATTCCCTCGGCAAATAATATGGCCGACAATTTACAATAAGGAACTCCGCCAACGGAGAGCAGTGTTTGGACACTAACGTGGCATTAACGCACTAGTTCTTCTCAACATAGATGCATAGCCCACCTCCACGGCTCTTACCGGAGCTCGCCGTTTCTCTGTCGGCAGGGAACATCGCCATATCTTCCAGTTGAATGGCCTCGTCAGGGATGTTGTTGTGGAGCCATGTCTCCGTGAACACAAGCACACAGCAGTCTCTCCACTGTCTCCGGGTTTCTCTCAGCAGACGCAGCTCGTCCAGCTTGTTGTCGAGGGAGCGGACGTTAGAGAGAATGAGCGACGGTACCGCTGGTCTGGAGAGGTTAGCCTTTAGCCTAGCATGGATCCCTGCCCTTTTTCCACGCTTTTGCTTGCGTTTGCTCCGCTTACGCCTCCTCCTCTCTCGGGTAGCTTCCAGCGGGGACTCCGCCAGAATTCCATGCTGGCGTAGAATGTCCAAATCACAACCGATCGCCACGATTCTTGCAGCGTGCGGTACCTTGATGTTTAATAAGGTTTCACGGTTGTAAGTTTTACAGAATATATGTCTAGGAAGATCAAAACACTCAAAACTCTCACACTCGCTGATGCCAAGAGGGGCCGCTGCGTCCATGCGCGCTGCCGCCATGGTAGTATTTTTTAGAGCTTTGTGGATAGTTGTCATTTATGACATATTGACAGCTTTAAAGTGACAGCCAAAGAGCGAGTTTTTTTGTGGTTTTTTTTTTGCTAACATCTCTGTAAGATGTTTTTTTGACTTACAAGACATATCAAGGCGTTTAGCAAAAGTAAAACCCATTCTCTCCAGACCGCACCTGGAAACAGTAATCCATGCTTTTATTTCATCTCGGTTGGATTACTGTAACGCACTTTACGCCGCTGTCAGCCTGTCATCTCTTTTGCATCTGCAACTGGTTCAAAATGGCGCTGCTCGTCTTTTAACAGGTAGAACGTGGAAGAGATCACATCACACCCATCTTCGCTTCATTCCACTGGCTGCCCGTGCATTTTAGAGTTCATTTTAAAATTCTTTTATTTGTCTTTAAATCCTTGAACGGTCTTGCTCCGCCTTACCTCTCTGAGCTTCTGCACCCCTACGGTCCCACCCAGTCCCTCAGGTCAGCTGAACAGCTGCTTCTGGGGTGCCAAAGGTGAGGCGGAAGCTCAGAGGGGACAGAGCCTTTCAATCATGGCACTCAGGTTATGGAATGATTTACCCCTGGACATCAGACAGGCACCTTCACTGTCCATTTTTAAAACCCGTCTTAAAACACACTTTTACTCCCTGGCCTTCGACCCAGTGTGAGACATTGATTTTATTGAATGAAATGGATTTTTATTTAATTATTTATTTTACCTTTTATTTTATTTTATTTTGACTGTGGTTCTACATTGTTTTTGGGTTAGTGCCCTGCTTCCTGCTTTTATGTTTTCTTGCTGTACAGCACTTTGTGTAGCGAGTGTTGCTTTTAAAGTGCTTTATAAATAAAGTTGATTGATAAAGTTGATTGATCAAGAGTGAACTCACTCAAATGTCTCGTCTTTTTTATAATAAGATAAGATAAGATAAGATAAGCCTTTATTAGTCCCACAACGGGGAAATTCCAGGATTGCAACAGCACAGGGATAGCAACACTCAGAGCAACAATCAGAAGGCAAGAAAAAACAAGCAAGCAAGAGCAGCTAATATACATATGTACATATTACTATAAAATATATATATACACACACACACACACAGACACACAGTGCAGAGCATTGTAGCTGGATGGAATAAATATATGAATATATGAACACACAGTGCAGAGCATTGTAGCTAGATGGAATAAATATGTAAATATATAAACACCCACAGTATGGAGCATTGCAGCTAGGTGGAATAAATATGCAAGTATATAAACACACACAGTGCGGAGCAATGTAGCTAGATGGAATAATATGTAGATATATAAAAACACAGTGCGGAGCATTGTAGCTAGATGGAATAAATATATAGATATATAAATATAAACACACCCAGTGCAGAGCATTGTAGCTAGATGGAATAAATATGTAAATATATAAACACACACAGTGCAGAGCATTGTTGCTAGGTGGGATGAAACAGCATAACCGTCTATTTAGTTATCCTACATGGTATGATTATGTGCCCATACATATTCTCACCCTCCATAGCGACCGGTATGTTCCTAGTTGTATGCCGGAGAGGACCATTGTGTAAGTCTATTGCATCTTTTGCATTCAAAAAAAAAAAAAAAAAAAAAAAAAAAAAAAACTATTAGTTTGTTACGTCTTTTTGCTATCTCTGCGAGCAGCCCTGCTTAGGTTGTACAGTCTGACAGCCGTTGGTAGGAAGGACCTACAAAACCTCTCGGTTGTGCACCTGGGATGATGTAGTCTGCTGCTAAATGAGCTCCTCAGTGCATCCAGTATGTCCTGCATAGGGTGGAACTCGGACTCCAGCAGAGATGACAGTTTAGCCACCGTCCTTCTCTCTCCTATCTCCTCCATCGGATCAAGGCGTTGCCCCAGGACAGAGCTAGCTTTCTTAATCAGTTTGTTCAGTCTCTTCCTATCGGCTGCAGTAATGCCACTGCCCCAGCAGACCACTCCAAAAGTGATGGCTGATGCCACCACCGTGTCATAGAATGACTTCAGCAGCGCCCCTTGTACACCAAAAGACCTGAGTCTCCTCAGCAGGAACAGCCTGCGCTGTCCCTTCTTGTAGAGTGCGTCAGTATTGTGTGACCAGTCTAGTTTATTGTTCAGATGAATACCCAGGTACTTGTAGGATGTCACCATCTCGATGTCTGTTCCCTGTATATTTACTGGTGCTGTGAGGGGCTGCCCATGCCTGCGGCAGTCCACCACCAGCTCCTTAGTTTTCCTCGCGTTGATCTGGAGGCAGTTCCGATGGCACCAGTCCACAAAGTCCTGGATAAGCCCTCTGTACTCAGCTTCATCTCCGCTGGAGATGAGACCAACGATCGCAGAGTCATCAGAGAACTTCTGTAGATGGCAATGTGTTGTGTTGTGTGAGAAGTCCGCAGTATAAAGAGTGAACAAGAAGGGAGCCAGCACCGTTCCCTGGGGGGCCCCCGTGCTACTGATGATCGTGTCGGAAACACAGTCCCGGGTTCTCACAAACTGAGGCCGGTTCGTGAGGTAGTCCAGGATCCATGATGACAGGTGCTGGTCCACCCCTGCGCGCAGCAGCTTGTCCTTCAGGATCATCGGTTGGATGGTGTTGAAAGCACTGGAGAAGTCAAAGAACATGATCCTCACCATATTCCCGGGCTTCTCCAGGTGGGACAGAGAACGGTGAAGGAGGAAGATCACCGCATCCTCCACCCCAATGCCATGCTGGTAGGCGAACTGGAGTGGATCCATCGCTGGTTCCACCAGGGGGCGGAGATGAGCAAGGAGCAGTCTCTCCAGGGTCTTCATCAAGTGGGACGTCAAGGCCACCGGTCTGAAGCTGTTCAGGTCTTTGGGGTGGGAAGTTTTTGGTACAGGTACCACACAAGATGTTTTCCACAGCTGTGATACCCTCCCCAGTTTCAGGCTCATGTTGAAGATATACGTCACAATCCCACACAGCTGGTCTGCACAGGACTTGAGGAGCTTTGCGCTGATGCCGTCCGGTCCCGACGCCTTCCTCGCCTTGATCTTCCTCAGCTCCGTCCTCACCTGGGTCTTGGTCAGGGTCAGGATGGGGGGCTGTGTGTTGGGAGTGGGGGGGGTGTCGGTGGAGTGGGTAGCAGGACTTGATTTCTTAGAGGCAGCAGTGGTTGTTGTGCAGACAGGGGGGAGGGCGGTTGGTCAAATCTATTGAAAAACAGATTCAGGTTGTTCGCCCACTCCCTGCCCCCCGTGGCCTGGGGGGAGGTATTCTGGAGCCCCGAGATGGTTTTGAGGTTTCTCCAGACCCCGCTGATGTCGCTCTGTTGCAGCTTGTCCTCCATCTTCTTCCTGAAGCTGTCCTTGCCTTCTCTGATCTTTCTCCTCAGCTCCCTCTGTACGGACTTCAGCATCTCCCTGTTCCCCGACCTGAAGATCCTCTTCTTCGCTCTCAGAAGTGTTTTTATCTCAGGGTTGATCCAGGGTTTGTTGTTTGAGTGACGCCGTATGGTCTTGGTGGGAACGGATTTGTCCACACAGAAGCTGAGGTAGCCCGTGAAGGTGTGAATGAGGCCATCGATGTCCTCACCATGTGGATCGCAGAGCTGCTTCCAGGCAGTGGCTTCAAAACAGTCCTTTAGAGTGTCCATTGTCTCCTCAGACCATAACTCCACAGTGTGCATGGCCGGAGGTTGTCTGTGCACTAGGGGTTTGTACACCGGTCGGAGATGAACCAAGTTGTGATCCGATCTCCCAAGTGATAATAAGTAATAATAATAATAATAATAATAATAATAATAATAATAATAATAATGCACCAGATTTACAGTATATACCGCTTTTCATGGACGATCAAAGATGCTTTACAATGGATACATTATTCATTCACTCCACAGACAGACACTGATAGTGGTAAGCTATTACTGTAGCCACAGCTGCCCTGGGGCAGACTGATGAAAATGTGGCTGTCAATCTGTGTCAACGGCCTCTCCGACCACTACTGAACATTTACACACATTCATACCCAGTCTCCTGGACACTTGAGGCAAGGTGGGTAAAGTGTCTTGCCCAGGGAAACAACAACAGGATGGCTGAGGAGAGCGGGATTCGAACTGCCAACCCTCCGGTTATTGAATGACCTGCTCTACCTCCTGAGATATTGTTTCCCCAGTGGTTTTGCTTTGAAGTTTCACTTAAGCCCCGCCCCCTGAAAAAAGGCAGAATGGTTTTGATGACGTAACTATGCATGGCGTTGGCATGTTAGTAGTGTTGAGCCAATCAGGACTCTGGCCTAACTGAAGTTAGCCTCCAGGCTAGTTAAGGTAGGTTTTACCATTAAACTGCTTTTAAGGACTGATGGAGTTCAAGTCATTATCTTGGGCCACTGTCCATACAGCTGGGCATGTACAGTATAAGGTAAGACTTTTTATCACAGGACTTATTCAGATAATGTAGCGCTAGCCTTTGTTAGCTTTGTGGTATGTGGGTGGGCCGAGTAATCACAGATCCTGGAGTTTGAAGGGTGTGTGTGTGTGTGTGTGTGTGTGTGTGTGTGTGTGTGTGTGTGTGTGTGTGTGTGTGAAAAGATGTTGACCCAAAACTGAAAGACAATTAGAGGTTTTACAGTAGTGTGAAAAAGTGTTTGCCCCCTTCCTGATTTCTCATTTTTTTGTATGTTATCACATTTAAATGTTTCAGATCATCAAACAAATTTAAATATTAGACAAAGATAACACAAGTAAACACAAAATGCAGTTTTTAATTGAAGGTGTTTATTATTAAGGGTTAAAAAAAATCCAAACCTATATGGCCCTGTGTGGAAAAAGTGCCCCCTCCTCATTAAATTAACTGTGGTTCATCACATCTTTGAAAAACTAAGCTCAATTTCTCTAGCTACACCCAGGCCTGATTACTGCCACACCTGTTCTCAATCAAGAAATCACTTAATAAGACCTGCCTGGCAAAGGGAAGTAGACCAAAAGATCCTCAAAAGCTAGACATCATGTTGTGATCCAAAGAACTTCAGGAACAAATGAGAAACAAAGTAATTGAGATCTATCAGTCTGCAAAAGGTTATAAAGCCATTTCTAAAGCTTTGTGAATCTAGCGAACCACAGTGAGAGCCATTATCCACAAATGGCAAAAACATGGAGTGGTGAACCTTCCCAGGAGTGGACGGCCGACCAAAATAACCCCAGGAGTGCAGCGACGACTCATCTAAGACGTCACAAAAGACCCCTCAACAACATCCAAAGAACTGCAGACCTCACTTGCCTCAGTTAAGGTCAGTGTTCATGACTCCACCATAAGAAACAGACTGGGCAAAAATGGCCTACATGGCAGATTTCCAAGACGAAAACCACTGCTGAGCAAAAAGAACATAAAGGCTTGTCTCAGTGTTGCCAGAAAACATCTTGATGATCCCCAAGACTTTTGGGAAAATATTCTGTGGACTGATGAGACAAAAGTTAAACTTTTTGGAAGGTGTGTGTCCCATTACATCCACCGTAAAAGTAACAGCATTTCAGAAAAGGAACATCATACCAACAGTAAAATATGGTGGTGGTAGTGTGATGGTCTGGGGCTGTTTTGCTGCTTCAGGACCTGGAAGACTTGCTGCAGCAGGATAATCATCCAAAACACACCAGCAAGTCCACCTCTGAATGGCTTAAGAAAAACAAAACGGAAAAAAAGCATGCAAGTTAGGTTAACTGGCATCAAACTGGGGATTCTAAATTGTCCTTAGGTATGAATGTGAGAGTGAATGGTTGTCTGTCTCGCTCTGTGTTGGCCCTGCAATGGACTGGTGATCTGTCCAGGGTGTACCCTGCCTCTTGCCCAAAGATGCTGGGATAGGCTCCAGCCCCCCGCGACCCAAAAAGGATTAAGCGGAAGAAGACGGATGGATGGATGGACTTTGGAGTGGCCTAGTCAAAGTCCTGACCTGAATATGATTGAGATGCTGTGGCATGACCTTAAAAAGTCGGTTCATGCTCAAAAACCCTCCAATGTGGCTGAATGACAACAATTCTTCAAAGATGAGTGGGCCAAAATTCCTCCACAGCGCTGTAAAAGACTCATTGCCAGTTATCACAAATGCTTGACTGCAGTTGTTGCTGCTAAGGGTGGCCCAACCAGTTATTAGGTTTAGGGGGCAATCACTTTTTCACACAGGGCCATATAGGCTTGGATTTTTTTCCCCTTAATAATAAACACCTTCATTTAAAAACTGCATTTTGTGTTCACTTGTGTTATCTTTGTCTAATATTTAAATTTGTTTGATGATCTGAAACATTTAAGTGTGACAAACATACAAAAAAATGAGAAACCAGGAAGGGGGAAAACACTTTTTCACACCACTGTATATGTAGAAAAAATGGGCATATGATACCATTTTAGACAGTGTAGATTTCTTTTTATATGGGATTTATATCCACCAGACTGCATCTTTAAACGGACCAACGGTTGCCGAAAGCAAGCATATCTGTCCACTTCCATGGTAATGAGCGCATGAAAAACTTGAAAAAAAACTCTCACTTTTAATCGCGAATAAACACAAATTTTGGAGACTAATCAGGACTGAGAATTTTAATCTTTGCCCAGCACTAATTAGAAGTAATTTGGGCAGGAAGGAACGTTAAGCAAACTTAATTGTTCCCTCTGACATTTGTTGTGGCATCTGTACTCCGACTGTGATCAACACCTTGAGAGTTAGTCATTTTTTTCCCCATGCCTGTCTCGACCCGCCGTCAGAACTCGAAAAACGACATAAGAGGACCACACATGGATGCCCCCATGTGTAATTATTCACAGTTTGGAGCCATTTTGATCTAAATAAATCATAGGTGAGCCCCTCCTCTGACTCCCCTTGGCATTTGACTTTGGTTTTAGGTCCCCTTTTCGCACGGCTCCTCTCGATGTGATGTGGACCGAGAACACTTTTGACACATCTCTCAAAACACACTTCTAATTTGTCCCCTGGGCGCAGGTTATGACGCAGGCTGACACTGAGGTCTGACAACATGACTTCTTCCCTCCTCTGGCCAAAGCTGCTGCACAGTGCTGCAGCCTCGCCCGCCCGCCTCCAGACCGGTGCATCAGGGTGTCTTATGACTGAGTTGCCCTCCTCCCCTCCCCTTTTGTGGGACATCGGTTCAAATTAACGCCAGCGCCATCTGACTCTCAAGGCATCGCTGCTGACAGCCGGAGCGCTCACACACACCAGGTGCTTCTGTCTCTGCCGAGGTGCCTATGACACCTACCTGTTTTTTAGCCCTCGACCTGTCAGGGAAGCCAGATTTAATTAACGTAATGATCAAAGCAGGAAAAGCAAGTTTAGCCCCGAGGTGGCAATCCCAGTGAGCCGTGCGCTCGTTTGCTAATTATTTAGCATTAAGGTAGTCGGCGCTTGTGCATACATGACTACTTCAAAGATTTGATTGGGGTTTGGTTCGTTGCAGCAGCAAAAGCGCCCGGAGCGGCCGGTGGTGACATCAAAACATCAGTGTGGATAAATCTGCTGGTGTAAAGCATCTCTGCTCTCAGCCACCAGGTAACCTTTCTTTATCCTCTCTGACAGCGCCTCTTCACAACAAACATCAGCCGTGTGAATGTAAATGAAGAGACGTGGGGGGGGGGGTGCGCTCAGGAAGCGCTTAAGTGGGAGATGAAAGTTTTATTTTAGGGCGCCGGGAGGACGGGCTGAGCGGCCCCCAACTACTGTTCAAGGTGACCACAAGGGACAGCCGAAGCTCGTCTGAGGAGGCCCGACGAGGGAAGCGTGGGAAATAATAACAAAAAAATACATTAAATATACATAAATGAATGGTTGAGGAGCCTGTTTGGTTACAGGCGATGTGCATAATCACAATTTCTGTGCAGTTTCGTTTGATGATGTGATTACTTTAAGCACCTACATTCAGTCTAACAACCTTAAGTGAAACCAGTCAGCATCAACACCTTCAGATATAATATGACCAAAAAATCCTTTTAACTCTTTTTATACTGAGACAAGTCGAACAAATTCAGCAAGCTTGGATAACAGTCAATAAAACTATATTTCTACATAAACGCCATATGTTTAAGATTGTGACATATCTGCTGGTAGGATGTGCTTCAGAAGCCAAAATAGTTCAAGTGACACTCTGCCAGAAATCAAGTTTTTTCTGTTGTTAACATGTCTGTAACATGTTTTTTTTTGTTGTTGTTGTTTTTTTTTGTGACTTACAAGACATATCAAGAGTGAAATCACTCAAATGTCTCAAGTCTGTGTTTTTCTGCTGTGAATTTCCAGTAAAGCTCTGCCTCCCCAAGAAAGACGAGTTTGGACAGAGCGTTTCTAGCTACATAAGCATTCCTGCTTAGCCTGATCGGTTATAACATTAACCAATCAGGCTAAGCGCTGGGGATGGCTACAGACCTGAGTTCACTCCCTCTGGGGAAGAGAGAGAAGCCGAGGAGCAGCAGGAGCTTTTCCTATTTGGGAAGATGGCACACTATACATGTGCAAGAAATGCTCTTCTTTTAAATTACACGTCTTATGCACAGACATGAAAATACGACAGCAATGAGTATTTTTTTTTTTTTTTAAAACCTGAGCGTCCCTGCTAAAATACCAGAGAGAGGAGACAGGTTTGCAGCCTGTATTTTACCTTGCATGCCGGGGGAGACGGCCGCAGAGGGGTCTTCTACCCCAGGGGCACATGGCGCAACGGCTGGGGTGGGAGGATCATTCTCGGTGGAGTGGCGAGTCACTGCCCAGCCCCGTGTGGAGGCTGGAGGGCTCCCCGGCTTGCTCCGAGTCTCTCCCACTTGGGAGTGAAGGAGGCGAGCCAGGGGGCGCTAGCTGGGACCGCCGAGCAGCTCGCTGAGCACCGGTGGTTGTGCCCGGGCAAGGCCACGGACACAACGGATCACCAGCAGCCAGCAAGCTGTTCGGCAGTCCCAGCCAGCTTGCTTCAGCAGCAGACAGGGTGCCACGCCCGCCGGCTTGCCTCTTTCATTCCCAAGTGGGAGAGATTCAGAGCGAGCCGGGAAGACCAGTGGGCAGTTGCCAGTGGGCAACCAGAGACCAGCAGGGAGCCCTCCAGCCTGCACGCAGGGCTGGGTAGCGACTCTCTGCTCCACCGAGAATGATCCTTCTGCAGGTTCTTCTACAACTTTTACTTCCTCAAGTTGGATCACCTTCTCACAGCCCAGTGTCCTCTTCTTCCCGCTACTGGCGGGAGTATGGGTGGAGCTAATTAGAATAGTCATAGATTTGCACATATTTAAGTAGGTGGAAGATGTAAAAGCTCTTTCCAAGCAATTCTAAGGCAATGAAAGTTTTTTTTGTGTATGTGTGTGTATAAAAAGCCACAGAATACATACTATCTTGGGAGTACACATTTGTTTTTGAGGTGGTTTTAGAGCTGCCGGAGTGCGCCTTTTAAAATAAATTTGTGATGATGATGCTGAGTGCATCCCGTTAAGTTACCAAAGCAAAACCTAAACGTGTGTTCAGTCCAAACACGAGTAAATGTAGTCGCGCCACACGAGTACATGTTAACACAATGTATTCTCTTTCACTGACGGATGATTTTTAGCAGTGACGGAAAAATCTCAAGGCTATCATTTTGGCGGACTGTGATTTAACTCCTAATTCCTTGTAATTTTGGAGCTTCATCTGTCTACTGACTTAGATTCAGTTTGACAACGAAAAACAAGAATCTTTGCTCCTGCTAGTACCTTATATAATTCCAGTTTACCTTCCAAGCCAGGAGCAAGCAGGGAGGCTTGTTGACGGCCTGCTTGTCAGGCTGCCATCACAACACAGATCAGGTTCATATCCTCTTTGCTTAGCAGTGCTCAGTGGACCCTGCTGACTCCTGGCTGGTACCTGTGTCGTTGGCTTGGATCAAGGGATCCAACCCCAGCGCCTCATCCACTGCAGGCAAAAATTACTGAACGTGCTGCTGCTGTGCACACTCAGCTTTCTACAGCTGTTCTGACCCAGCACAAACTGGGATGAAACCGGTCAAAACTGCCAGAATAAACATATAAAGCTTTTATCCAAAGGAAATTTCTTCTCCCCTCTCGGAATTAATCCTCACTCCAGGTGAGTCCTGCATGTTTTCTGAACCATTTGCTTTTTGATATTTATATTTCTTTTGTGAGAAAAAAAGTACATTTTAATTAGAAAAAAGGTGGCGGTAATTGTAATTCAATGCTGACTGTGCCCCTGTGGTTATTTGCAGCATATTTTCTTTTAAAAATACACCAAAAATAATTATTCAAATAATTAAAAGTTTCCTATTTGGCAGCTTTTTATTAGGAGTGTGTGTGTGTGTGTGTGTGTGTGTGTGTGTGTGTGTGTGTGTGTGTGTGTGTGCGTGCGTGTGTGTGTGTGTGCGTGTGTAGATTCATCAGATCTGATTATTCAACGCAAAGTTACTGGCAGACTGTATGCTATTCTGTCTATCATTCATCACAAGCTGGGGTACAATTTGGACACAGAATTAGTACCATACAGTACAATATGAGACATGTGACATTACCATATGGGATTAGGGAGACAATAAAGTAGCATTAGCATCATGAAAATGCTAAAAAAAAGTCATTCATTACATTTGATTTTTCGATTGGCTGGAGGCAGCAGTCTAAGCAGAGAAGCCCAGACTTCCCTATTCCCAGCCACCTCCTCCAACTCTTCCTCTAGCAGGAAATACGCTTCCGCCCATAATTTCAGCATATGATACAGCTGTTGGAAACAGCTGCCGGAAGGTAAGCAATGCACACGCGTATAACAGGAAAGTGGCGGGGTGCTGCGCCGTAAGTCACTGATCCAAAAATGTGTCGCGATTTCGGCCTATTTATATATATTATATATATTTCCTGCTGTTAGAAATTACTCGATACAGCTGACGGAAGGTAAACAATAGCATACTGCGGCCCAGCCGACAGAAGATGAACAATTATGTAATGTTCTTGCCATATTTGCAATGAAACTGATTCTGACAAAGTATGCTAAACCGATAGTTGTATCTATTGGTTTGCCATACAGGTATGGTACTCTGACAAAGTATGGTAAAATGGCAGAACCCCGGTACATCCACATCACTGCGGATGCTGTTCCAATCCGTCTGTCGGTTTTCCCCTCATTCATGAATAAGACCCCGGGATACTTGAACTCCTCCACTTGGGGCAAGAGCTCGACCCCAACCAGAGGACAATCCGCCCATCAGTTTACAGTCTTCTTTGATGACCACAGTAGTGATTGTCAAACTTCAGATGGGAATCAGGAGTAATGGGAGTATGCAAACTGGTGGACGATCACCAAGGAGAATGGGGTACCATGTAGAACTGCATTTTTGTTTTGACATAACTTTTTGACTTTTTCATTTTTTAGCCAATCTTTGATTAAGTTTAGGCACCCATTTATTTCTTCTTGGTTACCAGAGCTGTAAGTCTCACTTTAATAATTAACTTCAGAAAAGGGGGAGAATTGTACAAGAGCATGGATGGCAGAAAAAATACAAATCACCAAAAATAATTATTGAATATGCTTTTTAAATGTATGGGAAGCTCTTGGTTTACATACTAAGATGGGCTTTCACTGATACTTTTATTGACTCTAATTCAGTTTTATCCTTTCCTCCTCTATTTCCCTTTGAGATTAATTCACTCTTGGAAGATAATGTGGTTTGATCAGACAGAAACTTTGCTCTAAATCAAGCAGAATGGACATTAGAGGAGTCCCATTAACACGCACCGTGCCAGCTTCCACCGTTTTTGGTGGTGCCAGCCGAAAGTGTCTCTGTCCAAGGCTGTTTCAATGAAAAATTCAACAATTCTCCCTGTAATTTTGGACAATATTATTCTCGATTTGCATAAAACAAATTGTTGTTGGGGCTCAGATCTGTGCCAGATATGTAGTGCTGTAGCTTCCCAGTATCAGTTTGACTTCCTAGATCCTGTATTATTTAAGGCTGTGTTGTTTTCTTGTATTTTCGTTTCATACTTGAACAGGTTGTTTGAGTTGCCTTGAAATTCTTACTGAGTGGTCAGGTGTCTGTTTTTATTTTTTCCAGAACACATGATATTGAGACAGGGATAATTGGAAAAGACCAATCTGCCTCCAAGTCATCCTCTCTCTTTGTGTGGAGACCAGTTGAAATCAGTCTCAGTCCTCCACCAAAAGACAAAAAGCTTATTACCTCTGCCAAGGGAGGAGGTAATGTTTTTGGAAGCGTTTGTCCGTTGGTTTGTCTGTCTGTCTGTCTGTTAGCAACATTACTCAAAAAGTTCTGAACGGATTTTGATGAAATTTTCAGGGAAGGTGTGCAATGGCATGAGGAACAGATGATTAGATTTTGGTGGTGATCTGGATCCAAGATTTTTTTGAAAATTGTTTTATATATATTAATATGGCACTTTTCATGTTCTGCCTCTTTAAGACGTGTCCAGTGAGTTATGTGCATCACCACACCATAGGCCCACGCACGTCCACAACCCAGAAGTTGCAGATGTGCATAGTATGTGATGATTGACGTTATTTTTTCATCTGAAGACGCCAAGAAAAAGCAAGACAGGGTGTCCTAGCGGCACAGCAAGGTATCAACAAACAACGATCGATTTAAATGCATTTCTATGGCAATGTTAGCTAAATTTAAACAAACAAAAAAAATGCCGAAATGGTGCACGACTGGCTCATGTAGCCATCACCATCTTATGAAAGATGGTGACAGCAATCAGAGATACAAGATTTTTAGAGTCACATCTTCCAGCAGAGATTACCCAAGGAGTATATTGTGGGCTGCCTTTTCATAATGGGATGAGAAACGTGTCAGCTCGGTAGGAATATTCATTCCAATTTGAGCTGTTAATCAGCCTCAGAGTACAGTAAACATATCAACACTGCAATTAAACTAGTTTAAAAACTAGAGGGCACTCAGAGAGCACATACCTCTACCAAGGCTCCATCCCTCCCTCCCTTTGTCCTCCCCTCCGACCCTTTGTCCATCCATATTGCCATCCATCTGTACATTGCAAGATAGGGCCTTGGCAGAGGTATGCACTCTTGGATCACCTCCAACATTTAATGAGTTCGTCTTTGGGCCAAGAGCCACCTCTGGTGAATTTCATCCAAATCCATCCTGTAGTTTTGGAGTATTGTTGCTAACACTCTGTGAGAAGAAAAGAGCCTTGAGGGTGGGATGCATTTTTAAAGATTCAAAGATTTTATTTGTCAATACTACTATACGTACAGGACATACAGGAGAACTGAAATGGCGTTTTGAGATCATCATCAAATCTAATCATCTGTTCAGTGTGCCATTACACACCTTTCCTGAAAATTTGAATGAAGGGTGCTATATAAATGCAATCAGTTATTATAATTATTAACAGAGAATCGACAGCAAAAACAATATGACTACATTATAATAATAATAATTCACCAACAGATGCGGACATGTTCCTCCAAGCGTTTGCTCTCAAATTTTGATCGTGATATCCCTTTAGTGTCAGATCAAAGAGTACCAGGTTGTTTGGTGCAGCAAAGTTCAGCCTCCACCGTCACCTCCCGTTCTGGTCTTTCTGTACCGGTGACCTATGTCCCACCCTTCCTTAATTCTGAGCGGCTTCTTAGAAAGGTCTGACATTGATGAGTGCAGCTGTACAGTAGTCTGACAAGTTAAACTTTTTTCAGCCCTGAGCACAGCGACAAAAAGTGGCCACTGCTCAAAGCGTTTTAGCGCCGAGGTCTCTCAGTGTTGTAAACATAGAGAATGAACAGAAAAGAGTCATCCACAACTAGTTTGGTGGGCATGCCCCCTAATACTTTTTCTGTAGTGTTTGGCTTTCGGGTTGCCGAGGCGTGTGGCCTTATGGCGTGACCACCACATAACTCAGTGGACACGTCTTAAAGGGGCAGTACATGAAAGGCGCCAGATTAATATATGAAATATTCAAAAAAAATTCCTGCATCCACATTGTGATCCAAATCACCACCAAAATCTAATCATCTGTTCCCCGTGCCATTCCTGAAAATTTCATCAAAATACCTTCATAACTTTTTGAGTTATGTTGCTAACAGACAAACTAACCAACAGACAAACCAGCACCACTAAAATCATTACCTCCGTCCTCCCTTGGCAGCGGTAATAAGACTGACACTCACTTACTGACAAATGGGCCAAAGCTCTGTAGAGCTGAAACGAAGCGTCAGGATTAACGAGGACTAACGAGTAAATAAACAGCATTTCCCGTTGTTTTTCCTATGAGCTCCGGTGGATAAATTTTAACTACTGGACGGATTTTGGTGAAAACTTCACCAGAGGTAGCCCTTAGGCCAAGGATGAACCCATTAAATTTTAGTTGTGATCTGAGAGTGCACACCTCCAGCAAGGACCTTGTTTGTATTTGTGCAGCAGGGTTACACAAAAACTACTGGATGGACTTGGATGAAATTTTCACCGGAGGTGGTCATTGGTCTACAGAGAAACCCAAAACATGTTGGTGATGATCCAAGAACGCATACCTCCGCCAAGGCTCTAATCTTCTCATTGTGTTAGCAAGAATCCTCCAAAACAATACTGGATAGTCTTTGATGCAATTTTCACCAGAACTGGCTCATGGCCAACACACAAACCCATTGCATTTTGAAGGTGATGCATGAGGTATGGAAGGAGCCTTGGCAGAGGTATGCACTCTCAGAGTGCTTTTCTAGTTTAATCTGTGTATCTGGAGTCTTGCAGTAGCCACAGTGGAGGCATTTAGGAGATTTTAAGGGTTCATGCGTGACCATTGACCGTTTCAAAAGGTTCAGCCTAAACTGATGGGCGATTCTGTAGGAAGAGGCATGCAATTATGAGCTAAATGAATTCAGAGTTCTGCAGAGGTTGTTGTCTCGATGGATGAGTAAAAGCAGGCCTTCAGCCGTCGGCGTAGCTGGGTTTTTCCCCCTCCGGTGTGTGACATGAATAGACAAGAAAAGAACAGCCCCTCCGAGTGGCACACAGGGCCCTCATTGAATCATGTGAACTAAGACAGGGGGAATTTCTGATAGCCCCCCGTTTGTGTGTGCAGACGTTGAGACAAAAGACCTCAGTGTCTGCTGCTGTGGAGCTGTGACTTACCTCCAGGCACTGCCAAATAAGAAGAAGAAGAAGAAAAAAAGACCTAGGGAAAGAAACGACCTCCTAGTTCTGGGACCTGTGCAGTCGCTCATTGTTCCACTTAAAATGAAAAGACTCGCTCCACTGTTGGGGCCCCTGGTAACCTGTTCACAAGCAGCTGGTGACCACCTGTGGAGCAAGTCAAATTAGGGAAGGATTCCTACTGTTTGTGTTTATTGTCTGCAGGTTTTGTGTGTGTATGCGTGTGTGTGTGTGTGTGTGTGTGTGTGTGTGTGTGTGTGTGTGTGTGTGTGTGTGTGTGTGTGTGTGCGGTATTGCGCTTTGGTCCCGTGCAGCAGTGGCGGAGGTCAGGCGGGCGGCCTGTGGGACGGCCAGTGTATTCCCCGGAGGCTTTTGTTTTGTTGTTGGAATCCTCAGGTCTGTGCTTCTTGTTTGGCATAGGAAGAATCTATGCTTTTGTCATGTTTGGCTGGATGTGTTGGCTCGCTGTTACCCACAGAGGGTGCAGAAAAAAAGAGCTTTGGAAATTTAAGTCCCTTTTATATATCCACTCCTATCCTGTTGGCAGCTGAACAGGTCAGGGTCATGTGTGAAATGCACAGTCTGGTCAAATTCAAACCCGGTAAGACTGTAACTTCACACGGGCCAAGTCTGAGCCTACCTACTGCACATATCTACTGTACATGATTGGTTGTACAGTTGAATGACAATAAGGGTGATTTTAATTTAATTTAAAGAGGTAAGTACAAAGCCCAATTCCAATGAAGTTGGGACGTTGTGTAAAATGTCAATAAAAACAAAACAGAATAATTTGAAAATTATTTTCAGTCTATATTCAGTTGAATACACTACAAAGACAAGACATTCAATGTTCAAGCTGATAAACTTTATTTTTTTTCAAATATTAACTCATTTTGAGTTTGATTCCTGGAACACGTTCCAAAAAAGCTGGGACAGAAGCATGTTTACCTGTGTTACATCACCTTTCCTTTTAACAACATTTAATAAAAGTGTAGGAACTGAGGACACTAATTGCTGAAGCTTTGTAGGTGGAATTCTTTCCCATTCTGGGTTGATGTAAAAAATTAGTTGCTCAACAGTCTGGGGTCTCCGTTGTCATATTTTACACTTCATAATATTTTCTTTGGGAGACAGGTCTGCACTGCAGACAGGCTAGTCTAGTACCCACACTCTGTTACTACGACGCCATGCTGTTGTAGCATGTGCAGAATGTGACTTGGCATTGTCTTGCTGAAATAAGCAAGGATATCCCTCAAAAAGACGTTGCTTGGATGGCAGCATATGTTGCTCCAAAACCTGTATGTACCGTTCAGCACTAATGGTAAATGGCGTTCATTTATATAGCGCTTTTTCTCATCTCTAGATGATCAAAGTGCTTTACAGATCCTGCTATCCACCCATTCACACACTGATGGCGGAAGGGCTGCCATACACCGGTGCTGGCCTGACCCACCAGGTGCAAGTGGGCAACATGCAGACTGCAGACAGAGCGGGAATCGAACCCCTGACCCTCCGATCAGTAGTCAGCTGCACTACACCTGCACCACAGCCGCCACATCCCATGCCCAGTGGTGCCTTCACAGATGTGAAAGTTACCCATGCCATGGGCAATAAAACACCCCCACACCATCACAGATGCTGGCTTTTGAATTTAATTCTGATAACAATTTGGATGGTCTTTTAACCCTTTAGCCCAGAGTGACATGACTTCCATGATTTCCAAAATCAGTTTGAAATGTTGACTCTTCAGACCGCAGCACACTTTTCCACGCAAGGTGAGCTTGGGCCCAGAGCAATTTGCACCATTTCTGGGTGCTGACATATGGCTTTGGCTTTGCTTTACCTTGCATTACCTTGTAGATGTAGCGACAAACACTGTTAACTGATAATAGTTTTTCAAAGTGTTCCTGAGCCCACGTGGTAATATACAGAATGTTGTCAGTTTTAAATGCAGTGCTGCCTGAGGGATCAAAATTCACAGGCATTCAGTGTTGGTTTTTGGCTGCTACTTGAGCTCATCCCAGATGAGCTGAAGAGGAGATGCTGCAGGCGAAGGGCTGGAGCCAAGGTGAGGAGGAAGAATGATAAGCCAGCGGTACCGATGTTCATCACGGGTAATGTGAGGTCGCTGGGAAACAAGGCGGATGAGCTCACAGCGCTGGTCAGGATGCAAAGGGAATATCGTGAGTGTAGTACTGTGTTTTACAGAAACGTGGTTACACTCACAGATCCCGGACAACAACGTAGCGATACCTGGCTTTAAGACTATCTGGTGGGACAGGGACATTATAAGTAGTGGGAAAAGGAGGGGAGGAGGATTGGCGCTTCTTGTGAATGAAAGGTGGTGTAATCCCAGACATATTTATGTGAAGGAACAGCGCTGCAGCCCAAACATTGAACTGCTGTCTGTGAGTATGTGACCCTATTATATGCTGCGAGAGTTCACGTGTGCCATTGTGATTACTGTTTACATCCCTCCGTCAGCTGATGCAGCGGTGGCCTGTGACCTCATCAGCTCCACTACTGCACTGCCACCTTACTGGAGAAACACCCTGACGTATTTATGGCCATCACAGGTGATTTTAACCACGTCTCACTGGGCAAAACACTACCATACTTCCACCTGTTTGTTGACTGTCCCATCAGGGAAAACAAAACACTGGGTCTACTGTAAGCCTATGCAAGAGATGCATAAAGTGCCACAGCCCTACTCCCTCTTGGCAGATCAGATCACAACCTGGTCCTGTTATCACCTAAGTACGTTCCCCTTGTGCAAAGGCAGCCTGCTTATACACGGACTGTGAGGAGGTAGACACAGGAGGCTGCTGATACACTACAGGACTGCTTCAAGACGACGGACTGGGGCGTACTCTGTGAACCACATGGGGTGGACATAGACGATATGACCGGCTGCATCACAGAATACATGAGATTCTGAGAAAATACAGCCATGCCAGCTCAGACCGTGCACTGTTTCCCCAACAAAATATGGATCACCAGTGACCTGAAAGCACTTCTTAACAAGAAGAAGGGGCTTTTAGGTCTAGAGACAGGGAGGAACTGAAGAGAGTGCAGCGTGAACTGAGAGAGTTGTTGCAGAGGTGTAAAGACAATTATAGAAGGAAGATGGAGGATAAACTCAGGCAAAGCAATATGAAAGATGTCTGGACGGGAATGAAACAAATCACTGGATGTAAGGGGAGAGACAGACAGACATACGGGAGCCTTGAGAGAGCCATTGAGCTGAATCTGTTTTTTTAATAGGTTCAACTCACCATCTGTCACCTCCACAACACAGCCAGACCCCCACACACCCCTCACCCTCCTGTGCAGCACCTCTCTCTCTCTCTCTCTCTCTCTCTCTCCCACCTCATCCCCCTCACCCTCCTCTGGGGACACCAGCACCAGCTCCCCCACCCCTCACATCACTGTGACTACAGACCAGGTTAAGAAACAGCTGGAGAGACTCCGTCAGCGGAAGGCTGCGGGCCCTGATGGCATCTCCACCAGGATCCTGAGCGCCTGTGCCAACCAGCTAGCTTCAGTACATAAGCACCTGTACAACCCGAGCATGAGTCTGGAGAGAGTAACGGTGCTGTGGAAGACGTCCTGCCTGGTTCCTGTCCCCAACAAGTTGTCTCTTTGTGACCTAAATGGCTATTGACCAGTTGCCCTCACATCTCATGTGATCAATGTCCTGGAGAGACTGGTCTTAGCCCACCTGAGGCCACAGGTGAAGATGTGGCTGGACCCCCTGCAGTTTGCATATCAGCCCCAATTAGGAGTTGAAGACACTGTCCTCTACCTGCTGCAACGAGCCCATTTGCACCTGGATGGTGGAGGAGACCTGTGAGAATCACATTCTTTGATTTCTCCAGTGCCTTTAACACTATCCACCAACTGCTGCTGGGTGAGAAGCTGCAGGGGATGGGGGTCGACAGCTCTGTGATCTCCTGGATTACTGACTACCTGACAGGCAGGCTACAGTTTGTCCGGCTGGTCAGTACCTTGTCTGACATGGTGGTTAGTGATATAGGAGCTCTACGGGGGACTGTGCTTTCTCCTTTTCCTTTCAGCTTATACAGCACTGACTTTCAGTACAACACAGAGTCATGCCACCTGCAGAAATTCTCTGATGACTCAGCTGTTGTTGGGTGTATAAGAGGGGGAGTCCAGGGCACTGGCAGACAGATTTGTGGAGTGGACCGAGCAGAATCACCTGAGGCTGAACATCAGCAAAACCAGAGAGATGGTGACTGACTTCAGGAAGAAGAGAACACCTTCACATCCTTTGCAGATTAGGGGGATGATGTGGAGGACTACAAATACCTGGATGTCATGATTAGCAACAGACTGGACTGAAAATCTAACACCGATGCCGTGTACAAGAAGGGGATGAGCAGACTCTACTTCCTGAGGAAGCTGAGATCCTTCAATGTATGCAACAGGATGCTGGAGCTTTTCTACCAGGCCGTTGTCACCAGCACCATGTCCTTTGCTGCTGTCTGTTGGGGTAGCAGTTTCAGAGCCAGCAACACCAACAGACTTGAGATTATCAAGAGGGCTGGCTCTGTGATTGGCCTCAGGCCGGAGACCTTTGAGAATGTGGTGGAGAGGTGGACACTAAACAAACTACGATCCATCATGAACAATCCTGATCACCCCCTCCACCACACACTGGGCAGACAGCGGAGCACTCTCACCAGCAGACTGCTACAGCTTCGCTGCCGAACAGTTAGGTACAGGAAATCTTTCCTGCCACACGCCATTTCACTGTACAATAACTCACTCTGATGTTGAATTCTGGTCATAATTATGCTACCATACTGCACCTTGCAGTCTAACTGGTGTTATGTATTAACAGAGCAAGACATGAGCCATGTTGTACCGAGCAGCAAACTGAACTTTATTGAGCAATGTTGGGGTTGATTATTCTGCCACCCAAGGCCAACACGTGCTACCTAGATTCAGTCCCACCACAAAGTCATCAAGGTGCTTAGCCCTCTGATGAGTTCTAGCCGAGCATCTCACAGGTGGAGGACCTTCTCCAGGCTCCGTCGGCTGAACCCGAGTGCCCCCCAGAGTCCCACCAGTCAAGTCCCAACCCATGTCCGTCTCGTCCGTTGCAGCTCCCAGATCCTGGGCCAGCAACGACTTTCTGAGGTGGCTGGAATGCCACCGTGACCCGTCCGAGAGCCGGAACATGTCCGGGCCCAGCCACTTCACGATCTGTAGTGGTCCCGTCCAGAATGGCTGCAGCTTATGCGCACAGTTGGGGTGCTTGATCCTGACCCAGTCCGACACACCTAGTCCATGAGCCCTCGCCCTATGCTTCTTGTCGAAATGCTGTTTTATTTTCAGCTGTTGAATGAGGACCCGATCTCGTGATGAGTGTGCACATTAGACACAGTGCCGAAGAGAGTGGCCAATTTTTGCCAGTGATCTACTATCGACACGCAAAACTATGAACACAGACACAGACACTTCCATTTCAATAGTGACCACCCATCCACCAAGTGCACCACAAAATTGTGCACAGGCACACCTGATGAGGACGTGGGTCATCAACAAAGGCACAACCAGTTCGGAGGAGCATAATATAGTTTTTTAAGCTTTTGTTTAAGCGCAAACCCCAATAAAATAATTTATTTGTTCGTAATATATCAAAGTTTTGCTTTTCATTTGTTTAATATGTATAAATTAAGGACTACTCATGAATAAACTGATTATTGACCAATGTGTTTATTTTATTAACACAAGAACCATCAAGATGGTCTGATGGAGACTCTGGGGTTTTATTATCTGAATAACCCAGTCCATGACTTTTCATAAATACTGTATGTGCATTTTATCTTTTCTGAAGTCTGGAACATAATAAAATTCAACACACATGATTTCACTCATTCCTTGGACAGCCACAGCAGAGACATTGAGTTACTACATTGAGTTACTACGATGAGTTACTACGATGTTGAAATGTCGAGTTACTACGATGTTGAAATGTTACATTGAGTTACTACGATGTTGAAATGTCGGGGGACGTATATGGATTTGTGCTCCTTTTGTCCACTCCAGATAGGAAGGGCTGTACTATTTTATGGATACAAATTCATTGTTTAGGAAAGCTTTTTCATTTTATTTATTTGACCTTTATTTTACCAGGTAAAATATTTGAGAACCAGTTCTCACCAGGGATGTCTTGGTGTATCATCATATGTACTTAACCTCTTGCACTCCGGTGTACCACGGGCGGGCACGTCTCTGCATCCTAGAGCACACAAGGGCGCACGAGGGCGCTGCGTCCTAGAGCGCACTGAAAAAAAAAGCTGCATTTCCGTTCTTCCACTACAGACACAGCCGTGAACAGAAAGCCAAAGGAGTGCTTTGATTGGTTTAGATGTGATTGACCTCTCATTCAACTAATAAAAGCCTTGAATTGGGTTTCTGAAACCTTGAAGAACCAATGACTGAAAACCTAGCAAGAAGGATCCGCCTACCAACGGCTGCGAATACAGCCAACCAATTGAAGCACAGAAGTTCGAAAGCTGTTTTGTGTAAGGCTGGGTGACACACAGGCATTCGCCAGTCTTTTTTCCTTACTACTGTTTTTATTTGTTTTGAAAAATCGTTCGCCAAAACCGCAATCATGGAAGCGCAAAACCGCAATAATGGAATTATGGTTTGACCGGGTCGCATGACCAGAACCACGAGTCCGTAACAAGCGGACCAGCTTCATGTTCGTCTGACAATGAGGAAGAGAAGTTTGCCAGCTACACTGCTGTTGTGGACAGGTAAGTGTTATAAGCTAAATTATTCTTTATCCCTGAAAATTGTAATCCAAATGACTTTTGACCGATCGGTAAATTACAACTGTGCGTTATTGCAACATGACGGATGTTGCAATAACATGTCCGTCATGCAACATGTCCGTCTTGTTGCGAACGCCCCCCCCCCCCGCTACTCTTCTGTACCGGATTGCAGATATATTGCAGATATTTTAGTCCAACTGTGCGCATTAGACCGCGGCGTACCGTCACCGCTTTCCGTCATGTAGCGATGGGCGATGTCCGTCCTCTGTAGCGGGGGTAGGTGGGGGGTGGGAGTTGTTATCTTCTACATTACAAATATTCTAGTATAATTTTTAGTGCACTGTAGGTTATTTTTTCTTGTAAAAAAAAAGCCACACATTTTTTATGTGGCATGCTTCTTTGTGTGTGGTGGTTTGTTTGTTCATTCATTCATTCATGAATGAATAAACAACCCCCCCCCACACACACACACAAACACACACAGCCCTTCACCTTTCATTAGAGCCCAAGATGAAGCTTCTATATTGAATCACTCAAAAGTTACAGACGTTTTTCCAAACTGTGCCATTTGGCACAATTTGGCACAGTTCAAAAACGCCTGGGAACAACCTAAGAAAAGAGCTGTGTAATATATTCATTTTTTGTGGTATTGTTACAAAATTTTGACCTCAGCTGGATAACACTTGGTTCTACATTTCTGTTGCATTTTCCAGCCCGGATCTGAAGCTGTGTGTTATTTGCAAGCATTTGTATCCAAAAAAAAACCACCCAGGCCAAATTTATTTTCTTCAAGTTCAGTATGTTTAGATGACTGTTACTCAGTGGCAGGAGCACTTAGAGAGATTATGACTGTTTCACCAAAAAATTCAAAGTGTTTTCTTTTAAATGAGACCAACCCCATGAAGATGCTGCAAAGGGTTGAAGAACAGCTTTTGATTTACTTTGGGTACGTTATTTTTTGGTGTTTTTAGGGAAATTGACCAGAGTGCAAGGGGTTAATGTTTGCTTCTATTCTGATTAATCCTATTTGTGTAGAGATTTTGCCCCGAGATGTAAAGTGCATTATAAATGAAATAAATAATAATAATAATTATTATTATTATTATTAGGCTATACGTATATAAACAAATGAAATTTTAAAAAATCCTCTGCTAGCTGATGTCCAGTTCAGCACAACATCGATCTCTGTGAGATTGTTTCTGTTCATATTAATCTGTTCTGTCATGCCAAATCAAGTCACGGGCAGGGAGAAGCTTCAGTGTCTCTGGCCACGTGCCCTCGGTTCTCAATTGCTGTCATCAGGGCGCAGATGAATAAGACAAGCTTTTCTTGGACATTAAATCCTGGCGCATTTACCAGAAGACTGACAACCGCAAACCTTAGTAAACCATCTTGCGCCAGTCATTTAAATACTCCCCTCCCTCAAATGTGTGCATTTACATGACAGCTCCCACAAATACATATGCAATGAGGCCAGGTGCAAAATTAGCACAGTCCACACCTTTCTACCACTAATTTTGCCCTGCGCCCTTTAGTAAATCTCAACAGTAGTTTTTTAACACCAAAACAGGGTTTTGCAATGGTGCAGCACATTAGTAAATCTGCCCCTAAATATCTTGTCTTTGTAGTGTATTCAAATGATTATAGGTTGAAAAGTATTTTTAAATCATTGTATTCTGTTTTTATTTATGTTTTACGCAACATCCCAACTTCATTGGAATTGAGTTTTGTAGGTTCCAGAATAAGATGTGCTGATACAGATGTTGTTTCACTCTGTGGACATCTGGTGACATAACATAATTTGTGTTCAAAGTCCTGGCATAGCAACTCCATCTACTACTTCTTTTTCTTTTGTTTGATTTGCAGCACAACAGCCCAAGATTGTAATTGCAAATTACTAAAACCCTTGGATGACTTCCCATTTCCCAGCAGCCTTTGAGGGTAATGGGAATGTAAATGTGATATACGTGTAAATGTATAAATGTTGGAAAATGTGTATCATCTCCTTAAGACTATTAAGTGCACTCTGTTACTGTTGTAAATGTCCAAGGTATGGCTGCTGTGATGTTTGAGTTATAACATTTATGCACTTTTGTAGTGATGGTGCACCATGAGTATAAGCGCTATGGCAGCAATACATGCCACCACCACCACCACCCCGCCCCAGCCCCAGCATTTGACTTCGGGGCCCCCTTGGTGGCTGGGGGCCCATAGCGTTTGCGTACACTGCCCTACGGATGAAATGGCTATGCTTGCAATACCTTGAATCACTAAAAGTACAATGAGAGGAAGAGCTTTCAGTTATCAGGCTCCTCTCCTATAGAACCAGCTGCTCTTCTGGATTCGGGAGACAGACAATCTCTTTTTTTAAGTATAGGGTTACAAATTTCCTTTTTCCCAAAGCTTATAGGTAGGGCTGGATCAGGTAACCCAGAAACCTTCTCTTAGTTATGCTGCTATAGGTTTAGACAGCCAGGGGATCTCTCCCATGATGTACTGGGCTTTCACTGCTCCTCCCAGTGCCTGGTTGGTTGAATATTTCTTTCCGTTGTAAGGGACTTTTTCCTCTCCACCGTTGCCAAGTGCTGCTTAGAGGGGATCCCCTCATTGTTGGGGATCTATTTACACGATTGTGGGGTCTTTAGATTGAATGTGCTATGAATAGGCAATTTATTAATACATTGTGGTGACCCACCACAATCTACACGTACATTCAATCCTCACACTCAGCAACAGGTCCGGAGGAAGCAAAGGACCATTCACATACGGACAGAGAACCCCTGGGGGGACAACCAGAACAATGGACTATTGTTTATACATCCCCGGATTAAGGAGAAGACATCCGGGCACCAGTGGTCATGCTAATCATGTGTATTGACTGATATGTATACCAATATGCTAATGTACCATGCATTCTTTCTGTCTGTATAAAAGAGCTTACTATACATGCCTCAACATCACACACGGCACACACACACAGACAACAAGTGCGTTGCATTTAGATGGAGGAAATAAAACTCTGCAATCTTCCAGCTCGTTTGATCTCGCATGAACTAAAAATCTCCACACTGGTGACCCACGACGTGTCATGGTATGCCCCTCGCCTGATCTTATCCCTCCACACTGGTGACCTGACGAGAGAGAATGACCATCTGCTCCCTGTCACCGCGCTGTGGACAGCAGAGGACCAGAGAACGCCTGCAACCTCTTCATCCTCATCGGAGCGCACGCCCCGGAGCGGGCAGCGCTTGGACCGACACTCACCATGAACAGCGACACGAGCGAAATGAAGGAAGCAGCCTGAACAGGGAAATCATTGACGCCGACTGCGTTGACTTCCACCAAGCTCCCCGACCCTGACTCACATGACAGCGGACCTCCCGCGCACAGAAGCCCCGCACGCACACCGCAGGATTACAAGGACAGCGCAACTGCCAGTTATGTGGTCACGGCGCCAAGCGCACACCACGCACAGAGACGAACCGGCTCCACAGACTGATACATCGTCCTCTGCCGCTGCACATGCCCGAGAAAAATGGCCGATCGCCACCCTCGGAACCTTCAAGGCTGCTTACGCACCTGAAGCAGACGTGCAGCCTGCACACGGGACTTTGTATGGATTTCTCAGCCACGACGCACAAGGGGAATTTAGCCGATTGCTATCCCCGATGGCTTTAGGGCTGCTTCCCACACCTAAAAGCCAAACCTCCAGGTCTCTCACACAGCTGCAGTTGTTCCACAGCCACTACGCATCCTTGGGGAATTTGGCCGCTTGCCTTCCCCACATCCTCGCTGGATTGAGCCGCGAGAAGAGTCAGTCAACTTACTCCCACCCCCCCCCCCCTCCTCCTCCACAGTGCTCTTCCCGCACCTCACTCCCTAAAGCCGGCCGATTGCCGTCTGGTTCCATTATGCACGACTGCACACCAGCCCTGGCGCCCATGATCCACGGCCGTTCAACGTGCTGGAACTTGGAGCGGAGCACACTGTCTTTTCCACCCCCCCCCCCCCAAGGACTGACATGCCCTCCGGCACTCCTTTACAGCAGGACAGTTCTAAAGGAGCTGGAGCCCAAACGACGGGGGGGGGGGGGGTGTCACACCCCCTGCTGAGTGTTCTGGGGGAGCCCTGTGGTGACCCACCATAATCTACATGGACATTCAGTCCTCACACTCAGCAACAGGTCCGGAGGAAGCAAAGGACCATTCACATATGGACAGAGAACCCCTGGGGGGACAACCAGAACAATGGACTAATGTTTATACATCCCCGGATTAAGGAGAAGACGTCCGGGTGCCAGTGATCATGCTAATCATATGTATTGACTGATATGTATACCAGTATGCTAATGTACCATGCATTCTCTCTGTCTGTATAAAAGAGCTTACTATACATGCCTCAACAGCACACACGGCACGCACACAGACCACTGTAGCGCACAGTGCTACAAGTGCGTCGCATTTAGATGGAGGAAATAAAACTCTGCAACCTTCCAGCTCGTCTGATCTCGCCTGAACTAAAAACCTCCACAGCAGTTGAATTACATTCAATCAATCTTTGCCTTGTATGTATTCCAGATATACTGAATGTATGGTAATGGCTGTATGAAACCATGGGGATAATACCAGCAAATGTGTTTGGAAAGTTGTGTACAGTCCTTCAATAGACAAATAATCATGCTTACCTTCAGATTTAACTTTTGTTTCTGGTTTTCTACTGTCTCGTTAGGTCAGTTCTCGAAAGCCCACAATGGTTTCTTACTTACACGGACCCTATCTCTAGCGTGACTATCTTTAATTTAAAAGGGAAAAAAGATGGAGATGAGCTACGACCTCTGGCCATTTCCCTCCCTCAAATTATCCAATTTGGCCTTCATGAGATCCCACAGCCTGGGAGCACCAAATTCCTTGTTTTTAATCCGAACAACAGATGCTCTTGTTTGACGCTGCTCTACTACCAGAGATAGAACACAGATATTAATCATCATTTGGACACACCGCAGGGGAAGAGAAGAAGAAGAAGAAAAAAAATCACTCATGGGTCACAAAAAATGATTCAGAATTGCAAAACTGCAAAACACGGTGGCTCTTTGTGTCCACTTCCCGTTCCCAGGAATGCGCCCCATCTTATGACTCGAGGTGGGGTTGGGGAGGTGAATGACATCACCGGTTATGCTCACATTTGAATTCTGACACAGTGGCACCTTGTGTTTCTATTCAGCCCCCACCGCCACCACTACCACCTCCCTGCCATCTCCTCCTCTCTGAAGCACGGATTGTGCTCAGCTCTGCCTTTTCTTTCCCCCCTCAAAGAATACCTCCTTTTCTCTTCCTCCTCTTAAGCAGCTGCCTGTGCGTATGAAGTGGAGAAAATGACACTCCATGTCATGATGAATGGTACTTGACCCCTTGGAAACCATTCCTGTGGGGGCTTGCACGGAAGCCCCATTTACATAAGCCTGGAGGATCTTGCACTTGTTTATATGCGAGGGTGAAAAACAACCGTCGCGGACGCTCGCGACAGCAAAGGTGCCACAAATGAAGATTAAATATTTGTTAATCAACCTCAGCTGTAAATTGGACAACCTTTACTGATGCTTCCCCCACCCCCACTTCTATTAGCTCTCGCTTCCTGGTTTGACACACATCCGCACTGGTGGGGTTGCCTCACTGAGAGCCCTTTTGTTACATGATTAATTACTCCGAGCAACAGTTATGGCGGGATTAACAATTAGCTAGACCTGTCAAACAGTCAGTCTAAGATGGCAGACTAATTGAGCGGCTGGTTGGCTATTGTGTCCCAGTATAAGGCCAAGGAAGTGGGGATGGTTCACAAGCCTTTCATCTCTTTTTACAGGCCTAATACCATGGCAGAAAAAGGGCCTGCTATCAGGGATGGTGAGCCTGGGGTAATTTTTCATGAATATTCATATGCCTCTTCTATCCATGGTGAACTTTACAAAGTTACCTTCATGGTGCATGTTCTGAAAGTCTGTACTTATTCTGCTATAGAAAATCTTTACTTGCTGTATAGAGACTGTACTCTGCAAAAAAAAAAAAAAAAAAAAGTTGTGTGAAGCCTTTATACTCCAAATCATTCTCTGTCCCTTTTCTTGAAGGGTAGGTACAAATAAATCTAAGAGAATTCGCAGAGGATTTTGAAATCCTTTCAAAGACTTCCAAGATAGGCTCATCACGATCCTTATGTATCTAGCACTTTGAGATGACTTTTTGTTGTCATTAGGTGCTGTACAAATGAACTTGAATTGAAGTGGATACAATAAGATCGGGATCACAGAATCTAAATTTGTTCCCAGTAATATTAATTTTCCTCAAACTATCAAACGATAACAGTCTCCATTATAAATACCCACAATATCACAGTAAATCATCATGTGAATTAAACTAGTTGTGGGGTGATTTTAACACTTGGGCTTTGACCATCCAGATTTTTGATACTTTATCACCAGATGAACGATCCTGTTGGATAAACTGCGTAACTGTGAATTTGAACAATAACTTTTGAGGATGTTCACTATTTTTGTTTCCAGTCGATCGTTTTTATTATGAGACTTGAGATGGCTCTGGTTTCCAGCTTTTTTTTAGCCACATTAACCTCCTGAAGACAACTCAGAGAGAATACAGATAGAATAATATCATCTAAATGAAGTGGCTAGTTTGACAGTATTTCAAATGTTTTTTGGGTCAAATACTATAACATTGGTCTTATCTAAATTCAATAGTAAGAAATTAAAAGATATACAAGCTCTGATGTCTTTAAAACACGCCTCTAGTTTAAGCTATGGTCACAAAGATCCTTACAAACGATGGATTTGTAAGAATCTCCCACTTCCTACAAATTCTGGAGTTTACAGACCTTCGTGGAGGAGGCATAGTTTCTTATAGCTGCTGTTCAATTTGCAAGATCAACTTGAGGCATTCTTGAGAAATGAGGTGCTTTTCTGTCATACGATGGCCCTAGAGTTCTTATGTTCGTCATAAGGGTGCCTTTGGATCTTCCTACGGCATACTTAGTGCCATCTTACGAAAATATTTGTGCAACTCACTGCATTCTCAAGTCGTTGGTGGGAAGATCTTATGGCTTTCAGCAAATTTTCTCAGCACAAATGTTGGCATAAATGTCACACAAATGACATACTTCTGCCTTATGAGTGCCTCACTACCGCCTTACGCTTGCTGTAGAAATCTCTCTACGAATGGGGATTCGTATGGCATATCCTACAACCGCTTTAACGGGCCCTCAAGAACAACTTAAAATGTTCTCGAGGCAGACTGACAACCAACATCTTGCGTAGTTCTTATGTTGTTCCTATGGTATTCGTATGGCCACCCCATGATGATGAGTTTTTGTGGGGTGCTGTTAGAAATCCTGGACAAGACCACTGACCTGGCCACAAACTTACGAATGGTCTACACATAGTGGATTCTCCTACAGCCACCCTAAGAAGGCCATACAAAATGGTCCAAAAAAATGTTTGTACAGTGAAGCATTCGTAAGGGCATTTGTGGCCGTAGCTTTAGTTAAATGATTACTCTCATCTGACTTCATTGATAAATGTAATTGTGTGTCATCTGCATAACAATGGAAATTTATGCAGTGTTTTCTAATACTGTTACCTGGCAGAAGCATATACAAAATTTAAAAATGGACCTAACACAGAGCCCTGTGGAACTCTGTGAGTGAGTTTTGAATTAGAAAAAGACTCGCATTTGATACAAATAACTTGGAACCTATCTAAGTATTAAGTTTTTAGCTAAAACTCCTGGATCAAGTGTTGGCTTTTTAATTAACAGTGTAATTACAGCAATTTTATAAGTTACTGTTAATGATAAATTATTTTTAGAGGTGAGTTGCTAATAAATGGAAAGACTTCTTGAAATAACATGGTAGGAATATGGTCTAATATACAGTACCTGTTGATAGTTGATTGAATTGCCATGAGAAGTATTTAACTAATTTTGGAATTTAACATTTAAATGCTGAAAAAATGTATGATGTCCTGGCTACTAAGCTCCAAAGGAATGTTAGGTTTAAAAGTTTAGAAGTCCTTGGACTGAACAGATCATTTTAGTTCTGTTGCTTCACACTTGACAAAGACAATTGGAAAAGAAGAAAAAAAAAAAAAGAAGCCCAAACTCAGTCCAACTTCAAACAAGAGAAAGAAAACAAGCAAAAGTTTGTAGTGTGCCAACATTTGATGAGGGAGGAATAAAGGGAAACCTGCAAGGCCACACAACTGAAGTAGCTTCCTCAAAGGGTTTTTATCCCCGGTGTCCATGGGAAGAACCCCAGCAGAACAGCTGCAATGGCAAGTCGTGGCTCCTCATGAAAGGTTTTTTTGCCTGGAGGCGGGGAGGGTGGACGACTCGATCGTGAGGAAAGTCAATTGTTCCCCCGCTGAAAGGCAAAAAGCCCAGGAGGAGCTGCGCCACGCTGTGTGGGACATATCAAAATATTTGACAGACTTCAGCATTATGAAAAACTTTTTTGGTGGGGGGGGAGGTTTTGTTTTTACACCCACCGTCGACCTGTCACACTCCCATCAGGCCCCCCCGACTGCCCCGTGTCATTGTTTCGGCCCAGAGAGTTCAAAGTGGGCTCTTTAGGAGCTGCTCAGTGTGCACCGACACCATGTAATGAAATTAGCGGTCGTCACTAAACAGGTTTCAATCAAAGAGTCCAAGCCAAGACCTACTGGCTGCTGTTCATGAATCACCTCTTTCACTGACTTATGGCAGACAGTCTGGGACATTGTTGTTCCCTTCAAAGAGCCATCATTCAGCCAGGTAGTCCCACCGAGAATTAAAAAAAATTATTTTCAAAAGGATAAACAAAGGATCTAAAAGAAAAAATAACATTTAGTAACCTATTTCTACAATATAAGAGTTGTGAGATGTAAAGTGTATTCAGGGGTATGCCTGTAAATATAAAATGATAAAAAAAAAAAATCTACCCAAACTGCCCATATTTTGTTTAAACATAAAAATGTGACAACATAAAAGCAACCCCTCGCCTTGCTTTATTGCCCCCGGGCCATCAGTGAGCGTCTTTTCATCAAACTCCACCGGCAACTCACTGATACACAGTATATCGTCCTCAATGCACTTGTTGCAGAAATGCTGTTTGCTGAGGGATAACCGCCACGTCGTACCGAGGTGCGTTAGAAAAATAACAAGACTGGGGTCACAAAAAAATTCACTTCAAATATAAACTACAGAATTAGTGGTGGCACTTTAATTACGATTAAAATTTTCACCACTATTCATTACACACAGAGTAATATGTTTTAAGCAGAATGTAGTTCTAATCACAGTTAATTGCACAAAATTGCATCACTTCATGCATTTATCCCTGGTGCGATTAATCGCGATCAAAAGCTATTAATCATTATTAAAGTGACACCATTATACAAAACACAAGTTTTCCCCTTCAGAATAATCCTCCTTGAGTCTAATGCACTTTCCCATCCTTCACTGCCTGGATTCTCTGCTGCTCCATTGTCACGGCCCTCTCAATAGCTTCCATGTCTGGAAAATGTCCCCTTGAAGACCACTCTGAGCTTGGGAAAGGAAAAAAAAATCACATGGAGCCGGGTCAGGTGAGTAGGAAGGTTGCCCCAGCACAGCGGATGTTTTTCTCAGCCAGGAAGTGCCGGATGCTCAGAGCGTTGTGAGCTGGTAGTGAAGCAGCCATGAGTTGTTTTGACACAATTCTCGCCTCTTCTTGCACACCGAACTAAGCAAACACTGCAGGAACTGTTTGTAGACATACTGGCTGACCGGCTGGCTGAATCAGAGCTCCCACACCACACTAAGTCCTGTTACTTTTCTGACACACATCGGTACAGACCCATAAAGAGCTCGTACAGAGTTTAGAGTGGTGGTGATGGTAGAAGTTGCATTTTACAAGCCCATACCTTTGCGTCAAAAGCTGTATCATCTCCCTCTACAGGTCAGCACTGTCCGTGTCAGTGTTGATATCACATATTTCTTATCTCGGCAGCTACTCAAAGCACTTAACTAGTAACTAAAAATTTCCCCAAGGGGACAATAAATAAATGATTGATTGACTGATACATTATCCCTCTGTTTTAACCTTATCAACAAGGATATTTTACTATAAAAGGTAATCTTCAAATTAGTGTTGTAGACAAGACCACATCAAGATCAGACTAAGATCAGTTTCCCGAGACTAAGGTAAGGGTATATCACTGGGCTACGACAGCTTGCAACTAGTTGGAAATTTAAAAAAAAAAAAATGCATTGAATTTGCAACAATTTTCACTTGCAATGACATTGAACTAGCAACTTAGGCCACATATGGATATGTCTCACAAATGTTGCAATAATGTTGCACAAACTCCCGGCAAATTTTTAGCCAAAGTTCTCCATGTGTTTGCATAAATGTCATGCAGGTGTTGCAGGACATTCTCACAACATGTGCGAGACAAAATTTAGCTTTTTGTTGCACTCACAACAGTCCCGTAATGGCTGCCCAACACTCATATGACAGATATCCATGTCGACTGTGCAGTCGGGACCTTATAAACCAGGGGTGTCAAATGTATGGCCCGTGGGCCAAAACCGGCCCACCAGAGAATCCAAACCGGCCCATGGGATGAATTTGAAAAGTGTGAAAATTAAATAATAGAATACATGAGCAACACTTTTTTAATAAAGTAAATGATATTCCCAATTTGTCTATTTGAGGTCGCACAAGAGTAGCAGACACAAAAGTGATCCCTGGTTTCTACTAAGCAGTGTTGCCAGACGTATGATAATTATCGTATTTTTTCAGTTGTTTTGCCCTCTGTACTGTTATGTATGGTAAAATACCCTTGAAAAGATGAGGCCGGGTGACTTGACGAACTCAGCTTTATTGAACTTATGTAGTCACACGGACACATAGCAGACACCAGGCAGAGGGCACTTGTCGAAGAGACCGTGTAAAGGATGCCCTCTGCTATTTATAGAGCGGTGCAGTGGCTGAACAGGAAGTGGCCGTCACTACACCGCCCTTCACAGTAAAGATGTTAAACCCCAACACCACATTTCCTCCCTTCCTTAGAAAGTCCAAAACCACACATTCAATTAAAACCCACCCCAATTTGGGACCTGAATCACGCACTAACAAAACAAAAACTATTGTCTCTAAATGGCGTAACACATTTACACAACAAAACCTAGAGTAGGACTGCCGTCCAGCCCACACGGCAAGGTGGATTGTTGCCACCTGCTAAACTAAAGAAATCAGGTGGAAACGACGCGGCTCTTGGGCTGGAGTAGAGCGACGAGTGAGGAACATAAGGTACAGACCAGTCCTTCCATCCATTATCATGAGGAGTGTACAATCGCTACTTAATAAGACAGATGAGCTAGCGGCCATGTTCCGTTATGAGAGCGACTTCTGGGAGATTAGCATGATGTTGTTTACTGAGACGTAGCTAACAGAACTAGCAACAGATGCTAACATCGAACTGGAGGGTTTCCACGCAATACGGGCAGACCGAACACCAGACAGTGGGAAGACAAGGGGTGGAGGGGTGATAATGTATGTGAACAACAGATGGTGTAACCCTGGGCACATCACGGTTAAAGAGCAACACTGCAGCAAAGACACTGAGTTGCTAGCTGTTAGCATGCGGCCTGTTTACCTCCCTAGGGAATACTCACACGTGATCTGCATTGTTATTAATGCAAATCCGTCTGCGAAAGCTGGGGCAGCGCGTGACGCCATCCACTCAGTCACCAGCAGGCTGCTGACACAACACCCAAATACTCTCCTCCTTATCTCGGGTGATTTTAACCACACTTCACTGTCCTCCATTCTGCCCACGTTCACCCAGTATGTCACGTGCCACACCAGAGACAATAAAACACTGGACTTATTTTATGCAAATGCTAAGAAGGCGTACACCTCATTGCCACTCCCCTTGCTCGGGAGATCGGATCACAGCTTGGTTCATCGCCTGCCTGTGTACAAACCCCTGGTGCACAGACAACCTCCGGTTGCGCACACAGTGAAGGTATGGTCTGAGGAGACAATGGACGCATTAAAGGACTGCTATGAAATCACTGCATGGGAGCAGCTCTGCGATCCACATGGTAAGGATATCGACAGCCTCACACACACCATCACAGACTACATCAACTTCTGTGTGGACAACACCGTACCCACCAAGACCATACGGTGTTGCTCAAACAACAAACCCTGGATCAACCCTGAGACAAAGTCCCTACTGAAAGAAAAGAAAAGGATCTTCAGGTCGGGAAACAGAGAAGAGCTGAAGTCTGTACAGAGGGAGCTGAGGAGGAAGATCAGAGCGGGTAAGGGCAGCTACAGGAAGAAGATGGAGGACAAGCTGCAACAGTGACATCAGCGGGGTATGGAGAAGCCTCAAAACTATCTCTGGGCTCCAGAATACCTCCTCCCAGGCCATGGGGGGTAGGGAGTGGGTGAACAACCTAAACCTGTTTTTAACAGGTTTGACCAACCGCCCTCCCCTCCGCCTGCACACCAACCACTGCTGCCTCTACCATCATATAGTCCTGCTGTCCACCACCCCCCCCTCCACCAACACCCCCCACTCCCAGCACACAGCCCCCCTGTTCCAACCTGACCCTCAGACCCCAGGTGAGGGCAGAGCTGAGGAAGATCAAGGCGAGGAAGGCCCGGGGTCCGGACTGCATCAGCTTGAAGCTCCTCAAATCTTGCGCAGACCAGCTGTGTGGGATTGTGGAGCACATCAGCCTTAGCCTGAAGCTGGGGAGGGTACCACAGCTGTGAAAAATATCCTGTGTGGTGCCCGGACCAAAGACCCCTCACCTCAAGGACCTGAACTGCTACAGACTAGTGGCCCTCACATCATACATGATGAAGACCCTGGAGAGGCTGCTCCTTGCCCACCTCTGCCCCCTGGTGGGACCAGCGATGGATCCACTCCAGTTCGCCTACCAGCATGGCATCGGAGTGGAGGATGCAGTGATCTTCCTCCTACCTCATTCCCTGTCCCACCTGGAGAAGCCTGGGAGCATGGTGAAGATCATGTTCTTTGATTTCTCCAGTGCTTTCAGCACCATCCAACCGGTGATCCTGAAGGACGAGATACTGCGCGCAGGGGTGGACCAGTATCTGTCATCGTGGATCCTGGACTACCTCACAAACCGGCCACAGTTTGTGAGAACCCAGGATTGTGTGTCCAACACTATCATCTGCAATGCGGGGGCCCCCAGGGAACAGTTCTGGCTCCCTTCCTGTTCACCCTTTATACTGCAGACTTTTCACACAACACACCCCACTGCCATCTTCAAAAGTTCTGTGACGACTCTGCGATCGTCGGCCTCATTTCTGATGGAGATGATACAGAGTACAGAGGACTTATCCAGGACTTCATGGACTGGTGCCATCGGAACTGCCTCCAGATCAATGCAAGGAAAACTAAGGAACTGGTAGTGGACTGCCACAGGCAAGGACAACCCCTCACGGCACCAGTAAACATCCAGGGAACAGACATTGAGATGGTGACATCCTACAAGTACCTGGGCGTTCATTTGAACAATAAACTGTACTGGTCACACAATACCAATGCCTTCTACAAAACGGGATAGCGCAGGCTGTTCCTCCTGAGGAGGCTCAGGTCTTTTAGTGCACAAGGGGTGCTACTGAAGACCTTCTACGATTCGGTGGTGGCATCAGCCATCACATTTGGAGTGGCCTGCTAGGGCAACGGTATCACGACAGCTGACACGAAGCGACTGAATAGACTAATCAAAAAAGCTAGCTCTGTCCTGGGGCAGCACCTCAACCCAGTGGAGGAGATAGGAGAGAGGAGGATGGTGGCTAAGCTGTCATCTCTGCTGGAGTCCGAGTCCCACCCCATGCAGGACACGCTGAAAGCACCGAGGAGCTCATTTAGCAGTAGGCTGTACCATCCTAGGTGCGTGACTGAGAGGTTTTGCAGGTCCTTCCTACCCATGGCTGTCAGACTTTATAACCTAAACAGGGCTGCTCATAGAGGCCATATTGAGTGCAAATGTAACAAATTTGCACAATAATGGTCTCCTCTATTATACAACTAGGACAATATCAATTGCTACAGAGGGTGACAACTAGGCTGATTCAAATACGTAATATACTGCATGGGTACATATTCATACTAAGGTGGGGTAACTGAATAGACCATTATGCTGTTTATTCCATCTAGCTACAATGCTCCGCACTGTGTATATTTCTGTGTACATATGTATATTCACTGCTCTTATTTATTATCTTATCTTCTGAATTATTGCTCTGAGTGTTACTATCCCTGTGCTGTTGCAATCCTGGAATTTCCCTATTGTGGGACTAATAAAGGCTTATCTTATCTTATCTGAAAGAAAAGTCCATTAATCAAACAAAATCATTGCTGTGTTCCTAGCCTAATCAAAGGAACACAAAACAATAACATCTTGCCCCATACATAAACATATGGACACCAGAACTATTTAACAAAATTTACAGCACTGTCCCTTGGGCAGGAAGAGTAGAACCGGCATGGGGAGGCCCAGGGCAGCCCCTCAGCAGACGCGCCCCTGGAAGCATCAGGCCCCTGGGATAATGGCTGATCTCCAGGACGAAAGCGCCTCCTCTCATCATCATCGACTGCCGCTCTTGTCCAGCCCCATCACCAGAAGCCTCTTCTCGGACACGGCAGAGCTGATTGGTATGCCTCGCTGAGCTGTCGGACAGGTGGAAGTATGCTGCCCCCAGCTTAGCCACGATACGCAGATACTCCTGATGTTTTGCTGGCTGTCGTCTGGCCCATCTTCGCTGTGGACATTCCTTTCCTCAAACCCGGACAAGTCCATAACCCTAAGAGGGGCTTGGCTCGGCCTGACATGGTGCTGCTTGACACATGGTTTTCCCGTGCCTGTCGGTCTGGCCCCGTCCTCTTCTGAAGCCGTCGTAGCAGTCGTCATCATAGCTGCAGATCCTCCATCCCTCTGCGGCCAAGCTCCAGAGGAATCTGGGGCTAGCACATCGGCGTCACTCGCCAACATAGGTGTCTCGCTCGGCACCCCCCTCTACTGTTTCCCGAGTGCCGGCACTGAGACCTTCCTGTGCCGAACCTGAGTGAGACTGGTCCTGCTTGACCGCCGTGGTGTCCGTTAGTTTTCCATCTCACACAACGTCATCATCGACTACCAGAATTGGAGGGTTCTCACTGGCCACAATCCGACCATTCCTTCCCAGCGCCGTCTTTAATGGCAAAACCCATACCACTCCCGAGTGGGTGGTCAGAGGGGCCGTTGGTGCGGGTTGACAGCCGTGTTGCTGTCGGGCTGCTCTGGGGTGGCTGTGGCTGCGGGGCAGCCTGCTGCTGTCGGTGTGTGTCTAGGGTGGGTTGCTCACCCTGGGTTGGGATTTGGGGGCAGTGGGTGGGTGGCCTCCTGAACCAGTTTGCAAGCTGGCTTCTGGGGAGGGGGTGGGGGCGGGCTCCCTTTTGGACTGCCTCCCTCCCAGTCTTATCCCCCCCCCCCCCGATTCTAGGTGGAACATACATCTTCTTAGATACACTTAGGGTTTTGGGGCGGAGGGGTGCCGCACTGTGTCGGTGAAGAGGATACCTCTGCTGTGGAGTGGAGCTGCCCTCACCTCAATTTTAATTGCATTTTAGACACTGAGAGCTTGGGGGGATGGAGGCCCCGCTGCCTATCGCAGTGGCTAGTGGTGCTCCAACCACCATCCCCCCAATTTTAACTCCACTATGGTAGTTCACATACCTGCACACAATCACATCATACAACTGACACAGACCTATCATGATTTGTGCAAGGGGGAGGGGGGTGGGTGTCTTCCCCCACCCCTGTTGCCCTCCTTCTGCTGAGAGCCTGATGGCCCGGCGGGGGGCCTGGGACCTGTCATGTTGCCAAAATCCCTGGGTGCTACCGAATAAATACTGTAGATACGAGCAAGAGAGTGAGAGAGGGATTGAACAAGAGAGTAAGCAAGAGTGAGGGAGTGATGAGTGGAGATGGTGTGTCGGTTTTGTGTGGCGCTTTGCATCTTGGGTGGCATCTCGGAGTGCCTGTGGTGGTCTGCTGATCAGTCGCTAGGGTGGGTGCTAGGGGTGGGGGTCTGCTTCTGTGGCCGCGACTGCCCTGGGGGGGGGGGGAGGTCGGCGGGGGTGGCTACTTGCCTGCACTGGCGGTCTCCCCGGACGCTGCCAGGCGATGGTGTGCATTCAGGCTCACTGCATCTGCATCACGATCGCCCAAAGTAATAAGGGTGGATGAGGTGGGTGAGTGTGTGGGGGACAGCATGAATGGATGTGAGTAGGTCAGCATATGAGTGAGAGTGCGTGTATGGTTGAATGTGAGTGAGTGTGGATGACCCTGAGGGTGAGTGGGAACGAGCTTGAGTGGGTATAGGAGTGAGAGAGAATGGGTGGGTCCGAGAGTGCGATTGTTGGACTGTGTGGGGGAGTGGTGGAGCAAGAATGAGTGAGTGCATGTGGGTGCGTATGAGAGCATGGGGGTGTGAATGTGTGGGAATGGGTGTGTCTGCTAGTCGGGAGGTGTTGGATTGAGGGGGTAGTGCTTCTTAGTTACGTGGGCTCCCCTGGACGGGGGGGAGCTTCTTTGGGCGTGGGGGTCCCCGGGATGTGCGGTGGTGGCAGTGGGGGTGAGCAAACCTGCTGTGGGGGATCCTGGGGGGGCCTGCGCTGGGGGCATGGGCCGGTCTCCAGCCCCGGGGGTGGAGGCGCTGACTTCCTGGGGCCCAGGGGCTGGCGTTGTCCCTGCTGGGGGGTTGGTGGGCCCAGGGGTATGGGCATGGCCGCCTAGCTTCCCTCAGCCGTCCCTCCTGGGGTGGATGCCTGGCTTTCCTGGGGCTTGTTGACCTTGGACATTTGTGCCCTGTTGGGGTTGGTGGCACTGCCTTGCCTGCTTGGGGTTTATGGGGGAAGGGGGGGTTGCTGTGATCAGCTGCCCTCTTCGTATGTTTCCTGACAAACCACTCACATTCACACACTTATTTTGCGCGCTCTGTCATATACACGCACACAGACGCACATGCACAAATGCCTCCCCTTTAACAGGTGCAGACACCAGACTCATGTTGAGACCTCTTTGGTGGAAGAAGCAGTCGTCTTTTGTTTGTTTTAGTTGTTGGTTTGTTTGTCTTTTTTGTCTGTTCCTCTCCCTTTTCTTTTCCCCTCCCCACACTTCCTTTCCCCATTCCCCATCCTGTCTGGTCCTTCATAGGTAAAATAGTTTAAATAAAGTATTAAAAGTTATTACAGGAGGAGTTTACAACAATATACAGTACAGTACACAGATAGGTACTGTATAAAACACCTTTTGGCAAAGTAAATCTGTTTTGGCACAATAAGGGTGGCAGATTTCTGTTCTGCTCACCTAGCTGCCTGACAGGACAAGGGGAAAAAAAGAACTAGTATATTTGAACAAATCGTTCGTGAACGTTACATCACTACTATAAAGCAGAGTACACAAGTGCTTCCTCAGCCACTAGAGGGCCACCAAGCTATGAATTCACCCTCAGCTTATTTATGAGTGAGAATCAACATTATCGTCAACTTTTTCTTGTAAATTTGCAGCTTTTTTATTCTGAATTTGCAAGTTCTTATAAATTTGTGACTTTTTCATATGTAAATTTACACCGTTCACTTGGATACTCATTAAATTTTTATTCTCTGTAATCATTTATTTATTTTTTTCTGTTCATCTGCACAGTGACCCAAGTTTACTGTTTTAATATTTTTGTTGGGAGTGGAGAGATCTTAAAGGGTTTTAACCAGGAGGTAAGTTATTTTTTATGAAGGGGAGATGGGGGTATACACCAATTCAGCATGAGGTATAAACTTATAAATAAAGGTGTCATGGTCTGGTCTGCTTGTCATTCCCAACTGCGTGCACACCTGGTCCTCATTACGCCTGGCCTATTTCTACCGCGCTGCCGATACCGGCAGTGCGGAGATGTCTCACTGCGCTCCAGATGAGCTTCATCGCCATTCTCTACAGACCGTCGTCTCAGCCCAAGCCTGCTTGAATCGTCGCTGGAGAATCCCTCCAGCTGCTCACATAAGCTCCAACTTTCATCTCACCTTGTCTTCAGTCCCCTGTGCACAGGCGGAGTCCGTGGCGGCGGAATCTTCCTCTGTTCCTCCTTGGCAGTGGATTCCTTCCTCTCTTCCCTCGCACTAACACTCCCTAGACACTCACCTGCAGGTGCTGCACTCCCACCAGAGGGCACTGTCTTCCTAGCCGTAGCCATCGTGCTGAACCTGAGCCTCTCACCATCTGCTCCCACAGTAAGCAACAACGTAACTGTCTACCTCCAGCCGTGACACCCACTAACCTGATCTCTCTGTGTGTCCATAGGGTTGCCAGGCCGTACGGTGTCCCACTCTGTCCCCGCAGCTCCAGTCTGCACTTACACACATCAACACACACTTCTGTTGTTAATAAACTTAATTGCATCTATTTGGAGTCTGTGTTTTGTCACTGGGTCACTGAACCATGTCAATACATCTCCACCAGAACGACAAAGCTGACAGCGCTTTGGTGCACCGTGCCAACCACATGGAGATCTGAACTGATCAATTAGCTTATCAGCAGCAATCCATTATTACCCAATTAGCTCGTGTCACTGACCGGTTAGACCGGCTAACTAACTCCCAGTCTTTTCCCCAGACTTTATCCATTTCCAGCAGCTCCTCCGCTCCCGCTAGTGTACCGGCTAACCAACTCAGACAGGGACCCCCGGCTCGGCCCACTCCCGTTCCTACACCCAACCGCTTTAGCGGCAAGCTAGGAGAGGCCAGGGGTTTTGTCATGCAGTGTGAGGTCATTTTCCAGCGGGTGCCGGAGGACTTCACAACTGACCACAGTAAGATCGGTTATATGATCAACTTATTGTAGGGAAGAGCGCTAGCATGGTCTTTCGCTGTGATGGCTAGAACTAATTATGCTAGCCTGACTTATGGCCAGTTTATCGGGGAATTTAATGAGGTATTTGACCATTCAGACCGAGACAGTGTTCTTACCTCTCAGTTGTTAAACTTGATACAGGGTACTCAGGCTGTAGCGGATTATGCCATTGACTTCCGGGTAGCGGCTACCGAGGTAGGATGGGAGGACGCTTCCCTCTGTAGCATTTTCATTCAGAGTCTCAGCTCTAGCCTTCAGGACGAGTTAGCTCCCTTAGAGAAGCCGACTAAGCTATCAGCGCTAATTTCCCTAGCAATTAGTCTAGATAATAGGCTGAGGGAATGGGCAGCGGAGCGTAAAGCCTATGGCCGCTCAGGGTCCCAGCATCGTCACGTCCCTCTGACCTCTCAACTGGCCCTTCCACCTCTTGATTCCTCTGTCACCCCAGAACCTATGGTAGTAGGACTGTCCAAGTTGTCTTCGGCGGAGAAACAGCGCCGCTGTGAATTAGGGTTGTGCCTCTATTGCGGGAGCGAGGAACATGAGCTAGCATGTTGCCAGCTTCGGCCAAAAGGGGGAGTCCGTGCATCGCAGTAGGGGGCCTCACGGACTCACCTCAGCCTAATCCCCTATCTAGACTCCTTCTCCCTATTCGGTTCCTACATAAACATACTGAAATACCCACACAGGCTTTAATCGACTCAAGGGCAGAGCAAAGTTTTATTTGTAGGGACCTGGCAACCCGTTTGGGGCTTCACTGTTTTCCCCTTGAGTCTCCGCTACGGCTGATCGCACTATCTAAAGCCCCTATGGCCATGGTGTCCCAGCGAACTGCCCCAGTGTCCGTCATTGTATCTGGAAATCATCAGGAGGAGTTACAGTTCTTCGTGTTGCCCATTCCATCATCCCCAGTCATCCTTGGTTTCCCCTGGTTACGCCTCCATAATCCCACTAATGATTGGCACTCAGGTAGTATTAAATCATGGAGTTCATTTTGCCTCAGCGCCTGTCTCCAATCAGCCGCTTGCTCGCCGTCCATGCCCTTGGGGGCTCCCACCACCCTGCCCCCCAACCTGTCTAGTGTTCCCCCTGAATATCATGATCTTGGAGCCGTCTTTAGCAAGACCCAGGCCCTATCCCTTCCCCCCCACCGGCCATATGATTGTGCCATAAACCTCCGGCTGGGGGCGCTGCTTCCATCTTAGCAGGCTGTACAGCCTTTCCCCACCGGAGCGGACAGCTATGGAGGCCTATATCAAAGAATCTCTGAGCTCTGGCATAATTCGTCCGTCCTCTTCAGCAGTGGGGGCAGGGTTTTTCTTTGTTGGCAAGAAGGACGGCTCTTTGAGACCGTGTATTGATTTCAGGGAATTGAGCAACATTACCATCAAGGACAAATACACTCTTCCTTTACTTAACACTGCCTTTCACTCTCTCCAGGGGGCGTCCTGGTTCTCCAAACTGGATCTGTGCAACGCCTACCATCTGGTGTGGATCTGTGAAGGAGATGAGTGGCAGACAGGTTTTCAGACCCCTTGTGGTCATTTTGAATATCTGGTGATGCCTTTCGGTCTAACCAATGCACCTGCTGTTTTTCAACGGCTTATCAATGATGTGCTAAGGGACTTCATGGGTGTTTTTGTTTTTGTTTACTTGGATGACATTTTAGGGTTGTCATCCAACCCTAAAACCGGTAACCCCATACCCCGCCTGGTATGGGGTTACCGGGGCCCCACCCTGGAGCCAGGCCTGGGGGAGGGGCTCGAAGGCTAGCGTCTGGTGGCCAGGTTTCCACCCATGGGACTCGGCCGGGCTCAGCCCGAAGGACTTACATGGGTCCGCCCTCCAGTGGGCTCACCACCTGCAGGAGGGATCATGGGGGTCCGGTGCTATGTGGATTAGGTGGCGGTCAAAGGCGGAGACCTTGGCGGACTGATCCCAAGCTTTCTAAACTGGCTTTTGGTACGTGGAATGTCACCTCTCTGGTGGGGAAGGAGCCTGAGCTGGTGTACGAGGTTGAGAGATACCGGCTAGATATAGTCGGCCTCACCTCAACACACAGCTCCAGTTCCGGAACCAGTCTCCTGGAGAGGGGCTGGAGCTTGGCCTTTTCTGGAGTTGCCCCGGGCGAGAGGCGACGAGCAGGGGTGGGTATTCTTGTATCCCCCCACCTTGCTGCCTCTATATTGGAGTTTTCCCCGGTGGACGAAAGGGTTGCTTCCCTGCGCCTTCGGGTTGGGAAACGGGTCCTGACCATCATTTGTGCCTATGCACCAAATGATGTTTCAGAGTACCCACCCTTTTTGGAGTCTGTGACTGGGGTGCTGGAGGGTGCTCCTCTTGGAGACTCCATTGTCCTACTGGGGGACTTCAATGCGCACGTGGACAACGACAGTGAAACCTGGAGGGGGGTGATTGGGAGGAACGGCCTGCCCAATCTGAACCTGAGTGGTGTTCAGTTATTGGACTTCTGTGCTAATCACAGTCTATCCATAACAAACACCATGTTCAAGCATAAGGGTGTCCATATGTGCACCTGGCACCAGGACACCCTAGGTCGCAGGTCGATGATCAATTTTGTTATCGTGTCATCAGACCTGCGACCGTATGTCTTGGACACCCGAGTAAAGAGAGGTGCAGAGCTGTCAACTGATCACCACCTGGTGGTAAGTTGGATCCGATGGCAGGGTTCAGGTTCAGGTTCAGGTAACTTTATTTGTACCCGTAGGGGAGGAAGCCATTCAGACCTGGTAGACTCAAACGTATAGTGAGGGTGTGCTGGGAACGTCTGGCTGAGGCCCCTGTCCGGGAGGTCTTCAACTCCCACCTCCAGAAGAACTTCAACCACATTCCGAGGGAGTCTGGAGACATGGAGTCTGAATGGGCCATGTTCTCCACCTCTGTTGTTGAAGCGGCGGCCCAGAGCTGCGGCTGCAAGGTGGTCGGTGCATCTCGTGGTGGCAACCCCCGAACCAAGTGGTGGACACCAGTGGTGAGGGGGGCCATTAAGCTGAAGAAGGAGTCCTATCAATCTTGGTTGGCTTGTGGGACTCCCGAAGCAGCTGAGGTGTACCGGCAGGCCAAGCGGAGTGCAGCTTGGGTGGTTGCTGAAGCAAAAACTCGGGTATGGGAGGAGTTCGGTGAGGCCATGGAACAAGACTTTCGGTTGGCCTCGAAGAGATTCTGGCAAACTGTCCGGCGGCTCAGGAGGAGAAAGCAGCCCCCCGTCCACACAGTGTATGGTGCGGATGGGACACTGTTGACTTTGACTGGGGATATCGTCAGGCGGTGGAAGGAATACTTCGAGGATCTCCTCAATCCCACTGATACGCCTTCCACAGAGGAAGCAGGGTTTGGGGACGAGGGGGATGACTCGCCTATCACAGGGGCTGAGGTCGCCAAGGTGGTTAAAAATCTCCTTGGTGGCCGGGCCCTGGGGGTGGACGAGATTTGCCCTGAGTACCTCAAGGCCCTGGATGTTGTTGGGCTGTCATGGTTGACATGCCTCTGCTACATTGCGTGGAGGTCGGGGGCAGTGCCTTTGGCATGGCAAACCGGGTTGGTGGTTCCTCCCTTCAAAAAAGGGGACCAGAGGGTGTGTTCTAACTTTAGAAGGATCACACTCCTCAGCCTCCCTGGGAAGGTCTATGCCAAGGTACTGGAGAGGAGAGTCCGGCCGCTGGTCGAACCTCGGATTCAGGAGGAACAATGTGGTTTTCGTCCTGGCTGTGGCACATCGGACCAGCTCTTTACCCTCTTGAGAATTCTCGAGGGTTCGTGGGAGTTTGCCCAACCAGTTTACATGTGTTCTGTGGACTTGGAGAAGGCATTTGACCACGTCCCTCATGGATTTTTGTGGGGGGTGCTTCGGGAGTATGGGGTATCGGGCTTGTTGTTACGAGCTATTCGGTCTCTGTATGACTGTTGTGAGAGTTTGGCCAACACTCGGTCGGATTCATTCCCAGTGAGAGTTGGACTCCGCCAGGGCTGCCCTTTGTCACTGATCCTGTTCATAATTTTAATGGACAGGATTTCTAGGCGCAGCCAGGGAATGAAGGGTGTCATGCTTGGTGACCACAGGATCTCATCTCTGTTGTTTGCAGATGATGTTGTCCTGTTGGCTTCATCCAGCAATGACCTACAGGTCTTGCTGGGATGGTTTTCCGCTGAGTGTGAAGCGGCTGGGATGAGAATCAGCACCTCCAAGTCCGAGTTCATGGTTCTCAGCCCGGAAAAAGGTGGATTGTCCTCTCTGGGTTGGAGACAGGTTCCTGCCCCAAGTGAAGGAGTTTAAGTATCTTGGGGTCTTGTTCACGAGTGAGGGGAAAATGGAGCGAGAGATTGACAGACGGATTGGAGCAGCATCTGCAGTGGTGCGGACGTTAGGCAAAGCTGTCGATTTACCAGTCAATCTACGTTCCTACTCTCACCTATGGTCACGAGCTTTGGGTAATGAGTGAAAGAATGAGATCACAGATACAAGTGGCTGAAATAAGCTTTCTCCGTAGGATTGCTGGACTCACCCTCAGAGATAGGGTGAAGAGCTCAGTCATCTTTGAGAGACTCAGAGTAGAACCGCTGTTCCTCCACATTGAAAGGAGTCAGTTGAGGTGGTTTGGGCATCTGATTAGGATGCCTCCTGGACGCCTCCCACTTGAGGTGTTTCAGGCACGTCCCTCTGGGAGGAGACCCCGGGGCAGACCCAGGACTCGGTGGAGAGACTATGTCTCCCAGCTGGTCTGGGAACGCCTTGGTATCCTCTCTGAAGAGCTGGAGCAGGTGGCTGGGGAGAGGGAAGTCTGGGCTTCTCTGCTTGAACTGCTGCCTCCGCGTCCCGGACCTCCAGAAAAGCGGTAGAAGATGGATGGATGGATGGATGGAAATTTGCGACTTTCCTCACAGCTTTGCAAATTTGCTCCCCTCCCAGCTGGTCTGGGAACGCCTTGGTATCCTCTCTGAAGAGCTGGAGCAGGTGGCGGGGGAGAGGGAAGTCTCTGCTTGAACTGCTGCCTCCGCGACCCGGACCCCCGGAAAAGCTTGTTATTTTTTCTGTACACTAATATGTGTCAGAGTGCTTTTAAAAATAGAATTATTTTAAAATATGCAGATGACTCTGTGATCGTGAACCTGCTCCAAGGGACTGAAAACAGTCATGGCCCAATCACAGAGGACTTTGTCCAATGGTGTGAGGACTCGCACCTACAACTGAATATAGGCAAGACTAAAGACATGGTCACTGATTTTAGGCGAAATGCCAACACATCTGAACCGACTAAGATTAAGGGACAAATAGTGGAACAAGTCACATTTTATAAATATCTGGGTACAATTATTGATAATACTTTGAATTTTAAATTGAATTGTGAGGCCATAAACAGGAAGGGACACCAGCGCCTGTTTTGTTTGAGGAGGCTGTCTCATTTCCATGTAGATAGGACTATCGTGACACTTTTTTATCGTGCTTTTATTGAATCAGTTTTATCTTTCTCGTTAGTGTCATGGTTTGGAAACCTGCCCCACAAAGACAGAAACTCACTGGCCCAGATCATTAAATGGTCCAGTCATCTCATTGGGGCGGGGGGGGAGTCACAGCTGAGTCTGGAGGCCCTGTACACCAGGCAGGTACAGCGGCTGGCCACCTCTATCACAGCTGATGACTCCCATCCCTTGGCCAGTGAGTTCCAGCTTTACCCTCTGGACGGAGGTTCAAAGTCCCCAGATGCAGAACCACACAGTACAGGAACAGCTTTGTTCCTGCTGCTATCGTTCTTTTAAACAGGCCTGAATGCATTTTATTTAAACTCTTGGGTCTGGCCTTTTTATGTGGTCTTATCTTATCTACTTTTTTACTGGTCCCTGGTGTGGTATAATGCTTTTATCTGGTTTGCTACGGGTTCTTTTATTTATTTTAGTTGGGTTTTTTATCTATCTATTTTTAGTCTTTTTAACCATGTTCAGTAAGTTTCTGGAGTACATGTCCATGTCTTTAGTCTGTGCTGTTTTTAAATTGTCTGATCTATGTGTCCTGTGTTTTTAATGTTTTGATGTTTAAAGTTGTGTATTTGAGATGCCCTCTCCAAACTGTAAAAAGAATCTACCTACGGGTATTAATAAAGTCACCTTGAACCTTGTAGAAGATGGATGGATGGATGGATGACATTTTAATCTTCTCCCGATCTCTAGAGGAACACCGGGTGAATGTGGGGTGGGTGCTGCAGTGGCTGTTAGAGAACCAACTATATGTCTAGGCAGAAAAATGGGAGTTCCATACCTCCAAAATATCCTTTCTGGGGTTTATTATCTCACACAAGGAGATTCTCCCGGATCCTGGCAAAATTAAGGCGGTGGTAGAGTGGTTGACCCCTTCCTCCAGGAAACAGCTCCAGCAGTTCCTGGGGTTTGCCAACTTCTGCTGCCGGTTCATCAAGAACTACAGCAGCCTGGCTCTTCCCCTGACTCATCTTACGTCGACCAAGGTACCTTTCCAGTGGTCTGAGGAGGCAGTTACGGCCTTTGCGGTCCTCAAGAGGCAGTCCTCCGAGTCTCCTATCCTGGTCCAGGTGGATCCTAATCTTCAGTGTCTAGTGGAGGTGGACGCCTCGGATTCTGGAGTGGGTGCCGTTCTATCCCAGCGCTCCCCGGCAGATGGTAAGGTTCGACCGTGTGCCTTCTTATCTCAGCGGTTGTCCCCTGCTGAGTGCAACTACAGTATTGGTGACAGGGAGCTTCTGGCTGTTAAACTGGCACTGGAAGAGTGGTGACATTGGCTGGAGGGGTCCTTGCAGCCGTTCGTGGTTTGGATGGACCACAGGAACTTGGAGTACCTCCAGACGGCCAAGCGCCTGAATGCTCACCAGGCCCGCTGGTCCTTGTTTTTTGGTTGCTTTAATTTTACCATCACGCACCGCCCCGGGTCCAAAAACACCAAGCCAGACGCCCTCTCCAGGCAGTTCACTACGGATGCCTTGGAACCTGAGGATCATCCCATCCTTCCCGCCTCCTGTGTCGTAGGCACCCTCTCGTGGGGGATTAAGGAGAAGGTCAGGAAGGCGCAAGAAACTGAGATGGACCCGGGGGGGGGGGGGCAGCAGGTAAGATGTTTGTCCCATCGGCCGTCTGGGGTGATGTTATCCATTGGGCCCACTCCTCTAAGTTTGCCTGTCACCCGGGGAGACGGTGCACGGAGGAGCTTCTGCAACATTCGTTCTGGTGGCCTTCTCTTCAAAAGGACATCGGGGAGTATGTCCATGCTTGCCCCCATTGTGCCACCGGCAAGCCCCCATCATCCTCTCCAGCTGGGTTGCTCCATCCTCTCCCAGTTCCTGGCAGGCCCTGGTCCCATGTGGCATTGGATTTCATCACCGGCCTCCCTCCTTCGAACAACCATACCGCAGTTCTCACCATAGTGGACAGATTCTCCAAGGCAGCCCATTTTGTTCCCCTTCTGGGTCTGCCTATGTCTAAGGAAACAGCGAACATGTTGGTTCAACACGTGGAGAGACTACACGGGATCCCCTGGACATCGTCTCCGATTGAGGGCCTCAGTTTATCGCTCAGGTATGGAGGTCATTTTGTAACGCCCTTGGGGCCACGGTGAGCCTGTCATCTGGGTACCATCCTCAATCAAATGGCCAGTGTGAACAGACCAACCAGGAGTTGGAGGCAGCGCTGCGGTGTGTGGCATCTACCAACTCAGCCTCCTGGAGCTCATATCTGCCATGGATCGGGTACGCCCACAACTCGATGGTTTCGTCAGCCATAGGTATGTCCCCTTTTCAGGCTTCGCTTGGGTATTCTCCCCCCTTGTTTCCCGAAGAAGAAGGTGACATCGCCGTACCATCAGTCCAGGCACACCTGAGACGCTGTCAGCGACTGTGGAGGGCTATCCAGGCAGTGCTGCACCGCACGGCTGAACGCAATTCCTCAGTGGCCAACCGTCACAGGGTCCCAGCTCCTTCATACCAGGTGGGCCAGCAGGTTTGGTTGTCGACTAAAAATATCAATTTGAAGGCTGAGCACAGAAAGATGGCAAAACATTTTATTGGGCCATTTGCTATCTCCCGCATCATTAACCCTGTGTCTGTGCGAATTGATCTCCCTCCCTCCCTCCGCATATGTCCCACATTCCATGTCTCCCAAGTCAAGCCTGTGTCTCCCAGCCCCGTGTCCTCCTCCCAGGTCTCCACCTCCTCCAAGGATGATCGACGGCAGCCTGGCGTGGGGCGTGACTGCCATCCTGGATGTCCGTCGCCGTGGCCGTGGCCTGCAACATCTGGTGGACTGGGAGGGCTATGGTCCGGAGTCCAGGTCCTGGGTGCATCCCGCCCTCGTGCTGGATAAGGATCTTATCAGGGAGTTCCATCAGTCGCATCCAGGTAGGCTGGAACGACCGCCAAGAGGCGCTCGTTAGGGGGGGGGAGTACTGTCATGGTCTGGTCTGCTCATCATTCCCAGCTGCGTGCACACCTGGTCCTCATTACGCCTGGCCTATTTCTACCGTGCTGCCCATACCGGCAGTGCGGAGATGTCTCACTGCACTCCAGATGAGCTTCATCGCCATTCTCTACAGACCGTTGTTGTCTCAGCCCAAGCCTGCTTCAATCGTCGCCGGAGAATCCCTTCAGCTGCTAACGTAAGCTCCAACTTTCAACTCACCTTGTCTTCAGTCCCCTGTGCACAGGCGGAGTCCGTGGTGGTGGAATCTTCCTCTGTTCCTCCTTGGTGGCGGATTCCTTCTTCTCTTCCCTCGCACTAACACTCCCTAGACACTCACCTGCAGGAGCTGCACTCCCACCAGAAGGGCACTCTCTTCCTGGCCGTAGCCGTCGTGCTGAACCTGAGCCTCTCACCATCTGCTCCCACAGTAAGCAACAGCGTAACTGTCTACCTCCAGTCGTGACACCCACTAACCTGATCTCTCTGTGTGTCCATAGGGTTGCCAGGCTGTATGGTGTCCCACTCTATCCCCGCAGCTCCAGCCTGCACTTACACACATCAACACACACTTTTGTTGTTAATAAACTTAATTGCATCTATTCGGAGTCTGTTTTGTCCCTGGGTCACTGAACCATGTCAAAAGGTGCAAAGGTATGATAAAAGATGCCAATTTAAAAATTCAAAAAAGTCATACATTAGCAATTTAATTACACATATGTAACCAGCGTCCAGATGAACATTGCAAATTTATGAGAAAAAAGTTGAAAATTTACAGGGAAAGAATTGCAAATTTGAAAAAAAAAAACAGTCAATTTTATGAGGAAAAAAACTCACAATTTTATGAAAAAAGTTGCAAATTTGCAAGAAAAAAGGTAATTTATTAGGAAAAGTCACAGATGTTTAAAAAAAGGAGCAAACTTTTGAGAAAAAGGTATGGTTCCACATGGGAAAAAGTTGAAATTTTACAAGAAAAATTGCATACTTACAAGAAAAAAAGGTAATTATTGAGAGAAAGGTTGCAAATGTTTTAGAAAATGTCACACATTTATGAGAAAAAATGGCATTTTTTTGAGAAAACAGCTGCAGATTTAGAAGGGAAAAAAATTACAAATTTACAAGAAAAAAAATGCAGATTTATGAGGAAAAAGTCAAATGTTTAAAAAAAAAAAGAAGCAAATTTTTGAGAAAAGAAGTTGTGACTTCACAAGGAAAAAAGTTGAAATTTTACAAGAAAAATTGCAGACTTACAAGAAAGAAAGCTAGTTATTGAGATGTTGCAAATTTTTTAGAAAATGTCACAAATGTATGAAAAAATGGAAAATTTGAGAAAAAAGTTGCAGATTTAGAAGAAAAAATGGCAAGTTTACAAGAAAAGTGAAATGTTTAAAAAAATTTGAGAAAAAAGTTTTAAATTTTATGAAAAAGTTGCAAATTTACAAGAAAAAAGCGAATTTATGAGGAAAAAAGTCAGATTTTTGAGAAAAAGTTGCAGTTTTCTGGTGAAAAAACTTGCAAATTTTTGAGGAAAAAATTTAATGAAAAAGTTTTAAATTTGTATGAAAACCTTGCAACTTCACAAGAAAAAACTATTTTCAGAAAAAAATTTGCAAATCCATGAGAAAAGGTTAGAGCTTTATTGGCATTTCTGCTTACAAATTGGTCATTCAAACTCATTCAGTTGTCTCTCTCTCTCTTCCTGGCATCCTTCAGTCTCGGGAGACTATGGATCTGCGCCTTGAGTTGGAATAACGGGGTTACAGCAGCATTGCTTGTGGCTGTGTAAGCCGATACGCGAGTGACAGTCACGGTTGCAATGGTCACAGATGTAGGCGCTTGGTTGTGGTGTTTTTTTCAGTTCAATTCAATTCAATTCAACTTTATTTATATAGCGCCATTTCACAACAACAGTCATCTCATAGCACTATCAACTGTAGGGGGAACCCCCACAGTTGCAGAAAGACCCCAGCAATCAGGCGATCCCCTGTGAGCAAGCACTTGGCGACGGTGGAGAGGAAAAAAACTCCCTTTTAAACAGGAAGAAACCTCCAGCAGAACCAGGCTCAGGGAGGGGCAGTCATCTGCTGTGACTGGCTGGGGGGGTGAGGGGATAGAGAAGATGAAAAGAACAGACATGTAGAGAGCAAACAGCACGATGGGGACTCAATCTATGGGAGAGAACAAACAAAAGTTAATGACCAGCAAAAAAAATATTTCATTGAGAGTGAGGAAAGGAGTGAGGCCCAGTGCATTACTGGAGGTCCCCCAGCTGACTAAACCTATTAGCAGCATAACTAAGGGAGAGTTCAGAAACACATGATCCCTCCCTAATTGTAGGCTATATCAAAAAGGTAGGTTTTAGCCCTATTCTTAAAAACAGAGATCGAGTCTGACTCCCGAATCCAGATTGGTAGCTGGTTCCACAGGAGAGGAGCTTGATAACTGAAGGCTCTGCCTCCCACTGTACTTTTGGAGATTCTAGGTATTACAAGTAATCCTGCATTTTGGGAGCGTAGTGCTCTGTTAGGATAATACGGTAGTATTAGATCTTTTAAATAAAAAGGAGCCTGACTGTTTAGAGCTTTGTAAGTAAGAAGAAGGATTTTAAACTTAATTCTAAACGCTATGGGAAGCCAATAAAGGGAGGCCAGAACCGGAGAGATATGATCTCTCTTTCTAGTACCTGTTAAAACTCTTGCTGCAGCATTTTGGATCAGCTGAAGACTTTTTAAAGATGTTTTAGGACAGCCTGATAATAAAGAATTACAATAATCTAATCTCGAGCTAACAAAAGCGTGGATCAGTTTCTCAGCATCACTCTGAGACAAGATGCTCCTAATCTTGGCAATATTACGCAAATGATAGAAGGCAGTCTTAGAAACAAATTTAATATGTGAATTGAAGGACAGATCTTCATCAAAAATAATTCCAAGGTTCCTCACAGAGCTATTAAGAGAAAGAGTAACCGCATCCAAACTGAAAGTTTGATTTGGAAAGGAATTTCTAAGGTTTTTTGGACCAACAAGAATGACTTCAGTCTTATCTGAATTTAATAGCAGGAAATTACAAGTCATCCAAGCTTTGATTTCCTTAAGACAGGCTTCTAACTTGGCTAATTGATTACTATCATCTGGCTTCATTGACAGGTATAATTGTGTGTCATCTGCATAACAATGAAAATGTATACAGTGCTTTCTAATAATGTTGCCTAACAGAAGCATATATAAACTAAAAAGAGTAGGGCCTAGCACAGATCCCTGTGGAACTCCATGACTAAGCTTTGAGTTGAAAGAAAACTCATTATTTACATGAACAAACTGGAACCTATCAGATAAATAAGATCTAAACCACTGCAACAAAGTTCCATTAAGTCCAACATAGTGTTCTAATCTATCAAGTAGAATATTATGATCGATAGTATCAAAAGCTGCACTAAGGTCTAAAAGGACAAGTACAGAAACCAGTCCATTATCAGATGCGATGAGGAGGTCGTTAGTGACCTTCGCTAAGGCTGTTTCAGTACTATGATGGATTCTAAACCCAGATTGAAACTCTTCAAGTAAACCATTTCCCTGCAGGTGGTCAAATAATTGCATAGCAACAACTCTTTCTAAGATTTTTGAAATGAAAGGGAGATTAGAGATTGGTTTATAGTTAGCTAAAGCTCCTGGATCTAGCGTTGGCTTTTTGAGTAAGGGTTTAATTACAGCCGTTTTAAAAGCCTGCAGTACATGGCCTAAAGTTAATGAAGAATTGATTATATGAAGAATAAAGCTACCAATAAGTGGGAAGACTTCTTTAAATAACCTGGTAGGAATAGGGTCTAAAAGACAAGTTGAAGGTTTGGATGAGGAAACTATTTTGTCTAACTCACAAAGGTCGATTGGAGTAAACTCATCAAGACAGACATCAATAGAAGGAGTTGGAGTAGTTACAGTATTTAAGTTAACTGTGGGAAGAATCAGATTGATTTTATCTCTGATGGATGAAATTTTATTATTGAAAAAGTTCATAAAGTCCTGACTAGTAAGCTCTAAGGGAATGCTAGGATTGACAGAGTCCTGACTCTTTGTCAACCTGGCTACAGTGCTGAAAAGAAACCTGGGATTATTCTTGTTCTCTTCTATTAATGCAGAGTAATAACTCGTTCTAGCTTTCTAAGAGATTTTTTATAAACTAAAAGATGATTTCTCCAAGCTAAATAGATATCATCTAAATTAGTGGAGCGCCATTTTCTTTTTTCAATGCATCCTTTCGAGATGATAGTTTTTCATCGGCAGACTGGCGAAGGTGCTCTTCTCCCCTTCTGAGTCTGTCTTTCAGCGCATGTCTCCAGTGGTTTCGGTCGTCTGCAGTATCCTCCCAGTTGATCACGTCCATGCCCAGTGTTTTCATGTCTCTTTTGCATAAATCCTTGAAACGGAGATACGGTCGACCTCGAGTTCGTTTGCTGGATGCAAGCTCTCCGTACAGAATGTCTTTCAGTATTCTCCCATCCGGCATCCGATGGATGTGTCCCAACCAGCGGAGATGACGTTCGCGAAGCAAGGTGATCAGGCTTGGTAAGCTCGTGCGGGAGAGTATCTCATTGTTTGTGATACAGTTGCTCCATTTAACGTTAAGAATACTTCTCAGCATGCGGAGATGAAAGGCGTTGAGCTGTCGCTCTTGCGAGGCGTATAGACACCATGTCTCACTGCCATATAGCAAGGTACTGAGGACACATGCCCTGTAAACAGTGATCTTCGTGTGCCTCGACAGTTTTTGGTTCAGCTATACCTTCTGTGATAATTTTCCGAAGGTCGTTGCAGCAAGGCCGATTCTTCTATTGAACTCGTTGTCGAGTGAGTGGTCGTCCGATATTTTGGATCCGAGGTATATAAACTCATGAACCACATCCAGTGGGTGGTTTTCAATATTTATCGTAGGAGGGTTCAAGACACCTTGGCCCATTACTTTGGTCTTCTGCTGACTGATGGTCAGACTGAAGTTGTCGCAGGCTTTATTGAGTGTGTTGATCATTGAATGTAATTCCAGTTCCGAGTGAGCTATCAGCGCTGCATCGTCGGCAAACAGCATCTCACTGATGGATACTTTTCGGATCTTGGATTTTGCACTCAGTCGTGATAGGTTGAACAGTTTGCCATCAGACCTTGTGTGGAAGCAGACACCATTGTTCCGAGTACCAAATGCATACTATAGCATGACGGCAAAATATACGTTAAACAGGGTAGGAGCAAGCACGCAGCCCTGTTTTACTCCACGGCAGATGTTGAATGGTTCTGAAAAGCTCCCATCAAACTGGATAATAGCTTTGATGTTGGTATGGAAGGATTCAATAATTTGCAGCAGTTGGGGGGGACACTCGATCTTCTTGAGAACTTGGAACAGTCCTTCACGGTCAACTGTATAGAAGACTTTTGTCAGGTCGATGAATGTGACATAAAGTGGTTTATTTTGCTCCCTGCATTTCTCCTGTAGCTGTCTGAGAGAAAAGATCATATCAATCGTGGAGCGCCCTGATCTGAAACAACTTTGAGATTCGGGATAAATTCTTTCCACGAGTTTCCGAAGACGGCTGAGAACCACACGCGCGAATGCCTTCCCAGTGACACTAAGCAATGATATCCCTCGATAACTGTTGCAGTCGCTTCGGCTACCTTTGTTTTTATACAGCGTCACTATTTTGCAGTCCTTCATGTCTTGAGGCACCTCTCCTTCCTCCCAACAGCAAGACAGGATCTCATGTAGTTGTTGAAGGATGACATCCTTTGAGCACTTTATAACTTCTGCTGGGATCCCATCGAGGCCAGGCACTTTCCCAGTTGGCAGAGAGTCTAGTGCTTCGTCCAATTCCTCCATGGCTGGAGGTGAGTCCAGCTCTTCCATGATCGGTAGGTCCTCCAAATTAGTCAGTGCTTCCTCCGAAATTGAGCTGTCTTGGGAGTATAGTTCAGAATAGTGCTCTACCCACCTCTCCATCTGCTCCATTTGGTTTGTGATGGTAGTTCCAGTCTTGGTTTTTAGCAGCGCTGTCTTGCGTTGAGTTGGCCCAATTGCTTTCTTGATCCCGTCGTACATTCCACGTATGTCTCCTGTGTCGGCTGCCATTTGGATACTCTCACAGAGTTTCAACCAGTAATCGTTTGCGCAGCGTCTGGCTGTCTGTTGAGTCTTGCTCCTGGCTGCCTGCAGAGCTTCCTGTGATTTGCGGGTGGGGCGATCCTTGTATTTCATTAGAGCAGCTCTCTTTTCTGCGAGGACGGCGGCCAGCTCGCTGGAGTTCGCCTCGAACCAATTGGGTGTGTTTCCTTGTTTTTTACCGAATGTACGGAGAGCAACACTGTGGATGTGATCTCTGAGGGTGTTCATCTCTCTGCAGCATCTGCTTCAGGTGAGATTGTGATGGACTTCTTGAGATTTTCGGTGAATTTGATGACTTTGTCTGGTTGTTGCGTCATCCTGGCATCAATGCGCTGTCTTCCAGGAGGTTTGTTGTAATGCAAGGCCTTGGGAACAAGTCTGACCTTACAGCATACCAGTGAGTGATCTGTGTCGCAGTCAGCACTCTGGTACGAGCGAGTGATCTGTACATTCCGCAGATGGTGTTGGCGTGTCAGTATCAGGTCCAGTTGGTGCCAGTGTTTAGAGCGCGGGTGCATCCAAGAAACTTTATGCTGTTGCTTTAGCTGAAAGTAGGTGTTCGTTATGCAGAGTCCTTGGAGTGAGCACAGTTCTAGCAGGCGTTGTCCATTTTCATTCATCTTACCGGTTCCGTGCTTCCCCATACATGTTGGCCAGGATCCTGAGTCAGCACCCACTCTAGCGTTGAAATCTCCCAATAAGATCAGGTGTTCTCTGGAAGGTATCTTTTGTATCATCGATGAAAACTGGTTGTAGAATTCATCTTTCATGCCCTGCCTGGAGTACAACGTGGGCGCATAGACACTGATTAGGTTGACCGGTCCGTCTGAGGTGTGCAGTCGAAGAGAGAGCATCCTTTCTGTTCCTCCCTCAGCAAGATCCACCATCTTCAGCAGAGAGTTTTTCACTGCAAAGCCAACTCCGTGCTCCCTTGTCTTATCTGCACTCTTACCCTACCAGTAAAAGGTATAATCACGTTCACGTAATGAGCCTCTTTCTGGTAGGCGCGTTTCTTGGAGTGTGGCGATGTCCACCTTGAGCTTCAGCAGTTTGTTGTTTATTACCGCTGTCTTGCGTGCGTCCTCTATCTCTTGGTGATCGTTTGAGAAGCCCAGAAGTAGGGTTCTGACGTTCCAGCAGCCGAATTTGAGTGCTGTTTTTTTGTTATTTGATACTTTGTTTTTGTTTGGCGCAGGATTTGCAGTCCATGATTCAGAACATAAGTATTCCTGAGCCCCACGCACCCAGTAGGGTGGACAGACTGTGGCGGAACAGCACCTAACTGGCTGGGGGCTGCCCAGCTTGAGGCGGACGGTAGCTGTCCAGTGAGATACTATGACCTCTCCCACCATCGAAAACAACCCCTGGCACCCAGCTCTACGCCAATTGAGCGGAGGCTTATAACCGGTGAACTGCTGTTTTCCATGTTTTTCCGTCACGTGACATGACGCTGAAGCGTCCTCTCCAGGGCGCAGGCCTGGGTAATGTGTATGGAGGACTCGCAGTTGCCCATGCAGCAGGTCCTCCCTCTCCACAACACCGGTAGGGTCCAAGGGAAAGACAAAAGCCAGTACTGCTTGGTATCAGTGTGTCGCAGGAGTTGCCAGATTGAGGTTGAGCACAATGTCAAACTGCCTTCGGGACTCCAACTCTGGATTTCTCTTCAGGGTTATCTCCCCAAGCCCTTCCCATATTGGGTCTTGCCACAAGGCAGTGGAGGTTTGAGATAAGAGTTTTCCTTCTCTTAGATGGGTTGCTTCCTCGGCTAATGAGTCCCATCTACCCGAAGCACTGGTTTTGGGGCGCCAGTAGCTCGCCCTCGCCCCTTCTCCTGTCAGTAGTAATAGTTCCGCCCGGCATAGGGTGTATGCCATACGAGAAGGCCAGGAGTTGGGCTTGGCTGTCAGAGGCTCTTTGAGACACGCACAGTAGGGGCATTTTGTAGAAGCAGGAGCTTATCCCCACTCCCACCCCTGGCTTAACAGCTTTCAGAACCCATTCAGTTGTACACCATGATATATAAAGGTTTATGATGATTTTGGGGGGGCAGTTCTCTTTTTTCCAGGTTGGGAGGGGCAGTGTCCCCCTTGATTTACACCTATGGATGGGGATGTGGGGATGGCAGGTTAACAAGGGAGATGCTTTTGGGTTATTTTGCAGACATGGGCGATAGCATCCCCCCTCAAATCTCTGATAGAGAGCCTAAGTCACGTGCCCTCTACTTCCACATATGGGACCTTAAATCAAAAAAATTCTCCATTGAAATGAATGGGAAGAGTGAAATTATATTTTGATCCCGATCAAATTTTGCCACGAGTTACACACATGATGTTTGCCAATTTAAAAAAACATCATCATCATTACCATAGCAGTCTGCCGGGGGTGACAAAGACTGTTTCATTTTGGCCTGATCAGATTCCTCCACACAGCTCTGTCCTTCACCTTCTGCTGCCAGGAACTCCTGACTTTGTTAACCTGGGTGACGTCCGAGCCGGTATGAGTTGCTTTCTGACTTACCATTTCATGAAACTGCTTGCAAAGTATTTGAGTACCGCTAGCTTTTGCTGGACTAGCAGCACATTCTTGGCAGATAGAGATATTTTCAGTGGCAAGGACAGGGCAAGACAAACTGACTCCAGTGCCTGTTGCAGTGACTGACCAGATGATAGGTTTGTTTATCTCTGCTCTTTGTGTAGTGCATATCACAATGCACCGACTGGTAAAAGTCCACCACAGACCTTGTGACAGATGTATTTATCTTCCAGGATGTCCAGTCTCACCCCATGTAACTGGGAGTGGTCCACCACAGACCTGTGACAGATATTGTTTTTTGTTCTGCCAGGATGCCCAGTTTCACCCTCCACGCCCAAGGAAGGATCATAGGACTCGCTATGACATCATCAGAGATCAAAGGCAGCCATCACAGATCAAAGGCAGTCATCACTGAACGAGTGGTGACGTCAAAGATCAAAGGCAGGTTTCACCATGGTTACTGTTGCCATGGTAACAGTAACTTTCTACGGGCACGCAGAAATGCTTGCTTACACTTGCTTTCTATGGGCATGCATGGGTATGCACAGGCATGTACAGGTATAAACATAATAATGGATGGGTATTAATCATGATTACTGTAAATTAATCCACAGTATCTCTATGATTAATGGGATTAAAAATTTTATTGTTTGACAGCCCTAGTTTTAAAACATATTGAGATTTTGTTTTGTTGTTGCTTGTTAATAAATACATATTTTTGAAGAATAGTTTGATGTAGTTTAGTTATTCATTAAGGTATTTCTTATAGTTTTAGAACTTATTTTGAGCTTTAAATTCTTGTAAAGCTGCTATGGTGGGGATCAGACCAGTCTTCAAGGTGAGCAAAGACATTTTGTTAGATCATATATGGTGTAATTGACACCGACCACCCAATACAACTTTTGGTATTGCTGGTTGATCATATAAAAACCTGTACACAGGTAGGATATGGACTAATAAGAAACAATGACATAATTTTCTAATATCATTATATAAGACATTTGAGAAAGTATCAGACAACACAGCAAAAATGGCATTTTTTTATGTCACCCGCAAAAAATAAGTTCTCAAATTTTTCTGTTTATTGTCCCCCCCAACAGTGAAATGGGATTTTCACCCCTGAGGTTGTTGTCTAGCTGTTAAGGTATAATGTTCTGAAAATACGTAAATTAAAATACTACAAACACAGATGAACGGCGCTTACATCACCTTTTCAAAGCACGCCCAGGGTGAAGTAACTAACAATCCTCTGAATCAGCTGCAGCTCTCACAATACAAAACAATACTTTTGTGTTAGGGATGGGCATATCGATACTCAAGTATTGATACTTTGATACCAGCTGGTCGATACTTTGGAGTTGATACTTTTTTAAATACCGCGATACCACCGTGTTAATACAAAACATGCAGTTTATTTTCACTTCTGAGCATTTTAGGCATTAAATTTATGTGTGAAAAACCAGTCCAGGCATATTTTAAAGATGGTCTGCCATGTCACATGATTATGGCGGCCTATCAGATGACAAAGCTGAAGATTCACTGCCACTGGCAGCCTCAGTCAAACACTGACCATGTTTACATGGACACAAGTAAACGGATTAAAAGCCTGATCGGAATAAAAATGCTTCATGTAAACACGCCAATCTGAATATTCTGACCCGATAATGCTCATTTGGATCAAAATTTCATTCCGATTAGCAACGGTTGCATGGGCAAAATTTCTTCAATCTGATTACAATTCAGATCAGAATTTTACTGTTTACGTGGGTCCTGAAAAAGCTGATCTGACTAGGACGTGCATTTCCGTGTGTCATGTTTGAACAGAATAAATCATTTTGACATGTGCACGTCGACATTTCGACATTCCGAAAAGAGTAGAAGAAGAAGCTACTTCTGGTGCTAGCAAGCCCCGCTTCGTGTCAAAATGGACCTGCATTGTGTTATTCAGACTGTACTTTTGCTTCTGCTGGTCTCTGTAATGAAGCTACAAGTACATACTTCTACATATGACGGACAGAGGGAGACAGCAGGACGATACAGACCAGTTTTGTTTTACTCCTGCCATGTCTTCCGCTAGCTGCTGTAAAGGTAGAAATACGTCACGTCGACGTGTGGCTGATGTACAGACATGCACAGTAAACATATTTTCTGCCCAACCTTTGGAATAAGTTTTCATGCGCATCATTTGGATTAACAATCGGCATAACCCACCCATCTCAATCGGAATGAAGTTTTGATCCGAATGAGCGTGATCAGGTCAGAATATTCAGACTGGCATGTTTACATAAAGTATTTTTATGACATTTTTTATTCCGATCAGGCTTTTAATCCGGTTACTTGTGTCCATGTAAACATGGTCATTGAGAGGGGTGGGTTATGCCGGGGCTTGCTAACACCAGAAGTTGCTTCTTCTACTATTTTTGAAATGTCGACGTGCGCATGTCAAAATGATTTGTTCTGTTCAAATGTGTGACACATGGAAACGCATGTCCTAATCGGATCAGCTTATTCAGGATCCATGTAAACAGTAATGTTCTGATCTGAATTGTAATCAGATTGAAGAAATTTTGCCCATGTAACTGTGGCTGCTGACTCCTGCACAGAGCAGAGTGAGCTCAGCAGCGTCATGGGCAGCAGCATTACTTCTGAAATGTTACACCATTCATCCCAATTCTGTGGTGGTACCAAGTAGTATAATTTTGGAAAATAAACAAAAAAAAGTACTATTTAAGTTTGTAAAATAACAGTGTAAAAATAAAATAATTAATAAAATTAAAATTAAAAAAACATTGCATTGTGGAAAAAATTACACATATGCCGCTTGGTATTACCATAGAATTTGGATGAATGGTGAAACATTTCAGAAGTAAAAAAATACTTGAATCATTGGACTTATTTTTATTTATTTTGATCAATGTTCTATTTTATTATCATTTTATAAGTATTTCTTTCAAGTATTTATGTTCATGAGTTTTATTCATATTTCATTTTGGTCTTGCAATAAAGTTGTTAATGAAACAGCAATCATGTGATTTTCCTTTAAGGGGAAATATCGGTATTGGTATCAAAGAAAAAGTCCCATACATTAATAGTATCATATTGAAAGGAAAAATGCTGATATCGCCCATCCCTACTTTGTGTTGTTTGTTTCCTCTTTGGACTCTTCTTCCATCGGTCAGGAAACTCTAGGTGGACTGCCATGTGCCTTTTACTAAGGAGTGGCTTCCATCTGGCTACTCTACCATACAGGCCGGATTGGTGGACTGCTGCAGAGATGGTTGTCCTTCTGGATGTCATGATGTGAGCACGGCATATTTTGCCATCTCTTATATTTTTATTCTGTTGTGTTCTCCCTCTAGGTTGACAGCTGTCAGTGACGTTTCTGGGTTGTTGCTCCACGTAAGCGGGGTCCATGTCAGCTGTCAGCCCGCTCGCTCCCCTCTCATTACTCTCAGCTGGTCTAAATTGTATCTTTGTTTTCTCCTGCCTGCTCAGGTGACCCACACCTGGTATCACTTATGTCATTTGTTTCTAGCTTTATTTAAGGTCTGTTGTTTTCATTTCTGGTTGCCGGAGTACTGAAGTTTCTTCCCCCTCATCCTTCTTGAACCCTGCTTTTGTTCTGGTGAGTGTATTTGTAAGTTTATTTATTTGTTTGTTTGACAGTTTGAATTTTTGTTTTGGTGCACTTCGTGTTCTTAATAAATTTTGCAAACTAGCAGTTCAGCACCTGGGTCTTTCCTCTCTGCGCTGAAGGGGCAATTCATGACAGAATACTCCGGCCAGTAAGAGACCCAGCTGCTGCTAGTCTGTAGTCCGTTTTGCTTTCTTGTTTTTTTTTTTTTCCTCTTTCCTTCTTCCACCCGGGGCTAACCATGTCTGTCACCCCGGATTTATCAACCCTGGGACTGAACGAAGCAAAGCGGTGGTCTGTGTGCATGTTGGAGGACATTGTCACGCAGGCTCGTGCCTCCTGTATCCCCGAGGCAGCCCGAGAGTGTCTGGAGGGCGCAGTGCAGGTACTCGAGGCATGCCCCAGTCTGTGGGACCACCCGAAGCTCACAGACCTACTCCTCTCTGTAATTCTCTCACCATCTACGACTCATGGGCTGGGGAATCTGCTCAGACGTCCGTGCCTGCACAGATGAAGAGCAAGCGCCCACGCACACGGATGCCTCCAGCCTCTCGCCATTCTCCGACGGCAGCTCCACCTCCTCTTCCCGAACACTGGCGCACTCAGGCAGGTCATATTAGCAGAGACTGAAGTCCTTCTTCTAAGCCATGGCTCCTCCCGGATCTCGCCCAGGAACTGAAGAAGGTTCCAACAGGTCATCTTCCTCCTCTCCAGGAGCCGACGTCTCCGCCTCCCGCTCCCCGCCGTCGCCCAGAGAAATCTTGCCGGAGGAACACCTCCACCTCTCAGGCAGCAGTTTCTCCCTCGCCGAGGCAAAAGACTCCCACAGCAGTGCCTTCTTTGTGCTTTTCCTCTCCGGCTGTTCCGCCAGCTTCCTCTCTCTCCACAGCTGCTGTATCCCACTTCTCCTCGACACTCCCTCCTGCTGCTGAGGGGTCAGCCGTTTCCTTCCCAGCTCCGCCCATCACCGTGTCTGCAGGGGAGGCTCCTCCATGTTCCACTGAAGGGCCCACAACCACTGAAGTCACAGAGAGGGCTGATTTCCATCCTGCTGCAGCAGAGGACATCACTTCCCAGGAACCCAAGCAAGTGTTTTTTCACTCTGACTCACCCAAACATGAATTATCTTGCCTGATTCCCGGTGGTGAGGCTCAGACTAGGCAGTCCTCTGAGTCCTCACCGCCTGCTGCAGCTTTAGACTGTTTACCTGCTCTCTCTGTGTCTTCTCCTTTTCCCCTTGAGTGTCAACCAGCCCCAGGATGGAGCCTGCGGCCCTGGAACACCTGGTCCCAGCCCTGCAGCCATGGTTTGGATGGAGGGAGAGGGCTGCGACTGAGCTGAAGCCTGTGCCGACAATGGGGTGTCCCCTGGACTCGGCTGAGCAGGATCCAGCGCCAGCAAGAAGCCGATCTCCTGTGTTCATGTTAGGCGAGCCACTTCCATAGGTCACATCACTGGGAGGTCCTGGGACTGCATCCACCACCATGCTTGCTGCTGGGGCCGCCACAACAGAGTCCAAGCTGGACCTCCAGAGGGCTGGGGCCAAGACGTCGTCGCCTGGATCGAGGGAGTCCTGAACGGCGGTGGAAATCAAGCTCAGGCAAGTGCTCTCCTTTGTTTTCATTGTTTCAATTTTGGAGAGATCTTGTCGGGCTCTTGGTGGGGAGAGCCAAGTGCAGCCATCAGTTGCACCTGAGCTCACCTCGCCGGGCTCCACTGATGCCGGTGAACCTGACCCTGTTTCTCTACCTCTCTTGCCTGAGCTTTCCACAGGGTCACTGAGGATCACCCAGCTTTTCCAGAAGTCTCCGTGGGTCCAGCCTCGCCGCCCGAGATCATGGTGGGTCCAGTACCTCCTGTCGAGATTATCACGGGTGCTCCATCCTAGCCCGGGACCTCCGTGGGTGCTGCTCCACCTCTGCCTGAGGTCTTCGCGGGTGCTCTGTCCTAGCCCGGGACTTCTGTGGGTGCTGCTCCCCCTCCAGCTGAGGTCTTAGTGGGTAATCAGTCCCAGCCCAGTACCTCCGTGGTTGCTGCTTCCCCATTAGTTGAGGTCGTTGCGGGCACTCCATCCCAGCCCGGTGCCTCGGTGGGTGCTGCTTTGGCCCAGTCCGGGTCCTTCGTGGGTGCTGCTTCTCTTCCTGCTGAGGTTGTTGCAGGTGCTCCGTCTGAGCCCGGGGCCTCTGAGGGTGTAGCTCTGGCCCAGTCCGGGTCCACCGAGGGCGCTGCTTTCCCTTCAGTTGAGGTCATCACGGGTGCTCCGTTCCCGCTCGGGGCCTCCGTGGGTGCTGCTTTGGCCCAGTCCGGATTCTTCGTGGGTGCTGCTTCCCTTCCTGCTGAGGTCATTGCAGGTGCTCCATCCCAGCCCAGGGCCTCCAAGGGTGCAGCTTTGGCCCAGTCCGGATCCACCGAGGGTGCTGCTTTCCCATCAGTTGAGGTCATCGCGAGTGTTCCGTCCCAGCCCAGGGCCTCTGTGGGTGCAGCTTTTCCTCAGTCCGAGTCCATCGAGAGTGCAGCTTTGCTGCAGCCCGGAGCCACCACGAGTGCAGCTTTGCTCCAGCCCGGAGCCACTGCGGGTGCAGCTTTGCTCCAGCCCGGAGCCACCGCGGGTGCAGCTTTGCTCCAGCCCGGAGCAACCGTAGGTGCTGCTTTGCTCTAGGCCAGAGCCACCATGGGTGCTGCTTTGTCTCAATCTGGGACCACCGAGGGTGCTGCAGGCCAGTCTGAGGGCATCGTGCCCCCCCCCCCCCCCCCCCCGCCTGATGCTGCCGTGGTTCCCCCTCCTCTGCCAGATGCCATCGTGGCTTCCCTTCCTCTGCCAGACACCATTGTGGTTCCCCCTCCTCCACCTGACATCGCCGAGGTTTCCCCTATTCCTCCATCCTCTTCATTTCTGGTCATTTTGAGTTGCAATTCCTGTTAGTTTTTGCTTGGTTGATTTGTCACATATTCTGTATTGTTTTTTAGTATGATTTATTTTCCTGTTTACGTTCACTATAGTTTGTTATTCACATTTTTGAGGTTACTTGTCTTTATTTTGCCATCTCTTACATTTTTATTCTTTTGTGTTCTCCCACTAGGTTGACAGCTGTCAGTGACGTTTCTGGGTTGAGTGAGCACAGAGTGACCATTAGGTTCTTGGTCACCTCCCTGACTAAGGCCCTTCTTTCCTGATCCCTCAGTTTAGACAGCCGGCCAGCTCTACAAAGAATCCTGGTGGTTCTGAACTTCTTCCATTTACTGATGATGGAGGCCACTGTGCTCATCGGGACCTTCAAAGCAGCAGAAATTTTCTGTACCCTTCCCCAGATTGGTGCCTCCAGACAACCTGTCTCGGAGGTCTACAGACAATTCCTTTGACGTCATGTTTGGTTTGTGCTCTGACATGCACTGTCAACTGTGGAACCTTATATAGACAGGTGTGTGCCTTTCCAAATCATGTCCAATCAACTGAATTTACCACAGGTGGACTCCAATTAAGCTGTAGAAACACCCCAAAGGTGATCAGTGGAAACAGGACGCACCTGAACTCAATTCTGAGCTTCATGGCAAGGGCTGTGAATACTTATATACATGTGATTTCTTAGCTTTTTAGTTTTAATAAATTTGCAAAAATCTCAAAAAAACGTTTTCACATTGTCATTATGGGGTATTGTGTGTAGAATTTTGAGGAAAAAAATGAATTTAATCTATTCTGGAATAAGGCTGTAACATAAAATGTGGAAAAAGTGAAGCACTGTGAATATTTTCCGGATTCACTGTAGTAGATAGTTATAGTAAAATTCAAAATGATGACATGCAAAATCCAGTCTAAACTTGTGAATGACGTTCAATTAAAACATGATAACACCATCTAGATAGCCAGCTGTCACATAGCTCATACACACAATCAAACACAATCAAATGTGTGCGCAGCAGGTCCCATTGATGCGGACTACAACAGACACACTGCACACGACTAGCAGTACAACAATACTACTTATATGACTATAACATGTGGGAAGTCTAGTCAAAAGCTTCGTCAAATAGGAAAGTTTTCAGTTTTGTCTTAAATGCTCAGAGGGTGTCTGCCTCACAGACTCAGGCTTTTGAATGTATGAATCTTTATTTCGGATAGATTAAAAGTAAAAATTAAAAAAAGAAACAGAACAATATAACAAAGGGGTGGGGGGGAATCCAGCAAGGTCAAATCAAACAATAACTCCTCTGATTATACAGTTCAACATAAGTTTTCCGAAATGGGTGATGGCTGAAGCCGCAGCTTATATTGCCCACCCATATTCCATCCAAGAATCCAAAAGAAAAATAAAACAAGAGCGATTACAATTCAGAACAAAGCTAAGACAAAATGTGACAAAAAAACAAAAAACTAAGCAACAACACAACACAGACTAGATATGACAATCCTTATGTGATTTTACATGTCATCTTGTATATATGTTTGGAGTATTTCTTCCTTTAATTTTTGTTTAAATTGTCCAAGCGTTGTACATGATTTTAATTCAGGTCCAAAAGCGTTCCACAATCTGACTCCTTGCACTGAAATACAGTGTTGCTTGGTGGTAGTTCTCATTGAGGGTTTTTGAAATATATGTACATGTTCCTCTGAAATGATATTGTTTCTCCCTTATTTGGAACAACTTTTGGATATTTGTGGGCAGTGATAGAATCTTTACTTTAAATATAATTACTGCAGTTTTAAAGTCAACCAGATCTTTCAACTTGAGAGCTTTTAATTTAAGAAAAAGTGGGTTTGTTGGTTCCCTGTAAGCAGCTTTGTTTATTATTCTAATAGCTCTCTTCTGAAGCATAAATACTGGATATATGTTTGTTTTATATGTATTTCCCCATACTTCAGTACAATATGTCATGTATGGGAGTATTAATGAATGATACAAAGTATATAATGTGGGTTGATTCAGCAAATATTTCACTCTGTGTAGTATTGCAATTGATTTAGATATTTTACCTTTAATATAATTAATATGTGACTTCCAACACAGTTTATTATCAATTATTACTCCAAGAAATTTAGTTTCAGATACCCTTTCAATCTCTACACCATTTACACTGAGTTTAGATACTAAGTTGTTGTGATGGTTGTTAAAAACTATCAATTTTGTCTTACTTAAATTGAGCGTTAATTTGTTTGAATCAAACCACAGTTTAAGCTTTCCTAATTCCTTTCTGAGTGTATCCAAAAGCTGTTCCAAATTGCTTCCACTGCATAATAAATTAGAGTCATCGGCAAACAATATTAAATCCATTTTTTCCGAGACTTTACATATATCATTTATATACATATTGAATAACAGTGGCCCCAAAACTGAACCCTGTGGGACTCCACAACCTTCAGTAACTGTGAGTTTTTGTTACCAACACATACATACTGATATCTATTCTTTAAGTAACTACATAACCAGGACAGTGCTACCCCCCTAATACCACAATTTTGTAGTTTCATTATAGTTGTAGTTTCAGTTTTGTAGTTTGATACAGTGGATCAAATACTTTTTTAAGATCCAGGAATACCCCAACTGAATACTCTTTATTTTCAATGGCAGTTGATATTTTTTCTATAAATTCCATTAGAGCAAATGCAGTTGTCCTCTTGTGTCTGAACCCATATTGCTGCTCACACAATAAATTATTTTTCATTATGAAGTTGTTGATTCTTCTTCTTCTTCAAGAAGAAGAAGGAGTCCTATCAAGCTTGGTTGGCTTGTGGGACTCCCGAAGCAGCTGAGGTGTACCGGCAGGCCAAGCGGAGTGTAGTTCGGGTGGTTGCTGAAGAAAAAACCCGGGTATGGGAGGAGTTCGGTGAGGCCATGGAACAAGACTTTCGGTCGGCCTCGAAGAGATTCTGGCAAACTGTCCGGCGGCTCAGGAGGGGAAAGCAGCTCCCCGTCCACACTGTGTATGGTGCGGATGGGACACTGTTGACTTCGACTGGGGACATCGTCGGGCGGTGGAAGGAATACTTCGAGGATCTCCTCAATCCCACTGATATACCTTCCACAGTGGAAGCAGGGTTTGGGGACGAGGGGGATGACTCGCCTATCACAGGGGCTGAGGTCGCCAAGGTGGTTAAAAATCTCCTTGGTGGCCGGGCCCCGGGGGTGGACGAGATTCGCCCTGAGTACCTCAAGGCCCTAGATGTTGTTGGGTTGTCATGGTTGACACGCCTCTGCAACATTGCGTGGAGGTCGGGGGCAGTGCCTTTGGCATGGCAAACCGGGGTGGTGGTTCCTCTCTTTAAAAAAGGGGACCGGAGGGTGTGCTCCAACTTTAGAGGGATCACACTCCTCAGCCTCCCTGGGAAGGTCTATGCCAAGGTAATGGAGAGGAGAGTCCGGCCGTTGGTCGAACCTCGGATTCAGGAGGAGCAATGTGGTTTTCGTCCTGGCCGTGGCACATCGGACCAGCTCTTTACCCTCTCAAGAATTCTCGAGGGTTCGTGGGAGTTTGCCCAACCAGTTTACATGTGTTTTGTGGATTTGGAGAAGGCATTTGACCGCGTCCCTCATGGATTTTTGTGGGGGGTGCTTCAGGAGTATGGGGTATCGGGCTTGTTGTTACGAGCTATTCGGTCTCTGTACGACCGTTGTGAGAGTTTGGTTCGTATTGCCAACACTCGGTCGGAGTCATTCCCAGTGAGAGTTGGACTCCGCCAGGGCTGCCCTTTGTCACCGATCCTGTTCATAATTTTTATGGACAGGATTTCTAGGCGCAGCCAGGGAATGGAGGGTGTCATGCTTGGTGACCACAGGATCTCATCTCTGTTGTTTGCAGATGATGTTGTCCTGTTGGCTTCATCCAGCAATGACCTACAGCTCTTGCTGGGACGGTTTGCCGCTGAGTGTGAAGCGGCTGGGATGAGAATCAGCACCTCCAAGTCTGAGTCCATGGTCCTCAGCCGGAAAAAGGTGGATTGTCCTCTCTGGGTTGGGGACAGGCTCCTGCCCCAAGTGGAGGAGTTTAAGTATCTTGGGGTCTTGTTCACGAGTGAGGGGAGAATGGAGCGAGAGATCGACAGACGGATTGGAGCAGCATCTGCAGTGATGCGGACGTTGTACCGGTCTGTTGTGGTGAAGAGGGAGCTTAGTTCTAAGGCAAAGCTGTCGATTTACCAGTCAATCTACGTTCCTACTCTCACCTATGGTCACGAGCTTTGGGTAATGACCGAAAGAACAAGATCGCGGATACAAGCGGCTGAAATGAGCTTTCTCCGTAGGATTGCTGGACTCACCCTCAGAGATAGGATGAGGAGCTCAGTCATCCGGGAGAGGCTCAGAGTAGAACCGCTGCTCCTCCACATTGAAAGGAGTCAGTTGAGGTGGTATGGGCATCTGATTGGGATGCCTCCTGGACGCCTCCCACTTGAGGTGTTTCAGGCACGTCCCACTGGGAGGAGACCCCGGGGCAGACCCAGGACTCGGTGGAGAGACTATGTCTCCCAGCTGGTCTGGGAACGCCTTGGTATTCCCTCTGAAGAGCTGGAGCAGGTGGCTGGGGAGAGGGAAGTCTGGGCTTCTCTGCTTGAACTGCTGCCTCCGCGACCCGGACCTCCGGAAAAGCGGTAGAAGATGGATGGATGGATGGATGGAAGTTGTTGATTCTCTCATAGAATATTTTTTCAAGTATCTTGGAAAATTGCAGCAATAGTGAAATTCGTCTACAGTTTGAAAATTCCCCTCTGTCACCCGTCTTGTATATCGGAATTACTTTAGCTATTTTCATTGCATTGGGAAATATACCTGTTTGGAGAGACAGGTTACAAATATACATCAGTGGTTTCACTAAACATTCAATAATAGTTTTGACTAAGAGCATATCAATACCATCACAGTCCGTAGATGTTTTACTTTTAAACGATTTAACAATTTCAATGACCTCTCTCTCGTCTGTGTTCTTTATGAAAATGGAGTCTTTTATAGCAATGTTTTTGCTTACTGTATCACCCGTAGGTGCCGTAATGGGTATTTCTTCAGCCAAATTAGGACCAATGTTGACAAAAAAGTTATTAAATTCGTCTGCAGGTGAGACTGCATTCACACTCTGAGTTGTTCTATTTTTTTTTTTTTGAAAAATTGGTTGGGTAGCTTATATTTCTATTTTTATTTCCAAGAATATTAAGTATTGTCCATGTATTTTTAATATTGTCTCTGTTTTCCTCCAGTTCTTTACTGTAATAGTGTGGGCACATATGTTGGTTATATATGCTCCACAAATACATTGCTGTGTGTTTATTGTGTGCTGCACGTCTCAGGGAACAAAAGGTCTGAGTCTCCAAGAGACAATGAGAGAGTGTGAGATTTGGCCTTTGTTTCAGGGAGATGACCTGGGGAGATGTCCGGACCACCAGAGACTAAAGGACAATGGTGTGGAAGATCAAAGGGGTTACAATGTGACTGTATGTTTGCTTAAACACCATGTGACTTCAGTTTCGATGTCCGGGGTATAAAAAAGGAGTTGTGAGATTATTCTTCCTCTTTTCCTGCTTTGAGATTGTTGGAGTATGTGATCTGTGAATAAAGCTGAACCTGAGGAATAACTCAGTCTCATCCTTGTGCACATTCTCCACAGTGGTGAACTTACGACGAAGAATGAGCAGAGATAATTCTCCCGAGCAGGGCTCGGCAGAAGCCAGCCTGTTGGCTGCCACCACACTCTGGCTGCCCGACTTCTGGCAGCATAGTCCGCGCTCCTGGTTTAGCGCGGTCGAGGCGCAGTTCAACCTCCGGAGAATCTCGAAGGACGACAGTCCAGAGGGTGGAAGATCTGGTCAATCACCCACCGGACAGCGACAAATACAGCGCATTGAAGGCTGCGCTTATAAGCCACTTCAACCCCTCGGTGCAACAGCGAGCAGAAGGGCTCCTAACATTGACGGAGTCGGAGAACGACAGACCCGTAGACCTGATGGTGAAAATGCTGAGGCTGAAAGACTCCGAGGATTGCGAATTTATCTTCGCCCACCTTTTCCTCCGGACCCTGCCACCAGCGGTGAGAGTTACCCTGGCAGACTCACCTCGGTTGGCCCGGTGAGACTACCATGGGCTGAGCAAGGAGGCGCAGCGACTCGTCGACGCCCATAAACAGAGCGCGGTTTCGGCCGCAGCAGAAGAGCTAGGAGCAACGTCCGGAGACAGCATGGGGCCAGTGGTTGCAGCACCAGACTCACCGGCAATGGTAGCAGTCAGGACCAAGCGACACGGAGCGGATGACGTCCTGTGCTTCTATCATCGCCGCTTTGCAGAGAGGGCACACAAGTGCGTCCCACCGTGCCACTTCAAGCATTCAGGAAATGCCAAGACCGGGGGTCGGTAGCGGCAGCGGCCCTCGGGGAAGAGAACAAGCTGCTCTACCTGACGGATGCACGCTCGAGGAGGCATTTCCTCGTGGACACAGGCTCCCAGCTGAGCTTCATCATGCCTTCCTACATGGACCGGCTGACACCGTCTAGGGGCCCCTTGGTGTCAGCAGCGAACGGCTCAGCGATTAAGACCTTCGGTGAGAGGACTCTGCTTCTGTCTTTGCAGGGCCGTGCATTTGAGTGGACTTTTGTTGTAGCTGCAGTTAATTTCAACATGTTAGGGGCTGATTTTTTGTGCGCACATGGTTTATTGGTTGATCTTGCTAATAGACGTCTGGTTAATCTTTTCACTCTATTCCCTGCACAGGTCGAGTGGCGCCGCCAGCTGCACAAGCCAACGTCACAGCTGCGGGTGGTAAGTTCCACGCACTCCTCACTCAGTTCCCGGCACTCACAGTCCCAACGTTTTCGGCGACAGTGGCTAAACATGGAGTGGAACACTATGTCACTACCACCGGCCCACCCGTTTTTGCAAAAGCTCGGCGCCTGGACTCAGCTAAACTGACCATAGCGCGCGAGGAGTTTGCCAACCTGGAAAAACTGGGCATCATCAGGCATTCGAAAAGCCCCTTGGCTTCACCACTGCACATGGTCCCAAAGGCTGATGGCTTGTGGCGACCTTGCGGTGATTTCCGCAGGTTGAATAACGCCACTGCACACGACCGCTACCCGATCCCGCACATCCAAGATTTTTCGGTTCATTTGGCGGGGGCGCGCATTTTTTCTAAAATAGATTTGGTACGCGGTTACCATCAGATTCCAGTGCGCGCTCAGGACATACCCAAAACAGCGGTAATAACTCCTTTTGGACTTTTTGAGTTCTTGCGCATGCTTTTCGGACTCAAGGGTGCGGCGCAGACATTCCAACGCATGATGGACGCGGTCCTACGCGACCTTCCTTTTGTGTTCGTCTATTTGGACGACATTTTGGTAGCCAGCACGTCTGAAGACGAACACGAAAGCCATCTCACAGCAGTTTTCGGAGGTTAGCAGAGCACGGGTTAATAATTAACCCAGCGAAGTGTCAGTTTGGGGTGGCGCAGATTGATTTTTTGGGGCACCGCGTTTCACCAGAAGGAGCGGTCCCTCTGCCCGATAAAGTGCACACAATAACAAATTTTCCCCACCCTCAAACGGTTAAAGCGTTACATGAGTTTTTGGGAATGGTTAATTTTTATAACCGTTTCCTCCCCAGCGCAGCGCAGCTCATGCAACCATTGTATGCCGCACTAAAAAAACAAAAACCCATGAATAAAATCGAATGGTCTCCTGAGGGGGGGGGGGGGGCTCATTCTCTCAAGTCAAATCAGCTTTGGCAAACGCTACCTTGAGGGCACACCCAGTTCCAACGGCACGCATGGCGCTCACCACTGACGCGTCCGATTTAGCAGTGGGGGCGGTCGTTGAACAGTATGTAGCTGAGACCTGGCAACCGCTCGCGTTTTTCAGCAAAACCTTGCGCGATAGCGAGCGAAAGTACAGCGCGTTCGACAGGGAGTTGTTGGCACTACACTTGGCCATCCGCCGGAGGGCAGACTCTGCAGCCATGGCCGCGGGCCAGGGTAGTGACGCGGAAGCGCGCGCAGCCCCGGTCCGCGTAGGGTTAGATTATGCAGCCATGGCCACGGAGCAGGTTAGCGACGCGGACGTGCACGTGCTCCAGTCTGGACCAACAGGGTTAAGGCTGGAGGACAGGGTGCTGCAAGGTGGTATGCCCCCGCTAATCTGCGATATCTCCACTGGGCGGCCGCGTCCGGTGGTACCAGCTGCGTGGCGCCACCATGTTTTTGACTCGATCCATTCTCTAGTGCACCCAGGGTTGCGCGCATCGGTCAAAATGGTAGGAGAGAAATTTGTATGGCCGGGGTTGCGCAAACAGGTCAAGGAATGGGCGACAACCTGCGTAGTGTGTCAACGAGCCAAAATACACAGACACACTAGAGCTCCTTTGGAACCTTTTCACATCCCGGCTAAGCGCTTTGATCATGTGCATGTCGACTTAGTAGGCCCCCTTCCGTCGTCACAGGGGTACACACATCTTTTGACTATGGTGGACCGCACCACGCGTTGGCCAGAAGCGGTCCCACTGGCATCTACCACAGCCGAGGAGGTGGCGCGCGCGTTTTTAACAGCTTGGGTAGCGCGCTTTGGAGTTCCCTCAGACATAACGTCCGACAGAGGCCCTCAATTTGTTTCCGAGCTCAGGTCATCGATGGCCCGCAGCCTAGGGGTAACGATCCACCGCACTACCGTGTACAACCCACAGGCTAACGGTTTATGCGAACGTTTCCATAGGTCATTGAAAGCAGCCCTCAGAGCGTCGCTTACGGACACAAATTGGGTAGACAGGCTTCCATGGGTTTTATTGGGGTTGCGTTCTGCACCTAAGGAGGATTTGCAAGGCTCCCCAGCTGAGTTAGTATTTGCACAGCCTCTCCGTCTGCCCGGGGAATTTCTCCCCGATAATCCTGCGCCAAATTGACCCCCCGCTCTGCTGTTGCAGAGCGGCACGGGCTCAAACATACTTCCGGGCCCGGTTCATCACAGTTTTCCACGCGTTTTTGTGCCGAAAGCTTTAAAAAATGCGGAGTTTGTTTTTGTCAGACATGATGCCCATCGCCCAAACTTGCGGCCGCCGTACGATGGACCGTTCAGGGTGCTGGAAACAGGAGAGAAGCATTTTTTGCTGGATTTGGGAGACAGAAAGGAGTTAATTGGTATAAACAGACTCAAACCCGCTTTTGTTTTGGTGGATGAAGCAGTGCAGTTGGCGAGGGCCCCCCGTCATGGCAGACCCTCTAGAGGGCATTCTCCAGAACACCCACAGAGATTGACTAACAGTTTTAATCCACAGGCAACAGTTCCACAGCAGGAAGACACTGCGGAAACAGTAAAGCCGGCTTACAGCAAGTACGGCAGAAGACTTAGACCTAGGCAACTGGTGGATTGATATGTAGTAATGTTATTATGTCATGCATCTCTGGTTATGTTTGTTCCATTTTAGATGTTTGGGGGGGGGTCATGTGGGCACATATGGACACATATGTTGGTTATATATGCTCCACAAATATATTGCTGTGTTTATTGTGTGCTGCACGTCTCAGGGAACAAAAGGTCTGAGTCTCCAAGAGACAACGAGAGATTGTGAGAGATGACCTGGGGAGATATCTGGACCACCAGAGACTAAAGGACAATGGTGTGGAAGATCAAAGGGGTTACAATGTGACTGTATGTTTGCTTAAACACCATGTGACTTCAGTTTCGATGTCTGGGGTATAAAAAAGGAGTTGTGAGATTATTCTTCCTCTTTTCCTGCTTTGAGATTGTTGGAGTATGTGATCTGTGAATAAAGCTTAATCTGAGGAATAACTGAGTCTCATCCTTGTGCACATTCTCCACAATAGTCTCTTTTACTACATCTCATTATATATGTTAACTTATTTTTGTATGTTTTATACCGCTGCTCTGCTTCTTTTGTCCTTTTCTTTAGAAAAGCTTTATATAATAATTTTTTCTTTTTACACGCCTTTTGTAATCCTTTGGTTAACCATGGCTTGTCGACAAATTTATGTTTTAGCTTTTTCTTTACTAATGGACAATTTTTTTCATATAGAGTGGTTACAATGTTCATAAATGTGTCATAGGCTTCATTTACATCTGATACATAGACTTTTGTCCAGTCTTGCTTCAGCAAGTCTTCTTTAAAAGAACTGATTGCATTTTGCGATTTGTATCTGAAAGATTTTGAAGTTTTTTTCTGTATTGGCCCCCGTGTGGCCATGGATAAGAGATGAGATGAGATTCAACTTTATTGTCATTACACATGTATGAATACAAGGTAACGAAACGTGACTTGGCATTTGGGCACGCTCTGCAGAGCGCATCCAAGGCCGGGGCAGCCGCTAGGCGCCAGTCATAGGATAAGTGCAAAGACTGGCAAATGGTCACTTATATCATTTATCAATAATCCACTTTCTATTTTCTTATCAATAATATTAACAAACAGGTTATCAATAAGTGTAGCAGTGTGAACTGTGATTCTACTGGGATGTGTTATTGTGGGATATAGACTCATACTGTACATAGAATTCATGAACTCTGTAATTACATTTTGTTGAAATGGATTTAGTAAATCAATATTGAAATCTCCACAAATTACAACCATTTTCTTACTAGTAATATTATTGTACAGCTCAACTAATTTATCTCTGAATATCTCGATGCAAGTTCCCGGCATTCTATATACGTATACAACTTATAATTAGATTTTTTGTTTTATCTTGGTCAATCTCAACAGTAACACACTCCAGAATCCCTGGAAGTGCAAAGGACATTCCATTTACAAGCTTACACCTATACAGGTCATCAATATACAGAGCAACACCACCACCCTTTTTTTGAGATCTGTTAATATGAAACATTTGATATCCCTCTATTGCCATCAGAGGAGCCTGCTCTTCATTAAGCCAAGTTTCAGAGACGGCAATAGCTGTAAATTTTCTGTCTAGCTGTTTTAAATAATCCTGAATCAGGATTTTAGTTGGTTCCACAAAAGAGGGGCCTGATAACTAAAAGCGCTACCCCCCATGATCAATCAAGAAGATTACTGAACAGCTTACTTCTTCAGGAGAATCCTGTAGTGCCATGGTAAACTGCTCTCCATCAAAAGGTGCTGTCGCCCCCATGATCTTTGTGCCCCATGTTTCTTCTCTTGGTCTCTCTGCTTTGTGGTAACTGCAGCCCTCAGGGTAGTCTAGTATGTTAATCATTGATGGCTTACTTTCGGTGATGAGGCCCACCATGTGTATTTATCAGTCATTGACAGCCCATAGACAATATTGCTTTGAAAAAATATGCAACTCATTAGCCTTGAAAACTTTGGCTTCATTGAAAACAAGTCATCAGCCAATGTCTGTGCATGTTGGACAAGGTTCATCTGCAGTAGCTTCAGGACTCAGTGGGATCCTGTCATTTCACTAAGCCCCTCTTCGATCCACCCTCTCATCACTCGTTCAGGATGGCGGAGTTGAATGGTGTTAAGAAAAGTAGGATCAGTTACCAAGGCTTGAGATGACAGAGCTCTGGGGACTCTTAGTTTCGCCACCTGGTGGATGAATGCAGAAATCACCCCAACTTCAATTGCTGATCGCTGATTGCTGATCTGAGGAGAGACAGCTGAAATGTTGGTTGATCGGGAACTCCTCTAAACATGATCGAAGTAGCTGGTGAAGGATGCCCGCCGAATACCAGACCAACTAATGCTACTGAGACCACTAGCTGTGGGTTTCGACTGATGTCACTGGGCAGTAGGACACAAATTTCATGCGTGTACACTATGATGCTTGTGATCAAGGATGGTCAGGAAGTGTAATCAGATTGTGCTACGGATAACCAGCTTGGACTTAGACAAGCCAACCCAAGTAACATTTGGGTACATTTCTCCTGTGCTGTCAGAAATTATAGAAAATATTTTAAGGAAGTTGTTTACTTGAGCATCTTTGAATTACATTTTCTTCCCGTATTCATACAAAACATTACTGGACCAGCACTCATCAGGCTTAAGCCTTAACCCACAAGTATCAGCATAGTTTTCCAGGTATGATAACACCTGTGTGCAGACTTGGTTTCTGTTTACTTGAAGCTTGGCATGGATAACTGAGGTTTGGTTGTCTCCCTGCCCAAGACCATCCCCATGGACAGACAGTCATTCTAAGACCCAAAGTTCCATGCATCCAATGATAATAGTCCAGAGTTTCTGTTGCATTCCCTCACCCATGGCTAGTGATCCATGCATGTTAGTTTCAAAGTCTTGTACTGCGTACCCATTTTCTTGCCGTGGTGGGTTATATCTATCCTGGATTAGGAACAAGGTGCTGGTGGACAAGTAAGTGCCAACTTGAAAAAAATGCTCCTGAGCTAAATATTCTGTCTAGTTCTACATATCGAGTGTCTTGGAGTTCAGGCCTAAATGACTTTCACCAGGATTCATAATCAAGATTTATCACTAAATCTCGGCAGCTCAGTGGTGCAGTGGTTAGCACTGTGGCAGCACAGTAAGAAGGTCGTGGGTTTGATCCCACCCCCTGACCATCAGTGATCCTTATGTGTGGAGTTTGCATGTTCTCCCCGTGTCTGCGTGGGTTTACCTCGGGTACTCCGGTTTCCTCCCACAGTCCAAAAACGCGCAAGTTAGGTTAATTAGAGACTCTAAAGTGGCCCTAGGTGGGAATGTGTGTGAATGGTGAAGGGATTGGCGCCGCACTGTGGCTGCCTCATCCATCCACGTGGATGCCCTGAATTTCCCTCTGGGATTAATAAAAGTATACAAAACTAGAAAAGCACTCGGAGAGCGCAGACCTCCGCCAAGCACCACAATTCCCCCCATACAGTGTTTGTGTGTACGTTTTCAGATTCCTTGAGCATGTAAACATATGACTAGCAATTGGATTCACAATGATTATTTGTGTATTTGACAGGGACAGTGCAATAAACACACAATTAATCAATGACAATCAATCTGATAGTGATAGGATTAGTGGTTCAGTAGTAAAAGCATTGCCTCCTTGGCGGAGGTAATAAACTGAAGTGTTGCTGTTGTGTCCATCTCCTCCACTGACGGATGCAAATTGGGTAGACAGGTTGCCATGGGTTTTATATTATATTATTTTGGGGTTGCGCTCCGCGGCAAACGAGAATTTAGAAGCTTCGCCGGCAGAGAGCTCGTTTTTGCGCAGCGCCTATGGCTGGCCGGTGAATTTCTGCCAAATGCGCAGCTCCTATGGCTGGCCGGGGAATTTCTGCCAAAGAATCCGTCGGCGGACAGCTGGCCGTGTGAGGTTTTGCAGTTGCGCGCAAACACAGGCACGCTGGCGGGCCCAGGCCAGCAGTGTTTTCCGCGTGCTTTTGTGCCTAAAACGTTGAAGAACGCGGAGTCTGTGTTGCAGACATGACGACCAGCGCCCTCCATTGCGCCTGCGCACATGTTGAAAATGGCTGTATGTCACAGTGTTGAAAAATGCTTTAAAAAATTCCTGTATCCAGACGGTGAACCAGATCACCCCCAAAATTTAATCAGTTCTTCCTTGTACCATTTCCAACAACGCCTGAAAGTTTCATGGAAATCCGTCCAAGACTTTTTGAGTTATCTTGCTAACCAACAGACAGACAGACAGACAGACAGACAGACAAACACACAGACAAACCCCGGCAAAAACATAACCTCCTCCTGGCCTTTTCGGACTGGCGGAGGTAATAAATTAAAAAAAAAAAAAATTCTGCGACATGATCTGATTAGATCTTGTCCAGGATATGTTTGACAGCTGGGTAACACCCATGGTCATGGACTGGAAGGGCAGGTAGGGCAAAATAGACTCCTTTGGGTTTAATTCACCACTTGGTAAATTCTTGTGGGGCATGATTGTTTGGAAAAATATCTCCCTTTCACTTTACGTTCCCTTCCCTTTGGAACAAACACTGTTACCAAACAAGAAGAATCAACACTTCCTGACTCAAAGGGCTTCAAGATCTCCTCCACCAGAGCAGCAATAACAGGTTGAACCCTGGACCCGACAGTGTCAACATAAGCCAGACAATAGTTGTAGGTCCTTACACAATGCAGGGACCTAGTGATGGCAACAACTAGGGACTGATAAAAGTGTAGCTTAACATTTCCTATTCAGTCTATTTGTTCTACTGCTCTGGAAAAGAATCCCTTTTGAAATACACTCTGAAGCTCCAAATGTTTTTCTAATGGTAAATGGCATTCACTTATATAGTGCTTTTTCGCATCTCTAGATGACCAAAGCACTTTACAGATCCTGCTATCTACCTATTGACACATACACTTACACACTGATGGCGGCATAACTGCCATGCACAGGCACTCGCCTGACCCGTGGGTCAATCTGTATTACCATCAGGAGCAACTGGCTTCTGGTGCTAATATAGGCTTTAGCGCATTGTGGCATGTGAGTGTAGGAATCAGAGACCTATGGCCCTTTTCCATTAGCACCTACTCAGCCCGACTCAACTTGGTTTAGAGGGTTTTCTACTAGGTGGTAGTACCTGGTACTACGTACTTTTTTAGTACCTACTCAGCTGAAGTTCCAAGTGAGCTGAGTCGAGCTGAAAATGTGACGTCAACAGACTGCAGGCCACTGATTGGCCAGGGTGTAATATCACTGGATGAGTCATGAGAGTGATGTCTTCACAAGAATCAAACCCGCCATTTGTAAAATTTGGCAACAGCAAGAGGGAGTTTTTATTATTTCTGTGATAATCAACGAGATAAATGGCAACACACAAATCAACACTGTGGTCCAACGACGAGGTTCAGACTTTTCTGTGGTTGGTGGCTGATGAGAGAATCCAGAGGGAGCTAGATGGAGCAACCCGAAATGAAAGAGTATACCAGGAGGTGTCTGAGCTGATGGCTGCTCACAGGTGCCACCGGACATGAAAAGCTTATTACCGGACCATCAAGGACCACAATGGCCGAAATGGGTCAAACAGAAAAGACTGGAAATGGTTCAACCAAATGGACGCTATTTAAAGGTACCGACTGGCGAGCAACGGGAGGGAGCGTGGCCTCGACTCAGCCATGAGATCGTTGAAAACCTCGGCCACCGCATTATTGAAAACCGTAATAGAGGATGGTGAGTATTTTGTGATTTTAAGCATCTTTTATGTTTTCTATTCCATTGCTGCCAAGCTCACTTTGAACAATCAAGGATATCACCGTTGCCGCGCGTATGCAGACAATGAGCTAACTAGCTAGACATCAACACTAACTCTGTGCTCTGCTTGGATTTTGCACTTGCTGTCTTTTAAGTATTGGCTTCTGAGAGCAAAACGTCAGCATGTCAACAACAACATAACGGGCCTCCTTGCTATAATAAGCACATCCACTTTGAGGTGGTACTCAGTTGTAATCAAAAACGACTGAAACCGTGTCGGGGCTAGTAGAGTTGAGGCTTGTCGAGCTGAATAGGTGCTAATGAAAAAGGGCCACTAATCTTTGTAGGTCTGGGTCATATTGCCAGGCTCTGGAAACAGCAGCCCAGATGAGGCTTGTGGCACTTGCCATGTTCGAAGTACTTGCCTCCAGGGCCTGATGATTTCTGAGGAAAAAGGCATAGTAACCGGAGCAGTGGCCTAGAGGTTGTGCATCCGCCCCACAACCAGGAGGTCAGGGTTCAAGTCCTAGCCGGGTCATGCCAAAGACCATATATAAATGGAACTTCCTACCGTCCAGCTTGGTGCACAGCAAAAATGGAACGGACAAAGGAAATGTGGGTGTCAGTGGCTCAGGAGGTCAAGCGGGTTGTCCAATAACCTGAGGGTTGGCGGTTTGAATCCCGCTGTCCCCAGCCATCCTGTCGTTGTGTCCCTGGGCAAGACACTTTACCCACCTTGGCTTCAATGTCCATGACACTAGGTACGAAGGTGTATAAATGTTCGGTAGTGGTCAGAGAGGCCGTTGGCGCAGATTGGCAGCCACATTTCTGTCAGTCTGCAGCTGTGGCTACAGTAGTAGCTTACCACTATCATTGTCTGTCTGGAGTGAATGAATAATGGACTCGCTGTCAGTGATTTGAGATGTCACTTGACATGTAAAGTGTCATATAAATCTAATCCATTATTACTATTATTATTATTACTGGTTTTAATTCTTACCCATTATAAAACTAGCCCCCCTCCCCAAAACACAATCTTACATAGGTACTCCCCCATAAAAACCTATAGAAGCGCCACTCTGTGCTGCCATCTTCAAACACCATTTACCTGGTGCCTGTGTGAGCAGCAGGGAGGTGTGTGTGTGTGTGTGTGTGTGTGTGTGTATGTAATCATCCTTTAATGCGGAACACATGCACTGCTGCCGCCGCATTAACAATGGCCTCCGCCGCCCGCCGCTGCTCATCATGTGTGCGCGCGGGCCTGTGATGCATGTGTTTACATGTGTGTGTTCATGCATCTGTGTGATGCATGTGTTTATTTATGTGTGTGTGTCTGTATGTGTGTGTGTGTTCTCGCCTCCGGGCCTGTCTCCTGAGCACCCCCCCCACACACACACACACACACACACACCTTAAACTGATGGCTTTGAATCACTGGCAACCCCGCTGCTAATTTATTTGCGCTGAGCATTATGGGAATTAATGTACCTGACATTCAATGACAACAGCCGGCGCTTTGTGCCCCCCCCCCACCGCCCCCTTTTTATTTCTCTTTTTTTCTTACGTTTCAACACATTCCCGCTGCCTATTGAAAAACGTCCATCTTCCCACCTAACTGAAAAGAAAAGGAAAAACACACATGGGCGCGCACACACGGCAGGCTGTGAACCTCTAGGTGCATGAGGCAGTTAGCGGTGGCTGATGATAGCAGCAAAACATTAACATAATAATTAGTGTCTTGTAATTGTTTCATTAAAACCAGTTGTTCCATTTCTCCTCTTGTTCTCCCAGAAGACTCGAGAGGGAGGGTTGGACGTCAGCCAAAGGGAGGGTCGGTCCACGTTTGTTACCCGCTCAAGATGTTCGCTTGCTCGCTGGGAAAACCGGGAAGGCTGTCGGCGGCGGGCGGCAATACCATCCTGACCGTATGTGGAACACAGGCGGATTTTGGGGGGGGAATGGGGAAGAGTTCAAATCATTTAAAATAATAATAAAAAAAAAATCAATTATTGTGCACACGAACAACAACAAAAAAATAAAATAAATGCAATCAGCATCCATGAGAATGCTGTAGCATTTGCAAAAAAAAAAAAAAACAGAAAAAAGTTGCAAATTTATAATAAACTGCAAATTTATGAGCATAAATTGCAAATTAAGGGAGAAAAAGATGCCAATTTAGAAGAAAAAAGGTGCAAATTAACAAGAAAAAAATCACCAATTTATGAAGAAAAAAGCTGGAAATTTATGGGGAAAAAGATGCAAATTAACAAGAAAAAGATGCAAATTAACAAGAAAAAAGTGCAAATTTACAAGAAAATGTCACCAATTTATGAAGAAAAAAGCTGCAATTTTATGGGGAAAAAGTTGCCAATTTACAAGAAAAAAAGATACGAGAAAAAGTTGCAGATTTCCAACTTTTTTCTCATAAATTTGCAATTTTATTTTGGTAAATTTGCATTTTTCCCATAAATTTGCAACTATTTTCCTATAATTTTCTGATTTTTCAAATTTGCACTTTTCTCATACATTTATGACTTTTATCTTGCAAATTTGCATTGTTTTTCCTATAGATTTGTCATTTTTTTCTCATAAATTTGCAACTTTTTTCTTGTGAAGTAATTTGCAACTTTTTCTCAAAAATGTTGTATTTTTTCTTGTAATTTTTTTCCTTTTTTCCCTATAAACTTTCAACTTTTTCTTGTAAATTTTGCACATTTTTTTCACACAAATCGGTGACTTTTCTGTTACGTCTGTGAATAAGGGAAGTCGGAGTCACTCTTCATGCAGCTAATGAACTCGCTTTATTTGCGCATTCAACAAAATATATACACAGTGGACCGTGCCCGCCTGACGTCACCCCGTGGGCGGGCACAGCATCTCACACACACACACACATTTTCTTCTTTCTTCCTTCGAGTGATCGTTCTCCCAGCGCAGTTCTGCACGGGGCCCCCAAAAGATCTAGAAACGGCCCTGACTCCAACACTAACGTTGATGCTTCGGATCAATAAAGCAGAGAAACCTTCACATCGGGCACCATGACGTTCCATGTAATCAGTCTCTGCTTTTATCCTCATAGACAGAGTATAAATAGAAATAAAGACGTCCGCACACTTAGTCAGTGCAATTTTCACTTTACTGCTAAGCTTTCGGTTCTGTCAAACCCTCATCAGAGCATACAGACTTTTAAACCAAAAAGTGCATTTATGCCTGCCACGACAAATCCTTCTATTTTAACTTTTTGCAGAATAGTTAAGCAAGAAACCCTTGAGTTATTAAAAAAAGGAAAAAAAAACAACAACCCTGTTTTCTCTAACTTGAGTCAAGATGAACATTTGGCAATTCAAGAACTTTTTAACGATACTGACATTATTATCAAGCCTGCTGATAAGGGAGGAGCAATTATCATTCAGAATATGTCAGATTATAAAGAAGAAGCTTATCGACAACTGACTGATGGAACGTTTTATAGAAAACTGAAGACCAATCCAACTTCCAATTTCCAAAAAAAGATCTGTAATGTTTTCTGCCGTGTTTTTGAACTGAAATGGATTTCTAAAAATGAATATGACTTTTTGAACTGTAAACATCCTGTAATTCCTGCATTTTACTTGCTGCCTAAAATCCATAAAGGTTTAGTCAAACCTAAAGGCCGACCTGTTATGTCCACAAACCTAGTGATGAATGAGGCGAAGAGAGTGGTAACGTCACAGCGTTGTTGATGTTAATGATGAGCAGTACACAACAAGCACCCAGCGGGCCATCCGGCACAAGAGGAAGTGCCAATGATGACCCACCCTGCTATATAGGGCAGTGCGGTGACGTGACAAGAAGTGCACGCCACCACACTGCACTTCACAATAATGTGTCCCAAACGCACATACCACAGGCTGATCTTCTGAATGACGGAGCCTGGACCCCACACTGCCATCACTGACTCCCGTCCAGCCTCACCACCTGGAGCGTCCTCCTGGACACGCCGTAGCTGGCTGGCATGCCTCGATGAGCCATCGGACAACTAGAAGTACGCTGCTCCCAACTTCGCCACTATCCGCAGACGTGTTTGATGTTTTGCTGGCTGTCGTCTGGCCCATCTTCACCGTGGCTGTTCATCACCCCAAACCCGAACCAAGACCATAACCCTAAGTGGGGCCCTGCTCAGCCTGGTGTGCTGTTGCTGATCATGCGGTAACTCCATGCTCATCGGTCTGGCCCTGTCCTCTTCTCCCCCCCCCCCCCTTGTCCTGTCAGGCAGCTAGGCAAACAGAACAGAGATCTGTCACCCTTATTGTGCCAAAACAGATTTACATTGCCAAGAGGAGCTTATACAGTACCTAACTGTGTATTGTATATTGTTGTAAACTCCTCCTGTAATAACTTTTAATACTTTATTTTAATTATTTTACCTATGGAAGACCCAACAGGATGGGGAAGAGGGAAAGAAAGTGTGTGAAAGGGGAGAAGAAAAGGGAGGGGAAAAGACAAAAAGCCAAAACAAACCAACAACTAAAACAAACAAAAGACAAACTGCTTCTTCCACCGAAGATGTCTCAACACGAGTCTGGTTTCCGCACCTGTTAAAGGAGAGACACTTGTGCGTGTATGTCTGTGTGCATATATATGAGAACGCGCGCAAAATAAGTGTGTGCATGTGAGTGGTTTGTCAGGAAACATACAAAGCGGAGGGCCAGTCACAGCAGCTCTCCCCCCGGGAACCCCGAGCAGGCAAGGCAGCGCCACCAACCCCCACAGGGCACAAACGTCTGAGGTCAGCAAGCCCCAGGAAAGCCAGGCATCCGCCCCCGAAGGGACGATCAAGGGAGGCCAGGTCGCTCGGCTGCCGGCGCGGTGAGCCCACACCCACGCCCCCCCCCCCCCCCAGTGGGGCCACCGCCCACCCACGGACCCCAGGCACCAAGAGGCCAGCGACCCCACCCCCCGGGGTGGAGACCGGCCCGCGCCCCCCGGCACGAGCTCCCCCAGGCACCCCCACAGCGGGCCCGCCCCAGCGCCTCTGTTGCACACCCCGGGGACCCCCATGCCCAAAGAAGTCCCCCCGCCCAGGGGAGCCCACGTTGCCAAGAGGCACTACCCTCCTTAATCCAGCATCTCCCGACTCGCAGACACACCCCTCCTCACACCTTCACACCCACATGCTCCCATGCGCATCCATATGCACTAACTCCCTCTCACTCACCCAGACCGACCCATTCTCTCTCACTCCTGTACTCATTCAAACTCACCCCTCATTCACCCTTGTTTCATAAGATGGCTGCGAAGCAGATGCAGCAAGCCTGAACACGCACCAGTGTCCGGCAGTGACCAGGGAGACCAGCAGTGCAGGCCACAAAAGCAGACCCCCACCCCCGGCGTCCATCTGAGCGACCAATCAGCAGACCACCATAGGTGCCCCAAGATGCCACCTGACATGCAAAGCACTGCACAAAACCGACCCACCATCACCACCTCCATTCATCACCCCCTCACTCTCATTTACGCTCATATTCAGCCCCCATCTCACTTCCTTGGTTGTATCTACATATTCAGTAGCACCCAAGGATTTTGACAACATGATAGGTCCCAGGACCCCCACTAGGCCCCCACGCCCCCAGCAGAAGTAGGGCAACAGGGGTGGGGGAACACCCCCACCCCCCTCCCCCCGCATAGAACATGGTGGGTGCGTGTCGGTTATATGATGTAATTGTGTGTAAATGTGCGGACTGGGCAGCACGGTGGTGCAGTGGTTAGCATTGTTGCCTTACAGCTAGAAGGTTCCTGGTTTGAATCCCCAGGCTGGCAGGGGTTGGAACCTTTCTGTGTGGAGTTTGCATGTTCTCCCTGTGCTGCGTGGGTTTACTCCGGGGGCTCCGGTTTCCTCCCACAATCCAAAGACATGCATGTTAGGTTAATTGGCTGTTCTAAATTGTCCCTAGATATGTCTCCTATAGGCCCTTAGAATAGAGGGTTAGTACTAGTGAAAGCGCTTTGAGTAGTCTTTGTGACTAGAAAAGCGCTATATAAGTGCAGGTTAGTTAGTTAGTTAGTTAGTTACTACCAAAGTGCAATTAAAGTTGGGGGGATAGTGATTGGAGCACCGCTAGCCACTGCGATGGGCAGCAGGGCCCCATCCCCCCAAGCCCTCAGTGTCTAAAATGCAATTAAAATTGAGGTGAGTGCAACCCCACCGCACAGCAAAGGTATCCCCTTCACCGACACAGTGCGGCACCCCCCCCACCCCAAAGCCCTAAATGTAACAAAAAAGATGTACATTCCACCCAGAGTCAGGGGGAGGGGGAGGGCGGGAAATAAGACTGGGAAATAGGCGGTCTAAAAGCGAGCCCCCCCCCCCACCCGAAGCCAGCTTGCAGACTGGCTCATGAGGCCACCCACTGCCCTCAAATCCCAACCCAGGGCGAGGGCCGCCAGTGGAAACAGCCCAGGACCCACCAGCATCACGCCCCGGCACTCCCAGCACCACTAACATGATGGGGCAGCTATACCAATTTCCACTCATCTTACACACACAAACATGGACAACAACAGTCACAATAGTGAACAATGGGCCGGACCCACACGGCGCCCAACATGCCAGGTGACACCCCCGAGCACCCATGCAGGCCCACGACCACCCACCCCAGACACACACCAACAGTTGCAGGCCGCCCTGCAACCACAGCCACCCTGGAGCAACCCGATGGAAACACGGCCATCAACCCGTGCCAATGGCCCCCCAACCACCAACACACACCCACCACCAAAGACACTAGGGGCGATGCGACAAAGCACCTCACCCCGCAACACAACAGCAGGGCAGCCGGGACAAGCAGGTCCCAAAACGCCAGCCCCCATGCCACTGGATGGACTGCCCAACCCCTGCCACCCAATAAAATTCTCCTACCCATACACACATCCTCCATCCCCCAGACATCCACCCACAAGTAAACGCTTCCATACACACACGTACCCCCACCCACCATCACACATGCCCACCTACACCCACGCACAGCCCCACCTGCCCACTCAACACACACCTGTAGCGTCCTCCTGGACACGCCGTAGCTGGCTGGCATGCCTCGATGAGCCATTGGACAACCAGAAGTACGCTGCTCCCAACTTCGCCACTATCCGCAGACGTGTTTGATGTTTTGCTGGCTGTCGTCTGGCCCATCTTCACCGTGGTCGCTCATCACCCCAAACCTGAACCAAGACCATAACCCTAAGTGAGGCCCTGCTCGGCCTGGTGTGCTGTTGCTGAGCATACGGTAACTCCATGCTTGTCGGTCTGGCCCTGTCCTCTTCTAAAAATGCTGTAGCTGCAGACCCCCCCACCCAACTGCAGCTGAGCACTAGAGACATCTGGGGCTAGCATGGTGTCACTTGCCAACGTGGGTGCCCCCGCCGCCACGCTCGGTACGCCCCACTAAAACTTCACGAGCACCGACACTGAGACTTTCCTGTGCCGAACCTGAGTGAAGCTGGTCCGGCTCGAAAGCAAGACTGTCCGTTAGTTCTTCAACCCAAAACCACGTCCTCTTTGACCACAGGAACTGGCGGGTTCCAGCGGCCACAACGCGACCATTCATTCCCAGCACCATCTTTAATGGCGAAAACCAGTACATAGAATAGGTCACGGCCTGCATGCCGCCATCTGGAATGTAAAGTCAATCATCCTCGCCAACTTGTAACAAGCAGTTAACTCCACAGTCCCAACAGTGCACAGTCTGCTACCTCCGTAGCCATACAATGGCGCCGGGTTACTTCTTATCCTATGGTGGGGGAAAAACTTCTTCACCGTGGCCCAATTCAGCATTGACCGCACCGCTGCCGTATCGAGTAACAGTGGCACCTCTACACTGTCTAACTCCACCGTACAATACGTATACCCATTAGTGCTTTGGCTCACCATATGGATGGTTGTCGGGGGTGGGCAGGATGATTTCTTCCGTGGGATCTCAGGCTCAGATAAGTGGCGCACCCTGGCCTAGTGATTCAAGCATCCACATCTGCTACAACGTTTTCCTCTTGCCAGGCATTCTTTCGCTTAATGGCAGTGTGTTGCAGACCCACAACCCTTGCATGAGGGTTTTTCCGGGGCAGACCTTCAGCTGGCAGCATTGGTTTCTATAAAATCGCCACCCAAGCTATTCTCGCTGTCCGAGTCCGCAACATTTGCTGGGGCAAATAGTAGGTTTTTTTTTGCTCCAAAACTAGCTTATCTGCAGCCTCCAACTGGAGAGCTAGCTCAACAGCTCTAGCTAACGTCAAGTCATTCGGCGCCATTAGTAGCCTAGTTCGCACTCCAGCATTGCACGTGTGCTCTGCTAGTTGGTCACACATCATTTTATCTTCAAGCTGTCCAAAACGGCACTTGCTAGCTAGCTGCCTCAAATCAGCAACATGTTGATGGATAGGCTCACCTACACATCCAGCGCTGTGATGTAAGTTTGGAAAGCCTCGAACCAACGCGGCCAAGGCACCGGCAGCTCGCCCGGGAGCTCAAGGAAGGGACAGAGTGGTGTAACGCGTGCCTCCATACGTTAATCCTTAGTCGCCAAATGTTATGTCCACAAACCTGGCGATGAATCAGGCAAAGAGAGTGGTAACGTCGAACACAGCTTTATTGATGTTAATGATAAGCAGTACACGGCAAGCACCCAGCGGGGTCATCTGTCACAAGAGGAAGTGCCAATGATGACCCACCCCACTACATAGGGCAGTGCGGTGACGCAACAGAAAGTGGGCATCACCACACTGCAGTTCATAATAAGTGCGCCATCACACGACCCATTGTAGCAAGTAATGATTCCCTTCTTGAGCCATTGTCCATGATGATTATTTCATTAAGCCCTGTGTCCAGAAACTTCCCTCATATATTCTGGATTCTACTGATCTTATTAATAAAATATCAACATTAAAAGATCTACCTAATGACATTATTTTGTCTACACTAGATGGAGAAAGCCTTTACACAAACATTGATCAAGACAGATGCATAGAGGCGCTTGAACATTATTTAAAAGACTGTCCCGAGGAGTCTCTCCACCCAGCACACTTATTTGTGAGTTGGCTACTTTGGTTCTTAAACTGAACTATTTCACCTTTAATGGGGATTTTCTTCTGCAATGTAAAGGCACAGTGATGGGTTCCACTTTTGCCCCAGAGTATGCAAATTTGTATGTGGGTTTCTTTGAACGTCAGTTCATCTTCAGCTCATATAGAAACCCCTTTTTCCCTAAGATTCTTAAATGGTTTAGATACCTTGATGATGTCCTTTGCATTTTTCAGGGAACCATTGACGAGCTGGCTGATTTTGTCCAACTCCTCAATAGTGTAAACCCTGACCTCACATTTTCAGTTGAATACGACCATCTATCAACTTCTATCAACAGATCAACTTCCGGTTGTGGCATGTAAGGTGAGGATGCACAGGTAAAGGCTCCCAGTTCGTTTTTTGCTATCTTCCTTTAAAACTCAGTTTAGGCTAGCGTTTTTAGCTGTTGCTTTGTCACTGCTGCTGGAGAATAAAAACAGTACTCCTGCTCGTGCGAAAAAAGAGAGAAATTGCCAGTCTCATAACTTAATATAGTAATGTCTGGTGAAGCAATTCATCAGTCCCCTCACACTCCGGGAGAACAAAGGGACTTCTCCCACGTGTTTTCTTTTCTACGATCTACGATCACAGAGCCTGAATCAACATACATCGTCCGGGATCATGGGTCCCAAGAAAGCTCAGCAGACTGAGGAGGTGGATGATATTAAAAGATCGTTCGACTTCTTGGCTGAAGAGATTTCTGCTGTTAAGCTGCAGCAAAAAAACATCCTGGGCCTGCTCGAGGAGGTGAAAGCCTTGCGGATCCAGAATGCCGAGAAGGACAAGAGGCTGGCGTATCTGGAGAGCAGAGTGTCAGACCTGGAGCAGAACACTCGGGTGAACGACGTGATCATCACTGAGCTCCACATTAAACCCCAATCGTACGCTCGGGCAGTGGCCGCGGACAGCGGAGGGAGGCTCGACGCGCTGGAAGACGAATCCACGGAACAACAAGTGGCGGCCTTCATGCAGTCCAAAGGAATCCAGCTGGACTTCAACACCATTGAGGCCTACCACCCTCTGCCCAGGAAAAACAGCGACAAACCGGCTGTGATCATGAGGTTTGTGAATAAATAACACAAGACTGCACTGCTAAAACAAGGTAGGAAACTGAAAGGAACGAACATTTACATAAATGAGCACCTTACAAAAGGAAACGCAGAAATAGCCAGAAAAGCAAGATACCTGAGAAAGCAGAAAAAGATTCAAAACACCTGGACATCAAACTGTAAAATATACATAAAATTAAATGGATCACCTGAAGAAGCCAAGGTCATTAACATCCGAAATATTATGGAACTGGACAAATATCAATGAATATTATGAACTGGAGTCGACAGCAAAGAGACAATTGTAGGACACTGAAGGATTATACTCATCTGCATCAGGACATTTAACAACATGAAACAAAAGATTAACAAACAGGAACAACAGGAACTGAAAGTTTTTGAATATACAGATAACAACCCACAGGACGTAGAATATAACATAGACCCTGATAATAATTTATTTAGCTCCATCAATAATGACTGTAGTTACTACACGGATGAACAGTTTAACTGATTTCAATATTTCTATGATCCACTTCAACAGCAGAAGTCTCTATGCCAACTTTAATAACATTAAACGTTATTTACATCAGTTTAAAAAGCCATTTAATATTGTGGCAATATCAGAGACGTGGCTCAGTGAAGAGAAAGGAGTGGATTTTACCATGGATGGCTATGAATTAAATTATATAAATAGAAAAGTGAAAAAAAGGAGGAGGAGTTGCAATTTATGTTGACAAGAGCTTGCAATACAAGGTTGTTGAAAATTTGCCAGTAACTGTGGATGATTTATTTGAATGTATTACAATAGAAATCTGTCTGGACAATGTGAAGAATGTAGTAGTGAGCTGTGTATATAGAACACTTGGATCAAACATTGACTTATTTAAGGACTGGATGGAAAAAATGTATGCAAAACTAACTCATAAAGTTATGTTCATCTGTGGGGATTTTAATATAGATCTTAAGAATTCAAAACAACATAGGTTAACAGTAGAATTTATCAACACAATGTACAGCATGGGCTTACATCCAACAACTGCCGGACCTAGCAGAATCACGTCACACAGTGCCACACTAATAGATAACATATTCACAAACATTATGGAAAATAATATCATGAGTGGGCTTTTATTGAATGATATCAGTGACCACCTACCGATTTTTGTTGTCTATCAATGTGATTATAGGAAGAAAAAGTATACCAAAAATATTAAATATAAAAGAATAAGAACTGAAGAATCTATGTATTTACTGGCAAAGGAATTATTAATACAAGACTGGAAGATAGCTTATGATGAAAATGAATATAAATAAAGCATATGATAATTTTTTACAAATATTTCAATCATTGTACAATAAAAACTGTCCTATAAAACAATACAGTGACAGACAACAAAACAAAAATAATCCTTGGGTCACCAAGGGGTTAATAAATGCATGTAAAAAGAAGAATACATTATATAAACAATTCATTAAGTGCAGAATGGTAGAGGCTGAGATCAAATATAAAAGATATAAAAATAAGCTTACTAATATAATGAGGACTTGTAAGAAAGAATATTACAACAGAATATTAGAGGATAATAAAAATAACTTAAGAGGAATATGGCAGGTACTCAATGGGATTATTAGTAATCGACCTAAGAATGTTAATTATCCAGAATATTTTATTGAAAATGGCAATTTGATAAATAATATGGAGGATATGGTCAGTGGTTTCAATAAATTTTTTGTAAATGTTGGTCCTAAATTAGCAAAATCAATAGTGACACCAGAAACAAACAACAGTGGTTCTGTAAATGAAATAGAAGACAGAAATTCAAACACAATCTTTTTGGGTGCATTTACTGAAAAGGAATTTATCGAGACTGTGAGTAAATTTAAGAACAAAAAATCAACGGACTGGAATGAAATTGACATGACAATAGTGAAAAAAGTAATTGAAGGAATTGTTAAACCACTCACCCACATCTGTAACCTGTCATTTCAAACTGGTACATTTCCAGACAAAATGAAAATAGCAAAAGTAATACCACTATACAAAACAGGAGACAGTCATTATTTCACAAATTGCAGGCCGGTCTCTTTACTCTCACAATTCTCCAAAATACTTGAAAAAATCTTCACTAAGAGACTGGATGATTTCATTGAAAAACACAACCTCCTTACAGACAGCCAGTATGGTTTTAGAGCAGATAAATCTACATCTTTGGGCTGCACGGTGGCGCAGTGGTTTAGCACTGTGGCAGCACAGTTTTACCCTCGGCCGGGGGATCGCGGGGATCATGAGATCGTGAGTTCGATCCCAGCCCCCGACCAACAGTGAGCTGTGTGGAGTTTGCATGTTCTCCCCGTGTTGCGTGGGTTTACTCCGGGATTTCTCCAGTTTCCTCCCGCACACCAAAAAAAACATGTAGGTTTAGGGCGCTCGCGCACGCAGCGACCAGCAGCCGGTGGCTTGTCACCAGACTGCAAACCAAGTCTACCTACGGGTACAAATAAGTAACAAAAAAAAAAAAAAATCTTTGGCACTGATTGAACTTATTGACGAAATTACTAGTTGTATAGATAAAAAAAAAAGTTTGTTGTAGGAGTATTTATAGATTTAAAGAAAGCTTTTGACACCACTGACCACAGAATACTACTAAGGAAACTGGAAAGGTATAGGATAAGAGGGGTCAGACTGAGTTGGGTGGAAAGTTATTTAAGTAACAGACAACAATTTGTACAGATTGGTGAGCACAAATCACTGTTTAAGGACATCACTTGTGGTGTGCCCCAGGGGTCAGTTTTGGGACCCAAACTCTTTATCTTGTATATAAATGACATATGCCAAGTATCAAAAATTCTGAAATTTATTTTGTTTGCGGATGACACAAATATCCTTTGCACTGGTGAGAATTTGCAGCAGGTTTTAGAGATGGTCACAACTGAAATGAAAAGGTTACGCAGTGGTTCAACAAAAATAAATTATCTCTAAATCTGAAAAAAACAAAGATTATGTTGTTTGGACATTATAAAATAAATCATGAAATAATGGTAACGATAGATGATACTGTGGGACACAAATGTGGGTTTCATATGCACAAATGTATATCACCTTATGCTTCATGTGTATATCACTGTATGCTTACTGTATGCTTCACGTCTCAGATGAACAAAGAACTGAGCCTCCTCGGAGATAACAGGAGGATGTGAAATGTGGTCTTTGATATGCAAAGAGATGGCTGTGGGGGATTTCCTGGCTGCCAGTGACTTTGGGTGGAGGTGATATGATCTGAAAGGAATGCATTGTGACTGGAGCTTTGAAGCTCCTGGGGTATAAAAGGAGATGAATGTCTGGTTTCTTCCTCTTTTCCTGTATTGTTGATGTTGGAGAATGTGAATAAACCTGACTCGTGAGATAAACTCTGCCTCGTCCTTTCACATTCCCACACTGGTGACCCTAAGACGATGAGTGAAAGAAATTCCCCCGAACCAGCCGGGTCAGGAGCTCCCAGCCAGGCGTATGCCGCTACCGTCCAGCTACCGGACTTTTGGCGAGATAACCCGTGCTCCTGGTTCCTCTTGGTCGAAGCACAGTTCGCCCTCCGGGAGATAAAGGTAGATGAGACGAAATTCTACCATGTAATTGCCAAGCTCGACAACCGCACAGCTCGGCATGTGCAGAGCCTTTTGGTGAAGCCACCGGCTGATGAAAATACAGCACATTCGACAGGGAGTTGTTAGCGCTCCACTTGGCCATTCGCCACTTCCAGTTCTGGCTGGAGGGACACCGTTTCACCGCGTTCGTTGATCACAAGCCGCTGACTTTCGCGATGGCCAAGGTTTCAGAACCGTGGTCAGGCCGGCAGCAGAGACAGCTGGCCGTGATCTCAGAGTTTACTACCGATATCCAGCATGTGGCGGGTAAACTTAATGAAGTGGCAGACTGCCTCTTGCGCGCCGTGGCGGCTCCAGTCCACGTGGGGGTAGATTATGCAGCCATGGCTGCGGATCAGGTTAGCGATGCGGACGTGCGTGTGCTCCAGTCTGGACCAACAGGGTTAAGACTGGAGAGCAGGGTGCTGCAAGATGGTATGCCCCCCCCTAATCTGCGATGTCTCCACTGGGCGACCGCGTCCGGTGGTACCCGCTGCGTGGCGCCACCGCGTTTTTGACTCGATTCATTCTCTGGTGCACCCGGGAGTGCGCGCGTTGGTCAAAATGGTGGGAGAGAAATTTGTATGGCCGAGCCTGTGCAAACAAGTTAGGGAGTGGGCAGCAGCCTGCATGGCCTGTCAACGAGCCAAGGTACACAGGCATACGAGAGCTCCTTTGGAGCCGTTTCACATCCCGGCTAAGAGGTTCGATCATGTTCACGTGGACCTCGTAGGCCCCCTCCCGCCATCACAGGGGTACACACACCTTCTGACAATGGTAGACCGCACCACGCGCTGGCCAGAAGTGGTCCCACTGGCGTCAACTACAGCTGAGGAGGTGGCGCGCACATTTTTAACAGCATGGGTAGCGCGTTTTGGAGTCCCGTCGGACGTTACGTCAGACAGAGGCCCTCAATTTGTTTCAGATCTTTGGTCAGCAATGGCCCGCAGCCTGGGGGTAACGATCCACCGCACAACCGCGTACAATCCGCAGGCTAACGGGTTATGCGAACGTTTTCACAGGTCATTGAAAGCGGCTCTCAGAGCGTCGCTTACGGATGCAAATTGGGTGAACAGGCTACCATGGGTTTTATTGGGGTTGCGTTCTAACTACTAACTAACTAACTAACCTGCACTTATATAGCGCTTTTCTAGTCACAAAGACCACTCAAAGCGCTTTCATTAATACTAACCCTCTATTCTAAGGGCCTATAGGAAACAGATATCTAGGGACAATTTAGAACAGCCAATTAACCTAACATGCATGTTTTTGGCATGTGGGAGGAAACCGGAGAAATCCCGGAGTAAACCCACGCAACACGGGGAGAACATGCAAACTCCACACAGATCACTGTTGGTCGGGGGCTGGGATCGAACCCACGATCCCACGATCCCCACAATCCCCCGGCCAAGGGTAAACTGTGCTGCTGCAGTGCTAACCACTGCGCCACCGTGCAGCCCGAGTTCTGCACCTAAAGAGGATTTAGAAGCCTCCCCGGCGGAGCTAGTTTTTGCGCAGCCACTTCGGCTGCCCGGGGAGTTTCTCCCAGATAATCCTGCGCCAGAATGTTCCCCGACTCAGCTGTTGCAGCATGGCACGGAATCGGGCACGCTGCCTGGCCCCGTTCACCACAGTTTTCCACGCGTTTTTATACCTAACACTTTAAAAAACGCTGAGTTTGTTTTTGTCAGACACGATGCCCATCGCCTGCCGCTTCGACCACCTTATGATGGGCCGTTTAGAGTGCTGGAAACAGGGGATAAGCATTTTTTGCTAGATTTGGGGGGCAGGAAGGAGAAGATTGGCATTAACAGGCTCAAACCCGCCTTTGTGGTGGCTGACGACGATGTGCTGTTGGCCACGGCTCCTCGGCGCGGCAGACCCCCTAGAGAACATCCCCCAGTGCACCCACAGGGATTGACTAACAATTCTCACCCTCAGACAGCAGCCCCCCCAGCAGGATGGCGCCACGGAAGTGTTGAAGCCGACTTACAGCAGATATGGGAGGAGACTGAGGCCCAAGCAACATGTGTAATGATTTTATCATGACAGGCTGACTGTTATTCCGTTGTTATATCTTAGACATTTGGGGGGGGGGGGGTCATGTGGGACATATATGTGGGTTTCATATGCACAAATGTATATCACCTTATGCTTCATGTGTATATCACTGTATGCTTACTGTATGCTTCACGTCTCAGATGAACAAAGAACTGAGCCTCCTCGGAGATAACAGGAGGATGTGAAATGTGGTCTTTGATATGCAAAGAGATGGCCGTGGGCGATTTCCTGGCTGCCAGTGACTTTGGGTGGAGGTGATAAGATCTGAAAGGAATGCATTGTGACTGGAGCTTTGAAGCTCCTGGGGTATAAAAGGAGATGAATGTCTGGTTTCTTCCTCTTTTCCTGTATTGTTGATGTTGGAGAATGTGAATAAACCTGACTCGTGAGATAAACTCTGCCTCGTCCTTTCACATTCCCACAATACCCGTATAGAAACAATACAGGAAAATAAGTTTCTGGGGGTGACGCTAGACATAATCAGAATCAGAATCAGAATCAGGTTTATTGCCATTGTTCATGTAGTACACAAACTAGGAATTTGTCTCGGTGCAATGCTGCAACATTAAACATGATAAGATAAAAGAAATAAACTATACATGCAATAAAGTGTAGAATAAGAGTAAGTGATACTGGTCAGCAGTTAAAATATATTAGCGAGCAGCAGATACTGTGGAGAACTATATAGTGCAGTCGGTAATGCAGGAAGAAAACAGTGATGATTGACATGAGTCTGGTTGAGCTGCTGTACATAGTGCACGAGAGTCAATAAGTCACTTAGTGTTCAGCAGTCTGATGGCAGAGGGGAAGAAGCTGTTCATGTGACGGGAGGTTTTAGTCTGGATGGACCGAAGTCTTCTACCAGAGGGGAGGGGGGCAAACAGCACGTGACCAGGGTGTGAGGGATCGGCTATGATCCAGCCAGCACGCCTCCGGGTCCTGGAGATGTACAGATCCTGGAGAGATGGGAGCTTGCAGCCGATCACCTTCTCAGCAGTGCGCACGACGCGCTGCAGCCTTAGTCTGTCCCTGGCAGTGGCTCCTGCGTACCACACGGTTATGGAGGTGGTGAGGATGGACTCGATGATGGCTGTGTAGAACTGCACTAACATCTTGGTGGGTAGCTTGAGCTTCCTCAGCTGCCGCAGGAAGAACATCCTCTGCTGGGCTTTTTTGATGAGTGAGCTGATGGTCGGCTCCCATTTGAGGTCCCTGGTGATGGTAGTGCCTAGGAAGCGGAAGGAATCAGCAGTGGTGATGGGAGAGCCTGAGAGGGTGAGGGGGGGCAGAGGGGTAGTGACTTTCCTAAAGTCTACAATCATCTCCACTGTCTTCAGAGCGTTCAGCTGCAGGTTGTTATTGTTGCACCAGGACGCCAGCTGGGCCACCTCTCTCCTGTAGGCGGACTCGTCGCCGTTGGAGATGAGCCCGATGAGGGTGGTGTCGTCCGCAAACTTGATCAACTTGACAGACTGGTGGCTGGAGGTGCAGGAGTTGGTGTAAAGGGAGAAGAGTAGGGGGGAAAGTACACAGTCCTGGGGTGATCCGGTGCTGATGCTAGTAGAGTCTGAGACAGTCTTTCCCAGCCGCACATGCTGCCTCCGGTCCGTCAGGAAGTCGGTGATCCACCTGCAGAGGGAGTCAGGCACGTTGAGCAGGGACAGCTTGTCCCGGAGCAGAGCGGGGCGGATGGTGTTGAATGCGGAGCTGAAGTCCACAAACAGGATCCTGGCGTAGGTTCCCGGGGAGTCCAGGTGCTGCAGGATGGAGTGGAGGGCCAGGTTGACTGCGTCGTCTACAGACCTGTTGGCTCGGTAGGCAAACTGCAGCGGGTCCAGGAGAGGGGTGGTGATGGACTTGAGGTGGGGCAGGACCAGGCGCTCAAAGGACTTCATGACTACAGAGGTGAGCCAATAAAATCTGCTGGAAATCTCACATCAGTCACATCCGGGCCAAGTTGGCAAAATGTATAGGCATACTGGGGAAGACAAGAAACATCTTGGACTATAAATCATTGGTTTTACTGTACAATTCACTGTTTCTACCTTATCTTAACTACTGTGTAGAAGTCTGGGGAAACACCTACAAGACCAACCTACAGTCAGTATGCACATTACAAAAAAGAGCTATAAGGATAATAAATAATGTAGGATATAGAGACCATACCAATTCATTGTTTTTAAAGTCACATGTCATAAAGTTCATGGATTTAGTTAAATGCATGGATTTAGTTAAAGTCATGTACAGGGCAATTAATAATCAACTCCCAACTAATATACAAAAAATATTTTAAAAAAAAGAGACAATGATCATAATTTGAGAGGAGACAAACTTTACAAAACCCAAGATACGAACAACTAAGAAAAGTCTGTGCATATCTGTCTGTGGGGTGGATTTGTGGAACAGCCTGGAGCCGGAACTGAAACTATGTACAAACAGATATCAATTCAAAAAGAGGTATAAACATTATTTGCTGAAAGAATATATGTTAGAAGGGTAGTATTTATATGTACGATTCACTATGCTCACTCTGGGACACTATGGGACACTATGGAATGGTGGGTGGGACAGCACTGTGTATATTTGTGTTGTTTGGGGCTGGTTTTGATGTATGGACTGTATGTCTGCTGGGATGGGTGGGTGTTAATGTTGATATGTACAAAATATAGTTAATTGTTTACTTGGGGTCTTAAATGTGGTAATTTGTATATATTTCACATGGGTGTATTTATGGAAAAGAGGAGTTGGAATTAATAAGTATTCACTTCTTCCTTCTCCCTTTTGAACACTGTATACTATTACTTTATTGCACTTGCCATTTGTTTTGTTTTTGTTTTACTTTTTTGTTCGAAATAAAGTATCTATCTATCTATCTACCATAAATGTGTGTCTTTTTTGGATATGTGGGTTGAATTATGTAATGGCAGTCTTGTCACTTCCCTATACCAAAAAAAAGACTGATAGGAACACTCTCCTTTTGGCCAACAGTTCTCATCCCAAAGGTCTTAAATATGGTTTACCAAAGAGTCAGTTTCATAGGCTTAGACACCTCTGTCACTCTGATGAGGATTTCATTGAGAAAGCTGGTTTCATGAAAAAATGCTTTCTAGACAGAGGCTACTCTACACAGTGTGCTGAGGAGGTTGCTTTTTCTAAGTCACGTTCTGAACTTTTACAGAAAAGTGTTTAAAAAGAAAAGAGTTTCTCTGTTTCTTGTATTACTCCATAATGTCCGCAGGCCTATATTCTTAAAGACACCATTCTTAAACACTGGCCTATCTTGATGTCCGACCCGGCCTTATCTCAACTTTTTAAAGATCCTCCTCTCTTTGTTTATACAGGTACATCTCAAAAAATTAGAAAATCATGAAAAAGTTCAATATTTTTTGTCATTCATTTCAGAAAGTGAAACCCATATATTATATAGTGTGGAAATGTGAAAATGACGAGGCAGAGTTTTTCTCACGAGTCAGGTTTATTCACATCTTCCAACATCAGCAAAGCAGAAAAAAGAGAAACACAGAAGCATTCGTCCTTTATATACCAGGACCCTCCCAGTTCACAGTCACATTGCATTTCAATCACAAGTAACAATGCATTTACTCTTTGATCCCATAACCTCCTTTTCATAGTCTTCGGCACACCCGGAAATCCCCCAAGGCCGTCTCTTGCATACCAAAGGCTAAACTTTCACATCCTCCTGTTATCTCCAAGGAGACTCAGTCCTTTGTTCTAATCTGAGATGTGAGGCCTAAAGTGATACATTTGTGTCCCACAAGACCCCCCCCCCCCCAAACATCTAAGATGGAACAACAGAATAACAGTCTGCATGTCATGATAAAATCATTACACATCAACCCACGTGCTACTTGGGCCTCAGCCAACTCCCGTATCTGCTGTAAGCGGGCTTCACCACTTCTGCGGCGCCATCATGCTGAGGGGCTGCTGTCTGGGGGTGAAAACTGTTTGTCAGAGCCTGTGGGTGTTCTGGGGAATTTTTCCGAGGGGGTCTGCCGCGCCGAGGAGCCCTGGCCAACAGCACATCCTCGTCCGCCACAGCAAAGGTGAGTTTGAGCCTGTTAATGCCAATCTTTTCTTTCCTGACCCCCAAATCTAGCAAAAAATGCTTGTCCCCTGTTTCCAGCACTCTAAATGGTCCATCATAAGGTGGCTACAGCGGCGGGCGATGAGCATCGTGTCTGACAAAAACAAACTCCGCGTTTTTCAAAGTCTTAGGCACAAAAACGCGCGGAAAACTGTGGTGAACGGGGCCAGGCAGCGTGCCCGATTCCGTGCCAAGCTGCAACAGCTGAGACGGGGAGCTATCTGGCGCAGGATTATCTGGGAGAAACTCCCCGGGCAGCCGAAGTGGCTGCGCAAAAACTAGCTCAGCTGGGGTGGCTTCTAAGTCCTCTTTAGGTGCAGAACGCAACCCCAATAAAACCCATGGTAGCTTGTCTACCCAATTTGCATCCGTCAGTGACGCCCTGAGGGCCGCTTTCAATGACCTATGAAAACACTCGCATAACCCATTAGCCTGCGGATTGTACGCGGTTGTGCGGTGAATTGTGACACCCAGGCTGCGGGCCATTGTTGACCAAAGTTCGGAAACAAATTGAGGGCCTCTGTCGGATGTAATGTCCAACGGGACTCCAAAACACGCCACCCATGCAGTTAAAAACGCGCGCGCCACCTCCTCGGCTGTCGTTGACGTCAGTGGAACCACTTCCGGCCAGCGCGTGGTGCGGTCCACCATTGTCAGAAGGTGTGTGCACCCCTGTGATGGCGGGAGGGGGCCTACGAGGTCCACGTGAACATGGTCGAACCTCTTAGCCAGGATGCGAAACAGCTCCAAGGGAGCTCTCGTGTGTTTGTGTACCTTGGCTCGTTGACACGCCATGCAGGCTGCTGCCCACTCCTTAACTTGTTTGCACAGGCTCAGCCATACAAATTTCTCTCCTACCATTTTGACCGACGCATGCACTCCTGGGTGAGCCAAAGAATGAATCAAGTCAAAAACGCGGCGGCGCCACGCGACCGGTACCACAGGACGCGGTCGTCCAGTGGAGACGTTGCAGATTAGGGGAGGCATACCGTCTTGCAGCACCCTGTTCTCCAGCCTTAACCCTGTTGGTCCAGGCTGGAGCGCACGCACTTCCGCGTCGCTAGCCTGTTCCGCGGCCATGGCTGCATAATCTATCCCTACGCGGACTGGGGCCGCCACGGCGCGCGAGAGGCAGTCTGCCACTACATTAAGTTTATCCGCCACATGCTGAATATCGGTAGTAAACTCTGAGATCGTGGCCAGCTGTCTCTGCTGCCGGCCTGACCACGGTTCTAAAACCTCGGCCATTGCGAAAGTCAGCGGCTTGTGGTCAACGAATGCGGTGAAACGGCGTCCTTCCAGCCAGAACTGGAAGTGACGAATGGCCAAATGGAGAGCTAACAACTCCCTGTCAAACGCGCTGTATTTACGTTCACTATCGCGCAAAGTCCTGCTGAAAAAGGCGAGTGGCTGCCAAGCCCCGGCTACATGCTGCTCCACAACCGCCCCTATAGCCACATCTGACGCGTCAGTAGTGAGCGCTATGCGGGCCGTTGGGTCCGGATGCACCAACAACGCAGCATTGGCCAGGGCTGCCTTGACTTCCGAGAACGTTCGCTCTCGCTTCGGGCACCATTCGATTTTATTCGCAGGTTTTTGTTTTTTGAGCGCGGCGTACAGTGGTTGCATGAGCTGCGCTGCGCGGGGGAGGAAACAATTATAAAAATTCACCATTCCCCAAAACTCCTGTAACGCCCTGACCGTTTGTGGCTGGGGAAAATTTGTTACCACGCGCACTTTGTCAGGTAGCGGAACCGCTCCTTCTGGAGAGACGCGATGCCCCAAAAAATCAATCTGCGCCACCCCGAACTGACACTTCGCTGGGTTGATTATTAAACCGTGCTCTCCCAACCTCTGGAAAACTGCCGTGAGGCGGTTTTCGTGTTCGTCTTCGGACGCGCTGGCTACTAAGATGTCGTCCAGGTAGACGAATACGAAAGGGCGACCGCGCAACACCGCGTCCATCATGTGTTGGAACGTCTGCGCAGCGCCTTTAAGCCCAAATGGCATGCGCAAAAACTCGAATAGACCAAACGGAGTTATTACCGCTGTTTTGGGTATGTCCTCAGCGTGCACTGGGACTTGGTGGTAACCGCGGACCGAGTCTATCTTAGAAAAAACGCGCGCCCCCGCCAAATGAACGGAAAAATTTTGGATATGGGGGATTGGGTAGCGGTTGTGCGCTGTGGCGTTGTTCAACCTGCGGAAATCTCCGCAAGGTCGTCACGAGCCATCAGCTTTCGGGACCATGTGAAGCGGGGAAGCCCATGGGCTGTTAGAACACCTGATGATGCCCAACCTTTCCAGGTTGGCAAACTCCTCGCGCGCTATGGTCAGTTTAGCTGCATCCAAGCGCCAAGCTTTTGCAAAAACGGGCGGGCCGGTGGTAGTAATAAAATGTTCCACCCCGTGTTTAGCGACGGCTGCTGAAAATGTGGGGACCGTGAGTGCTGGGAACTGAGTCAACAATGTGTGGAACTTACCACTTGCAGCTGTGACGTTGGCTTGTGCTGTTGGCGGGGCCACTCGGGCTGTACAGGGAATAGAATAGAAAGAAAGTGCATTAACCAGGCGCCTGTTAGCGAGATCAACCAACAAACCATGTGAGCACAGAAAATCAGCCCCCAACATATTGAAATTCACTGCTGCTATGACAAAAGTCCACTCGAATGTATGGCCGTGTAAAGACAGAAGCAGAGTCCTCTCACCAAAGGTCTTAATCTCCGAGTCGTTCGCTGCTGCCACCCTGGGACCTCTGGAAACTGCCAGCCGGTCAGCGGAGGAAGGTGTGATGAAACTCAACTGGGAGCCTGTGTCCACGAGGAAATGCCTCCCCGAGCGTGCATCCTTCAAGTAGAGCAGCTTGTTCTCCTCCCCGAGGGTCGCAGCTGCTACCGACCCCCGGTCTTGGCATTTCCCGAGCGCTTGAATTGGCATGGTGGTATACATTTGCGTGCCTTCTCTGCAAAGCGGCGATGATAGAAACAGAGGGTGTCTCCTCCGCGATCCTTGGCCCCCGCCGCCGCCGTCGTCGGTGATTCTACTACCGCCGTCTCTGCCCCCCCCCCCCCCCATCTCTGGCCACTGCGCCGAACTCCATCGCTGCTGCGGTGGCCGCGCGTTGTTTGCTGGCGTTGAGAATTCGATGCGCCTCCTGGGCCAGCGCGTGGAAGTCCCGCTGGGCCAACAACGGCGAACTGGCCAGGGCCGCTCTCGTGGCCGACGGTAGGGTCCTGAGGAAAATGTGGGTGAAGATGAAGTCGTCATCATCTGAGCCCCTCAACCTCAGCATGTTCTCCATCAGGTCAATGGGCATGCCATCTCCCAAGTCGTTCAGAGCCAGGAGCCTCTCCACTCTCTCCTCGACTGAGAGAGTGAAGCGCTGGATGAGTGCAGCCTTCAACCCGCTGTATTTGTCGTTGGCCGGTGGCCGCTCCAATAGGCTCTCCACATGCCGAGCCGTGCGGTTGTCGAGCTTTGCAATCACATGGTAGAACTTCGTGTCATCTACCGTTATCCCCCAGAGGGCGAACTGTGCTTCGACCAAGTGGAACCAGGAGCGCGGGTTGTCCTGCCAAAAGTCCGGTAGCTGGATCGTAGTGGCATACGCTTGGCTGGGGGCTCCCGATGCGTCTGGCTCCGGGGAATTCTCTACGTGTTGCATGCTACGTCTTAGGGTCACCAGTGTGGAAATGTGAAAATGACGAGGCAGAGTTTATCTCACGAGTCAGGTTTATTCACATCTTCCAACATCAGCAAAGCAGAAAAAAGAGAAACACAGAAGCATTCATCCTTTATATACCAGGACCCTCCCAGTTCACAGTCACATTGCATTTCAATCACAAGTAACAATGCATCTACTCTTTGATCCTATACATTCTTTTCATAGTCTTCAGCACACCCGGAAAACCCCCAAGGCCGTCTCTTGCATACCAAAGGCTAAACTTTCACATCCTCCTGTTATCTCCAAGGAGACTCAGTCCTTTGTTCTAATCTGAGATGTGAGGCCTAAAGTGATACATATGTGTCCCACAATAGATTCATTACACAGAGACTGATATATTTCAAGTGTTTATTTAATTTTGGTGATTATGGTTTCCAGCCCATGAAAACCCAAAATTCAGTTTCTCAAAAAATTAGAGTATTACATAAAATTAATTTTAAAAAATAGTTTTTTTAATACAGATGTGGACCGACTGAAAAGTATGTCCATGTACACACTCAGTACTTGGTCGGGGCTCCTTTTGGATTAATTACTGCATCAATGTGGCGTGGCATGGAGACAATCAGCCTGTGGCACTGCTGAGGTGTTATGAATGACTTTGGTCTTCATAAAACACAGTGGACCAACACCAGCAGATGACCTCTGTTCAGATAAAAGTAAATTTTGCATTTCATTTGGAAATCAAAGTCCCAGAGTCTGGAGAAAGAGTGGAGAGGCACAGAATCTAAGTTGCTTGAGGTTTAGTGTGAAGTTTCCACAGTCAGTGATGATTTGAGGAACCATGTCATCTGCTGGTGTTGGTCCACTGTGTTTTATCAAGACCAAAGTCAGCGCAGTCGTCTACCAGGTGCTGACAAGCTTTATGGAGAAGCTGATTTCATTTTCCAGAGGACTTGCCCACCCCCACACACTGCTAAAAGTATCAAAACCTGGTTTAATGACCATGGCATCACTGTGTTTGATTGGCCAGCAAACTCTCCTGACGTAAACGGGCAGTGCGGTGGCGCAGTGGTTAGCACTGCACCAGCACAGCAACTCACCCTTGGCCATGGGATCCCTGGTTCGATCCCAGCCCCTGACCAACAGTGATCTGTGTGGAGTTTGCATGTTCTCCCCGTATCTGCGTGGGTTTACTCCGGGATTTCTCCGGTTTCCTCCCACAGGCCAAAAACATGCAGGTTAGGTTAACTGGAAACTCTAAAGTGGCCCTAGGTGTGAATGTGTGTGTGAATGGTTAAGGGATAGCGCTGTACCGTGGCTGCTTCATCCATCCAGGTGGATGGCCTCAATTTCCCCTCTGGGGATCAATAAAGTATACAAACCCCATAGAGAATCTATGGAGGATTGTCAAGAGGAAGATGAGAGACACCAGACCCAACAATGCAGACGAGCTGAAGGTCACTATCAAAGCAACCTGGACCTTCATAACACCTCAGCAGTGCCACAGGCTGACCACCTCCACGCCACGCCACATTGATACAGTAATTAATCCACGAGGAGCCCCGACCAAGCATTAAATGTGTACATGGACATACTTTTCAGTAGGTCCACATTTGTATTAAAAAATAATTTTTTAAAATAAATTTTATGTAATATTCTAAGTTTTTGAGAAAATGAATTCTGAACGCTCTGTAATGAATCTATATAATACATGGGTTTCACTTTCTGAAATGAGTGACAAAAAATATTGAACTTTTTCATGATATTCTAATTTTTTTAGATGTACCTGTAGAAGCGGTCCAAATCTATGTAACAAGCTGGTGCAGGCCAATATTAAAGCAGGTCCAAAACAGACTCTTCTTGCCCAGTACCAAATGGGAATTATCCCTGAGGTCACTGTGCTCAGTGTCACAACACATGGAAGACGATTCTGTCTGTTCACATCCAAGATCAGGCACACGCTTTCCTCAAGGTCTCAATGAAGACTTTGATATGAGTGTTATGCTGTGATTCAGGATGTGTTCCAGTCCTTTTCAGTTCTTGTATTGTGAAACTTGAGATCGATGGTTCATGATGGCCTCAGGCTGATGGTTTTTATAGCTCGTTTCTTTTGAGATTTTTAAAAATGGTATCTTTGATTCATCTGAGTCTTATTTATTGATATTGGTAATGTTATTACCTCCGCCAAGGAGGTTATGTTTTCATCGGCGTTGGTTTGTCTGTCTGTCTGTCTGTCTGTCTGTTTGTTAGCAAGATAACTCAAAAAGTTATGGACGGATTTTCATGAAATTTTCACAGATTGTCAGAAATGGGGTATCCTACAGATGATTAGATTTTGGTGGTGATCCGGATCACCGTCCAGAAGAAAACCGCCATTACGGAAAATGCGATTTTCGTGAATAACTACTGAACCACTAATCCTATCATTGTCAATCCAATTGCTAGTCATATGTTTTCATGGTCAAGGAATCTGAAAACGTACACACAAACACTGTATGGGGGGAACTGTGGCATTTGGCAGAGGTCTGCGCTCTCCGAGTGCTTTTCTAGTTGTACTTTTTGATTTGTTTGTTTTTATGTTCACCTTTGACCCCCCCCCCCCCCATCCTTTTTCTTAGAAAAGTTTGAGGTATGATATTCCTCCTTTCTTTAATTCTGATAGTCGGGATTACATTTCCCAGAAGACATGGCACTGCCACAGGGGTGTGTACACAGGTGTACAGCATACTGCTAATGACTAATACGGGAATGCTCTCCTATTTAGCCCTGTTCATTGTTATAGTCTGTATTGCTCTGATGAAGGTTTGACAGAACCGAAAGCTTAGCAGTAAAGTGAAAATTGCACTGACTAAGTGTGCAGACGTCTTTATTTCTATTTATACTTGGTTAATTGTCCAGCACCTTGCAAAGTCTTCGAGCTGGGTGGAGCGGCAGCATTTTCTACACCCTCATAGATGGAAAAAAACTCAACAAGTGTAAACAAACACATCTTTGACAGCTTGGCAAACAAACAAACAAAAAGAACCAGAAAAACATGGCGGATTCTGTTTTTGTGTCCCTGAACGTGCAGATTGTGCCGGACGACCTCACACATGCACACACTGCTGCCGCCACTGCTGGTCTGCAGGTGCGCGCTCTCCTCTGCATCTACAGTGAGGAGCCCTCGATGGAAACACTGGGTGTGTGCGCGTGTGACACCACCTGGTTGCTGGACGCCACCGCCAGGGATTTGACATTTAGTGGGTTTTTTTTGACAAACTTCTGACGAGCGTCTCCTGCAGATCATTATCAAAGCGTTTCTGTCTGCATAATCAAGACGAATGCTTGCGAACACAACAGCCATCATTTTGGTGGAGGAGCAGCTCTTGAGGATCCAACGAGGGGGAGATGTGCATATGTGTGTGTGTGTGGGGGGGTGGCCCTCCTGCTCCTGCTCCACCCGGGCGTCCTCTCCACACATTACACTTCCCATTTTCCCAAAGACGGATTTGTTGGCGGCAGCGATATAAAACGACGCCCCGGTGGTGACAATGTTTCCATCGACTTATTGAATCTTCGACAGAGGGTGTGTGGGGGGGGCAATCTCGGAGGCAGAGCGCAATCTAAAACATTGATGAATAAAAACGGCGGAGATATGAATATGTTTGTTTGTTTGTTTGCACGGGGTGTCGATTTAATCCCGCGCTTGCCTAAGAATAACCCCCCCCCCCAACAACGCCACCACCAAAAGACTGATTGGTGTCGTGCACTGCAATTAACTCCGCCGGCTCCGTCTATAAATCAACTTCCTGAACTCGGCGTGGAGGAGATGATGTTTTTTGAAATTAGCACCATCCACCGCTGCTTGTAGAGATGATGAAGGGGTGGGGGGGTGGGGGGATTTTTAGGAATAACAGCCGGCCTAATGTGTGATATTGAGAGAGCGAGCAGAAACAAGTTTAAGAAAATCATGTCTATTCTTCAGCGAGCTGCGGAGGGGGGGGGGGTGCTCGTTTTCTTGACATTTAAGGGGCGACTGCACTTTTTTTTTCTTTACCCATCGCCTGTTTGGTTGGGACTGAAGTGCCGGCAACTCGTGGGGAGGCGCTGTCACCTCATCGATTTCCAGCTTATTTCCTCTTAAATTTGCAACTTTTTTCAGACATTTTTGCCATTTTTTTTTGCATATTTTCATTTTTCATTATAAATTTGCAACTTTTTTCCAATAAGTGTGCAAGTTTTTCCTCATAAATTTGTAATTTTTCCCCCCACAAATTTGCAATTTTTTCCTCCTGAATTTGCAACTTTTTTTCATACATTTTTGACAGCTTTGTCGCAAATTTGTTGTTTTTTTCTCCTCATAAATTGGTAAATGTTTTCATCCTAAATTTGCAGGTTCTTTCCTCATAAACTTGGAACTTTTTTCTCCTAAAGTTCTGACTTTTTTTCTAGCAAATTTGCAACTTTTATCTCATAAATTTGTAATGTTTTTCCATCATAAATTTGCAACTTTTTCCAATAAATGTGGAAGTTTTTTTCCTTGTAAATTTGTAACTTTTTCCCCCACAAATCCATCCATCTTCTACCGCTTTTCCAGAGGTCCGGGTCGCAGAGGCAGCAATTCAAGCAAAGAAGCCCAGACTTCCCTCTCCCCAGTCACCTGCTCCAGCTCTTCAGAGAGGATACAAAGGCGTTCCCAGACCAGCTGGGAGACATAGTCTCTCCAGCGAGTCCTGGGTCTGCCCCAGGGTCTCCTTCCAATGGGACGTGCACTAAACACCTCAAGTGGGAGGCATCCAGGAGGCATCCTGATCAGATGCCCATACCACCTCAACTGGCTCCTTTCAATGAGGAGTAGCAGTTCTACTCTGAGCCTTTCTTGGATGACTGAGATCCTCACCCTATCTAATTCAATTCAATTCAACTTTATTTATATAGCGCCATTTCACAACAACAGTCATCTCATAGCACTTTCAACTGTAGGGGAAACCCCCACAATTGCAGAAAGACCCCAGCAATCAGGTGATCCCCTGTGAGCAACCGCTTGGTGACGGTGGGGAGGAAAAACTCCCTTTTAACAGGAAGAAACCTCCAGCAGAACCAGGCTCAGGGAGGGACAGTCATCTGCTGCGACTGGCTGGGGGGTGAGGGGATAGAGAAGACGAAAAGAACAGACATGTAGAGAGCAAACAGCACGATGGGGACTCAATCTATGGGAGAGAACAAACAGATGTTAATGACCAACAAAAAATATTTACTGTAATTGAAGGTGAAGAAAGGAGTGAAGCCCAGTGCATTATTGGAGGTCCCCCGGTTGTCTAAACCTATTAGCAGCATAACTAAGGGAGGGTTCAGAGACATGATCCCTCCCTAATTGTAGGCTACAGTATATCAAAAAGGTAGGTTTTAACCCTATTCTTAAAAACAGAGATCGAGTCTGACTCCCGAATCCAGATTGGCAGCTGGTCCCACAGGAGAGGAGCTTGACAACTGAAGGCTCTGCCTCCCATTGTACTTTTGGAGATTCTAGGTATTACAAGTAATCCTGCATTTTGGGAGCGTAGTGCTCTGTTAGGATAACAGGGTAGTATCAGATCTTTTAAATAAAAAGGGGCCTGATTGTTTAGAGCTTTGTAAGTGAGAAGAAGGATTTTAAACTTAATTCTAAACTCTATGGGAAGCCAATGAAGGGAGGCCAGAACCGGAGAGATATGATCTCTCTTTCTAGTATCAGTTAACCCCTTAACGCCTGAATTTATTTCCAATTATGAAAAAAAAAATTTCACTTGTGTTTTTGCTTTCAAGTAGATGCTAAATTAAGTTGAGAAAGTTAATTTGACTATAGCACATAAAATAGATATAATTTTAGGTATGATGCAAATTAGCGAGAACAGGCATCTATGGTAAAAAAAAAATGGTAAAAAAGCACCTGTTCCCATCTCAAGTATGAAGAATCTTTTATTTATGCAACAAAGTTATTTTCAGTATTTTCAACTCTCATGACTGCCAAACTATAACCCTAACCCAAACCCTAACCCTAACCCTAACCCTAGCAATCAGGAAATGGATGGTGCTCCGTCTCTGACCGTTCCTACGAGAAACTAATGCTTGCAAAAGGTTCTTAGGTATGTGTTGGAAGTGCTCCAACCGGAAGTGGAGGAATACAGATGGTATTTTGGTTGCATTTGGAGCGGAAGTGGTTTGATGCAAATTCGCGACAACAGGCGTCAAGGGGTTAAAACTCTTGCTGCAGCATTTTCGATCAATTGAAGACTTCTTAAAGATGTTTTAGGACAACCTGATAATAAAGAGTTACAATAATCTAATCTAGAGCTAACAAAAGTGTGGATCGGTTTCTCAGCATCACTCTGAAACAAGATGCTCCTAATCTTGGCAATCTCTAAGGGTGAGTCCAGCAATCCTATGAAGAAAGCTCATTTCAGCCGCTTGTATCCGTGATCTCATTCTTTCAGTCATTACCCAAAGCTCGTGACCATAGGTGAGGGTAGGAATGTAGATTGACTGGTAAATCGACAGCTTTGCCTTAGAGCTCAGCTCCCTCTTCACCGCAACAGACCGGTACAATGTCTGCATCACTGCAGATGCTGCTCTGATCCGACTGTCAAACTCTCGCTCCATTCTCCCCTCACTCGTGAATAAGACCCCGAGATACTTAAACTCCTCCACTTGGGGCAGGAGCTTGTCCCCAACCCGGAGAGGACAATCCACCTTTTTCCGGCTGAGGACCATGGACTCAGACTTGGAGGTGCTGATTCTCATCCCAGCCGCTTCACACTCAGCAGCAAACCATCCCAGTAAGACCTGTAGGTCATTGCTGGATGAAGCCAGCAGGACAACATCATCTGCAAACAGCAGAGATGAGATCCTGTGGTCACCAAGCATGACACCCTCCGTTCCCTGGCTGCACCTAGAAATCCTATCCATAAAAATTATGAACAGGATCGGTAACAAAGGGCAGCCCTGGTGGAGTCCAACTCTCACTGGGAATGAGTCCAACCGAGTGTTGGCAATATGAACCAAACTCTCATAATGGTCGTGGTGCAGTGGTTAGCACTGTTGCCTTACAGCTAGAAGGTTCCTGGTTCAAATCCCCAGGCTGGCAGGGGTTGGAACCTTTCTGTGTGGAGTTTGCATGTTCTCCCTGTGCTGCGTGGGTTTACTCCGGGGGCTCCGGTTTCCTCCCACAATCCAAAGACATGCATGTTAGGTTAGTTGGCTGTTCTAAATTGTCCCTAGATATCTTTTTCCTATGGGCCCTTAGAATAGAGGGTTAGTGCTAGTGAAAGCGCTTTGAGTGGTCTTTGTGACTAGAAAAGTGCTATATAAGTGCAGGTTAGTTAGTTAGTTAGTTAGTTCAGAGACCGAATAGCTCATAACAACAAGCCCAATACCCCATACTCCCGAAGCACCCCCTACAAAAAACCATGAGGGTTGTGGTCGAATGCCTTCTCCAAGTCCACAAAACACATGTAAACTGGTGGGGCAAACTCCCATGAACCCTCAAGGATTCTTGAAAGGGTAAAGAGCTGATCCGATGTTACACGGCCAGGATGAAAACCACATTGCTCCTCCTGAATCTGAGGTTCAATCAATGGCCGGACTGTCCTCTCCAGTACCTTGGCATAGATCGTCCCAGGGAGGCTGAGAAGTGTGATCCCTCTAAAGTTGGAACACACCCTCCGGCCCCCTTTTTTGAAGAGAGGAACCACCACACCGGTTTGCCATGCCAAAGGCACTGTCCCCGACCTCCACGCAATGTTGCAAAGGTGTGTAACCGTGAAAGCCCTACAACATCCAGGGCCTTGAGGTACTCAGGGCAAATCTTGTCCACCCACGGGGCCTGGCCATTAAGGAGCTTTTTAACCACCTAGGCAACCTCAGCCCCTGTGATGAGCGAGTCGTCCCCCTCGTCCACAAGCCCTGCTTCCTCTGTGGAAGGTGTGTCAGTGGGATTGAGGAGATCCTCGAAATATTCCTTCCACCGCCCGACGATATCCCCAGTTGAAGTCAGCAGTGCCCCATCCACACCATACACAGTGTGGACAAGGAGCTGCTTCCCCCTCCTGTGCCGCCCGACAGTTTGCCAGAATCTCTTCAAGGCCGACCGAAAGTCTTGTTCCATGGCCTCACTAAACTCCTCCCACACTCGAGTTTTTGCTTCAGCAACCACCCGAGCTGCACTCCGCTTGGCCTGTCGATACACCTCAGCTGCTTTGGGAGTCCCACAAGCCAACCAAGCTCGAAAGGACTCCTTCTTCAGCTTAATGGCCCCCCTCACCACTGCTGTCCACCACTTGGTTCGGGGGTTGCCACCACGAGATGCACTGACGGCCTTGTGGCCACAGCTCTGGGCAGCCGCTTCAACAATGGTAGGTGGAGAACGTGGCCCATTCAGACTCCATGTCTCTAGACTCCCTCGGAGCGTGGTTGAAGTTCTACCGGAGGTGGGAGTTGAAAATCTCCCGGACAGGGGCCTCAGCCAGACATTCCCAGCATACCCCCATTACACGTTTGGGTCTACCAGGTATGAATGGCATCCTCCCCTACCATTGGATCCAGCTCACCACCTGGTGGTGATCAGTTGACAGCTCTGCACCTCTCTTTACTGGAGTGTCCAAGACATACAGTACGGTCACAGGTCTGATGATACGACAACAAAATCGATCATCGACCTGCGACCTAGGGTGTCCTGGTGCCAGGTGCACATATGGTCATCCTTTTGCTTGAACATGGTATTCGTTATGGACAAATTGTGGTTAGCACAGAAGTCCAATAACAGAACACCACTCAGGTTCAGATCAGGCAGGCCGTTCCTCCCAATCAACCCCCTTCAGGTTTCACTGTCATTGCCCATGTGCGCAGATTCTCCAAGAGAAGCATCCTCCAGCACCTCAGTCAGAGACTCCAAAAAGGGTGGGTACTCTCAACCATCATTTGGTGCATAGGCACAAATGATGGTCAGGACCCGTTCCCAACCTGAAGGTGCAGGGAAACAATCCTTTTGTCCACCGGGGAAAACTCCAATATAGAGGCAGCAAGGTGGGGGGATACAAGAATACCCACCCCTGCTTGTCGCCTCTTGCCCGGGGCAACTTCAGAGTAGGCCAAGCTCCAGCCCCTCTCCAGGAGACTGGTTCCAGAACCAGAGCTGTGTGTTGAGGTGAGGCCGACTATATCTAGTTGGTATCTCTCAACCTTATGTACCAGCTCAGGCTCCTTCCCTACCAGAGAGGTAACATTCCACGTCCCAAAAGCCAGTTTAGAAAGCCTGGGATCAGACCGCCAAGGTCTCTGCCTTCGACCGCGACCTGATCCACATAGCACCGGACCCCCATGGTCCATCCTGCAGAAGGTGAGCTCATTGGAGGGCGGACCCATGTAACGCCTTCGGACTGAGCCCGGCTGAGTCCCATAGGCAGAAACCTGGCCACCAGGCTCTAACCATTGAGCCCCTCCACCAGGCCTGGCTCCAGGGTGGGGCACTGGTAACCCCATACCGGGTGAGGTACACTGAATCCTTGTTCTAACATTCATCATGAGAGTCTGTTGGATCATTCTTAGTCTCACCCTTCACCCAGGACCAGTTTATCTTGGGTGACCCTACCAGAGGCAAATTGCCCCGGATAACATAGCTCCTGGGATCACTAGGGCATGCAAACCCCCACCACGATAAGGGGACGATCCATGAGGACGATCCCCCACAAATTTGCAACTTTTTTCTCATCAATTTGTACCTCTTTTCCTCATAAATCTGCAACTTTTTCCCATAAATATGCAACTTTTTTCCTCAAATTTGCAATGTTGTTTCAGACATTTTTGTCTTTTTTTTTGCAAATTTGCTTTTTTCTCATAAATTGGTAAATGCTTTCATCCTAAAATTGCAAATTTTTCTTATAAATTTGGAACTTTTTTCTCATAGAGTTCTGACTTTTTTCTAGCAACTTTGCAACTTTTTTCTCACAAATTTGCAACTTTTTTCCTCATAAATTTGCAACTTTTTTCATGCATTTTTGAAATCTTTTTTGCAAATTTTCTTTTTTCTCATAAATTGGGAAATGTTTTTATCTTAAATTTGCAACTTCTTTCCTCATAAATTTGGAACATTTTTTTTTCTTAAAGTTCTCTCTTTTTTCTCATAAATTTGCAACATTTTTCACCATAAATTTGCAACTTTTTTCCAATAAATGTGCAAATTATTTCTTGTAAATTTGTAACTTTCCCCCACAAATTTTCAAGTTTTTCTCATCAATTTGTAACTTTTGCTTCATAAATTTGCAACTTTTCCTCATGAATTTGCATCTTTTTTTTTCTCCTACATTTGCAATGTTGTTTCAGACATTTTTGCAATTTTTTTGCAAGTTTTTTTCTCATAAATATGTAAATGTTTTCATCCTAAGTTGCAACTTTTTTCTCATAAATCTGCAATGTTTTTCATCATAAATTTGCAACTTTTTCCAATAAATGTGCAAGTTTTTTCCTTGTAAATATGTAACTTTTTTCCTCATAAATTTGCAACTTTTTTCATGCATTTTTGAAATCTTTTTTGCAAATTTTCTTTTTTCTCATAAATTGGGAAATGTTTTTATCTTAAATTTGCAACTTCTTTCCTCATAAATTTGGAACATTTTTTTTCTTAAAGTTCTCTCTTTTTTCTCATAAATTTGCAACGTTTTTCACCATAAATTTGCAACTTTTTTCCAATAAATGTGCAAATTATTTCTTGTAAATTTGTAACTTTCCCCCACAAATTTGCAAGTTTTTCTCATCAATTTGTAACTTTTGCTTCATAAATTTGCAACTTTTCCTCATGAATTTGCATCTTTTTTTTTCTCCTACATTTGCAATGTTGTTTCAGACATTTTTGCAATTTTTTTGCAAGTTTTTTTCTCATAAATATGTAAATGTTTTCATCCTAAGTTGCAACTTTTTTCTCATAAATCTGCAATGTTTTTCCATCATAAATTTGCAACTTTTTCCAATAAATGTGGAAGTTTTTTTCCTTGTAAATTTGTAACTTTTTCCCCCACAAATCCATCCATCTTCTACCGCTTTTCCAGAGGTCCGGGTCGCAGAGGCAGCAATTCAAGCAAAGAAGCCCAGACTTCCCTCTCCCCAGTCACCTGCTCCAGCTCTTCAGAGAGGATACAAAGGCGTTCCCAGACCAGCTGGGAGACATAGTCTCTCCAGCGAGTCCTGGGTCTGCCCCAGGGTCTCCTTCCAATGGGACGTGCACTAAACACCTCAAGTGGGAGGCATCCAGGAGGCATCCTGATCAGATGCCCATACCACCTCAACTGGCTCCTTTCATTGAGGAGTAGCAGTTCTACTCTGAGCCTTTCTTGGATGACTGAGATCCTCACCCTATCTAATTCAATTCAATTCAACTTTATTTATATAGCGCCATTTCACAACAACAGTCATCTCATAGCACTTTCAACTGTAGGGGAAACCCCCACAATTGCAGAAAGACCCCAGCAATCAGGTGATCCCCTGTGAGCAACCGCTTGGTGACGGTGGGGAGGAAAAACTCCCTTTTAACAGGAAGAAACCTCCAGCAGAACCAGGCTCAGGGAGGGACAGTCATCTGCTGCGACTGGCTGGGGGGTGAGGGGATAGAGAAGACGAAAAGAACAGACATGTAGAGAGCAAACAGCACGATGGGGACTCAATCTATGGGAGAGAACAAACAGATGTTAATGACCAACAAAAAATATTTACTGTAATTGAAGGTGAAGAAAGGAGTGAAGCCCAGTGCATTATTGGAGGTCCCCCGGTTTGTCTAAACCTATTAGCAGCATAACTAAGGGAGGGTTCAGAGACATGATCCCTCCCTAATTGTAGGCTACAGTATATCAAAAAGGTAGGTTTTAACCCTATTCTTAAAAACAGAGATCGAGTCTGACTCCCGAATCCAGATTGGCAGCTGGTCCCACAGGAGAGGAGCTTGACAACTGAAGGCTCTGCCTCCCATTGTACTTTTGGAGATTCTAGGTATTACACGTAATCCTGCATTTTGGGAGCGTAGTGCTCTGTTAGGATAACAGGGTAGTATCAGATCTTTTAAATAAAAAGGGGCCTGATTGTTTAGAGCTTTGTAAGTGAGAAGAAGGATTTTAAACTTAATTCTAAACTCTATGGGAAGCCAATGAAGGGAGGCCAGAACCGGAGAGATATGATCTCTCTTTCTAGTATCAGTTAACCCCTTAACGCCTGAATTTATTTCCAATTATGAAAAAAAAAATTTCACTTGTGTTTTTGCTTTCAAGTAGATGCTAAATTAAGTTGAGAAAGTTAATTTGACTATAGCACATAAAATAGATATAATTTTAGGTATGATGCAAATTAGCGAGAACAGGCATCTATGGTAAAAAAAAAATGGTAAAAAAGCACCTGTTCCCATCTCAAGTATGAAGAATCTTTTATTTATGCAACAAAGTTATTTTCAGTATTTTCAACTCTCATGACTGCCAAACTATAACCCTAACCCAAACCCTAACCCAAACCCTAACCCTAACCCTAACCCTAGCAATCAGGAAATGGATGGTGCTCCGTCTCTGACCGTTCCTACGAGAAACTAATGCTTGCAAAAGGTTCTTAGGTATGTGTTGGAAGTGCTCCAACCGGAAGTGGAGGAATACAGATGGTATTTTGGTTGCATTTGGAGCGGAAGTGGTTTGATGCAAATTCGCGACAACAGGCGTCAAGGGGTTAAAACTCTTGCTGCAGCATTTTCGATCAATTGAAGACTTCTTAAAGATGTTTTAGGACAACCTGATAATAAAGAGTTACAATAATCTAATCTAGAGCTAACAAAAGTGTGGATCGGTTTCTCAGCATCACTCTGAAACAAGATGCTCCTAATCTTGGCAATCTCTAAGGGTGAGTCCAGCAATCCTATGAAGAAAGCTCATTTCAGCCGCTTGTATCCGTGATCTCATTCTTTCAGTCATTACCCAAAGCTCGTGACCATAGGTGAGGGTAGGAATGTAGATTGACTGGTAAATCGACAGCTTTGCCTTAGAGCTCAGCTCCCTCTTCACCGCAACAGACCGGTACAACGTCTGCATCACTGCAGATGCTGCTCTGATCCGACTGTCAAACTCTCGCTCCATTCTCCCCTCACTCGTGAATAAGACCCCGAGATACTTAAACTCCTCCACTTGGGGCAGGAGCTTGTCCCCAACCCGGAGAGGACAATCCACCTTTTTCCGGCTGAGGACCATGGACTCAGACTTGGAGGTGCTGATTCTCATCCCAGCCGCTTCACACTCAGCAGCAAACCATCCCAGTAAGACCTGTAGGTCATTGCTGGATGAAGCCAGCAGGACAACATCATCTGCAAACAGCAGAGATGAGATCCTGTGGTCACCAAGCATGACACCCTCCGTTCCCTGGCTGCACCTAGAAATCCTATCCATAAAAATTATGAACAGGATCGGTAACAAAGGGCAGCCCTGGTGGAGTCCAACTCTCACTGGGAATGAGTCCAACCGAGTGTTGGCAATATGAACCAAACTCTCATAATGGTCGTGGTGCAGTGGTTAGCACTGTTGCCTTACAGCTAGAAGGTTCCTGGTTCAAATCCCCAGGCTGGCAGGGGTTGGAACCTTTCTGTGTGGAGTTTGCATGTTCTCCCTGTGCTGCGTGGGTTTACTCCGGGGGCTCCGGTTTCCTCCCACAATCCAAAGACATGCATGTTAGGTTAGTTGGCTGTTCTAAATTGTCCCTAGATATCTTTTTCCTATGGGCCCTTAGAATAGAGGGTTAGTGCTAGTGAAAGCGCTTTGAGTGGTCTTTGTGACTAGAAAAGTGCTATATAAGTGCAGGTTAGTTAGTTAGTTAGTTAGTTCAGAGACCGAATAGCTCATAACAACAAGCCCAATACCCCATACTCCCGAAGCACCCCCTACAAAAAACCATGAGGGTTGTGGTCGAATGCCTTCTCCAAGTCCACAAAACACATGTAAACTGGTGGGGCAAACTCCCATGAACCCTCAAGGATTCTTGAAAGGGTAAAGAGCTGATCCGATGTTACACGGCCAGGATGAAAACCACATTGCTCCTCCTGAATCTGAGGTTCGATCAATGGCCGGACTGTCCTCTCCAGTACCTTGGCATAGATCGTCCCAGGGAGGCTGAGAAGTGTGATCCCTCTAAAGTTGGAACACACCCTCCGGCCCCCTTTTTTGAAGAGAGGAACCACCACACCGGTTTGCCATGCCAAAGGCACTGTCCCCAACCTCCACGCAATGTTGCAAAGGTGTGTAACCATGAAAGCCCTACAACATCCAGGGCCTTGAGGTACTCAGGGCAAATCTTGTCCACCCACGGGGCCTGGCCATTAAGGAGCTTTTTAACCACCTAGGCAACCTCAGCCCCTGTGATGAGCGAGTCGTCCCCCTCGTCCACAAGCCCTGCTTCCTCTGTGGAAGGTGTGTCAGTGGGATTGAGGAGATCCTCGAAATATTCCTTCCACCGCCCGACGATATCCCCAGTTGAAGTCAGCAGTGCCCCATCCGCACCATACACAGTGTGGACAAGGAGCTGCTTCCCCCTCCTGTGCCGCCCGACAGTTTGCCAGAATCTCTTCAAGGCCGACCGAAAGTCTTGTTCCATGGCCTCACTAAACTCCTCCCACACTCGAGTTTTTGCTTCAGCAACCACCCGAGCTGCACTCCGCTTGGCCTGTCGGTACACCTCAGCTGCTTTGGGAGTCCCACAAGCCAACCAAGCTCGAAAGGACTCCTTCTTCAGCTTAATGGCCCCCCTCACCACTGCTGTCCACCACTTGGTTCGGGGGTTGCCACCACGAGATGCACCGACGGCCTTGTGGCCACAGCTCTGGGCAGCCGCTTCAACAATGGTAGGTGGAGAACGTGGCCCATTCAGACTCCATGTCTCTAGACTCCCTCGGAGCGTGGTTGAAGTTCTACCGGAGGTGGGAGTTGAAAATCTCCCGGACAGGGGCCTCAGCCAGACATTCCCAGCATACCCCCATTACACGTTTGGGTCTACCAGGTATGAATGGCATCCTCCCCTACCATTGGATCCAACTCACCACCTGGTGGTGATCAGTTGACAGCTCTGCACCTCTCTTTACTGGAGTGTCCAAGACATACAGTACGGTCACAGGTCTGATGATACGACAACAAAATCGATCATCGACCTGCGACCTAGGGTGTCCTGGTGCCAGGTGCACATATGGTCATCCTTTTGCTTGAACATGGTATTCGTTATGGACAAATTGTGGTTAGCACAGAAGTCCAATAACAGAACACCACTCAGGTTCAGATCAGGCAGGCCGTTCCTCCCAATCAACCCCCTTCAGGTTTCACTGTCATTGCCCATGTGCGCAGATTCTCCAAGAGAAGCATCCTCCAGCACCTCAGTCAGAGACTCCAAAAAGGGTGGGTACTCTCAACCATCATTTGGTGCATAGGCACAAATGATGGTCAGGACCCGTTTCCCAACCTGAAGGTGCAGGGAAACAATCCTTTTGTCCACCGGGGAAAACTCCAATATAGAGGCAGCAAGGTGGGGGGATACAAGAATACCCACCCCTGCTTGTCGCCTCTTGCCCGGGGCAACTTCAGAGTAGGCCAAGCTCCAGCCCCTCTCCAGGAGACTGGTTCCAGAACCAGAGCTGTGTGTTGAGGTGAGGCCGACTATATCTAGTTGGTATCTCTCAACCTTATGTACCAGCTCAGGCTCCTTCCCTACCAGAGAGGTAACATTCCACGTCCCAAAAGCCAGTTTAGAAAGCCTGGGATCAGACCGCCAAGGTCTCTGCCTTCGACCGCGACCTGATCCACATAGCACCGGACCCCCATGGTCCATCCTGCAGAAGGTGAGCTCATTGGAGGGCGGACCCATGTAACGCCTTCGGACTGAGCCCGGCTGAGTCCCATAGGCAGAAACCTGGCCACCAGGCTCTAACCATTGAGCCCCTCCACCAGGCCTGGCTCCAGGGTGGGGCACTGGTAACCCCATACCGGGTGAGGTACACTGAATCCTTGTTCTAACATTCATCATGAGAGTCTGTTGGATCATTCTTAGTCTCACCCTTCACCCAGGACCAGTTTATCTTGGGTGACCCTACCAGAGGCAAATTGCCCCGGATAACATAGCTCCTGGGATCACTAGGGCATGCAAACCCCCACCACGATAAGGGGACGATCCATGAGGACGATCCCCCACAAATTTGCAACTTTTTTCTCATCAATTTGTACCTCTTTTCCTCATAAATCTGCAACTTTTTCCCATAAATATGCAACTTTTTTCCTCAAATTTGCAATGTTGTTTCAGACATTTTTGTCTTTTTTTTTGCAAATTTGCTTTTTTCTCATAAATTGGTAAATGCTTTCATCCTAAATTTGCAAATTTTTCTTATAAATTTGGAACTTTTTTCTCATAGAGTTCTGACTTTTTTCTAGCAACTTTGCAACTTTTTTCTCACAAATTTGCAACTTTTTTCCTCATAAATTTGCAACTTTTTTCATGCATTTTTGAAATCTTTTTTGCAAATTTTCTTTTTTCTCATAAATTGGGAAATGTTTTTATCTTAAATTTGCAACTTCTTTCCTCATAAATTTGGAACATTTTTTTTTCTTAAAGTTCTCTCTTTTTTCTCATAAATTTGCAACATTTTTCACCATAAATTTGCAACTTTTTTCCAATAAATGTGCAAATTATTTCTTGTAAATTTGTAACTTTCCCCCACAAATTTTCAAGTTTTTCTCATCAATTTGTAACTTTTGCTTCATAAATTTGCAACTTTTCCTCATGAATTTGCATCTTTTTTTTTCTCCTACATTTGCAATGTTGTTTCAGACATTTTTGCAATTTTTTTGCAAGTTTTTTTCTCATAAATATGTAAATGTTTTCATCCTAAGTTGCAACTTTTTTCTCATAAATCTGCAATGTTTTTCATCATAAATTTGCAACTTTTTCCAATAAATGTGCAAGTTTTTTCCTTGTAAATATGTAACTTTTTTCCTCATAAATTTGCAACTTTTTTCATGCATTTTTGAAATCTTTTTTGCAAATTTTCTTTTTTCTCATAAATTGGGAAATGTTTTTATCTTAAATTTGCAACTTCTTTCCTCATAAATTTGGAACATTTTTTTTCTTAAAGTTCTCTCTTTTTTCTCATAAATTTGCAACGTTTTTCACCATAAATTTGCAACTTTTTTCCAATAAATGTGCAAATTATTTCTTGTAAATTTGTAACTTTCCCCCACAAATTTGCAAGTTTTTCTCATCAATTTGTAACTTTTGCTTCATAAATTTGCAACTTTTCCTCATGAATTTGCATCTTTTTTTTTCTCCTACATTTGCAATGTTGTTTCAGACATTTTTGCAATTTTTTTGCAAGTTTTTTTCTCATAAATATGTAAATGTTTTCATCCTAAGTTGCAACTTTTTTCTCATAAATCTGCAATGTTTTTCATCATAAATTTGCAACTTTTTCCAATAAATGTGCAAGTTTTTTCCTTGTAAATATGTAACTTTTTTCCTCATAAATTTGCAACTTTTTCCTCATAAATATGCCTCTTTTTTCCTCGTAAATTTGTAACTTTTTTCCCACAAATTTGCAACTTTTTTCTCATAAAAAACTCGACATACCGAGAGAACTGAGGCGAAAACGCCACGGCTGCCGGGCTGGAGTAAGGCAGAGGACAAAAAATATAAGGTACAGACCCTCCCTTCCATCTGTTGTCATGGGAAATGTACGGTCGATACTGGGAAAGGTAGATGAACTAGCGGCTATCTCCCGTTACGATAGCACATACCGGGAGTGCTCTCTCCTTTTGTTTACTGAGACGTGGCTAACTGAACTAGCAGCAGATGCTAACATTGAGCTGGAGGGTTTTCACATGATACGGGCTGACCGAACACCAGACAGTGGCAAAGCAAGGGGCGGTGGAGTGATAATGTATGTTAACAACAACTGGTGCAGACCGGGACATATCACTGTTAAACAACGACACTGCAGCAAAGACATTGAGTTGCTAGCTGTTAGCATGAGGCCTACATATCTCCCGAGAGAACACTCACACGTGATCTGCATTGTTGTTTATGCAAATCCGACGGCGAACGCTGGGACAGCGCGTGACGTCATCCATTCAGTAACCAGCAGGCTGCAGACAGAACACCCAGATGCTCTTCTCCTCATCTCAGGTGATTTCAACCATGTTTCACTATCTCCCATTCTACCCACGTTCACCCAGTATGTCACATGCCACACTAGAGACAATAAAACACTGGATTTATTCTACGCAAACACTAAGGAGGCGTACACCTCATCACAACTCCCCCCACTCGGGAGATCGGATCACAACTTGGTTCATCTCCGGCCGGTGTACAAACCCCTAGTGCACAGACAACCTCCGGCCATGCACACTGTGGAGTTATGGTCTGAGGAGACAATGGACACTCTAAAGGACTGTTCTGAAGCCACCGCCTGGAAGCAGCTCTGCGATCCACATGGTGAGGACATCGATGGCCTCATTCACACCTTCACGGGCTACCTCAGCTTCTGTGTGGACAAATCCGTTCCCACCAAGACCATACGGCGTCACTCAAACAACAAACCCTGGATCAACCCTGAGATAAAAACACTTCTGAGAGAGAAGAAGAGGATCTTCAGGTCGGGGAACAGGGAGATGCTGAAGTCCGTACAGAGGGAGCTAAGGAGAAAGATCAGAGAAGGCAAGGACAGCTTCAGGAAGAAGATGGAGGACAAGCTGCAACACAGCGACATCAGCGGGGTCTGGAGAAACCTCAAAACCATCTCGGGGCTCCAGAATACCTCTCCCCAGGCCACGGGGGGCAGGGAGTGGGCGAACAACCTGAATCTGTTTTTCAATAGATTTGACCAACCGCCCTCCCCCCTGTCTGCACAACAACCACTGCTGCCTCTAAAGAAATCAAGTCCTGCTGCCCACTCCCCACTCCACCAACACCCCCCCATTCCCAACACACAGCCCCCCATCCTGACCCTGACCAGGACCCAGGTGAGGACGGAGCTGAGGAAGATCAAAGCGAGGAAGGCGCCGGGACCGGACGGCATCAGCGCAAAGCTCCTCAAGTCCTGTGCAGACCAGCTGTGTGGGATTGTGACGTATATCTTCAACATGAGCCTGAAACTGGGGAGGGTACCACAGCTGTGGAAAACATCTTGTGCGGTACCTGTACCAAAAACTTCCCACCCCAAAGACCTGAACAGCTACAGACCGGTGGCCTTGACGTCCCACTTGATGAAGACCCTGGAGAGACTGCTCCTTGCTCACCTCCGCCCCCTGGTGGAACCAGCGATGGATCCACTCCAGTTCGCCTACCAGCATGGCATTGGGGTGGAGGATGCGGTGATCTTCCTCCTTCACCGTTCTCTGTCCCACCTGGAGAAGCCCGGGAATATGGTGAGGATCATGTTCTTTGACTTCTCCAGTGCTTTCAACACCATCCAACCGATGATCCTGAAGGACAAGCTGCTGCGCGCAGGGGTGGACCAGCACCTGTCATCATGGATCCTGGACTACCTCACGAACCGGCCTCAGTTTGTGAGAACCCGGGACTGTGTGTCCGACACGATCATCAGTAGCACGGGGGCCCCCCAGGGAACGGTGCTGGCTCCCTTCCTGTTCACTCTTTATACTGCGGACTTCTCACACAACACAACACACTGCCATCTACAGAAGTTCTCTGATGACTCTGCGATCGTTGGCCTCATCTCCAATGGAGATGAAGCTGAGTACAGAGGGCTTATCCAGGACTTCGTGGACTGGTGCCATCGGAACTGCCTCCAGATCAACGCGAGGAAAACTAAGGAGCTGGTGGTGGACTGCCGCAGGCATGGGCAGCCCCTCACAGCACCAGTAAATATACAGGGAACAGACATCGAGATGGTGACATCCTATAAGTACCTGGGTGTTCATCTGAACAATAAACTAGACTGGTCACACAATACTGACGCACTCTACAAGAAGGGACAGCGCAGGCTGTTCCTGCTGAGGAGACTCAGGCCTTTTGGTGTACAAGGGGCGCTGCTGAAGTCATTCTATGACACGGTGGTGGCATCAGCCATCACTTTTGGAGTGGTCTGCTGGGGCAGTGGCATTACTGCAGCCGATAGGAAGAGACTGAACAAACTGATTAAGAAAGCTAGCTCTGTCCTGGGGCAGCGCCTTGATCCGATGGAGGAGATAGGAGAGAGAAGGACGGTGGCTAAACTGTCATCTCTGCTGGAGTCCGAGTTCCACCCTATGCAGGACATACTGGATGCACTGAGGAGCTCATTTAGCAGCAGACTACATCATCCCAGGTGCACAACCGAGAGGTTTCGTAGGTCCTTCCTACCAACGGCTGTCAGACTGTACAACCTAAGCAGGGCTGCTCGCAGAGATAGCAAAAAGACGTAACAAACTAATAGTTTTTTGAATGCAAAAGATGCAATAGACTTACACAATGGTCCCCTCCGGCATACAACTAGGAACATACTGGTCGCTATGGAGGGTGAGAATATGTATGGGCACATAATCATACCATATAGGATAACTAAGTAGACGGTTATGCTGTTTCATCCCATCTAGCAACAATGCTCTGCACTGTGTGTGTTTATATATTTACATATTTATTCCATCTAGCTACAATGCTCAGCACTGGGTGTGTTTATATTTATATATCTATATATTTATTCCATCTAGCTACAATGCTCCGCACTGTGTTTTTATATATCTACATATTATTCCATCTAGCTACATTGCTCCGCACTGTGTGTGTTTATATACTTGCATATTTATTCCACCTAGCTGCAATGCTCCGTACTGTGGGTGTTTATATATTTACATATTTATTCCATCTAGCTACAATGCTCTGCACTGTGTGTTCATATATTCATATATTTATTCCATCTAGCTACAATGCTCTGCACTGTGTGTCTGTGTGTGTGTGTGTATATATATATTTTATAGTAATATGTACATATGTATATTAGCTGCTCTTGCTTGCTTGTTTTTTTTTTCTTGCCTTCTGATTGTTGCTCTGAGTGTTGCTATCCCTGTGCTGTTGCAATCCTGGAATTTCCCCGTTGTGGGACTAATAAAGGCTTATCTTATCTTATCTTATCTTATAAATTTGTATCCTTTTTTGATAAATTTGTAACATTTTCCTCATAAATGATTCATGTGTTTATACGGGTCATCATATATTAAGCTATGATGTATATAGGTTTTTATAGTCGTGCTGTGGAGTGTGTGAAATCACAGGCAGATTCATTTCAGACGATTTATTACACACTCACATCTTTCAAGCACAGAACAGAATGAATTCTCAAGCAGAAACTCTCCCCTTAAGTTTCATGGCATTTACATCACACACAACATGACATTTGCATCACACTGCATTCAACAACCATCATCCCTGACTCCTTCCTGCTATCTCACCAGGAATCTCCTGCTCTTTGTTCTCCCAAGCTTATCCTGTCTCCTGTCTGAGATGCTAGATAATCTGGCTCACATAAGGTGCTACACCACCCCCCGCCACCAGCATCTTAGATAGGACAATAGAATAACAGTCCACATGCTGTGATAGAACAATTGAACATCAGTCCACATGCTGCTTGGGCTTCCGTCTCCTCCCGTATCTGCTGTAACTGGGGTTTACCGCCTCCGTGGTGCTGCTGTGCCGGTTGGGGGCTGCTGGAAGTGTGTCTGACTGCGGGTGGGCTGTTGCTGGGGGGGGGGGGGCACTTCGGTCTGTCCGTGTGGCTGCTCTGGAGAATCGTCTCCCTGGGGAGCTCTCCGTGGGGGTCTTCCACACCGAGGGGCCCTAGCCAACAGCACTTGCTTGTCCGCCACAATGAAAGCGGGTTTGAGCCTGTCTATGCCAATTTTTTCCCTCCTACCCCCCAAGTCTAGCAAAAAATGCTTATCCCCTGTTTCCAAGACTCTGAACGGTCCATCATAGGGTGGGCGCAATGGAGGGCGGTGGGCGTTGTGTCTGACAAACACGAACTCCGCGCTCTTCAAAGTTTTAGGCACAAAAACACGCGGAAAACTGTGGTGGGCAGGGCCCGGCAGCGTGCCTGTGTTTGCGCTACGCTGCAAAAGCTGAGACGGGGAGCTGCCCGGCACAAGATTATCTGGCAGAAATTCCCCGGGCAGCCGTAGTGGCTGCGCAAAAACGAGCTCTGTCGGGGAAGCTTCCAGATCCTCTTTTGGCGCGGAGCGCAACCCCAATAAAACCCATGGCAGCCTGTCTACCCAATTTGCATCCGTCAATGAAGCCCTGAGTGCTGCTTTCAGTGATCTATGAAAACGCTCGCATAACCCATTGGCCTGTGGGTTGTACGCGGTTGTGCGGTGAATTGTAACACCCAGGCTGCAGGCCATCACGGACCAGAGTTCGGAAACAAACTGTGGGCCCCTGTTGGACGTAATGTCCGACGGGACTCCAAAACGCGCCACCCATGCTGTTAAAAAAGCGCGCGCTACGTCCGCGGACGTGGTTGCCGGCAGCGGGACCGCTTCTGGCCAGCGCGTTGTGCGGTCCACCATTGTCAGGAGGTGCGTGCACCCCTGTGATGGCGGGAGGGGGCCCACGAGGTCCACGTGAACATGGTCGAACCTCTTAGCCGGAATACGAAACAGCTCCAAGGGAGCCTTCGTGTGTCTGTGGTACTTTGGCTCGTTGGCACGCCACGCAGGCTGCAGCCCACTACTTCACTTGTTTGCGCAGGCTTGGCCAAACAAACTTCTCTCCCACCATTTTGACCGACGTGCGCACTCCTGGGTGCGCCAGAGTGTGAACTGACTCAAACACGCGGCAGCGCCATGGGGCCGGGACCACCGGACGCAGGCGTCCCGTGGAGACATCACAGATTAGGGGGAGGCCGCCATCCTGCAGCACCCTGCTCTCCAGCCTTAACCCTGTTGGTCCAGACTGGAGCACGCGCATGTCTGCATCGCTAATCTGCTCCGCGGCCATGGCTGCATAATCTATCCCCACGCAGACCGGGGCCACCACGGCTCGCGAGAGGCAGTCCGCCACTACATTCAGTTTACCAGACACATGCTGAATATCGGTAGTAAACTCTGAGATCGCGGCCAGCTGTCTCTGCTGCCGGCCCGACCACGATTCCGAAACCTTGGCCATCGCGAATGTTAGCGGCTTGTGGTCCACGAACGCGGTGAAGCTGCGCCCTTCCAGCCAGAATTGGAAGTGGCGTATGGCCAGGTGGAGGGCTAGCAACTCTCTGTCGAATGTGTTGTATTTACGTTCGCTGCCGCGCAAAGTTCTGCTGAAAAAGGCGAGCGGCTGCCAAGCCCCGGTGACGCGCTGCTCCACGACAGCCCCTAGTGCCACGTCTGAAGCGTCGGTGGTGAGCGCTATGCGGGCCGTCGGGTCTGGATGCGCCAGCAATGCGGCATTTGCCAGGGACGCTTTAACTTCCAACAATGCCCGCTCTCGCTCTGGGGTCCATTCGACCCTATCCACGGGTTTCTGTTTCTTGAGCATGGCGTACAATGGTTGCATGAGCTGCGCAGCACGGGAAAGGAAACGGTTATAAAACTTCACCATCCCCCAAAATTCCTGCAGCGCCCTGACCGTCTGAGGCCGGGGAAATTCCGCCACGGCGCGCATTTTGTCGGGCAGCGGGATCGCTCCTTCAGGAGAGACGCGATGCCCCAAAAAATCAATCCCCATCACACCGAACTGGCATTTCACCGGGTTGATTATTAACCCGTGCTCCTCCAACCTCCGGAAAACCGTCGTGAGGTGGGTTTTGTGTTCGTCTTCAGACGCACTGGCTACCAGGATATCGTCCAGGTAGACGAACACAAACGGGAGATCGTGCAGCACTGCATCCATCATGCGCTGGAACGTCTGTGCCGCTCCTTTTAACCCGAATGGCATGCGCAGGAACTCGAATAAACCGAACGGAGTTATTACCACTGTTTTGGGTATGTCCTCAGTGCGCACTGGGACTTGGTGGTAACCGCGGACCAGGTCTATTTTGGAAAAAATGCGTGCTCCGGCGAGGTGAATGGAAAAATCCTGTATGTGGGGAATTGGGTAGCGGTCGTGCGCTGTGGCGTTGTTCAACCTGCGGAAATCCCCGCACGGTCACCACGATCCTTCAGCCTTAGGGACCATGTGTAGCGGGGAAGCCCATGGGCTTTTGGAGCATCTGATGATGCCCAACCTTTCCAGGTTGGCGAACTCCTCGCGCGCTATGGCCAGTTTAGCTGCGTCCAAGCGCCGAGGTCTTGCAAAAACCGGTGGCCCGGTGGTGGTGATAAAGTGCTCCACCCCGTGTTTAGCGATGGCCGCCGAAAACGTCGGGACCGTGAGTGCTGGGAACTGAGTGAGCAGTGTGTGGAACTTACCGCCTGTAGCTGTGACGTTGGCTTGTGCTGTTGGCTGGGTCACTCGAGCTATACAGGGGAGAGAATCAAAGGGCAGTGCATTAACCAGGCGTCTGTTAGCAACATCAACCGGTAAACCATGTGCACACAGAAAATCAGCCCCCAGTATATGGTAATTCAGTGCTGCTACGACAAAAGTCCACTCATATGTACGGCCGTGTAGAGATAAGAGCAGAGTCCTCTCACCAAAGGTCTTAATAACCGAGCCGTTTGCTGCCAACATCCCGGGGCCGCTAGATCCTGCCAGCCGGTCAGCGTAGGTCGGCTGGATGAAGCTCTTCTGGGCTCCGGTGTCCACGAGGAAACGCCTTCCCGAGCGTGCGTCCGTCAAGTAGAGCAGCTTGTTCTCTTCACCGAGGGTTGCGGCTGCTACCGACCCCCGGCCTTGGCGTTTTCCCAAGCGCTTGAATTGGCACAGTGGTACACATCTGCGTGCCTTCTCTCCGAAGCGGCAGTGGTAAAAACAGAGCGTGTCTCTCTGGCGCTCCTTGGCCCCCGCTGCCACTACCGTCGGTGGCTCCTCGCCTCCTCTGGTCGTCTCGCTGGGCTCCGCCGCTGCCGCGTTGACTGTGATCGCCCTGGTGGTGATGATGATCCGGTCTGCCTCCTGGGCTAGCGCACGGTAGTCGCGCGCGGCCAGCCACGGAGAATTGGCCAGAACCGCTCTCGCTACTGTCGGAAGGTTCCGGAGGAAGAGGTGGGCAAACAGAAAGTGCCCGTCGTCCGAGCCCATCAACGCCAGCATCTTCTTCATCAGGTCTACAGCCGAACCATCTCCTAACTCCGTCCGCGTCAGGAGCCTCTCCGCTCTCTCACAGTCCGAGAGCGTGTAGCGCTGGATGAGTGCAGCCTTGAGCATCTCCTATTTGCTGCTGGTTGGTGGCTGATCAAGCAGGCTCGCTACCTGCTGAGCTGTGCGGGCATCGAGCGCTGCGACCACATGGTAGAATCTGGTATCATCTGCCGTTACTCCCTGGAGGGCAAACTGGGCCTCGGTGAGGTGGAACCAAGAGCGCGGGTTGTGCTGCCAGAAATCCGGTAGCTTGACTGAAACCGCACACGCGTGGCTGTAGGTTCCAGTCCAGGCTGTATGTGGGATGGCTGCCGCCTCGCTTTAGCTTCCTGACCGGGTCGGCTCCAGGGATCTTGCCTCGTGTTCCATAATACGTCTTGGGTCACCAGTGTGGAGTGTGTGAAATCACAGGCAGATTCATTTCAGACGATTTATTACACACTCACATCTTTCAAGCACAGAACAGAATGAATTCTCAAGAAGAAACTCTCCCCTTAAATTTCATGGCATTTACATCACACACAACATGACATTTGCATCACACTGCATTCAACATCCTTCATTCCTGACTCCTTCCTGCTATCTCACCAGGAATCTCCTGCTCTTTGTTCTCCCAAGCTTATCCTGTCTCCTGTCTGAGATGCTAGATAATCTGACTCACATAAGGTGCTACAGTGCTAGTTTTTACTTTCCATGGGTAATCCCTTTGTCTGTCATGTGTGTGTTTCTGTTGTTTGGTTGTCTACTGTCATGCTGCTGTTACACTGTAATTTCCCAGTTTGGGATCAATAAAGTACATCTGAAGCGGATGATAAAATAAAGGCAGCGTTGAGAGTTTTAAGCAGGTTTATTAAATCATACCGCCGTCACGAAGCTCGCCCAACGGGCGGCTCGGAGGCTCTCCAGCAAAGAGACACAGAGTGTGTGTGTCAACAGCAGTTGCAGAGTGAGAGAGAGGATGAGTTACAGAATCGTGCAGCATATATACCCAACAACAGACAATACATCAAAGAGCATTCACAGCAGTTGGTATGGGCATTAGCATATGAGAGACATACATAACAATAGGTAGATTGCTGGCCTCTGCTTCAGCTGCCGGACAAAGAGGTTACAAGGCACATCTACATATTGATCTCAGTCTCTAGGTCACAGTAAGGACAGGACGCATGAACACAATGCATGAATGGCACATTACATCACAGTAGTGCAGCGGAAAAAAACAGGAGTAGCGAGCTGTCTGTCCTTAGTCTGTTGTGGGGGGTTTTCCAAACCCGCCACACATCTATCTATCTATCTATCTATCTATCTATCTATCTATCTATCAATTTTTTTCATAAATTTGCAACTTTTTCCCCATAAATTTGCAACTATTTTTGACATTTTTGCCATTTTTTTTTGCAAATTTGCTTTTTTCTCATAAATTGGTAAATGTTTTCTTTCTAAATTCGCAAATTTTTCTCATAAATTTGGAACTTTTTAAAATAAATTTGCAACTTTCTTCCTCATAAATTTGTATTTTTTTTTAATCATAAATTTGCAACTTTTTTTTTGGGGGGGGGGGGGGGGTTTCCCTGTAGGCTGCCCTGCATAACAACAGCAAGTTATTTGCAATTTGTTGGACCAGTTATCAAGTGAAATTACTTAATTTCCCACAGAAACGTCAGTGTACCATGGCTGCTCCACAGATCACCATAAAAGTTGTCAAAACACCTCCCAAACATTTACACAAAAATGTTTTGTTTTTGTTTTTTTTTTTAGGCTTTAGGAAACGCAGAGCAATTGGGCAAGTTCCTGATCTTCCAATGGTCACCCAACAATCTCTGTCTGTGTAGAGGGGCCCTTTGCTGTTTCCAGGGTGAACAACTGTGTTTGCAAATATATACAGTATGTGTGTGTGCAGTTTTGTTAGAAGTGCAGCTAATCCTATTTACTTTTCTAGCACCCCCCCCCCCCCGTATTTCAAATATGCCTAACCCGTTCCTTGACTTCAAGGCATATCCACTAAGGAGAGCACGGCCCCTGCCCTCGCACACAGGAGTCAGAACAAAGGGAGTCCCCACATATACGATTCCGTCTCTGAATATGGAAAACACAGCAGCAGCCGCAGCAGAGTCAACACTGGGAAATTACCAGAACTATCTGGGCCATTGACAGGCCTCCCCTGTGGTCAAATGGGCTGAGGCTGTGTTTGGATGCTAACACCCCCCCCACACTACTACCACCACACACACACACACACACACACACACACCCCGCTCTGGTTTCTGTGGCTCTCAGTAGATAACCAGCAGGGAGGAAGAGGAGGAGGAGGAGGAAGAAGAGATGCACTCAGGCGAGGCTCTGGAAATCAGGAGTGTGGAATTCGGACGAGTGTGACCTCAAAAAGTGGAATTTAAGTGGCGTTGTTAGCCCAGTCGCTAGGAGTTTGGAATCATTCTGAGATGCTGTTCTTCTCCTTGCGTAGCGAAATTTTATTTGAACTCCAAACCGGTTTTCAGAACAGCAAGTTGGTGGTTGGCACCATCTTCTCACAGTGTCATGGTTTCTTTTCTGTATGCTGTCCGAAGACTTACTGGTTACTTTGACTCCATGAGTTTGAATGAATGGCTATTTGACTAGATTTGGGGAAACTCAACTACATTTCTTTGCAAGGAATGTTGTTCAGTGTTGCTGAAAAACAGGCGGAAGACTCTCAAAGATGGGCAACATCAGTAGAAGGTCACTAGATAACATAAAGATCCTGATTTGTCTTCTACACCGCCATCATCCAATCTGTCCTCTGCTTTTCCATCACTGTCTGGTTTGGATCTGCCACTAAACAGGACAAGACCAGACTGCAGCGGATCATTAAGTCTGCGGAGAGGATCATTGGCACCGACCTACCCTCCATTGAGAACTTATATCGGTCCATAACCAGGAAACGGGCGGGAAACATCTGTGCTGACCCATCACACCCCGGCCACAAACTGTTTGAACTTCTATCTTCTGGTCGTCGTTACAGATCACTGAAGGTCAAAACCACCCGTCACAGGAACAGTTTCTTTCCTCAAGCCATCACTCTGATGAACTCCTAACATTCACCTAGTCCTACCTGTTGCTGTACTCATGACTTTTCATCCATTATTACATTGCACATAACTCTCACACTGCTTTTTACTTCATTCACATTATATCACTGAATCTGAGTCCACATTGAAATACTGTGTGATTGTATATTTTTTCATATATTTCTGCCAAGTGTGGTTAGTCCGAGTAAATAACTGCATATATTCCTGTATATATTTGCATCCTTTTATAGAAACGTGGACAGACTGTAATTTACTGTACATACTCTGGTTGTCATTGAATCCTTATTTAAATCCTTCACCTGAACAACGAGAGCAAGTTTTTAGCCAAAGTCAAATTCCTTGTATGTGTTGTGCATACTTGGCCAATAAAGCTGATTCTGATTCTGATTCTGATTTATTGAAGCTGGTGTCTCAAAGAGCGGTGAATATTGACAGACGTTGCGACTACTGGATTCGCCGACTTTTCTCACAGATGTTTGCGAACATCAGTATTTGCCTCTGTCATTTTCAACATTTAACAACAATTAACAATGTTCTCGTAAATGTTTGTGAAAGTATTTGCAAAAGACAGCTGGCGAACATTAGTGACTGTTTGCAAATGTTAGTGACAGAGTTAGCCACAATTAGCAAAATTCATGCAAATGTTTGTGAAGTGCAGTTGGAGAACATTAATAACTCTTAGCAAATGTTAGCGGCAGTGTTTGTGACAATTAGCAACTTTGGCGCAAATGTTTGTGAAGTACAGTTGGTGAACAGTAATGACTGTAAGCAACAGTGTTACTCACAATTAGCAACATTTGCACAAATATTTGTGAAATGCAGTTGGTGAACATTATCAACTGTTGGCAAATGTTAGTGACAGTGTTTGCGATGATTAGCAACTAGATAGAAAGACAGACAGACAGACAAACAGACACACAGATAGCTAGATGGATGGATGGACGGATGTACTTTATTGAGCCCAAACTGGGAAATTTGCCACTCTTTTGCCACTGTTTGGGAAGGTTTGAGTCCTTTTGCCAACTCCAGGTAAAACACCAGGCAACCCTTGAAACCAACCCTATAAAAAGGGTTGAGCAAACCCTCCACTGGTGCCATGCCCTGGTTGGTTCGAGGCCTTTCAAACGTATATCACGGCGCTGGACCTTGGGAAGCTTGATAAGATGAGGGCATGTGCGCCCCTTGTCCACAACCTGGGTATTGAAGGCCAGCGGGTTTTACGGACGCTCGGCGCATCAGACTCATTCAAGGATGTCGTGAAGCTGCTAGCTAACCATTTCACCACTCCAGACAGCGTGACTGTTTGGACAATTTGCTTTCATCAGAGACGTCAACATGTCGGTGAGCCTATCCACCAGTATGTCACTGATTTCAGGCAGCTAGCTAGCGAGTGTCATTTTGGGCCGCTAGAAGACGAGATGGTGCGTGACCAATTGTCCGAGCATATGTGCAACGCTGGACTGCATGCTAGGCTATTGACGGTGCCTAATGACTTGACACTAGCTAGGGCTGTCGAGCTAGCGCTCCAGTTGGAGGCTGCAGACAGGCTAGCTTTGGAACTAAACTGGCGCCAGTCACAGAAGCTGCCAGAGCTGCCTGCCTCAGCTAATGTTGCGGACCCTGATAGCTTGGACGAAGATAATTATGAAACCAATGCTGCCAGCTGAAGGTCTGCACCGGGGAACCTCATTTGCAGGGGTTGTGGGTCCGTGACGCACTGCCATAAAGCGAGAGTGTGCCCAGCAAGAGGGAAATGATGCAGCAGATGTGGATGTTTGAATCACTATGCCAGGGTGTGCCATTTGTCTGACCCACGGAGTAATCACCCTGCCCGGCCCCGACAACTATCCACTTGGTGAGTCCCAGTACCAATGGATATACGCATTGTGCAGTGGAGTTAGACAGCGTGGAAGTGCCATTGTTACTCGACACGGCGGCAGTGCAGTCAATGATGAATTGTACCACGGTGAAGAAGTTTTTCTCCCACCACAGTATTAGAAGTAACCCAGTGCCGTTGTATGGCTACGGAGGTAGCAGGCTGTGCATGGTCGGGACTGTAGAGTTGACTGTTTGTTACAAGTTTGAAGCGATGACTGACTTCACGTTGCAAATGACGGCATGCAACGATAACATCATGGGGTGTGACCTATTCTACGGACTGGGTTTCGCCATCAAGGACAGTGCTGGGAATGAATAGTCTGGTTGTGGCCACTGGGGCTCACAGGCTCCGGTGGTTGAAGAGGACGTGGTTTGGGACGAGGAGCTAATGGACACCCTCACTTTCAAGTTGGCCAGTTCTCACTCAGTGTCAGTACGGGAAAGTTTCGGGGGGGGGCGTGATGGTAGGACACCCGTGCCGACGAGTGACACCATGCTAGCTCCGGATGCCTCCAATACTCGGCCACAGTTGGGTGGGGGGTCTGCAACTGCGATGGTGACCACTGCTACATTCTTAGAATAGGGGCGGGGCATGACCGACGAGCATGGAGTTACCGCATGCTCAGCAGCAGCGTGTCAGACCGAGTAAGGTCCCATTTTGGGTCATGGACTTGGTTTGGGTTCAGGATGACGAACGACCACGGCAAAGTTGGGCCAGACAACAGCCGACGAAACATCGAGTACGCCTGCGGATAGTGACGAAGTTGGGAGCGGCGTACTTCCGGTTGTCTGATGGCTTGATGAGGCATGCTAACCAGCTGTGACGTGTCCAAGAGAATGCTCCAGGTGGCGAGGCTGGACGGGAGTCAGTGAAGGTGGTTTGAGATCCGGGCTCCAAGATCAGCCTTCACCCTGGGGGGCCTGTCAGCTCCAGGGGCGCACCTGCTGCTGGGCTGCCCAGGGCAGTGATCTGCCTGCAATGATCTCTGCCTGTCACACCTTTTCCCCAAGTGACTGTGCTGTGACAGTTTAATGTATTTATAGTTCTGTTTGATATTCTGTGTTTAGTTTAGGAGCACGGCAATTTTTTAGTTGGAATAACAACTTTTAGTTATATCAGTGGCAGAATAACCCACTGTGCCGTGTGGGTCATGTGGTAGTCCACCCACCAGTCCTATATTTTTTTGTGCAAATGTTTTAGGCCTTAGCTTATTTTAGTTTAGGGTGTGATTGGGGTTCTAAATTAGGGTGGGTTCGATTTGAGTGAGAGGTTTTAGACCTTGTAAGGGGGGGGGGATGTAATGCGGAGTTTTAATGTGAAGTGCAGTGTGATGACACCGCCTTCTTGTTGCGTCATCACACCGCCCTATATTATGGGGCAGCCGCCATGAGGACCCCCTCTTGGGCCGGATGACTCCGCTGGGTGCAGTCTGTTTGGCATTCCTAAATTCACCATTAAACACACGTTCAGTGGTACGTCTCTTTCAGCCTCATTCTTCACCAGGTTTGTGGACATAACAGGTCTATCTACATAGCATGAAGAGTGGACCTCTGTTCCTTGCTGTTTTTACCAGAGAACCTTCTGGAATATCTGGAGCTCCATCACTTCCTTCCACCAAAGCGTGTTTGACTGTTCCATGTGCTCTTCTCTTGTTTTATTTTGCAATTCGAGTAAACTGATCCACTGATCTCTTTAAGGCTACGGTCACATTGCAGGTCTTAATGCTCAATTCCAATTTTTTGCTGAGATCAAATTTTTTTGTGTGGGCGTTCACATTATAACTTAAATGCGATCCCATCAGACTCCAGTGTGAACGGTCTACAGCTACGAAGTGACCCGCATGCGCAGAAGAAAACGTAACGTCAGACGCAGCGTTGTGTTTATGGAAGTAAATATGAGCCCAGAATGACTGAGGGGGACAGAACTTCTTCACCTTGATGCAGCGCAGCAAAATAAATGTTAAAATCATTCAGAAATAACTGTGCACAAAATAAATGAGACCAGCTTCATTCCTCTACACATCAGAAATAAGGTTAATAATAAATAATCCTAGCGATTACAATAGGGCTCTCGCCCACTGATGTTGTCAGCAGCTCTTACCGGTGGTCCTGCACAGGAAGGAGAAGACGCCACAGACTCCCCTGTCCTGTGTCCCCTATCTGGCCATTCCGCTCCACAGTCTTGTTGTTATTAACTTTACATTTTAGATATTACAACAGCTGGGACTCATGGTGTGCTGTTTACAGGGAAAAAGGAATTTGCAGCGTCCAGTAAATGTGTCACTACTTTTTTTTTTTTTTAAAAAATGTGCTGTTACTGTGCGCCTGCTTGTCTGATAGTTTCAGCCCCAACACCCACCCCCCAATTTTTTTTTTTAAGTTGTTGTGCAGTTGGAGCCGACAAAATTACAATCCAGGTGTAAAGAGAAGAAGATTGATTAAAAAGAGAGCACAAATCAGCTGTGTCTGCCATGCTTGCTGCGTCCTCCACCACAGAATTGTCATGTGTCTCACTTCACTGAGGAAAAAGTCAGATGAAATGCGACATGGCCATTCAGGCTGAGGTCGAAAATATCAGATATGCATCCGAATTAGGACCACATATGAAAGTGGCCTGGGTCTGGTGTGGAAAAATCAGATCTGTGCTGTTCAGACTGTCATTAAAAAATCAGATGTGGGTCACATTTGTGCAAAAAAATCGGAATTGAGCATTAAAACCTGCAGTGTGACCGTAGCCAGAGACTGGCGACCCCCACTATCCCCGGAGGTGACTGATACATAAGAAAACGTGCGCCCAATTTGATATCTGTGGATTCACGTAACTGCAAAGCATATTTCCCTTTTTTCACTCTGTCAGTCAGCTGACACTTTATATTCTGGCCCATGTCCGTGACGCACTGGGATATGGTCCCGTCAGACAGCGGCGCTGCTTCCAGCTCCCGTGCCTGTTTATCCCCACGCATTGTCCAACTCATAGCGATAGCAGCGGGTTTTATTAGGGTTTCTTTGATTGTATGTGGCGTTTTTGCCTGTGCAATTAAATATGCCACCTTTGAGCTTTGGTAGTGGTTGTTGTTTGATTAGTTATGACTTTCTTTTGGCCTTGCAATTCTCTCTCCTTTTAGTGGAAAAAATCCGCTGGTTTAGCAGCAAGAGATGAATGCTTAGTTATCAAGTTTCTGAGCATTTTTAAGGGCTTTAAACTCTCATGTGCAAGCACCTCGGTGCACACTACACATTGGGGATGTTGTACTTCACTGATAACGATGCATGAATCCATACTGAATATATTCCTCTCGATACCTGCGACACTTGGATAAAGGCTGGTCCGACTGATTGTAGAGCCCTGTACGGTGCTGTCCTCCTCCTCCTCCTCCCCCCACGCCAGAAGTCGATGGGCTTTCTGACGGCATGGCTCCGCTCTCCTTTGCTGCTGTCTCCGCTGGCCTCTATGCATTGTCTTTGGTCGGTATTAACCAACGTTTCATTTTAAAACTACTATCCTAGGCTTAAAGCGTAGTGTGTTGATTTGAGCTGTTCAGACGAAATCTACTGGTGCACACTGACCTGTGTGTGACCTGTGACATTTACTATGGCGCAGTTAAAGTGACACGTCACCTGTGTAATCACCTCAGGAGGATTCTGAAAATCATCTTGCGACCCCCTCCTCAGCGTCTTGGGATCCCCCGGGAGGTCGGGACCCCCACTTTGAGAACCTCTGGTTTACAGTACATCCGGAAAGTCTTCACAGTGCTTCAGTTTTTCCACATTTTGTTATGTTACAGCCTTATTCCAAAAGGGATTAAATTCATTTTTTCCCTCAGAATTCTACACACAATACCCCATAACGACAACATGAAAACAGATTTTTTTGAGATTTTTTCAAATTCATTAAAAATAAAAAACTAAGAAATCACATGTACATAAGTATTCACAGCCTTTGCCATGAAGCTCAAAATTGAGCTCAGGTTCATCCTGTTTCCACTGATCATCCTTGAGATGTTTCTACAGCTTAACTGGAGTCCACCTGTTGTAAATTTAGTTGATTGGACATGATTTGGAAAGACACACACCTGTCTATAGAAGGTCCCACAGTAAACAGTGCATGTCAGAGCACAAACCAAGCATGAAGTCAAAGGAATTGTCTGTAGACCTCTGAGACAGGACTGTCTCGAGGCACAAATCTGGGGAAGGGTACAGAAAAATTTCTACTGCTTTTAAGGTCTCAATGAGCACAGTGGCCTCTATCATCCGTAAATAGAAGAAGTTTGGAACCACCAGGACTCTTCCTAGAGCTGGCCGGCCATCTAAACTGAAGGATTGGGGGAGAAGGGCCTTATTCAGAGAGGTGACCAAGAACCCGATGGGCACTCTGTCAGAGCTCCAGCATTGCTCTGTGGAGAGAGGAGAACCGTCCAGAAGGACAACCATCTCTGTAGCAATCCACCAATCAGGCCTCTATGGTAGAGTGGCCAGACAGAAGCCACTCCTGAGTAAAAGGCACATGGCAGCCCACCTGGAGTTTGCCTAAAGGCACCTGAAGGACTCTCAGACCATGAGAAACAAAATTCTCTGGTCTGATGAGACAAATATTAAACTATTTGGAGTGAATTGTAATCGCTCTTGTTTGTTTTTCTTTTGAATTCTTGGATGGAACATGGGTGGGCAATATAAGCTGCGGCTTCAGCCATCACCCATTTCGGATAACTTATGTTGAACTGTATAATCAGAGGAGTTATTATCTAATTTGACCTTGTTGGATTTTCTTTCCCCCTTTGTTATATTATTCTGTTTCTTTTAATCTGTACTTTTAATCTATCCGAAATAAAGATTGATTGATTGATTGATTGAATGTCAGGCGTCATGTTTGGAGGAAACCAGGCACCGCTCATCACCAAGCCAATACCATCCCTACAGTGAAGCATGGTGGTGGCAGCATCATGCTGTGGGGATGTTTTTCAGCGGCAGGAACTGGGAGACTAGTCAGGATAGAGGGAAAGATGAATGCAGCAATGTACAGAGACATCCTGGATGAAAACCTGCTCCAGAGTGCTCTTGACCTCAGACTGGGGCAACGGTTCATCTTTCAGCAGGACGACGACCCTAAGCACACAGCCAAGATATCAAAGGAGTGGCTTCAGGATAACTCTGTGAATGTCCTTGAGTGGCCCAGCCAAAGCCCAGACTTGAATCCATTTGAACATTTCTGGAGAGATCTGAAAATGGCTGTACACTGACACTTCCCATCCAACCTGATGGAGCTTGAGAGGTGCTGCAAAGAGGAATGGGTGAAAGTGCCCAAAGATAGGTGTGCCAAGCTTGTGGCATCATATTTAAAAAGACTTGAGGCTGGAATTGCTGCCAGAGGTGCATCAACAAAGTATTGAGCAAAGGCTGTGAATACTTATGTACATGTGATTTCTTAGTTTATTTCTAATAAATTTGCAAAAATTTAAAAAAAAAACACCTCTTTTTTTCACATTGTCATTATGGGGTATTGTGTGTAGAATTTGAGAAAAAAAATAATTTAAACCATTTTGGAATAAGGCTGTAACATAACAAAATGTGAAAAAAGTGAAGCGCTGTGAAGCCTTTCCGGATGCACTGTAGGTAATGATTTTTGAACCATTTACGATTCCCCTGACCCACTGGCACTGAAGCGGCTTTTCTTGGCCCGACGTCGGCATCGGGGGAGCTCCTGATTCACAGAAGCCATGGCTGCTCCTCAAACTCACCGGCAGATGCTCCCTGTGTCCTGCCTCGCCAGTCGGCAACTGGCCTCCTCCGGCATGCCCGTGTGTCTGTCTGCCCGAGGTGGTCTGACCATTCGTCCGTCCATCTGTCCATCAAGCAGAAAAAAAAGGCTGGGCACTGGTATTTAAAGGGGCAGTTTTCCCCTTACACAACATAGAAATATTATTTAAAATTAACAGGGAGAAAATGGTCCATGGAAGGCAATATGTTCCCCTGAATCATTTATTGGGTGACATGTTTCGGTGCCCACATTGGCTGATCAATGATTGATGGCAAGATGTTGCTGTTCTGAGCCCCCCCTTTTTTTGTAGTTTCTCCGACTGTTTCAGTCAAAGAGGAGCTCCTGTAGCGCATGCTACGTTGTAATCAGGAATCACATAAAAACCCCAGACAACTTCTGAGTCCGACATCCATGAATACAACGCCACCACGACTCTGTTGTGGGCCCGATGGACAGCAAACTAGAAACACAGAACAGGTGTCACTTTAGCGGCAGATCGCGACTAATCACATCAACGTGGGTTAATCGCATTAAGTGCATGAGCTGTGATCAATCGTTATTAATAGTGATTAAAGTGACACCTGTTATTATTTGACACAAACGCTCGATCAAATATGTTCATTGCTACAGCTGCTTTGGTCAAGTGACCCACTAGTTAGCTAGCTAGCTAATGAGATCTCTGCAGCTGCATTCTGGATTCCTGTATGAAGCCACTGTTCTATTATTACCATTACGTCAAAGCACCCATCTTGTTAATAAAAGGCCTGACTTTTTTTCTTAATTTTAAATTTTTTTATTTATTTATTTTATTTGTTTTTATTTTTTTCTGATATATTTATGTATTCTTTATTTTTCACAACACAGAGATCGGGTGTGGCGGATATTAAGGTTAGCCACCAAAATCCTCGCTGCCGTTTTACGTTCACCTTTGCTAGCTTCTTCCGAGGTTCTTTTAGAGGAAACTGAATGAGAAGAAAGTTTAACCAGTTCACTCTGGGGGGCTTCACACAAACTGTGTAGCGACTCCTTTTAGAAGTAACAAAATGTGGCTAAGGGGGCTAACTCGTAGCATGAGCTATTATGGGTGTGTCCAAGTCCATTTTGTTATCACGGCAGTGTATAAACAAATTTTGCACCGGTGTGTTTAGGGCCGTTTAACAGCCATGTGACCCTGCCCTTAAGGGGGTGGGGAGCAAAGCTAAGTTTTGCCAGCGTGGTCTGGTCTGCCGTTACGGATAGCTAGTCTTCCATGGCTCTTGAACCGTCGACTGCAGCCGTGTGCACCTTGCTTGCTCCGTAACACTCGCTTACAGCTGCGTCTTTGCTTTGCTCTGTGATATGTGTATTTAAGAGCAACCTCCCGGGAGGTGTGCAAAACCTCTTGCAGGAGACGAATTGAGCGGCGCCATCATGTGATGCCTTGTACTTGTAGTCACGCTGTACCTTGAGTGTGATCTCATAGCCCCGCATTAGTCAGGGTCACATCGAGACCAGACTAAGACCAGAGTCTCCCAGGACCTAGGATGCTGCCCAATTCACTCATGCACAAAACAGAGGGGAAGGGCTAGGGTGAATTGGGGTGCACCCTTGGTCTTGGTCTGGTCTCGGTCTGTTCCTGCCCAGCTGTTGACTACAACACTATTCCAACTGATGCCTCTTTACTATTTATCATTTATTCATAGAACTGTGATGATGAAGTGAAAACAAACGTAAACCTGAAATACGTCACTTAATGTGTGTTTGTTGCATACTTTAACAGCAGTCCTCTCACAGATGTGGTCTGATCCTTCCAACGTATCACACCACACATTTGAAAAGTTCCGCTCCGATCTGCGGCTCTCTTTCTCCATATATTTGTCAAGTGCTGATTTCCACTTGACTCCCACTCGGACCTTCATCCTCTAGACGCTCTTTATCCAAAAATGTTTCAACACGAGGGACTTGAGGGTGTGTGACCGCCTGCCTCTGACCCCTGACTGCGTCTACTCTCCGCTTTGCATTTCTTAATACTGTCACAGATTTTTTTACAAACTTCCTCAACAACGGCTCACTTGTTAATGAATAAATCATACCGTTAATGACTGGAAGTTTGTTTTCCTTCTGTGAATGTGTGTTGTTTTTTCTTCTTTTCTTGCTGTGGCTGATGAACCTTGGAATGGGGCATCGGCCATCTGCGGTCTTATGCGTGCACGTGTGTGTGTGTGTGTGTGTGTGCGTGCACTTCAGGGTCCACTGGGGAGGCTCGGCCGCTGTCCCACTTTTCTCGCTCTCATGTCGGACTGGGACCATCTGACGGGGTGGGGGTGGGGTTGGGGGGGGCTAAAGACCAGTGTCACATGTCTATATTTGGCCGCCGCCACCGCCGCTGCCAGAGCTCGGCGCTGCAGTTGTTTTCCAAAAATGCATGGGGCAATCGATGATAATGAGGAAGGACATTTTAATTAGGCCCACCGCAACCTGGGGATGACATGCCGGCGTGCTCGTGGGGGGGTGGGGGGGGTGAGAGTGAGAGAGAAGGAGAGGACGGGAGGCGGTCTGGTCACCATCACACCTCCTCCTGGGAGTTTGACTGGTGAAAGTCTCGCCGCATATTTAGGAGGAAATTAAATTAAATCTGCACAGAAGGCTTCACTCCGATGATACGCGGTTAAAGCGTGAGCGGCGCAGAAGAGCGTGCGTGTCGAGTCGTCGCGGGCCCGGCTACTGAGCGTTTGGGGAGCACTTGCTCCCAGACCCAGATTTTGGTTGAACCTGCTGAGTGGAGCCTCTCCGCTTCAGAAACTACCCACTGACCCAAATGGAGAGATTTCAGTCGGTCGTTGGCGAGGCGAGCCAATCAGGACAAGGTCCAGCTGTGATGCGTTTCATGCAAGTTGGCCCAATTACCGATCTCTGACTGGTAAACACCGGCCATGCCCACATCCACAACGTAATTATGACTAGATTGTTTAGACTGGAATCACAGTATATAAATCTGCCCAGCGGCAGTGATTCAAGTGTGAACAAGCAGTTCAGATTCAATTCAAGGTCATTAAAGGTACAATATGCAAAATTTTGAGTAATCTGAATTCTGGAATTTAACGCAGCAAACAATCTTAACTTTGACTTCACTGTTATATAATCACTCTAAAGTAAAATTACGTCCATTTTCTGTACCTGAAGAGAACCCCTTTTATACACAGGAGGAGGGTCCGTCTCCACGTCAGCAGCCATCCTGGATCGCCGAGTTTTTAACGTCAAACTTTAATTACACAAATTACACACTGGCCCCCACCGAAGGCTGAATCTGGGCTGTCTTATGGCTCTCTGTGGGTTTGTCCATGCATTCCAGGTTGGCCCCATCTGTGTTTGCCCACATGGACTTTACCCGTTTTCAACTGATTTTCTCAAAAATTTGCTATTTTCTTGTAAATTTGTGATTTCTTCTCCCTAATTTGATACATTTTTCTTGAAAATTTGAAACTTTCTCATAAATTTGCCACTTTTTTTTACTGTAATTCTGCAACTTTTTCCTTAGACATTCGTTAGTTTTTTCCTTGTAAATTTGCCATTTTTTTTTTTGTAAATTTGTGACTTTTCCCCATAAATTTGGAACTTTTTTCTTGTAAATTTGGAATTTTCTCAAATTTTCAACTTTTTTTTTTTACTGTAAACTTACAATTTTTCTCACAAATTTGTGATTTTCTCATAAATTTTCAGTTTATTTATTCATATATTTACTTCTTTCTTGTTAATTTGCAACTTTTTCAAAAATTTTTTCCTTGTAAATTTGTCAAATTTTTCTTGCAAGTTTGTAACTTTTCAAGTAATTTTTTACAGTGTTTTTCTTGTAAATTTGTTACTTTTTGTAAATCTGTCACTTTTGTCTTATAAATCTATGGAAAAAAAGGTGAAAATTTACGACTTCTTTTGCGTAACTTTGCCTCTGGCACAAGTGTAACTGAAAGCTGCTCACCCATCTTAAACCCATGTGGGTTTAAAGCAGATTTCAGCTCACCTGTCCCACAGGCAAAGTCCATGTGGGCAAACACAGATGGGGCCAATACGGAATCCGCGGATAAACCCATTGTGGGGCCCACATGGACATGCTGGCTGGGGTTAGAGCAGATTTGACGCAGGATCAATTTGTGTGAACTTCAGTGAACTTTATTACTGATCTGTCATCAAATGTTCAGCAATCCCTCACTGATCTCTCAGCCACGTCTACCTTCAGGATTGGGGGGAGGGGGGGCTTTGGTATTCATTGAAAGATTGCTGAGAGACCATTGGGAGATTGTTGAGCGGTTAAGGAGAGCTCAGAAGGATCGCTGAACAATCCCATCAATCTCCCAATGATCTCTCAGTGATCTCCACCCCTGAATAACGGGATACTTCTCGGGTCGGCTGATGGCTCAGAGCATTTTAGGCAATATTTACAAATAAAACAGCAACAACAAGAACACAGTCATCGCTAAAACATCAAATCACATTTCATCATCTGTTTGCATCAGAATTTTTCCAAGCAAACCGATCTCCTGTTGGAAGACAGTCTTAAATGTGTGCTTTTTGCACAAAACCGCAGCGGGGACGGCTAACGCCCCCGAATGACAGCCGCACACACGGCTGCCACGTTGGAGCTTCCTCGCCATGCCTGCAGGTCATCAGAGGCCATTTGCACATTGTGAAATCAAGTGATAAAAGAAGCAGAGAATAAAAAAATGAGAACTGTCCGCAGAGTTTTTGAAACTTATTAAACATGCCAACTTGATTTACATTTACCAATCTTTTTAGTCTACACACCCGGAGAAAAAAAGCTCCCGATAAGATAAAGGGAAGCAGAAACTGTTGGCTTGGAGAGCACCGGCATCAAGAAGCATTTATAACGAGTTCGCCGATTTGTGTAGAGAATGTTTATGTATATCGGAGACACGCATGAAAAATAAATCTTTCATGAACGCGGAGGGAAAAAAATGTATTTCATATGCAGTGGGCTGCATCCGTGTGTGTGTGTGTGTGTGTGTACGAGATGAAAACAAAGCAATAAGCCCAGTGCCACTGTATTTAATATTCATCATACGTCCCCGAGCAAAAAAAAAAAAAAAAAAAAAACGGCACAAGGTGTGAGAAGAAAGGCCCACGAAATCACACCAACACGGTGCAGAAAAAGTTGGGAATAACTGCATAAATTAGCATGCGCCCCGGTAATAAAAGCGCCCTGCTTCTGTGAAACGTGCGTGAAATGTGCACAAACAAAACAAATCCAGTGGCCGATCTGAAAACGTCTTCACCTTATGAAAAATGGAAAACTGGTGGTGGTGGTTGTGGGGGCAGGAGAACCTAGGAGAAGCCAGTGGCGAGTCGTCGGCGAGTCACTCGGCTCGCTAATCAACTAAAGGCAACATCAGAAAGAATAGGTAATTTGAGACACAAAAAGAATAAGTAATTTGGGGAGGCACGGTACCCAAGCGGCCAAATTATTTATGCCTAATGGAAACCGGGGGGAGGGGGGGGGTTCGTTTGCAATTAACTGATCTGCTTTATTACCTGTCACCGCCTGCTAATGCTACCGCTAACGCCTGCATGGAATCGTGGCGGGCAAGGCGTGGAGGCGCTCCTTGCTTTCTGCTTCCTTCCTTTTCCCTGCTGTCCCCCGCCACCATGTCCAGGTGGGCCCCGCTGTCGCTTAACTGGGCTGTCTTATGGGTCCTATGTGGGTTCCCTGTTGGCCCCGTCACTGTTTGCCCACATGGACTTTGCCTGCGGTGCGGGTGAGCGGGAAACCTGCCCAGCTGGGCCCCACATGGGTTAAAGCGGCCGAGCAGCTTTCAGTGACACTTGTGCCAGAGGCAAAATTATGCAAAGAAGTCATCAAGTTTCACTTTTTTCACAAGTTTGTAAGAAAAAAAGTGACAAATTTACCAAAAAAAAAAAAAAAAACTGTAGAAAATTTATGAGGAAACAATTCACAAACTTATTAGAAAAAAGTTGCAAATTTAGGAGAAAAAAGTTGTAAATTACTTGAAAAGAGTTACAAACTTAGAAGAAAAATTCTGCAAATTCACAAGAAAAGCCACAAATTTATGAGGGAAAAAAATAGAAATCGCTGCAAATTAACAAAAAAGGAGCAAATATATGACTAAATAAATAGAAAATTTATGAGAAAAAAGTCACAAATTTATGAGGAAAAGTTGAAGTTTATAGTAAAATTTTTGAGAAAGTTCCAAATTTACAAGAAAAATGTTGCAAATTTATGGAAAATTTCACAAATTTACAAGAAAACAGGAAATTTACAAGGAAAAAAGAAACAAATTTATCACAAAAAAGTTGCCAGATTACAGTAAAAAAGTGGCAAATTTATGAGAAAGTTCCAAAATTACAAGAAAAAGTTAACAGATTTAATGTGGGTGAGATGGCTGCAATGACACTTGTGCCATATGCAAAATTACAAGGATGCACGAGGAAAAAAGTGACAAATTTATGAGAAAAAATATAAATACTTATGAGAAAAAAGTTTTAAAAAATTACAAAAAAGTAGCAAATTTAGGAGAAAAAAGATGCAAATTTACAACAAAAAAAGGAAAATTACTTGAAAAAAGTTTCAAGCTTACAAGAAAAATTTTAAAAATTTAGAAGAAAAAAGTCAAATTTATGACATAAAATTAGAAAAAGTTGCAAATTAACAAAAAAGTATCAAATATATGAGTAAATAAACTGAAAGTTTACAAGAAAAAAGTCACAAATTTAGAAGAAAACAAGAAATTTACAAGGAAAAAGTAACAAATTCATGAGAAAAAGTTGCAGGATTACAGTAAAAACAAAGTGGCAAATTTATGAGAAAGTTTTGAAATTACAAAAAAAAAGTTAATTTGCAGGAAAAAAGTCAATTTATGAGAAAAAAGTTGCAAATTTACACTTAAAAAAAGTGGCAAATTTATGAGAAAGTTTCAATTTTTCAAGAAAATGTATCAAATTTATGGAAAATAAGTTGAAAACAGGTAAACAGTCCATGTGGGCAAACATAGTAGGGGCCAACATGGAACCCACGCACAAACCCACATGGACGCAGAAGACAGCCCATTTCAACCTTCGGTGGGACCCATATGGACATGCCGGCTGGGCGTGTCATCCTGAAAGTTCCGATCTCATCAAAATGTCCGCTAATGTTAAATGCGGGAAAGCCAAAGTTTAACTCTGCTTCATTGACTTGCAGGTGTTTCATCTCCACTACTCCTGAGCTACAGTCCACACGCGTTACAGACCCCCCCCCCCCACACACACACACATACACACTTTTTCATAAATGTATGACTTTTTTAAGTGGTGTCACCAGCAACTGCGTTAATCATGTTTAAGCCAGTGGTGCTAGTTTAATCGCGATCAATTGCGATTAATCGCATCAAAGCAAGTTAACCGTGTTAAATGCATGAAGGTTGACACAAGGTCATGCGATTAATCCCGATTAATGGGATCACTAACGATCAGCTACCATTACCCAGCCAGCCTGCCCATGTGGGCCCCACCAAAGGTTCACTGGGCAGTCCTGTGTGTCCCACATGGACTTTACCTGTTTACCTATTTTCATCTGATTTTCTCATAAATGTGCTGCTGTTTTCTTGTAAATTTGGGACTATTTTTCCGATAATTTGATACATTTTTCATGAAAATTTGAAAGTTTCCATTAATTTGCAACTTTTTTTATTATAAGCCTGCAACTTTTTTTCATAGATTTGTTAGTTTTTATTGTAAAATTGTGACTTTTTCCTGCTACTTTTTTACTGTAATTTTGCAACTTTTTCTCATAAATTAGTCACTTTTTTCCTTGTAAATTTGCTGTTTTCTTGTAAAATTGTGATTTTTTTTCCCCAGAAATTTGCAAAATTTTTCTTGCAAATTCGGAACTTTCTCAAAAAGTTTCAACATTTTTCCTGTTAACTTACAACTTTTCCTCATAAATTCTCAATTTATTTACTCATATTTTTGCTGCTTTTTTGTTAATTTACAACTTTTTCAAAAATTTTCCTCATAAATTTGTTTTTTCTTGTAAATGTGCTAAATTTTTCTTGTTTGTAACTTTTACTCTTAAATTTTCACTTTTTTTCTCATAAATTTGCTGCTGTTTTTTGTAAATTTGTCACTTTTTTCTTATAAATTTTCTAATTTTTTCCTCATAAATTTGTGACTTTTTTGCATAATTTTGCAAAATATTTCTTGTAAATTTGTAAATTCTTTTGTGTACTTGCAACATTTTTCTTACAAATTTGCACTTGTTGCTCATAAATTTGCAAACTCTTCATGGCCCCAATTTATTATTTTAAACATCGGTATCAGCATGAGCCCAAAATCAGTCCATCTCTCCTTACACATTCTTTTTAAATTTTTATCTCAAAATATTTCCTGTAAATTAGCATTTTTGTTCCTGTAAATTTGAGACTTTTTACTTGTGAATTTATTGAATTTTACTAATAACTCTTGCATCTTTTTTCCTGCGAATTTAAATGTTTGGCTCTTTTTCTTTATATACTTTTCCCTTCTCAACCTCAGACCTCGGAGGGTTAATGGACCACGTGTTTGTAAATGCTCGTTGTTCCAGCTTCATTTTCTTGACTATTATTTGTATATTTTGGGCGAGCGGCATCATCAGTAGCACTTAAGCCAGTGAATGCTCTGCTCACAGTAATGAACACCTCAATCTCATCTTCCTTCCGTTATTTTAGCAATTCAAATAAGACGCTATCCTCCGCTGGCTTGAACGCCAACACTGAAGGCAGCCTCTCTCTCTCCAAGGCTTCACATCTGCAGAAGCCGCTCTTCAAATATATGTAATGAGCCTGAGTGTTGCCACGGCGTCGGCTGCGATTGGCTCTCCGCAGCCTGCATGCCCAGAGGAGGCTCCCTTAAGAGCAGATCTCCTGTTAAGTATGAGATCCCTGAGAGGAGAGGAGTTGCAAGGACTCTGGTTTCTTTAAATACACCGGGCTGTCTGGGGAATATAAAGGCTTCCATATATAATTAAGGAGAATACAACGTTAGGGGCCTCATGCCGTCTTTGTGCCGCACCTTAATGGCTGTGGCAACTCGGAGTACGGCGCCATGCGGGGAGGAAAAGAGGAGGCTTTCTTTAGAAATGTTCGACGTGGGCGACATTTACATTTTAGATTGAATTGTCTCAGAGTTACTGCACAAAGACTCGAAAATCATGCAGTGCAATCGCAGGAGCAGTTTGAATTCACCTTCACTGCTGAGAAGGTGATCGGCTGCAAGCTCCCATCTCTCCAGGATCTGTACATCTCCAGGACCCGGAGGCGTGCTGGCCGGATCATAGCCGATCCCTCACACCCTGGTCACGTACTGTTTGCCCCCCTCCCCTCTGGTAGAAGACTTCGGTCCATCCAGACTAAAACCTCCCGTCACATGAACAGCTTCTTCCCCTCTGCCATCAGACTGCTGAACACTAAGTGACTCTCGTGCACCATGTACAGCAGCTCAACCAGACTCATGTCAATCATCACTGTTTTCTTCCTGCATTACCGACTGCACTATATAGTTCTCCACAGTATCTGCTGCTGGCTAATATATATTTTAACTGTTGACCAGTATCACTTAATCTTATCCTACACTTTATTACATGTATAGTTTATTTCTCTTATCTTATCATGTTTAATGTTGCAGCATTGTACCGAGACAAATTCCTAGTTTGTGTACTACATGAACAATGGCAATAAACCTGATTCTGATTCTGATTCTGATTCTGATTCTGAATTGAGGGTGCAGTCACCAGCAGAGGAAGGTCAAATGTCACGGAACGCAGACCGAGGTATTAGCCCGGCAGTGAGAGACAAAAAAAAAAACAAAAAAAACAGACAGACAGCTACTTAAAGGTCCCATTCACTGATGAAATTGTGTTTTTGTAGGTTTTAACCTTCTGAAATGCGTCTGCAAACATGTAGATGAGCATGCAGCACAAGGCGTTAGCTTAAGAGCTAACAGTGCTTCTAGGAAGTTAGCCCACCAAGCATCCCCATTTCCACCTGGTTCACTAATCCACACTTGATAATATCTCACATCTTTCTGGTTTATTTTGTTATATTTTTGCCATGATGCAACATCGAACCGTTAGCATTAATTTGGCTAGGCAGTCGCTCAGTCCAACCACATGAGAGCTCGACTCAGTGGGAAGAGGCTGACAGACAGGCTGCCTAGCATTAGCTTACGTTAGCTTAATCCAGTTTTGATTGCCGTTTTCTATAAATTATATTCAGCGTCCGCTGGAAACACTTAACCACATACATCACTCTTAGACGTTACTTTTAGCGGCTAACTGCAGACTGGGGGGGGGGATGTGGAAGTGGTTGAGGACTACAAATATCTGGGTGTCAGGATCAGGAGATCCAACACTGATGCTGCGCACAAGAAGGGGATGAGCAGACTCTCCTTCCTGAGGAAGCTGAGATCCTTCAACGTGTGCAGCAGGATGCTGGAGCTTTTCTACCAGACTGTTGTCGCCTGCACAACAGGGTTTACTCCGGGATTTCTCCGGTTTCCTCCCACATGCCAAAAACATGCATGTTAGGTTAATTGGCTGTTCTAAATTGTCCCTAGATATCTGTTTCCTATAGGCCCTTAGAATAGAGGGTTAGTATTAATGAAAGTGCTTTGAGTGGTCTTTGTGACTAGAAAAGCGCTATATAAGTGCAGGTTAGTTAGTTAGTTAGTTAGCACCATCTTCTTTGCTGCGGTCTGTTGGGGTAGCAGTATCAGGGCCAGAGACACCAACAGACTTGGCAAGACTATCAAGAGGGCTGGCTCTGTAATTGGTCTCAGACCGGAGACCTTTGAGACAGTGATGGAGAGGAGAACACTAAATAAACTGCGATCCATCATGGACAGTCTTGATCACCCCCTCCACCACACACTAGATAGACAGCGAAACACTTTCTCCAGTAGACTACTACAGCTTCGCTGTCGAACGGCCAGGTACAGGAAATCTTTCCTGCCACATGCAATTTCACTGTACAATAACTCACTATGATGTTATATTCTGGTCATAGCTATGCTGCCACACACTGCACCTCACAGACTAACTGGTACCTCACATCTCACTCTGCTCCTGATAGTCCTGCATTGTGCAACGGGATGATTCATGTGTTTATACAGGTCATCATATATTAAGCTATGATGTATATAGGTTTTATAGTCATGTTAGTTTTAATTTCCATGGGTAATCCCTTTGTCTTTCCTGCATGTGTTTCTGTCATTTGATTCTCTACTGTCATGCTGCTGTTACACTGTAATTTCCCAGTTTGGGATCAATAAAGTACATCTATCTATCTATCTATCTATCTATCTATCTATCTATCTATCTATCTATCTATCTATCCGATGCCACCTTGGCCACCACTTGTCATCTGAGCTAGGAGCTAACCAGCTAAGATTAGCAACAGTGATGTAAGCGGGAGGGTGAAGTTAGGTTCTCTGTTTTTAAGAATCGGGTTAAAACCTTCCTTTTTGATATAGCCTACAATTAGGGAGGGATCATGTGTTTCTGAACCCTCCCTTAGTTATGCTGCTAATAGGTTTAGACAGTCAGGGGACCTCCAATAATGCACTGGGCTTCACTCCTTTCTTCACTCTCAATGGAATTTTTTTTTTTTGCTGGTCATTAACATTTGTTTGTTCTCTCCCATAGATTGAGTCCCCATTGTGCTGTTTGCTCTCTACATGTCTGTTCTTTTCTTCTTCTCTATCCCCTCACCCCCCAGCCAGTCGCAGCAGATGACTGCCCCTCCCTGAGCCTGGTTCTGCTGGAGGTTTCTTCCTGTTAAAAGGGAGTTTTTCCTCTCCACCGTCGCCAAGTGCTTGCTCACAGGGAATCGCCTGATTGCTGGGGTCTTTCTGCAACTGTGGGGGTTTCCACTACAGTTGAAAGTGCTATGAGATGACTGTTGTTGTGAAATGGTGCTATATAAATAAAGTTGAATTGAATCGAATTGAATTGAATTGAATATTTGTCACGCTTAAATGTTTCAGATCATCAAACAAATTTTAATATGGGAGAAAGATACAAAATGTAGTTTCTAAATGATGATTTCATTTAATAAGGGAAAAAAGCTATCCAAACTTACCTGGCCCTATGTGAAAAAGTAATTGCGCCCTAAACCTAAAAACGGGTTGTTCCACTCTTGGCGGCAACAACTGCAGTCAAGTGTTTGTGATAACTGGTAATGAGTCTTTTTCATCGCTGTTGAGGAATTTTGGCCCACTCTTTTTTGCAGAATTGTTTTAATTCAGTCACATTGGAGGGCTTGAGCTTGAGGTCACAAACTGATGGCCGGACATTCTCCTTCAGGATTTTCTGGTAGAGTGCAGAATTCATAGTTCCATCAGTTACGGCGAGTCATCCAGGTCCTGAAGCAGCAAAGCAACCCCAGACCACGACACTACCCCCACCATGTTTGACTATTGGCATAATGTTCTTTTTAAGAAATGCTGTGTTGGTTTTATGCCAGATGAAATGGGAAAGTTCCACTTTTGTCTCGTCAGTGAGCAGAATATTTTCCCAAAAGTCTTGGAGATGTTTTTTTTTTTTTTTTTGGCAAATGTGAGACGAGCCTTTGTGTGGTTTTGGCCTTGGAACTCTTACATGGATGTCATTTTTGCCCGGTCTCTTTTTTATTGTTGAATCATGGACCGGTGTCCAAACTGAGGCAAGTGATTCCTGCAGTTCTTTAGATGTTCTTCTGGGTTTTTGTTTGTTCTTGAATTTCTTTAGCTCGTGACATGATGTGTTGCTTTTTCAGATCTTTTAGTCTACTTCACTTTGTCAGACAGGTTCTGTTTAAGTGATTTATTGATTCAGCAGGTCTGGCAGTAATCGGGCCTGGATGAACTCAGCTTTCTAAAAAATGTGGTTAATCCTGTTCTCGAGCGTCTCAGACCAAAGTCACTTCCTTGTATGAGCACACATGACTGGCCAATAGACTGATTCTGATTCTTTTTCAAACATCACCTATGATGTCAAAATGATACACGTTACTCCACAAGTCCAAACCTGTCCTCCCGAAACTCAAAAACTCTCAAGGCTGAAATCCACCAACAGAGCTCACATAAATGCCGCTTGACCCCAACTTTTAATAGGCGTCCATTAAATTAAAACACCCTCCAAACCACCAGCTTCAAGATGGCATGTCTGTGGCCTATAAAAGCAGCTGCTCGTCGCCCTTCCCCTGGCCCCGTGCCTCATCATCCAAGTCGCCGCAGTATGTAGTCAAACTTTAGCAGCGCTCCAGGGGTCCATCGGCGGGAAACGTTTGCTAATTGTGCTAATGAGCTTGTTTGGATAAGCCCTTACTTCCCCCTCCACCTTCAGCGACATGAGCAGCCATCTGACTTCCCAAGTCGGCGGGTTGGGTTTGCTCGGGACAGGCCCCGGTCAAGGTTTCGGTGCGCGGTGGTGCATCCATCACCAGTAATAAAGCTCTCCGACACAGAGGCCCACTCTCATCCATCATCACTCATTTAAGATACAAGTTTGGCTCTGGAGTGACACAAGTGAGGGATTATTGCCATTAGAGGCAGATCTTTTGTTTTGATGGCCCTCTTAATGGGGTTGCATTAGGAAGGGGAGTCCTAGGGGCCAGTTTTTGGGTGATTAAGCAAGCAACACATTTACAAGTCTCTAATTGAGAGAACAATGCCAGGAACCTACAGAGTGCAGAGCAGTAATGAACTGATGCTCCCAGAACTAGCGTTGTGATTAGCTAACGCCGCGGCTCGTGAGGATGCAACAAAAACTCTCCCGGAGCACAGGAGGCGGGATGTTTAGGATCCAGATGTGTCTGTGTTGATTTACAGGAGATTATGAAAATCAGGCAACCCTGGGCTGAGGTAAAAGGCTGGAAGAAAAAAAAAACTGCTGCAGATTGTCAAGGAAAAAAAGCTGCAAATCTACCAGAAAAAAAAGCTGAAAATTTACAAGGAAAAAAAAAAATCCACATTTATGATAAAAAGTCACAATTTTTAAGAAAAAAGTTGCAAATCTATGACAAAACATTTGCAAATTTTTGAGAAAAAAGTTTGAAATATATATGGAAAAAGGTTGCAAATTTATGAGGAAAAAGTTGCAAATCTACTCGAAATAAAGCTGAAATTTTACCGGAAAATAATGCAAATTTAAAAGAAAAAAAATTACAAATATTATAAAAAAAAATCACAATTTTTAAGAAAAAAGCTGCAAATTTATGATAAAAAAGATGCAATTTAACGAAAAGTCACAAATTTTTGAGGAAAAAGTTGCAAATATATTTGAAAAAAAGTTTAAAATTTATGAGAAAAAATGAAAATTTATAGGAAAAAGTCACAGATTTATGAGAAAATCATTGCAAATTTATGAAAAAGTCACAAGTTTTTACGAAAAAAAAATGCAAATCTCTGATTTTTGAGAAAAAGTTGCATATTTATGAAAACAGACACATTTTTGAGGAAAAAGTTTCAAATCTACCAGAAAAATGGTTAAAAACTTACAAGAAAAAACAATGCAAATTTATGAAAAAAGTCACAGTTTTGAGGAAAAAGTTGAGATATACTAGAAATAAAGTTGAAAATTTAAAGGGAAAAATGCAAATTTACAAGGGAAAAAATTTCAAATTTATGATAAAAAGTCGCAATTTTTTAAGAAAAAAAGCTGCAAATCTACAAGAAAAAAATTGCAAATTTATGAGAAAAAAGTCACAGATTTATGATCAAAAATTTAATTTACGGGAATTAACTCTAGAAATCCACACACCAAAAAATTTAAACATTTAAATCCATAAATAAAGTTATGTGTGATAAAGTGTAGTGAAGCAGGAAAAAAATATTCAACACAGTAAGTGAAATGTATTTAATACAGCCGTGGACAAAATTGTTGGTACCCCTCTGTTAATGAAAGAAAAACCCACAATAGTCACAGAAATAACTTGAATCTGACAAAAGTGGTAATAAATAAAAAGTCTATGAAAATTAACCAATGAAAATCAGACAATGCTTTTGAATTGTGGTTCAACAGAATTACTTTAAAAAACAAACTCATGAAACAGGCCTGGACAAAAATGATGGTACCCTTAACTTAATATTTTGTTGCACAACCTTTTGAGGCAATCACTGTAATCAAACGATTTCTGTAACTGTCAATGAGACTTCTGCACCTCTCAGCAGGTATTTTGGCCCACTCCTCATGAGCAAACTGCTCCAGTTGTCTCAGGGTTGAAGGGTGCCTTCTCCAGACGGCATGTTTCAGCTCCTTCCACAGATGTTCAACAGGATTTAGATCAGGGCTCATGGAAGGCCACTTTAGAATAGTCCAGTGTTTCACTCTTAGCCATTTTTGGGTGTTTTTAGCTGTGTGTTTTGGGTCATTATCCTGTTGCAAGACCCATGACCTGCGACTGAGACCAAGCTGTCTGACACTGGGCAGCACATTTCTCTCTAGAATACCTTGATAGTCTTGAGATCTCATTGTACCTTGTACAGATTCAAGACACCCTGTGCCAGATGCAGCAAAGCAGCCCCAGAACATAACAGAACCTCCTCCATGTTTCACAGTAGGGACAGTGTTCTTTTCTTGGTATGCTTCATTTTTGCGTCTGTGAACATAGAGCTGATGTGCCTTACCAAAAAGTTCCAGTTTTGTCTTGTCTGTCCATAGGACATTCTCCCAGAAGCTTTGTGGCTTGTCAACATGCAGTTTGGCAAATTCTAGTCTGGCTTTTTTATGATTTGTTTTCAACAATGGTGTCCTCCTTGGTCGTCTCCCATGAAGTCCACTTTGGCTCAAACAACGACGGATGGTGCGATCTGACACTGATGTACAGTACCTTGACCTTGGAATTCACCATGAATGTGTTTAGAGGTTGTTCTTGGCTCTTTTGTTACCATTCGTATTATCTGTCTCCTCCTGCAGCCACGTCCAGGGAGGTTGGCTACAGTCCTGTGGATCTTAAATTTCTGAATAATATGTGCAACTGTAGTCACAGGAACATCAAGCTGCTTGGAGATAGTCTTATAGCCTTTACCTTTAACATGCTTGTCTATAATTTTCTTTCTAATCTCCTGAGACAACTCTCTCCTTTGCTTCCTCTGGTGCATGTTTAGTGTGGTATACACCATGTCACCAAACAGCACAGTGACTACTTGTCACCCTTTAAATAGGCCGACTGACTGATTACAAGTTTGTAGACACCTGTGATGTTAATTAGAGGACACATCTTGGTTGAACATGTCCCTATGGTCACATTATTTTCAATCTTTTCTAGGGGTACCATCATTTTTGTCCAGGCCTGTTTCATGAGTTTGTTTTTTAAAATAATTCTGTTGAACCACAATTCAAAAGCATTGTCTGATTTTCATTGGTTAATTTTCATAGAATTTTTATTTATTACCACTTTTGTCAGATTCAAGTTATTTCTGTGACCATTGTGGGTTTTTCTTTCATTAACAGAGGGGTACTAACAATTTTGTCCACGTCTGTACATAGCAGAGGAGTTGTTGTTTCCAATGACAGCTTCAAGACCCTTCCTGTATGAAGAAACTAATCTCCCACAGTGCTCAGCAGGAAGTTTGGCCCATTCCCAAACAGACCAGTTTCCTTATGGAAAACTTTGCTGTGTTTAATTTAATTTAATTTTTGTTGTAAGTTCAATAGGTCCACTTCAAAAATACGCATGGTGAAAAATTCCAAAACTGACCCATATCTACATAAATACATGTTTTGCCTTCAGTGGCTGGTCTTAAAAAAACTTCTGATGACCTGTTCTACAGTCACTTAATGCGCTTTCACAGCCAACCAGATTTTTGGACTTTTCAGTTTGGTTTGGACCAAAACATTACGTGTGAAACCTACCTGGCCAAACTGAACCTTGGTCCGGTTTGTTTAGTCTGACAGCAGTTTTCAGGAAATATTGTGTTGCTGTCCAAGTATTGTGGCAGTATTGCATCGCGCCAAGTATTGTGGTCGTATCATATCGCTGTCAAAGCATTGTGACAGCATCATAGCGCAGCACAAGCACCATGAGTATCGTATCACCTGCAAGTACCGCAACAGTATCATGTCAATGTCCAAGTGGCGTGATAGCATCGTATCGCCACCCAAACATCGTGATCGTATCGCACTGAAGCCCAAGGTCCGTGGCAGCATCGCATCACCGTCAAGCACTGTGATCACATCATACTGTGGTGCAAGTATCACAATAGTATCGTACTGTTGCAGGCAACATGACAGTATCGCATTGCAGCCCAAGTGCTGTGATAGTAACCGATCGCTGGCCAATTACTGTAATATGTATCATGTTGCCGTCCAAGCACTGTGATAAAGCAATGCGACAGCATTGTATTGATGACCCAGTAGCGTAGCAGTATTGCATTGCCGGCCAACATCATGGCCAGTACTACGATAGCATCATATCGCTGTTGAAGCATTGAATCGGCAAAGTGTCACAGCACCATGCAAACAAGTATCATGATCATATCACTGCCCAAGTAGTGTGATAGTATTGTATCATTGACCAAGTATCGCAGAAGTATTGTATCACAGGCCAAATTGCGGGACAGTATCATATTGCAGCACAAGCATCATGACAGTTTTGTATTGATGGCCAAGTAAGATAAGATAAGATAAGATAAGCCTTTATTAGTCCCACAACGGGGAAATTCCAGGATTGCAACAGCACAGGGATAGCAACACTCAGAGCAACAATCAGAAGGCAAGAAAAAAAAACAAGCAAGCAAGAGCAGCTAATATACATATGTACATATTACTATAAAATATATGTATATATACACACACACACACACAGACACACAGTGCAGAGCATTGTAGTTGGATGGAATAAATATATGAATATATGAACACACAGTGCAGAGCATTGTAGCTAGATGGAATAAATATGTAAATATATAAACACCCACAGTACGGAGCAATGTAGCTAGATGGAATAATATGTAGATATATAAAAACACAGTGCGGAGCATTGTAGCTAGATGGAATAAATATATAGATATATAAATATAAACACACCCAGTGCTGAGCATTGTAGCTAGATGGAATAAATATGTAAATATATAAACACACACAGTGCAGAGCATTGTTGCTAGGTGGGATGAAACAGCATAACCGTCTACTTAGTTATCCTACATGGTATGATTATGTGCCCATACATATTCTCACCCTCCATAGCGACCGGTATGTTCCTAGTTGTATGCCGGAGAGGACCATTGTGTAAGTCTATTGCATCTTTTGCATTCAAAAAAAAACTATTAGTTTGTTACGTCTTTTTGCTATCTCTGCGAGCAGCCCTGCTTAGGTTGTACAGTCTGACAGCCGTTGGTAGGAAGGACCTTCAAAACCTCTCGGTTGTGCACCTGGGATGATGTAGTCTGCTGCTAAATGAGCTCCTCAGTGCATCCAGTATGTCCTGCATAGGGTGGAACTCGGACTCCAGCAGAGATGACAGTTTAGCCACCGTCCTTCTCTCTCCTATCTCCTCCATCGGATCAAGGCGCTGCCCCAGGACAGAGCTAGCTTTCTTAATCAGTTTGTTCAGTCTCTTCCTATCGGCTAGTAGTAATTAGTGTAATAGTATTGTAGTAGTATTGTATTAGTGTAATTGTATTGTAATTGTATTAGTGTAATAGTATTGTACTGTCGGCCAAAGTGTCACAATAGTATTGTATCCCTGACCAAGCACTGAATCGGCAAAGCATTGCAGCACTATGCAAGCAAGTATTGTGATTGTATCACTGTTAAAGCAGCGTGATAGTATCATATCGCCGGCCAAACTGCGCGATAGTATTGTATCACCAATTAAATATCGCGATAACACCGTATTCCTCCAAGCATCGTGACAGTATCGTATTGTGGTGCCTCTGGGTATTCCCACCCCTGCTGGTAGGTGATAAATGTTGGTAACTTCACTGCAAGTTTAATATGAAAGCAAACCGAGCTTTTCCCCACACATCACTTATACATTCTGGATCGGTTGAACAATGAGGCCTTTCTAAGAAAAAGCATGTTTTTATTTGTGTCATTTGCCAGCGACTAATGAAACATGCCCCGCTCTTTCCTACGTGTCCTCGTCTTTGTTCACGACGGAGTGAAATCAGGTTAAGTGGATCATGTTCCTGCGCTCGGATGTCACATTTCTCTATCTCAGGTTGTTGTGTGCCGCCTCGTGTCCTAATTAGAGGGGGAGAGAGAAGGGGGGAATGAAAGCCAAATGAAGCAGTAGTCACCTGAGATGAAGGACACATCCTCTGTGCCTTGAGACGCTTCAACATTTGATTTTTTATTTATATTTCTAAGCCGTGCGATACTGAGGGAGGAAAAAAAAGAAGTGGGTCAACGAACAGATTTTCCAGAAACCAACTTTGAAACATCCATGTTGCCTGCACGTCTCTAGTTAAACATAGCTTTGTATCCGATTCCCCAGTGCCAATTACTCATTAAAAATGTTTAACAACATTTTAATTGAAGAATTAATTACCTTCGGCTGGGCAAAAATCCTCCTAAATTTCATCTGGGGAGTCGTCAAACGTGCACAGGAGCAGCCCTGTCGATGGAAGCGCAGAGTGGGTGGCGGGCGCGGGAAAATTACATTGACGGTGAAAAAAACCTTAGTCGAGGCACGTGGTGATTCATGAGCGTACATGCCGGTGAGCAAACTGCTATGATGTTCCTCGCAACATGTGAATCCATCCATCCATCCGCTCTGCGGAACTGTGGCTTTGCCAAAGCAAACAGCGTTTGCGGGCACCGCACTATTCGCAGCGTTTGACTTAGAAACACAAAACACAAGGACAGGAGGAAGAAAGTAAAGATTTACTCTTTCCTCCTTAAATAAATGCCGTAATCGTCACTTAAGCTGAGCAAACACACGCGAACATAAGACACGAGATTCTCAGTGCAGCAACTTTAATGCCTTCATCTACTGTCATGTCGCCAGATGAGAGGACGGCCCTTCAAAGAGTTACTTTACTCAGGATACACAGACATATCTTGTAATAGAGTGAAATAGCTCTTCTTTTACTGGGATTCCAGGCTGACATTGTAAATAGGAATGCGTTCTTAATGCTCTGACTGGTTAAAGGTATGAATAAAAACAGATAACCTAATCTACAAGGTGTTTCTCTTAGCATGATAACATTAACTTTTTACAGGCTGGTCAGTTGAGTTTTTTTTACACTTTGAAGATCCCATTTACTGCACCTTTTCCTCTTGCTGACAGCTTCCACAGGTCTTAATGAAAAGCTTGTGACATATTTTGGTCAAATTGCCTTTAACTGTCCTATTATTGCAGCATCACTGTGAATAGTCTTTTGTAGCTTTCCTCAGAACGGCTCATTTCAGTGCATGTCTCTTTAAATGCGGTGGGGCAGCAGTTAGTGCTGTTGCCTCACAGCTAAAAGGTTCCAGATTCTAATCCTCAGGCTGGCAGGGGTGGGAGCCTTTCTGTGTGGAGTTTGCATGTTCTCCCTGTGCTGTGTGGGTTTACTCTGAGGGCTCTGGTTTCCTCCCACAGTCCATAGATATGCATGTTAGGCTAATTGGTGATTCTAAATTGTCCCTAGGTATCTGTCTCTGATAGGCCCTTAGAATAGAGGGTTAGTGTACCTACTAGTCAAGTGCTTTGAGAGGTCTTTGTGACTAGAAAAGTGCCATATACTGTAAGTGCAGGTCCTTATCCCTACTCCAACAGCACACACATATGTCTGGCCAACTTCAACAAGTTTATATCGGGAATACATCTTATAGAGGTCATTTGCACATTGGCAGGACATAGGCTCAGGCCAACGCTGGCGCGATGTATGTGTGCTGTTGAGGTAACAGCCACATCTAACTCCACCCTCCATCCCTCTTATGCCACTGTTGCTAATAGCTGGCTAGCTCCAAGCTTGTTATTCTTAGCTGGCTAGCTCCAAGCTTGGATAGCGAGCCTGCACTAACTAATACAAACTGGATGAAATAAAGCATCAATGGTGGACAGGAGTGTGTGGTTTCAGTGGTCAGAGGAGTACAATAAGCACAGAAGCATTCGTAAATGAGCAAATGGTGGCCGAAGGTGACTAGCTGATGTTAGGTAGCTGCTAGCGTCAGCTGATTGCTAGAAATAAGGCCTAAGAATGAAGTATATGGTCAAGTGTTGGGAGATGAACAAGGATTCCGGTGAATAGAATTTATAGAAAATTAGTGATGAAAACTGGCTGGATCAACAGTAAAGCTAACCTCTGGCAGCCTGTCAGTCAGCTTCTCGCTGCTGAGGTGAACTCGAATGCAGTTAGACTGATCGACTCTGACTGTTTAGCCAAGCTAATGCTAATGGTCTGATGTAGCATCACGGGGAAACTTGATAACAAAATAAACCAAAATGCAATCAGTTCTTTTAAAGAAGACTTGCTGAAGCAAGACTGGACAAAAGTCTATGTATCAGATGTAAATGAAGCCTATGGCACATTTATAAACATTGTAACCACTCTTTACGAAAAAAATTGTCCATTAGTAAAGAAAAAAGCTTAAACATAAATTTGCCGATAAGCCATGGTTAACCAAAGGATTACAAAAGGCGTGTAAAAAGAAAAATTTATTATATAAAGCTTTCCTAAAGAAAAGGACAAAAGAAGCAGAGCAGCGGTATAAAACATACAAAAATAAGTTAACATATATAATAAGATGTAGTAAAAGAGACTATTACAGTAAAGAACTGGAGAAAAACAGAGACAATATTAAAAATACATGGACAATACTTAACAATATTCTTGGAAATAAGAACAGAAATACAAGCTACCCAACCAAATTTTCAAAAAATAATAAAACGTCTCAGAGTGTAAATGCAGCTTCACCTGCAGATGAATTTAATAACTTTTTTTTAACATTGGTCCTAATTTGGCTCGAGAAATACCCATTACAGCGCCTACAGGTGATATAATAAGCAAAAACACTGCTATAAAAGACTCCATTTTCATAAAGAACACAGACGAGAGAGAGGTCATTGAAATTGTTAAATCGTTTAAAAGTAAAACATCTACGGACTGTGATGGTATTGACATGCTCTTAGTCAAAACTATTATTGAATGCTTAGTGAAACCACTGACGTATATCTGTAACCTGTCTCTCCAAACAGGTATATTTCCCAATGCAATGAAAATAGCTAAAGTAATTCCGATATACAAGACGGGTGACAGAGGGGAACTTTCAAACTATAGACCAATTTCACTATTGCCGCAATTTTCCAAGATACTTGAAAAAATATTCTATGAGAGAATTGACAACTTCATATTGAAGAAAAAATTATTGTGTGAGCAGCAATATGGTTCAGACACAAGAGGACAACTGCATTTGCTCTAATGGAATTTATAGAAAAAATATCAACTGCCGTTGAAAATAAACAGTATTCAGTTGGGGTATTCCTGGATCTTAAAAAAGCATTTGATACAGTGGATCATAACTTATTATTAAAGAAACTACAAAATTGTGGTATTAGGGGAGTAGCACTATCCTGGCTATGTAGTTACTTAAAGAATAGATAACAGTATGTATGTGTTGGTAACAAAAACTCACAGTTACTGAAGGTTACATGTGGAGTCCCACAGGGTTCAGTTTTGGGGCCATTGTTATTCAATATGTATATAAATGATAAATGTAAAGTTTCAGAAAAAATGCATTTATTATTATTTACCGATGACACTAATTT